>JAPDVR010000007.1:41950184-42550184 GCA_026230005.1 Gila orcuttii | reverse complement strand
GCACAGGTTTCACTTCACTATGTCAAAGCAGTTTCAGATCAGAGGAAGAAATCTAATAGTCGGGGGGAAAGCGCTTAGACGCGTGTGAAATGGAAAAGCTGACGGGCTTGTTCGGCGCAAAGGAAGTCACCAAACGATAGAAACCCAAGAAGCAGCTTGCTTCCTAAGTTTTTTTTTCTTCTTCTTTTTTTTAATTTGGGGCAAGATCGTCCCCTGTTTGTGACCAATATGAACTCCAGTTGAACATGACAGTCATCAGAGGACTTCATCATCACAGTAGACTCTGAAAAGCCTCTGTCATTGGAAATAATTTCACGCGTTTCTTTTTCTTTTTTTACGCAAGGATTTCTTTGGACACTTACTTGCGTTTTCACAGGGGGGAGACCAAACAAAAAGGTAAAAGTCTAACATCTCGTAGAGTCTTGTAGTTCAATTAAAGTCAGGAAAGACTTTTTTCTAGATTATAATGCTGGTAGGGTATTTATATATATTTTTGCCATTATGTATTAATTCTGCTATATACCTCAAGTGACATAGCCCAAATACAGTATAATATCATTAACATCCATTTATGGTGACGCTAATTTTTGTCCGGATCTAATAACTTGTTCAACATTTCTTGAGTACATATCCTCTATGATATATACATACATATATATATGTATATATATATATATATATATATATATATACACATACATATATATATATATATATATATATATATATATATATATATATATATATATATGGATGTATATATACATACTGCTTTGACATAGTATGTATGTATGTATGTATATATATATATATATATATATATATATATATATATATATATATAAATATATATATATATATATATATATATATATATATATATATATATATATATATAATTGTGGGGCTTAAAGTAAAAAAATAAACAAAGACATTGTAACTGTCCGAAGATTGTAAATATGTATAGCCTACGAAGTCATCAAGGTTAACGTTCTTGAAAATGTTGGTGCAATTAGTTTGATACAATCTATAGTCTCTATTTAAAAAAAAAAAAAACATTAAATCAATTTCGAGATATTATTAATAAAAAAATGTAATATTATTAATATTTTAAAAAAACGATTAAGTCAGGTTGGCATAAGCATGCAGGACACCATTTTGTTTTCATGTGACAACCATAATACAGAGACCCCTGTAGACCCTCATTACTGTCATGATTTTCATGTATTCTGGCTTTTTTATTAAAATATTTTTGTTCAGGTCAAATAGAGTTACCCTAAGAAAACTTTTTTGATATTCATGAATCAAAAATAATTAAAAAATAATTTTTAAATGTTAACTTGAAAATGTGTTTAAAAAAACCTCGATGATGATGATGATATGGTGTAGGTACTTGAAAACTATTTTAGTACTTTTTTTACGTGAGGGTTACACCACACACACCACATTTTTGTTTTCCTGTTTAAATGGTCCCCCCTCCAAACATAAACCCAATGATTACATTTCTAAGAACATAATACATGTGTTTTGCATTCGATTTTTAACAGTTGTTTTTTTTTCCATCTTTATTCATCATTGATTTCTATAATGCCTGTAACATCCATTGCATCTCAAAAAGGATTAATTAGATGAAAGCAGTCTACTGATATTCAGGAATTGATCCGGGACAGTAGTGTTTTGTTGTAGTGCTGGATGGTTAAGGTTGTGAACACGCGTGCCGTGGTAGGTGTGTATGTTAGGGCCCCTTGAGAAGCGCAGCGCCATACACCATACATAGGGCCAACTTCACTCATATTGCTTTGCATGACATTTCATCACGCTATCATTGTTTAATGCTTTTAATCTGAGGTATCATTTCCTGTACTAATTTGGTTGTATTTCCATATCAAGGAGCTGTAATTTGTGTCTTTATTTCAGAAACTTTGATCAGGGTCAGAGTATCCAGGTGCACTCTTGTGTAATGTCAGATTATTCCTCATAATTTATGGGATTTCAGGAAAGATGGTTCATGATATTGTGTAGTTCCTGACTTGATGAGGGCTTCAAAGTTAACTTTATATTTTACTGATTTATTATTGTTTAATGTACTGTATGTGTTCACATTATAGTTATTAATGTTTTAAGGACCGTGCATTGCCACATATCGATATGGAAAAGTAGAAAGACAAATTAAAAAATATATTTTATTACTCTATTAATAAAACAGTTATTTTCTTTCTAGTGCATTTAGCATCTGCGATTTATTAAAGCATAAGAGTGTTTATTTAGTAAGCTGCTTAATTGGTTTACGTGATATGTACTTAATGGGTTCAGAAATACTGATAAATCGTAAAACTAGTATACTAGTAAAATATCACATTTCTCTTTCCAAACTTGATCCAGTGCTTATAGATGCCCTGATCACTGTCATAAGTGAGGTTCTATAAAGCATAATTTGGGACCAAGCCAAGAGAATATATTTCCATACATGTACATGGAGCATTTTTTGCACTTTCCGTCCGGCAAAACATAAACAGCATACAGTAGCTCTTATTTGTGGTATTTCGTAAACGTCACGGAATTGCTAATTTTATCCGTCAAAACACAAGTGAAAATTACATTTCTCCCAGTCCGTTCAAGAATATTAAACCAGTAAAAGCATATTAATGCTGTGCTCGGTTTTCTGTGTTAACTTTTTTGATGATTTTATCTGATTGCTCTTTAAAATAATCCTTAGATTTATTGTTTTAGTTTAAATGAGTTAAACCTGTATAGCTTATAGAATCAGTTATATCGTGGCTAAACGTGTTTCTATCCAGCAATGAGGCCAGCTTTATATGATCTGATGGACGATATGCTGTACATCAGAAGAAGCATCGTTGATTTTTACAGCTCACTTGCTCTGTCCAAACATTTAATTTTAGACTTATTTTAGAAGGACCTGAAACTCAATGAAAACATGTCAATTTTCACACTTTGCATGTATCCTTTTTTGCCTAACCAGGAAGTTGTCACTTTATATGTTACTTCCCTAATACTTCACAACACAATTTAGATGTTTTATATAAAACATGTTTTATTTTTAAGATTAGCCTATACATGGCAATGATATAGACAGTTGCATTCAGTTCAGAAGAGCTAAAAACTGCAACAGAAAAGTTTAACATTGAGAAATCGTACATTAGTGTCTTTTTTACAGCAGTTTGTTTATGTGCCAGATGTAATGATTTTGAAATGAAAAATGTATTACAAATGAACTGTCGACATTGAACGTCTAGTGAATGTACCTTGGTGTTGCATAATTTGGAGGAAAAACAGACCATTATTATATAATTCCATGGTTAATCATTTTTATACTGCAAATATTTAAAGAAACCGGTGCCACTAATGTTTGTTGAATGACAATTTTTCATTATAGAATAATGCAAAATCCTACATCTAATTTATAACTCCTCTTCATTTCACAGCTCTGCCCCCTGAATATGGACATGGAGGCGTCGAATGGCTATATTGCAAGTAAGTAAAGTATTTGCATACACTTTAATGGCCAATTTAAAAAAAAAATATGAGCATCCTTTATTCAGCACATAAAAGCATGTTAAATTGCCTTTTTTATGCCTGTCAAGTTCATTCAAAAATATTTTTGGCCTTTATAGTGAATTATTGAATGCATTTAAAGTTCATTTGCCAACTGTATAATTCTGTTCTACTAGACAAAAGCTATTTGGAGACAATGAAAGATTAATAGGAACATAATAGCACTGTAATAGTTCTACTGTAATCAATCAGAACACATACAGACCTAAAATAGTCAAGCAGTTCCTTCATCACAATGTTTTGAACTGTCACCTGTTTCTCTCATGCTACGTGTGTATGTTGCACACACTTCATTAGGTTTAGACTTTAAAAAAAAATCTATTACTTTTCTTCTTCTTTTTTTTTGCATTGTAAAAATGTTTTGTTGCTTTGTTTTTTTAGATTTGTTGATTTATTTTAGATATGCTATCTAATTCTGAGAGCACTGTGGGAGTTTGTCTGCAGCTGTTAAGCCAGTTCTGCTTTATGAATATGTGCAGTAGTCAAGCACACAAGCTGCCCCCAAGATCCAGTTGAAAAGCATCAACTCTTGGCTCCCCTCGAGATTTGTTATCTGGACGGGGCTTCAGTACCAGGTG
Organism: Gila orcuttii; assembly: GCA_026230005.1. NCBI lineage: Eukaryota > Metazoa > Chordata > Actinopteri > Cypriniformes > Leuciscidae > Gila > Gila orcuttii. The sequence goes on along the minus strand of JAPDVR010000007.1, from coordinate 42,546,030 downwards.
CACAGTGGTACCTTCAAGCCCTTTAACTCCCCCGACAGATTCCCTCAGATGGAACATGCTGATAAAACGTCCCTCATCTAAAAATTCTTGCAGGTGTCTTGGAAAATGAAAAGTTTACAGTTTAACTTGGTTCCATAGACTCTTGAAGGCATTTTTCCTTTCTTAAAGGGCTCGTTATATTTTGAAAGCATGAATGAATGTCGAACAACACCTGGTTTTTGATTAGCTTTATCACGTTTCATAAAACGTAACTCTTTATAGTTCAAGATAATTAAGTTGTTAATGACTTGAAGCTGTGCTTAGATGTGTCAAAGTGTCTTCACAGCAATATTTTGCATTTTTCACATCATTTACACAATGAAAATTTGTGTATTTTTTCATTGTGTAATTTTTTTCCCTCAAAACTAGGTATAGTCAAACAGCTTGCTTTCCTAAAAAGACAGTTTTAAGTTAGCCCATCTCAGATCACAGGCTAATACTTCAACCTTTTGTACAGTAAACTGCTATTGATATGCTAATAAGACCTCGTCCCCTTCAGTGTGTCCTTTTAAAGATCAGTTCAGCGGTGGCAGGTGGTAAGGAGCGTGAGTGGGAATGTGTTTTGTGTTTGATGTGGAAGGATGGTTTGGAGGTGTGTGGACGGACAGGATAAACCTGATCCACGCTCGAACTTTAGCGTCTACGACATGCCACAACCAATCACTCTCTTTCCTGGGAGAACCGATCCTGTTAAAAACTTTTCTTTTTCTTGTCTAGTATCGCCACTCTGGCACAGAACCTGCCTTCAGGCTCCACCCCCACTAATGTAATACAGCCGACGGCAACCATGCTGCCCAAATCACTTCAATGTTCTATAAGTCATTGAGTTTAGTGAAAATATTTGCACACAAACACAGTCCTTTTTTGTAACCATGGTGATTTCAAAGTCAACATAAAATCAAGATTGAACAATGTATCATTTATCAATTTAAAAGAAAAATAAATAACATTTCTATCATTTTTTTTAGTATTTAACATCCACTTTTGATGATTCAATCAATACCTCATGAATAAAAATAATGTTTTCCCTCATTGAATATCCCATTTTGCTCTGAAAACATTACAGAAGTCATAATGTTGCTATTTACTGTACGTTGATTTTAACCCGTGGGCCACTATTAAAAACACCCCCAATTAGTTTCCTCATCGATCCACTAAAAAAGTGCATGGAACAGTCCATTCTGTAGGTTGCTGTTTGATTTGTATACACAGTCTCAGCGAATGAGTGAATCGGGATCTGATTCTGACTCAGCACTGTCATAGGCCAGACCTGTAGTCACTCCAGTAGTCTCCAAAGGGCCTACGGATTTTCAGCATGCATCACTGCATGGGGGCAGATGGTAGCCTTATTAATATAAACCGTATGCTGTAGGCCGTCATTACAATAGAGCTCTAGGGCCATCAACAATCATATGTGTGGGAATGTCAATGTGTTTTAAAGAACAAATTAAACAACGTGGAATCATTCTAAAACTGAGAAAACCACATATTAAAGTGCGTCAGAGATTGTTCAAATGATAAAAAACAAAGCCAAGTGCACACTGCAAGACTGCATAGTTGGGAAGAAAGACCTATAAAGGACACGAATAGAAATAATTTTTGCATAATTAATTTATAATATACCATCATTCAAAAGTTTAGGCTCACCAAGATATTTTTATTATATCATTATGTTTTTTAAATTAATTTACTACTTTTAATTCAGCAAGGATGTGCTAAATTGTTCAAAAATGACAGTGAAGACATTTATAGTGTAACAATCTATTATACTATTTATAATATATAAATACTATATACATTTCTATATAAATCCTGTTCTTTTGTATTTTCTAAAATCCGGAAATAAATGTATCATGGTATCCACACCTCAACCATTTTCAACATTGCTAATAATAATGTTTCTTGAGCAGCAAATCAGCATATTAGAATGATTTCTGAAGGATCATGTGACACTGAAGACTGGAGTAATGATGCTAAAAATTCAGCTTTGTCATCAGAGGAATAAATTACATTTTAAAATATATTAAACAGAAAACAGGTATTTTAAACTGTAATAATATTTCACTTTATATTTCTGTTTTTACTGTATTTTTGATCAAGTAAATGCAACATTGGTGAACATAAGAGACTTCTTTCAAAAACATTAAAACATCTTACCCTAAACTTTTGAACGTGTGTGTGTGTGTGTGTGTGTGTGTGTGTGTGTGTGTGTGTGTGTGTGTGTGTGTGTGTGTGTGTGTGTGCGTGTAATATAGATGGGGAAGAGAAACATCTAATTGACTTTAAAGTCAAGCTGTGAGTGTTTAAATGTGCACATGTTGATAAGCTTCAGTCTTGTTGTATGCTCTTGGCATTAGATATATTTATCGCGGTTCTGTTTAGATGTGGGATAAGAGAGCTCTTTCAGCCGCTACTGTACAAAAGTCTAGTTTGCTCTCACAGATCTTTTTTCCTGAGAACCTCTCTCATGCCGGGAGGCCACCAGACACAGCACTCTGCTATGGAAAATCCTCCCCTCGGCCGTCACTCAAATCGAAGTGGCTGCTTATTTCCCGTTGCCAAGGGACTGCCGGTTACCTGAGATTTCCCTCAACCCCGGCACCGTAACCGGAGACGGGCTTTGGGATTGTGTCAGTGGCTTCGTCTCCCCGAGTTGCTCTCCCTGTCAGAATGACAGTGTCTGTCTGCCAGCTTGACAGCACAGATATCTGTCGCCTGATATACCTCAAAGGCCCTCATTTACTGATTCATTTACTTATCACAAATGTAATGTTTTAAATCTTTATGACTTTATAGTTCATGAAGGGAGCTGTTTGTTGTAGCATAGTAGTTTAAGGATTGAACAAGGACCTGTTGATTCACAAGAAGAACACAGACAAATGAATCATTAAAAATGCCATGAATACTGTTTTAGAGCCCTTTGGCAGACTCACTCTGCTACCTAACAAACCTGTTTAAAGGAGGGACTGACTAGATTTAGTGCATTGGTTAGAGATATAACAGCCAGCTTAACGGTGACATCCAAGGTACTTTCCAGTCATAAACGTGGAGTTCAAGGAATGATCTAAGCCGTAATACTGCCCTTGGAGGTTGTGTGTATGCATAATGCAAGCATTAAGAGCTGTCTAATGTCGTTGCCGTTGTATTGAGTGTTTGGCTCTGAAGGGGTCAGTGGGTAACGGGATCAGGGAGCAGGAATCGCTCCCCCAGAGTGGACACGCTGAAGCCATATTATTTCCCAAAGCCAGTGCGCGGAGAGATGAGGAAATCTAATCTGAATCTTAAGGATGTGGCTGAAAGCTTAACAACCCCTCCACAAATGAGTTGATGGCTCACCATCTCTGTAAACTGAAGTGTTGAGATGGTCATTGACCCTAGAGAAATTTCAGCTCTGGTAACCGAGTCGGGTGGTATTAAAAGCAGTGTGTACAGTACCTGAAAACCATGGGATATTTTGCTCTCCTTTACCAAGGTATCAGCGAGGAGCATAGAACATTTTAGATGGACATCTGTTGGAGTATTAAACAGTAGTGTTCAGTACTGTGCAAAGTGAATACAAGCAGTTGTTGTGTAATCTAATCAGCCTGATTAATTCAGTCATTTTATTATATTTTATAAATATTATATTCATTGTTAAATAATATTCTGGGACAAATAAAAACATTTATTTATTTTATGTATATATACTCTCTCTCTCTCTCTCTCTCTCTCTCTCTCTCTCTCTCTCTCTCTCTCTCTCTCTCTCTCTCTCTGTGTGTGTGTGTGTGTGTGTGTGTGTGTGTGTGTGTGTGTGTGTGTGTGTGTGTGTGTGTGTGTGTGTGTGTGTAAATATTATATAATGTAAATATACATAACATACAATATACATTTTTTACATCATTCAGTTCAATTAATCAGTTAATATAGACCACATTAACCACATTTTTTGGATACCTGACAAAACATATTATTACATTGTAGGGAGTATATTTGACTTTAAAAACGTATGATTAAGTATAGAAAATAAAGAGTATTAAGAAGAAGGCTACATTAGGAAGTAGATTTAAGATTTAAACAGAAGGCTACATGATTTTATTAAGCAAGTTCATCTTTGCTCTAGACTTGTCCCTGTTGTGTAAGAAATAACATTATTTTATGAGTCATATACAGTATTTAGTAAATGTGAACATGCATTTTACTTCATATCTGTTGCTATAGTGTGTTTATCATGGCTAGAACACTGTATTAACCAATCAGCATCTCAGACCTGATCTGTTTTAAACAGTAGATTGCAGTAAAAAGGTGTAATGAACAGTATTTAGTACAAAACATTAAATAGTAGAGCATGGTTGAAAGTATATTAGAGTAGAAATGACAGTAAGAAATGAATCTTTTTGTTGCAGTTATCCTTTATTCTGTTTTATCTTTGAGTGATAATCAAAAAGCGTAGCTTTTATAAGAGAGTTGTTCCTTGAACTGTCTGCTTGTATATATCTGAGTTCAGAGCTGCATTTAGCCACAATAGCTGTGCTGCCTGGAGCAAGGCAATGTCCTTAGTGCACTTGTTTCTGCCTGTCTCCTAGGTAACGGCGACTGCTCTCCCAGGAAGGAGAACTCGAGAATGCTGGTGGACCTGTCGACCAGCACACCCAATGGCCAGCGTTCCCAAAGTCCTGAGTCCCCTGCTGGTAAGTAGGCCTGTCTTGTATCAAGTCCACTCCCCTCAATGCTTGTTCCCATTTGACTTTCCTAGATGTGGTGCATTGATCAGCTTAAAGGGATAATTCAGCCAACAATGAATCATGTACTCACCGTCATATTGTTCCAAACCTGCATTTCTTTCATTCTTAGAATGGAAGAAGAGAAATTTTAAAATAATGGGTAAAACTCTGTTTTGAAAGTCCACTTTAGATATTGAACTGGCTATAAGTAACTTTTCAACTACATGTCAATTTCCATATATTGAAAAATATGTGACAATATATTTACTAATATATCATAATTTATGTAATTTTATGTTCAGTAATACACTTTATAATATATAGATGTACATGTGATAAGATATGGTGCTGCATATGTATAAATATATTGAACATATATTTACTCATGCAGTATAAACACATACACTGTATATAGAGATATACAATGTAGTTGTAATTTGTTATAATTATTTACATTATAAATGTTTCATATGTTCAAGCTAGTTGACAATATTACAAGCACACTTGCATGTACTAAAGTATTTAGCAAAGAGACTATCACTGTGCTGATGAGTGCATTGCCATTACTTTTTAAATATAGTAACATATAGTCTTAATGGTGTTCGGCCAATCGTCAATGTAACCACAGGTTCTACTCTTCCCCAAAAACTCAGCATGCTGCATGCTGGAAACTATATGCATGTGTTACTCATTCTGTGAGTGTGTGTGTGTGTGTGTGTGTGTGTGTGTGTGTGTGTGTGTGTGTGTGTGTGTGTGTGTGTGTGTGTGTGTGTGTGTGTGTGTGTGTGTGTGTGTGTGTGTACAAACATTCACATTTATATGGGAACATGGATGTGCAATATACGTACACAATAAAGGATACAACTTTATGAATATTACATGTAATGATAAAATACTTTATTTGTAACTATACAGCCATACATATTCAATGCATATATTGCAGTATATTGAAAAATATAAGCACTTGTTTCCCATATATGGAAATGTATTTTGCAGTATATTCACATATATTTTAAATAAAGTGTAACCAAATAATGTGCTGATCAGTCTTTTTCATAATTAGAGCTTTCAAGCTTCAAAAAGGATGCAAAACGATGTAATTTAGTGATATATAAAAGTTTTATGGGAGCAGATAACAAATGTGTGTTGGTTTTTTCCCCTTTTTTGGCCTGAGCACCTGTCCAATTTTGAATGGATATGTATCTTAATTCTTCCAAAATGATATAGTATCCTTATATGATGAAAAGAACAAAATTTTAGTCGCCATTCAGTGAAAACATTTCTCACAAATGCACCAATGAGAGCTTGGGCAGAAGTAGCGATGTCTGGTTCACAAGTCATTCTTTGAAGATTTTTAAATTAATTTCTTGATTTGGTTCTTAAAACTTGTTTTAAATGATTTTTTTCATTTGAATCAACTCACTGACTAAATGATTACATTGCAGCAGCAACAGTTGTCACGTTAAAATCTTATTGGAGAGGAAGATTAGAAATAATAATTAATTGATCTGTTTTTCACACAAAGCTTTCATATGGCTTCAGAACATTAGCACATGCATCGTATTTACAGAATTACTAATTTTACAATATTTTACAATATATTACTGTGCTTTTGTTTCCTTTTCTAAGCTTGAAAGAGTTTTAAAGCTTGAAACAAGGGTGAGTAAATGATGATAGAATTGTTATTTTTGGGTGAAGTATCCCTTTAACATGAGAAAATAAAATACAGTCTCTCACTTTCCAATGCAAAATATATGAAAAAGGAGAAATTAGTGCATCAGCTCGCAAGGGACAGAGGAAGGATCTCGTATTAAAAACAAAAAAAAATAGAAGTTACAGCTTTATCTAAGATCTGACGGGATAGGCCCACTCTGTGACATCTCCCTTCCTCAAAATCAACTACTGGTTAAGATGGAGGGCTTTTCAGTTGTCAGCATGAGCATGCATACTGAGAAAAGGGAAGCGTTAGCCGCCGAAGGATGGAGGCACAGACCATGATCCCAGATGGAGATTGTTCTTCTAGATAATTTATTGGTCATGTTGCACAGGATGTTGAGAAACATGTTACTTTGTAAAGAGAAGTCTAACCTACATATACAGTATACAGTTTAGTTAACCCCATGCTTGTATGCAGAGATGGAGGGATGCACATGCTGTATCTACTGTATCATTCTGTATATAACTTATTCAAAGGAGACGTCAGTGCAAGCCATAATTTAATATTCAAGGGTTAGACATTTTGCAAAGGTGAAATTTTAATAGAAAGAGACCTTCGAGTTAGACTGGCACATCATTTATGCATCTGACTATGTTGGTTTACTCTGCTTTTGTACTGTGCCTAGTCGATGACTCGGGTGTATGGATCCCCAGCACTGAGTGCGTTTGGTTTTCATTCATTTCCTTTGATCATGATTCTGTATGTTGTCCCGGCAACCATTTCAAGTTCACTCAGCTGCAGCCATCATAGATACTCCATAACGTGCACGCTATAGATAGTTATCGCTATAGAACCGCAAGCAGCTGTTTTCTGATGTCATGATTGACAGAATGGACAGAGAAATAGGAAGAAACATACAGTACGTCTCGACACATTGAGGTAATGCCGTTCGACTGTGATGTGTCGACAGGATTGCACCGTGTTTTCTGTGGGTACAATTTTGTAATCGCCGAAGCTTGCGATTGTTCTTGCGAGTCATAAGTGTTTCTTTGAAAGTGAAGATCTCTTGTGCAATATTAAGCAAGTACGCCTGTAATACTTCGTTGGAAGTGCCAGCGAGTGAAGTGAGGGTTAACTTGTGGCACTGCCACACAGCACTTATCTTTCAAAAGCTCTGTGAACCTGCATGTCACCGTGTGTAAACCATCTCTTAATCGAAATGGGACGTTTTTAAAGAGATATTTGAATGTAATTTAACTGTAACTTACTTATGCTAATTTGTGTTTCTGTATACTGTATATAGCACTATTTAGAGGGGATCTTCTAAACGACTACTGAAATAACATCCTACTGCAATTCTTTTTAAATAAAACTATTTTAATTACCTTTTTATTATTTACCATTTTTATATTCCAATTATTATCCATTATTAAATTTTTATATATATATATATATATATATATATATATATATATATATATATATATATATATATATATATATATGTATGTATATATCAGGGTTCTTCAAATCCGGTCCTAAAGGGCCACTCCCCTACAGAGTTTATTTCCAACTCTATTCAAACACACCTGAACAAGCTAATAAAGGTCTTCAAAGTTCCTAGAGAATTGCAGATAGGGGAATTTGATCAGGGTCTGAACTTAGCTCTGCAGGACAGTGGGCAGGAACCCTGATATCTATGTGTGTATGTGAATATTATATGTGTATAATAATGTATGGATTAATGTATCTTACCTCACTCAGACTGATCAGACTTTACTTGATTTAAGCCATCAACTGTTATACCCAGAACTACAAGTTGGCAAAAAGGTCAAAATCCATAATGAGGGTGCACGAAAGTGTGCAACGATAGCTACAATATTCAAAGGTCAATATAAATTAGGAGAAGTCGAAAAATGGTGGGTAGTTCGATTCAGAGTTTTTACCAAGATTGCGTGAGGAGAAAATACAATTTTGACAAGATTAAAATCACAAAGCATGTTTGTGAAATATACATTTACCTCCTCAGGGAAAACTAGTCCCATTCGAATAGTGTTTATGAGTGACATCGCACTGGTTTTAGAGTCCGCAAACAGTAGGAACTACTGAGCTTTTTTTAAGGGGGATCAGAGAGATTTTAGTCATACTTTCAGACTGTGATTCAAATCTAGCGAAACAGCAGAGAGGTTTGCCTAAGGGACAACACTCATACTGTACGGATGGGAAAGACGGAGGTGACTCAAAGCTTAGTCTCAAGCTCTCACCCAGAGATTAAACTCACAGTAAAATTACGAACAGGTTTGTCTGGATGGCATAGAGAGCTGCCTGCTCTTTTTCCATCTGTCGTGAAACCTGGAGAGTGTGCGTGGTTGAGACGGAAAACTTGCGGGCCGGGCTGCCGCGTGTTTACGTGTCCCTTTGTGTTTATACGTCCCTTTGCATGTCTATTTTTGTCACGCTCTGTGTCTCTGCGTGTGGGGGTGGCCTCCCTGGAGGTGCTCGACAGCCTGCGCGCTGAGATAATGGAGAGACCCGCTCAGTCCAGACCAAAGCGCTGGCCCGCCTCCTCTTCTCTGTCTCCCACTGTCAGTCATGTAGAACTCCACCTGCCCACCGTTTGCCTCCCTTCTCTAGAGAATACAGCTGCATTGGCCTTTTTTTTCCCTGATTGTTGACATCCCAATGCTCTTTTCAGGTTGGAGAACAGATTTCTTGGTCAATGTGCTGTCATAGTAACGAGTGACTTCAAAAGAGTCTTGTCACAGTCTTAATTCACACGTTAGTGCTTGATCATGTGCGTGAATACTGTGGCGTGCATTGGGTGATGTTTGGTTTTTGTGTTTTGTTCTGTTTGAAAACTTGTTTTAAAGCTTGAGTTTTTTTCTTACAGCACGCACAATCAAACAAGAGGAAGGTACTGAGGAGGAGACGGAGAGAAGGCCCAGTGGTCCAGATGAGGTGGGTCACAGCGGTGAGGAAGGGTCTGGATTGGAGGAGCACATGATTGACAGTCCAAACAACTTACAAGATGCTGGGCCAGGAACAGAAGTGCAGAGTGACACGGGAATAAGACTGCCAAATGGTAAATATAATGGTAAATATTACGATTATAAGATTAAGATAAAAAAAAAAAAAAATCTAAATATCAGGAAAAAATATATATTTTTTAAAGATATAGTCTAGAAAATCTTAAAACCTCATGGAGAAGTCATGGAACCTTCTAAAGGAAATCTATGTCTTCTAGTTTTGCTCTGGTCTAAAAATGTCATCAGCTAGGTTTTGGTCTTTTTGAGGGCTTAGTGAAACTTGAGCTGGAGCTAGAATAAAACTAGCTTGTATGTCAGCATACATCTGCATATAAAATGACAGAAAAGGTTATGGAAAAGTCAAAGAATTAAGTGTGGTAACCCTAAATAAAATGGAAGTTTAAAAGGTACATTTAGGCTTTGTGTATTTTATAATATAATTAGAAAAAAAAAAACATTTATTTTAATTATATCATGTCCATTTTATGCAAGGCATCATAATCCAGCACTTCAAAGTGCAAATGATTTGCCTAAATTTATTGTGACACATCTCAAGTAAGTTTCAACAGAGAACATTTCACTGACTTCCCATTAAAATAACAAAACCCTTTCATGACCAAGGCTTGTCACTCATGTGCTCTTCCTTTTTTCAGTGTTAAAAGGGTGTGGAGCTTGTAGTTGTTCTATAAGAAGACAATAATTAAGACTAGGAGTTATTCTCAGGGAAAGCATCCCAGGAATCCTCCACAACCTGTTCCCAAGCCCTGGGCTGATGCTGATAGTGCCAGACAACATGCTAGCACTAAAGGGTCATTATTTTAACTTTTCATCTCTGCCCACAATGATAGAATGTTCACCTTATCAAGCCAAGGCAGCACCCCGACGCTCAACGTGGGGTTAAAGAAACTAATTATTTAAATTTCTGTGTGTCCATCAAATGTGTTTTAGAGTCACAGGCTGAATTTAGAGCAGCTGCTCACGCACCAGGTGTGATGTATGACTAATCCAATTAATTCAACTTAATTAGGTTCCCAATCAACAAATTGTATCAAAGAGGCTTAGCGTAGTTTTCATAGCTGTGAAAGGTATTTTTTGAGATGAAGACTCATAAAAAAACAATCCTTAGTGCTCATAAATGGCAACGATGGAGGTCACATGGTATAATTTACTTGATACTATAGTTGTGTACCAAATGACGCGCTATACACTATGCACTTATAAAATTAGAACTTTATAAGGTTATTTTGTCATTCAGCACCAGAGTCCTCCTCCACTACGTAATTAAAGCTGTGACAGTTGAGTACATGAAGTGTCCAACATAATATGAAATATATGAGCCCACGAATACCCCTTTTCCACCAAAGCATTTTGAGAGCCGGTTCGGAAGTGTCCAACATAATATGAAATATATGAGCCCACGAATACCCCTTTTCCACCAAAGCATTTTGAGAGCCGGTTCGGAGCCGGTGCCTGCGCGCGAACCAGTTCTTTGTGTTTCGACAGCCAAAGAACCGGTTCTCGGCCAGGAAAACTGGTTCCAAAGCGGCACCAACTCTTTGCTGGACTAGAACCGTTCTTTTACCACGTCATGCTTACGTCGGGGGCTGGGGGCAGGTTTAGATGTGTTCTAAACATCTTTTCTGACCATAATATAGGATCGCAAAGCCCGGAACATTTGCAGAAACACGATGTAGTCCGCCTTTGTAATTGTTATGCTTGAAGTTGGCGCAAGCGTTTCTATTTTTTTATTTTTTTGAAAACATTATAACTAAGCAAAGAAGAAAACAGTCACAATATAGAACAAATAAATGGAAAGGGGAAAAAAAGACACAAAACAGGGGTACATAACTAATCAGAAAAGATTACATATCAAAGGAAAAGATTAAAAGACTTACATATTTCAATTGTTTTTGAAGCCTTCTTGGTACACGAGTTAGAGATAATCCCAAAGTAATGTTGTACTTGCAAGCGTTTCTAGCTAAGACGTATGGCGACGTACACAGTGACGTAACGACGTCGTTCGCTGGGCGCTCTAGTCAGTGGAAAAACAAACAGGTTCTGAAAAGGTTCGCAAGTTGAGCCAACTCCGAACCAACTTTGAACCAGCACCAGTTCCGAACCAGTTCTTTTTTGGTGGAAAAGGGGTAACTGAAACTTCCACAAACATTTCAGATTATGGCTCAAATTAGTCCTTTATATAGACTGATAGACTGGCAAATATATTTGACAAATCTTACTCCATTTTCTCTATTTATATCAAGGCTGCTATTCAAACGTCTTGTTGCTTCATTTTGTATTTTTATATTCAATATACCAGCCAACCATGAGTGGAAAAAGCAATCCCTGCATGTGCAGTGTGGTAAACAGTCTATATAAAAACTGCTGCACCGAAAACACTGCAGTATTTATGTTTATTAACATTAGCTGAACCTTGTTCGTAAGTCTCTTGTTCGTGACTCTGTCCATCAGGTGAACGGCCATTCCAGTGTAACCAGTGTGGGGTTTCATTCACTCAGAAGGGTAACCTGCTGAGGCACATCAAACTCCACACAGGAGAGAAGCCCTTCAAATGCCCGTTCTGCAACTACGCTTGTCGCCGTCGTGACGCCCTGACTGGACATCTGCGAACACACTCAGGTCAGGCCACCACAACTCTGCACATGCTATATAGAAGACACATATATGGGCGGTAGTGTGGTATTAATGTGTGCCATAGCCTAAAATATTATTGCTATTTTGTGGCCACAGCTAACATGTTCTGGAAAAACTGAGCAGATCTGTTCTGTCCTGAGGGACGTGTACAGACAGCCTAGCAAACACTGCGGTTAGGCCACCTAGGACATGCTGTTGTGTTGCCTGCAGTCTTGCGCTCCACCAAAGGAAATGCTCTCTGTCAACCAAAGGGAAGTGTCGCTTTGGTGAAGCATCACACTCTAACCCACTTTCATATCAGCCCACCATCAGTTGTCTAGTCCTCATCATTGAAGATCCGGGTCATACGATACCATCAGCGCTCACCTCGGGACTTCACAAGCTGTCACTCAGGGACAGGCTTGTTGAAATGCACAGGGAGAGCAGGAGCGGCCTATCACTCTCATCGTGTTTTTCTGCCTCTCTTCATCTTTTGTCATTTCCTGTTTTGCAGCTCTAATCACAGCGCAGGGATAGTGCAACTTTATAGGCCAGGCAGCTGATGTCTGTGGTGTCCTGTTTTTGTGGGCAGAATTTATGAAATAATTCTTAAAGACATAGCTACATTTTGGTTCCACATATGCGCTGATGGTTGCGGTGGGAGACCTATTTTAGTCTTTAAAACAATATAATTTTATATTAAATATGCTACCATTTAAGAGTTTGAGGTCTTTGTTTTTTTTTGTTTTTTATTGTTCTTGAGTCTCACCAAGGCTGCATTTATTTGATCAAAAACGCAGTAAAACTGAACAATTGTCAAATACATGTTTTCTATTTTTATATATTTTAAAATGTAATTTATTTTTGTGATGGCAAAGCTGAATTTTCAGCAGTTAGGGTATTAGTTACTCTAGTCTTTAGTGACACATTATCCTTCAGAAATCATTTTTAATATGCTGATTTGCTGCTCAAGAAACATTTCTTATTATTAGCAATGTTAAAAACAGTTGTGTTGCTTAATATTTTTGTTTGTAATTATTTTGATGATTAGACAGTGGAAAAAACTTTTTTTAACATTATAAATTTCACTTTTGATCAATTTAATGCATCCTTAAATGCGTCCCTGATTAATAAAAGTATTAATTTCTTTTAAAAAAATCTTGCCGACCCTAAACTTTTAAACGCTAGTGTAAATTGTCTATGCTTGAATTTCTTTTCAACACCTACATTTCTATGGAAAAAGAGATGGTTAGCATTTTGTGATCTGTACTTTGAAGGAGCTAAAATAGGCTACCAGTTTTTAATGTATTTTTTTTTATTTATTTTTTTTTACCATTTTTTGGTCATTAAGTACTTCCATTGGTCTTATTTCACAGTTTTGATGACTATACTATTCTTCAAAAATGTCATGAATGGTCATGAGACAGTAGGAGTTGGTGTATCCATACTAGTAGTATAGATTCTCCATCATTTAATCAACAAACTATGCAAAATATGTGGTGTGTGTGTCTGTGTGTTGTGGTCTATCATATTGATATCAAATGTCAGTGCGAAAACTTTTACCACCAAAGCCTACGCACCCAACTACCTCAGTGTATAAACGTTTGTGGCCAATGAGAGTCATTAAATCATTTGCATATCCATTTCTATAGGCATTATTAAGGAGATGCCACAAGAAAGGTTTGTTCTACCACAGTGTGAGACGTGTAGTTGCTGGAGACGTTTTAATGAGTAATTTGAGTACTTAAGCAGCAATGTCACCTGGGGTGGTCTCGCCCTTTTTGCCACAAGTCCTTCCCCACTCCTTGGTGTCCTGTCCGCCTTCCCGGCAGCCACTTCAGCTGGAGCGGAATGCGAGGAACTCAGCAGGTTTGACGACTTCTTGTGCAACGAGCACCACATGAAAGGACTCATCCTCTTTTGGCCCTTGGCAACAGGAGGATTGGTGGCAAACAGCCCAGGAAAGTTACGTTGAGAGGGAGTTAAAACATTCAAACACGTTGGCTATCCAATCGTTGACAAACGGCTGTCGCTGAAATCCATATGCATGCACGGAGACCACAGACACTCTCTAAAAGATGAAACTGAAACAGCATATATTTTACCACAGTTTTAGGCGTGATTCATAATGTTGGTGACTTTTCTTTGGGTTGCTTTGGCTGTCTTTGCCAGCTTAGTAAAATAAGAAACGTGAGGTGAAGGGCTAACACGTGATTCAGGGAAAGGATGCTTTGAGCCGGGTATGTGTTTAACTACCAGTTGAGTAAGTTGAGCACTTTTGCTGATGCTCTACAATTGATAGGCATTTACTTGAAATGAAATGTCATCCTCATCTCACTGTTTCCTGTTTTCAACCCGAATGGATGCGGTTTAGAGGGCTTTAATGCATCACTATGTGCATGAATTTGCATTTGAATAAGTGCTTAGACAGGGATTTTTTTCTAAATCGTCCAAAGTCTGCTACAGGAACTCATAGGGTTTTGAATGGCTGGTATTAATCGATAAAACCATTGATTTTCTTTTGCCCCGTAACAGTTCGCATTTTTGTCTCCATCGCATATTAGCATGATTGCCTGTTCCAGACTTTGCAGCTTGCAGGTGTTTTGACAGTTCATTGAACCAAACAGTTCAGTTCTGTTTTTCCATTTATAGGCTGTATTTGTCTGTGTGGATGCACTGTATCCTTTAAAATGTCTGTGCCAAACCATCTCTAATGTGCTGTCAGGCACACATCCCTTGATTACCTGACCTTTTACAGAGTAAGACCAAGTTCATGAAAGACTATTTAAATATAATAATAATAAACAACTTTAGTCAATCTTCACAACTGACATTTTGTGACAGTACACATAATCATAGATTTTTATTTTTATATTATTTATATTCATTTATATTAATCAAATATAACAAGTATTTTCAATGTAAATATTGCATTATTTGCAAGTGCATTTTACACAAATATTTTTTTGTTATAATTATAAAATATATTTAGTTTTTTTTAGTTATGAATAAAATATATATTTCTATGATATATCATATTATTTTAAGATAAAATAAAATAATATATATATATATATATATATATATATATATATACATATATCGTTTTCTATTTAAATTAGACCTAAGCTACAATGTAGACCATTTCAACACACTTCAATGATTTAATTATTTTATGCGACATTGTATTCCAAGCAAACCAAAGCTATTTTTTTTTTTTTGCTGTAATCCATCCTTTCCCACAGAAGGGACAGGGCCTCCGTTGTTTGACATGTGTTCTACATGTGAAAGGTCACCTCACAGTGTCTCAGTCAGTTGCTGTCTCACTTTCACTGTTTGCTTCAGATGGAAAGCACTATGGCGCTTTGAAGAGGGTTACCGAAAAGTGTAGGGGGGTATTTTTACAATTGGCACACTTACAGGTAATCCCACAGGCTTGCTAGTAACAGGTGAGAATTATCATTATTTTCTCACGTGCAGTAAGAGACTGGTTAACTGAGTTCATGCAGTATGACTCAATTCTCTAGGCTGTTTTGTTTCACTGTCGCACACTTTATGAATAATTCTGAAAGTCCCTTACACCAAGGATTGACCACAGTGCTGACAGCAGCCCCTGTCTCGAATTTAATAATGTTTTTAGCTGACATAACAGAACAGCGCAAACGCAATGGTGGGCTATGTTCCGAATTGATACCGATGAGTGAATGAGAAAAACATGACGGATAAATGAATGACTCAACCAAATGATGAATGAAACTCAGAATGAATCAATGAACGAATTGTTCCCTTAGCTACTGGAAAACTCACATCTGTTTCTGGAGGCTAAGCATCGTCCTCCTACTCTTCTCTGCCCACGACGGAAGGACAAGATGCTTGTTTCTATTACATCTTTCTTGGGAGGTTTTGTCCCGCATTATCGCCCTTGCACTGACCTAATCTTAGTGGAACTGACTGTAAATCACTTCACACCTTATCCGGCTGAGGAGAAACACTCACTCGGTTTCTGTTTATTGTTCAAAGAGACTTTCCAAGTCATCACTCGTGGTGCCAATTACAGATCGATGACGATAAAACTACATCAAATATAACTACTATAGTACGTAATTCTATCCTCTTCTGGAGCAAACCCCCTCACCACGTTGTAGTGGTTGCATCATCACGAAATCTGATTTTGCCCACTTTCACGCTTACTCAGTTGGAGACTGAAACTCAGTTGTGTGAGCGGTCTGAATGGGTTATTTTACGTCTTAATACTTATTTTACTACTCTTATTTTAGTGGGCAAACCACACAAGTGCAACTACTGTGGGCGGAGCTACAAGCAGCGCACGTCATTGGAGGAGCACAAAGAACGGTGTCATAATTACTTGCAGAGTGTCGGAATGGACTCCACCTCCAATCCTGGCCCATATCCAGGTTAGTGGCTCATGACTTCATTGAGATTGTAAGATGACGGTTTTCCACATCAGTACTCAAGTGTTATTGTGACTTATTGTGAAATCGTTTTGGTGTTGGATGACACAACGGTGTTCCATGAGCTGGTATGTTTCATGGAAACAAAACAATAGCAATTACTAACATAGATTTGCTACACTAAACATTTGTGGGATACATTTTATTGACACCAAGGGTACAAAGTTTTGCTGGTTAGCATGGTTAACCCCTGCTGGTAGATGTCCAAACTACAAGCCTTTGAGACATTATCATTCTAGCTAAAATCAGTGTTGTCTTGATATTATTGTGTTTGTCCAGAGAAATTAGTTACATGGCATTTACGGTTCAAGGGCCTCATTTAAGTACGATCGGATTTAATAATAATAATAACTTTATTTTGTATAGCGCTTTTAAAAGTCAATTCTCAGAGCGCTTTACATAAGCGAGAAAAAAAAGAGAATAAAATGATAAACAATACAAAGCAAAGTATTTCAGACAAGTTTACAACCCTAAAAAACAATGTAAAAAATAAGTATCAAGACATATAATAAGCCCATGTAATACATCACATAAACCACCACTGAAATCACCTTTCACTCAAATGCTTCCTTAAAAAAATAAGTTTTAAGAGATGATTTAAACACATTCAAAGATGATGCATTTCTTATTTCGGAAGGCAAGGAGTTCCATAGCTTTGGGGCAACTGAAGAGAACGCCCTATCCCCCATAGTTTTTAGGTTCATTACCGGAACAACTAAAAGACCAGCGTCGGCTGAGCGGAGAGTACGTGTCGGAATGTAGGGTATTAGAAGTGCGGTAAGATATTGAGGAGCGAGTCCATTTAATGCCTTGTAGGTCAACATAAGAATCTTAAAATCAACACGAAATTTGACAGGCACCCACTGAAGTTTGTTCAAAATTGATTTTGATGCTCCTGCTAACAAGGCATTGCAATAGTCAATTCTAGAGAAAAACAGAGTATTAATTAATTTTTCAGCTACAGGAAAAGGCAGCATGGACCGTAATCTGGATATATTTCTGATATATTTGATTCTAAATACCATGGATTTTATCCTCCATCAAAAGTGAGGAACAAATCAGGAGCTTTTTCAATGTTTTCAATACTAATTAACTTTTTCAATGTTAAATATACCAGTTATTGAATTAATTCAACATGTTTATGGAAATAAATAAGCAATCACAGTAAGCATAAATATAATTTATTGCACAAATGAGTAACATTTAAACTGCCTTTTACTAATTAAATCACTGAAATTGATTTATATTTATTAATGCTTTCCTGAAAATGATAATATATGCCTACAGATGCATAATTTATATTAAACTAATTGACTTCTTCTAAACCGTGAAGAGTTATTTGTGTGCATTCTGTAGATAAACCGCAGTTTATAAAGAGAGATGCATTTAGAAAAAGTTTTATAAATCATTTATAGAAAAATGTCAGTAACTGTTCATTCACATTCATGATCACGTCTTTATAAATGAGGACCCAGGTAATTGGCTCAAAACAACATGGCTGCAAAACTTTAAGATGAATAGAAATGCTAATGTATAGTTTTCTTCATATATGGACCTTAGCTTGATTGATATGCTGAATCATTTTATCATTTTCCCAGGAGAGATTCCAAAGGAGCAGAGGTCCCTGGAGTCCACTGGCATGGCGGCTTTTGACCGGCCTCCTGTAATTGAAAGACTGGGGAATGTGGGTAAACGGAAGAGCACCACGCCACAGAAGTTTGTGGGTAAGTGTCACCTCAGCAGTAAATGTGGTTGAATCTACAGTATGCAACACACTGATCTTCAAAGTTCTAGCGGTGCTAATGAATGTAAGGCAGGTCACATGGCGGAATAAACATTTTCAACCTTACACATACAGTCCCTGTTGCAAAATGCAAATTCTGTCTGCTCTGTTTTAAGTCAGGTACTGGTGCATACACTGCCAAAAATTTGTTTTTGGCCTCATTAGTCTTACTGAAAGTGAGCAGGTCAAGATATACTTGATAAGAACTTTTCCATCATTTAATCATCATTTCATTAATTACTTCTACCATAATCATTACAAATGAACACAAAAATCTCTTTTTAATAATAGAAATGAGTACCTCCTACTTTCTGTAGAAGCAACAACAAATAGAGCTAGATGGATAAGGCACAAGCCATAATGTGTCATTTTAAAAGGTTCTCACAAATAAAGACAGTTACTTATTTAAATACTGCACAGTGCTATTTCAGAGCATTTAGCGCCTGGTTAAACTGGATTGCGGGTGGTTAGTGAGTAATACGCAGGTTTTTGAGCTGAAATACCACATGCAACTGCTTAGTGAATGCTGAGTTTCCACATGAAGGAACAGAGAGCAGAACTCACTTTTTAAAAATATAAAGACATAAATACAATTAAATTGTAATGCAAGATTTCTTAAGGGAGATAGAAAAATATTACTTGAAAGGAAACTCATTACTTGCCTATTGACAATATATGCGGAAATCAAACTAAGTATTAAAGTGAAAGAGAGAGAGAAAAAAGGTTTGAGTGGGAGTTGTTTTTTTTTTCATTCTGTGGTTTTTGCACACCTGTAGCTTTGCCATTGCTTTTACTGACTACGCCAGTGCAGTTTACCGCATCCATATTATGCAGGGGTTAAATTTTCTCACTTCAGTCTCCAAATGGGACTTTCCATCATTAATGCAATGAAAACATAGTAGCAGATCCTTTAAATGCATCTTTTACAGCAAATTGCAAGGTTATTATATTTTTGGATCATAATGGAAAGTACTTTGAGGCCATTGTTAATGCATCTTTTATTGCATTGTCTATTAAGGTGAGAAAATGGTTCGCTATTCGTACCCTGAACTGAACTATGAGATGGGCCTGAAGTATGAAAAGGAAGCTGAGTTGATGCAGGCCCAAATGATGGACCATGCCATTAGCAATGCCATCAACTACCTGGGCTCTGACTCCTTAAGGCCTGTGGTCCATCACCCATCCCTCTCCATGGCCGAGGTGGTACCAATGGTGAACCCACTATTCCATCCGGTGTACCCGCTCGGCCCGCGCATGGACAGGCCCAGCAGTCGCGAGGCTCCTCCAATGCCCCACCCAAACCCAGAGTTCCCGCACCCAACCAATGGCGCGATTTCCTTGGTCAGGCCCAAGAATCCTCAATTAGCCCGAGACGGGTCGCCGTGCAACAGTGGACAGGATTCGGCCGATTCGTCACGGAGCAGCCCTCGGGACAAGCTCAGCGCTGCCGGGCACAGGTCGCGATCCAGCCCGGGGTTTGGCCGGGCAGAGGAAGGCAGGGCGATCGACGCCAGCCGGGTCACCGCGAGGGATGGCATCCGTGTCTTCAGCCGCGAGGGCCAGGAGCTGAGGGTGTTCCAGTGCGAGCACTGCCGCGTTCTGTTCCTGGACCACGTCATGTACACCATCCACATGGGTTGCCATGGTTACAGAGACCCGCTGGAGTGCAACATCTGCGGCCACCGCAGCAAAGATCGCTACGAGTTCTCCTCGCACATTGTTCGTGGAGAACACACCTTTCGTTAGCACTCTTGCTGTCAATTTACTGCAGACGGCACGAGTTTACTGCCGAAGCATTACGTGAGCACCAATCGGCAGATATATGAAGGTTTGGGTCCAATAGAAATGTTTTCATTTTGGAGCTGTTTGGAGATTTTTGTTCTGGGTGAGGGGATGAGTAGTTTATTTTGTAAATGTTTTGTTTGACTTTCTTTTCCAAAATTTGTTTTTCAAAACACACATGTTATTGTTGTGTATGTACTGAACCTTCCAGCAGAGCAGCTATGTGTTATCTAAAGTTGTGAAGTTCTTTCTCTTTTTTTTTTTTGGTCATCTTTATTACCTCGATGCATGCTGTCATTCCTGTTTCATGGACCTCGATTAATATTACAGGTAAACCGAGAAACCAGAGGACCACTGGAGAACTAAACGTTTAGTTTTGTGTAAAAAAAAAAAGAAAAAAAAAAGACTAATTCATAGCTTCATGCTGCTGTGGCTTCTTAGTGCCTTGCTGATGTTTTGAACGGCACGATTTTGCCTTTTACAGAGTGGTTTGTATCTTTTTAGCGTCTTTTCTCATCACTCGCTCCATTTCGATGAAGTTCCTGGGGCGTGTGGGCCGAAGCTTTGGTTTTCGTGCTAATTTCCTGTTCCTCATGCCGGTGCTATGCTAGTTTCACAAAAGCAGTCCTGTAGTTGGCACAGTCTTTCGGACACATTACAATAAAGTGTTGATGACAATCCCCTCGTGTCTCGTAGATTTTAACGGGATATTTTTGCCATGCTAAGGACAGATGAGTTTTCCGTGCTGTTTTGCTTCTGTTGCACACTTACTATCATCTCCTGCATTCTTATGCACTTCGCTGAAAACAGCACTGCGACATGCCTTGATAAACCTGTTTTTTGCACTATTAGCTTGAGGCCTTGGGCAAAAATATGCTATTTCCATGCTATTGATAAAGGGAACAAAGATCATTGTTAAGTTTAGCTAGTCACAGTGCAGTAGTTTGAACAAGTCTGCAGCTATATTAACATGCTTTACCAACAGGGTTGCCATATTTTTGATTGAAATCTGTGAATTTCACTCTGCCTTTCAGACCGAATGCCTCATTATTAATGCCTTGCTAAATAAATCTCCTCTGACTGTCTTCAGTGTTACAGCACAAACTCTTTAGATCAGTAAAGAGTCTAGATTTTCTTTTTCAATCCACAAATGTTGTCTTTTTAGCCCACACATTTGTTATTGAGCTTTCTAAGAGCTTAAATATGCACCTACATGCGCGGCATATGCATTTTACGTTCGACTCTAGTTAGCTAATATATTTTATCATAGAGAGTAAAATAGATAACCAATGCGCAGTTACAAATGACAAAAGAAATCTGTCAGATACTGGAACAATGTAGATCTTATAAACCTAACAACAACTTCTATAGATGCTAGAAGATTGCTGTTGAGATTTCATCGCTAACCCGGTCTGCACGAGAGCTTTACAAGATAAAACGCGGTTTATTAATCAAACAATGTTTCACCCCCTCCAACCCTTTCGAATTTTCCCATGCTTGATGCAGAGACCTTTTCTCCTTATTTTCAGGGCATTAAAATCAGACGTGAAAATATAGACTATTTGTTTTATAATGTTCACAGTTGTTTATTTTCCCTTCCTGTTTCTCTTCCCTTTTTACTTGCTCTTTCTTTCATACACTCTTTTTTTTTCTTTCTTCGATGTTGTTGAATATTTACATGAAGCGTTTTGTAGCACAACCATAAATCCAGCTTCAATCAACGCATACGTCTCAACGTGTACAACTGTTCAGAACCTCCCTTGCATATTTGTTGGGCTTTTATGTCAGTGCTAAAAGAGCTTAACATCACTATCAGACTTTGTTGTACCTATTGTTTTAAAGCTTTGCTTTTGTCTTCTCTGCTTTAAGGAAAACTCCAAAAAAAACTGTGAATATGCCCTTTAAACGTTATGAGGAAAAAGACTTTAAAGGCAACAGATAGAAATGCATTTTATTGTTCTTTAAAAAATAGCTTTGCCTTTTTTTTACACCTCCAAAAAATGACACAACGTGCACACATATCACCTCTTAAATCCTGAAACATTTTGAAGAATTTTATTTGTTCTTGTGAAGCATGAATATCTTTATGCATTTTAGATGCTTTTTTCTTTTTTTCTTTTTTTTGATTGGTGTCACAAACAGGCATGAAATTGAATGTGCTCCACAATTCCAGGGCATTTTATAGAATTATTATATATTATACATTGTATTTGTTTAGTTTCAAGAAAGAAACAAGGTGAAGGAAACATTGATGTAAGACTATGTTTACAACTGAATGAACAAGAGCACATGAACAAAACGTGTTCTTATGATATGTCCACACTTATGGGAGTGGAGAGTACTTGAACTTACAAGAAAGGCACTCTAGAGTTAGGTTTCACTTTTTACCTTAAAGTGTATGGGACTGCTATTTTCTCATCTGTGTAAATATTTTTTTTTTTTTTTTTTGTGAGAGAAAGGTGTTTTTTTTAACTGTTCTTTTTCACTGTGGACCTTACAAACAGTAAGACAAGGGTTTGAAGTGTATTTTTATACAAGTGAATAAATGTATGTATGAATTATATACAGTATATTTTGGTAAAAATGTTGAAAGGGGGTATCTTTTGCTGTGTGTCGGTTCACTTTTTGGGGTTTTCTCAGGTACAGTGTTGTCAAAAATCTTCTTATAAGGCATTTGTATGGAACTGTAGGAGAGATTTGAATTAATATTGAATTGTTTAGCACTATTTGACAAAGTCAAATATCCAAATAAATATATATATATATATATAAATATATATTTTTTATTTTTAAAGATAGAAATCTTATAAGTAAGACCAAGGTTTACTGTTTCTAAGTTTGACTTTTGTAACCTTGGCATCTTTTAAGGAAAGTGTGTCGTTCTATGTTGGTTTTTAAAGCATGGGCTTTTCTGCATTAAATACTGTCATCATATGAACCTGTTGCTGTCTGTTCCCCTCCTTTCCTCCTCATTTTCACACTGTTGTGTGGTGTTTATATTGTTGCTTGTGTGAATCTTTCGATCTTGTAAACTGAGAATAGATATGTGGTCTCAGAACGAGGCAGCCCTTTTTTTCAGGGACTTGTGGTTTTAGTCAAAGGCCATGTCTTTTGTTTCCGCTGTCCTTTTCCGGTTTGCAAAATGCTCAGCAGCCTGAGAGAGCATATGTTAAAGTCAGATCAACTAACACATGCAGTGTTACAGGAACAACTAGCCAGAGATTGATTCTACTATACTATTACTGGGTGATGAAGAGGGCACAAGAATAAGAAAACCAAGTGTTAAAATAAACTTAATTTTATTTTTAATGTGAGTTTTGTCAGTGTGTCATTTGTAATTTCTTTATTTCACATGAATCATTTTCATCTAATGTACTGCTATTCAAAAGTTAGTAAGATTTAATGCAAGGACGCATTAAATGGATCAAAAGTGACAGTAAATATATTTACAATGCATGTTACAAAAGATTTATATTTCAGATAAAATGTTATTTTGAACTTGAATAATTTGAAAATGTATCATGGTTTACACAAAAATATTGAGCAGCACAACTGTTTTCAACACTGAGATGTTTCATAAGCAGCAAATCAGTATATTAGAATGATTTGTGAAGGATCATGTGACACTGAAGACTCAAGGCATTCAGCTGTGCCATCAGGAATAAATTGCATATTAAAATAGAAAAAAACAACTTTTTTAAAAAATGTACTCATTTTTCACAGTATCAATGTTTTACTGTGTTTTTGATCAAATAAATGCAGGCTTGGTGAGCATAAGAGACTAAAAAAACAAACAAAAAAATCTTAGCGACCCCAAACTCTTGATTGGTAGTGTATATGTACAGTATGTATGTGTGTGTATTTCTATAGAATCATATGTTCAATTAAATAACATAATAATAAATATTTAAGTAGCAGAAGTCTGTAAGTTTTTAATTTTACAATTTGTCTGCGATCCACTGTATACTCACTTGGTTTTTACAGTCCCTCGGCAGGGGACCAACCCTCCTCCTTTCTCATCCGGGCTTGGAACCAGCATTGGTCCCAAAAAGCAGACTTGACAAAGAATCAAACTCTCAGTTTCACAGACAAGATTTAAGCTTAGTACCAGACTAAAATGCATGTTTGAGCTGTTTTAACTTAAAGCAACTTGCATTGACATATCTTAAAATAAGTTACTGCCATTAACTTATGGCAGTAACACAGGTGTCTCAAGATGCACACCAGTAATGTTTTTTTCTAAAGCATATTTATAAAAAGCTACTTAAATGTCCTAATTGAACTAAGACCTGATCCTGACTCAATCTAAGCCCTGTCTGAAACCAGGCCAAAGTGTTTTAAATGCAGTGCCTGCAGCGAATACTAGGTGCCACTCTGTGCAACCGGCTTCAAAATAACACCATCAGACCGAGGTGCAAAAATCAACCAACAGTCAAAGTAATCCAAAAGTTATTACAGTGGTTCGGCCAACTATACCAAATGAACGAACAACGCCTATCTTGCAGACTACTCTGGTGGCAGAGGCCTGCGAAATGGAAGGTCCAACTGGTGCCCAAGGTAACCTGGGGAAAACAAATCGAAGCTGACCCCCCAAAAAAACCAAAGGCTTAGCCTTCCTGATGCCAAAATTTCAAAATTATATATTTATCTCAGATCAGTCAGATGTGTGATCAAAATTTGCAAGGTGTTTTAGATTGTGCTTTTATGTATGGACAATTAGTGTTGCCATTTGTACTAATTCAGTTTTAAATCAATATTTAAAAGTTAGATTATAAATCAGATACTTTCTGGTCCTGGATGCTGATCAATGCTTCAGTTATGCTAAAATGCATAATTGCAGACGAATGCCAAATTTACTTAATAAAAATGGTTTTAAAGAAAATGTGTCCCTAATATTTCTATTAGAGCAAAGCAACAAGGCCCTCAAGTCTGTTTGTAATGTCTAACCATGTTCTTTAAAACTTGCTTTTCAACCTTATTGCTTCATTTTAATTACCGCCTTTGAATACAAACTATTTTAAATACACATTTGACTGACAGGTACTGTAAAGGCAGGTATTATCTGTCTGCAAGCGTCTGCTGGAGCGGGACGTTTAAATGTTTTATCTGGACACAGACATGTGATCCTGTTTATTTTACACTGAATGTGTTCTGAGAAGCCCTCGAGGGACCTCTAACAGCACTGAACCCGCCGGGTCTCCACCAGCACTGCAAAAAAAAAGCCTCTTCTTGTCACAG
Organism: Gila orcuttii; assembly: GCA_026230005.1. Taxonomy (NCBI): domain Eukaryota; kingdom Metazoa; phylum Chordata; class Actinopteri; order Cypriniformes; family Leuciscidae; genus Gila; species Gila orcuttii. Next base: position 42,520,702 of record JAPDVR010000007.1, on the reverse strand, counting down.
TCTTTGACCTTTGCTTTGGCTCGTGTGTTTCTTGGGTGATGCTCCAAATGCAAGGAGGCGGTGGGTACCTCCTTGTCTGTGGCTTTCTTTGCAGAAACACTGGCATCCCCTCTTCCTCTCAAAGTCCACATGCATCAAAGTCCTGGCTCGATTCGTGCGCCCGCAATGTCAAAGCCCCTCTGAGATGCGTGCAGTTGCACAGAGATGACAGAGATAAGTTTGCGTTGAAGGGGCTGTGTTGGTTAAGACATGATTGCAACAGAATATCTCTAAACCTCTACTCAGCCCTCCCTATTGTTTGGGGTTTTGTCAGTTTGCTACTCTCTCTCTCTCTCTCTCTCTCTCTCTTTGTGATAGGTTGTTGGCCTGATCTTGTCTGAACATGACTCATATCCTTAACGGTGGAGGTGAGCTTTATCTCTTCAACTGTCTTTTTTGCTTAGCTTTGATTTTAGGAGTGCTGCCAATGCACTGGCTCATACAGGCCAATAATATTTTAAAGATATACAGTACTCTGGAAGGTAGCTATTGTATCAGAGTATTAATTAGCTTTTATAATGTGTTTATATATACTAGAAAAAGACCATGGACAATTCCAATGGACTGTTAAGTTCCAGTGTTAAGCTCTTACTGTACTACTTCACAAGCTAATCTTTTAGCTTGTTAGCTAGAAGCTACAAATAAAAAGTAGCTAACAACTTTGAAGCTACTTATGGGGGCAATATATTTTTAAATATATAAATATCAGACTATATCATTTATAGGTTAATCAGGGCAACATTTGTGAAAAAATGAACAATTAAGGGAACAGCATTGGACAGATACATTTTACACTATAATACAACTAAAAAGGTTAGAATCTTAATTTAGATAACTGAATGAAAAACATAGTATAAAACAGTAGATTCCAAGTAAATTGATACATTTACACAGATCATCCAAATGAATCTATTAACTATGAAACAGATTTTACAACACTATATTGACCTTATTTAGCCCCACCCCCTTTCAGCGCTGCACTCGTGTTCTATTGTCCGGTTTATATTTCCACAGCATGAAGGCAAGATCTTACGGATTCATGAATAAACATTTTAAAAACTTCCTAGTTTGCTGACATTTGACATCCGCTTCAAACATTGCAATGCTCATGCTAACTTCCCTTAACTTTATAATAAGTAAATCCACTTCACCAGCAAATTACACTTTGACAGCGCTGCTATAGAAATATACAGAGCTACCGCAAAACGTTCAAAGACAAAATTCTAAAGATGGCTGCGCAATTGTTTCTCTGGTGCATAAGGTCTATAAGAGACACGGACGTCCCTCACGGACGACAGCTGCCACATGAAACAAAAGATCAAATAAAATCCAGGCCTGGCCTCTCTCGTCCTTCACCGTCGTCGCTCCTCCTTTAATGCTTCCGCTCCTCCGTGAGAGATATGAGACCGGTGCGTCGCGCAGGTGCCGCTCATCAGCAATCACGCCACCTGCCTCGCACCAATTTCCCACGGCCCTCGTCCTGCTCGCCACATGGTCAAAACCCCTATAAAAGTAGCCTGCTAAACCAGGCTGGACATGCTGGTTTCATTCAGCAGGGTAAAATAACAATTTAAAGCCCAAAAAGAATATTTGTAGAATGTCCCAATGAAATAACCAAACAGGAACCATGCACTATTGTCAGAGGAACATTTTCTGGGTATATTATTACAGTTCCCTTTCAGTTGATAACGTTGGACGTAGTCGACGTCGACTAAATGGGGATCCCGCTAGGGAGCCAATCGTCTTCGAGTACTATTGAACGAGCCAATGTAATTGGCGTGCTTGATTTACATAATACACTCTGCCCCCCGCGGCGCGGGTATAAATACTGAAGTGGATGCACACACTAATTGCCTTTCGCTTCGGAGCCGATCGTTTGATGTCTCTGAAGAGTGCTGTTGTTTACAACGATCGAGTGTGTCGGTGTTCTCCTGGAAGACTCTCCCAGTGCTGGTGGTTTCTACAGCACGAGTGCAGCAGTGATCGCGAGCTTTGAGCTCTCAACTGCTGTTTTAACAGCAACAAATTTCTAAGGGTTTGTATGTGTGGATGGCTGGTTAGAGGGCGGAAAAGTGAGTGCTTCACTGTTTCAGTTCACTGTTCAGTGTTGCCGCGGTCATTCCCCTCTGTTCTCCGGCACTGGTGATGGGTCCTATTTCCTGAAAGAGCAATACGGGTGCGTTCGCGTCTTTTTCAAGATGTCATTCCATCTGTGCGTTTCTGGATGCGGTCGTTCCCTTTTCATCTCTGACAGTCACAATTGTTGCATCACGTGTTTGAGCTATATATATTTATGTGTATATAAATATGTGTATATATATATATATATATATATATATATATATATATATATATATATTTATATGATCAGCACGCTGGGGCAGCTTTTGTTGACGGCTCATGTTCTCAATGCGGGAATATGACTGTTGCGGTGTTGAGATCGAGACTAGCCTTCGTCCGTGAAGCACAAGTGCCCATTACCATGCCCCACCCCCGGGTACTGTGTGGGATGGGTGATCGTAGGATAGTGATGGATGTCTCGCCCAGTAACCATTCCCTGTGGGCTTCTCACTCCTCCATCACACCGCAGCCAATGGAATTCCTGTTGAGCGTGCTAGTCCCTCTGTAATGGACCGATCAGCTGTTTCAATTGGGGTTCCCCCAGAGGATAAGATGTCGATAGCAACATCGGAGGGTGAGCTGACCTAGAGTTCTCAACGGGCCTGAAAATTACAACCCGACCCGACCGGCCCGTGGCTTTTAAAGCCCGGACCCGATGTAACCCGACACATCAACATGAATTATCTGCCCGAACCCGGCCCGCGGCCCGACGCCGATTTTCTTTTTTTCTCATACACGTATTATCATGACCAGCAGACGGGAATTCAAATCAACCTTTAATGTTCACGTCTTTTAACAATAGCCTACAAAAAATACAAACAACTGAAACAAACTTTAAATATCTAAATAGGCTATATACTAAATATGCCTCAAATAAAAATCTTCTGGACGACCCTGTTTTTTTGCTGTCATATTTCATCAGCACCTTGCATTTTGAGCATTGCACATAACCTGTAGAATTTCCATCAGAATCCAGCACCACTCCAAACACATTCCAGACCTCTGATTTTCCAACTCCTGTAGTAGCAACGGAGAATTCACCTGGGGCAAGTTTACTTTTCACCAACTCCATCTTCTTCTCCAGGCTAAAGGCGTGCACGCAGCGCCGACAGGTCTGCCCCCGCGATGCACGTTGCACGCAGCAGCCAGACTTTCTTTACGGTGAACAGCAGCGATGTCACCCGCGGGTCCCGTCGGGTTTGTCGGGCCGACCCGGCCCGTTGAGAACTCTAAGCTGACCTCTGGAGATGACGACTCGGCTGTGTTATCTCCCTCTGGGAGTGTAACATTGCCCGACCCAGATCCAGAAATGTCAGCTATGCTGAAACGGGCTGCCGAGGCTGCCGGGCTCGAGTGGAACTCCATCGTGTCCCGTTCAGTATCGGTTGGAGGATTGGTATTTCGGTGTGGGCCGTGCTGGTTCTCAGCTCGCCGCCCCAGTGCTTTTCTTTCCCAAAGTGCATTGAGAGCTTATCAGGTTGTGGACGGCACCTTTCTCTGCCAGAAACTGCCTGAATAGCATGGAGGAGCAGTGAAGGGTTGCGAGGCTGTTCATCCAGTGGAGTCGTCTGTCACGACACAGGTGCACCTGTGTCTGGCGGCCGCTGCCTTTTGGAGGGATCCTCGTCCCCCCCTAAGGCATGTGAGTTCTCGTCCATTCCGACGGGCAGAGTTTACAAAGCCTATGGGCATGCTGCCTCCTCTTGCGTGCCATGGCGCTGCTACAGGTCTATCAGGCCACAGCACCAATGGACATGCACGAGGGTAGCCCAGGCCGTGCACTCATAGGTGAGCACCGCACTGCATTCGACCTCGCCCTCCGGGGCACGAGTGTCGTGGCGTGCGCGATAGGTCTGGCGATGTCCACCTTAGTGGTCCAGGAGCGTCATCGTTGGCTTAGCCTGGTTTATATGGCGGATGCGGACAAGGTTCGGTTCCTGGTCTCCCCAATTCCCCAGGTTGGGCTGGTCGGCGACGTGGCAGAGAACTGCGTCCAACAGTTCTCTGCCGCCCACGTGCAGACGGAGGCTATCCGGCACATCCTGCCCCGGCGCCCGCTGCTGCCTCCACCCCGCTGCCGGTGGCAGTTCCTCCACCTGCTTGTTGCTGAGGGCGTTCCCCAGCCGCCGCTCCCGCTGGGCCTACGCAGCAGCCCCTAGCCAGGCCTCAGCATGGAGCCGGCTGCAGTAGGGATGCCCAGCCCGCTCCAGGCGCTGCCAAGTCAGGTGGCAAGCGACAGCGAAAGCATTCCGGAGTGGGCCGCCCAGGGATGGAGGAGGATGCTCTGGAGTTGGTCACTGATCCACTCCCTCCCCCCGGGTGAGGGCCGGGTGGAGTCTTCGGTTGTGTGTGTGTCTGTTCCTCCACTGGCTCCCAAAAGAAGTGGAGCAAGCGGTACCCACACTTCAAAGAAAGAGCAAGTTCCTCTGTTCCTGGGTCCCAAGAGGTCTGGCGGTGTGCGACCCTGTAAAGCCTTGCGCCCCTCAGCCCCCTCTTGTTCGCCAGCACGGCAGTTGGGTGCGGTTCGAGGACCCGATCATCCGCTTTCTCACGCATCCCTGGCCGTCTCGTGGAGACAGGTAAGTGTCGTGCACCACACCCAGACCCTGCTTCGGGCCGCCTCCGGGCCTTCCGAGCCGGGTCCCTGTCCTCCACCTCACTGCCCCAACTCGGGTACGTCTACCATCAGACTCGGCTTGCAATTAATTTCGCTTGGCTTCCGCTCTGGCTCAGTGATATTAATCATACCTAGGTGTTGAGCTAAGATGCTCCTAAGATTAGTCATATTCATCACACCTACGAGCATTGCTCCTGTCCTGTGTTCGCACGTCGCAGTCCTACTGGCGAAAGACGCGATGTAGCCTCTTCCTCCAGCCGATATGAAGACCGGTTTCTATAAACCCGTATTTCATCGTACCCTAGAGTGGTGGGTCATGGCCATCTTGGACCTGTGTCAATTGAAACGGGCCCTTTTTCGAAAGCCTCCGTTCAAGTTGCTAACACAGATGCATTTCCAAATGCTCCATCCCCAATGTTGGCCTGCAGCGTTCGACCTGAAGGACAGTACTTCAGATTTCGATCCCTCCACTCCACAGATCATTCTGTGTTCTTGCGTTTGAAGGTGCGAAGTATCAGTACAATGTCCTACCCTTCAAGTGCTCCATAGCCAGTTGGGTCTTCAGGTCAACTGGAAGAGAGTAATCTCGCCCACGGGTTGAGTATCTCTTTTTCAGTTTGGAGAAGGACTTGGTCCAAAACGTCTCTTCAAGGAAAGAGTGGGTTCGGCTGGTGCTATATAGAAGTGAGAAAGGGTCCCACTGAAAGAACTTTCAGAGGCTCCTGGAGCATATGGCAGACGCAGCCACTTGGCTTCCTCCATATGAAGACCGCTTCAGCACTAGCTTCATGATCGAGTCCCGAGGTGACCGTGGCAGAGCGGCACGCCCTGTGTGACAACAGATCACCTCGGCCTGCCGCCAAACCCTCAGTCCGTGATCAGACCTTTCGTTTCTCCGGGCCAATCCGATCCTAGAACAAGGTCCACTAACACCGTCTGATGGGCAATGTACAAAGGGTATGCTTTAACTGAGGCCTGGGCGACCTCTGACTGCATTGGCATTCGTGCCTCGAGTTGTTGCAGTTCACCTCGCTTTGACCCACGCTGGTCAGCGAGCTGGTACTGGTCTGAACATCGCGACCGTTGTGCTAAGATTCCCTCGCATGTCACAACTCTCCCGTCACCTCCTCTTTGGAGTCAGAAACTTCTGAGGTCGCTTCATTCCACTAGTTCTTCCGGCCTGCTCAATCATGCCGCCAACGAGCCTCATGACAGCTATGGCCAGGGAGAGTGGAGACTCCATCCCCTGGCGGTCCAGCTGGGCAGGGACCACTTTGGGGCTGCACAGTTACATCTGTTTGCCTCTACGGAGTCCTCCCTCTTCCAGATGTGTTATTTCTGTCTGAGCAGACAACCCTTAGACAGACACTGGCTCAGCTGGCCCCGGGCTCCGCAGAAATGCATTCCCCAGTGAGCCTTCTAAAAAAGCGGTTATACGATTCATTGTCGTTTGGTGCCTGCTCAAGTTCAGTGATTTAGATCACACTTACATGATGAGCAGAAATGCTCCTGAAAGCTCAGTGAAAATCATCACACTCAGGTGTTGAGCAGAGATATTCCTGAAGCACAGTGAATTTCTTCACACTCAGGTGTTGACCAGAGTTGCTCCTGAAGCTCAGTGATCTTCACATGTAGTGTTGAGCAGTGCTCCTGTCTTGTGCGCGCATGCCGCTTGCACCTATTGTGCTAGGTCAGGAGTGGAGCAGGTCTTGACAGTTGCCTCTTATTGCCCCAACCAGACCTAGCTCCCCTCGACAACCCTCCTGACTTCCCCTGAATACATTTCAGGGACGGGGCATGATGGCACCCGTGTTCAGACCCCTGGAGAGATTCCAGGCCGGTCCTAACTGGACGCGGAGATTCAGGTGTCTACCACAGCAAAATTCCGAGATGCACAGGTCCACTTAGGTGTTGAACTCCTCTTAAATGAGTGTGTGCTCCACCTAGGCGTTGACACAGAGTGCTTTGCTGACAGATATTCTAGAGTTGGGGGCTGGGCGATACCTATAGTCCAACCGCTGCTCCCGTGGGCTCCCTTCTCATAAAGGCAGTTTCACCGTGAGCCCGGTTCGAAGTGTCGGCTTGCTGCGCCGTTCCCCTCCTATGGACTGGATACGTGCGCCATTCTGCTCCAGATGAGTTCCCTTTACCGAACCCTGTTGAGTTCCTCCGCACCCTTCCGACATTGGACGTGGCGGAACGCCCGGTGTTAGGCCTACCACTCGTAAGCTTGTGGAACCTGTGTTAGGCTGGGTCCATATGTTGCGATCCCTACGGTGATCCCATATGTGTATTTTCCACATTACGGCTCCCTGCGGCGAGCCCGTGTCTTCCCTCGGCAGAGTCTACTCTGCCGTCACTGTCCGGTGAGTCTCCCCCCTGTCATACGCTGGAGCCACCCCAGTGACATTCCATATGTTGTACTGCCGGTCATCCGCCCAGTTCATATGTGTATTCTCCACATGTTACCTCCCTTCGGGCAGGATGTCGCTTCCGCAGCGTCCCTTCCTTCCGTTTACAGGGAACGCTTTCCCAGTGGTCCTGTAGGAACAGCAGTGAATTCCCTGGCCTAAGCCCTGTCCTTCCCCGCCTTAATTGCGGGGGCATCAGGAGGCTTTTGTCTAGGCACTGGAAGGTGACAGCTTTAGTGGCGTTTTCAATGGTTGGTCCTGGTTGCGTATGCAACCCACCATTCCCTGAAGGAGGGAACGGAGGACGTAGTCCCCTTGCCACTTCCGCTGGACCACCGCTGACTCCGAGTTATGCTCGGCTCCTCAGCGAAAAGCAACTAGTGCATGCATCCACTTCTGTATTTATACCCGCACCGCGGGGGGCGGAGTGTGTGATGTAAATCACGCAAGCCAATTACATTGGCTCGTTCAATAGTACTTGAAGACGATTGGCTCCCTAGCGTTATCCCCATTCAGTCGACGTCGACTACGTCCTCCGTTCCCTCCTTCAGCATACGCAACCAGGACGTTCCCTCTCCATCCAGACGCAGGCTGTTGTGATACCTCCGCTCTGTGACTTGAAACAAACAGCTTATACCAGCTTAAGCTGGTTGGCTGGTCTTAGCTGGTTTTCATGGTTACAGCTGGTTTAGCAGGCTGGTTTTAGTGGGGCTTTGACAACTTTTTCAGCTGGTCCGGCTGGGAGACCAGTTGACAACCCGGCTGAACACCAGCTACGCCCAGTTTAAACCAGCAAAATAAACCAACCGCAACCAGCATAGGCTGGTTTTAGCAGCATTAACTGTGCTATAAAATTACAAGTACAAACACAGTAAATCTACAGTACAATGTCACATTAAAATATCAATGTAGTATTTTGTGACATTAAATGGTTGGAAGAAGTAGATTGTTAGTGGAAGTAGAAGTAGACTGTAAAACTGTTTTCAGAATAGCTTGAGCTGCTGCCTGTTGAAAATGTAGGTAAAGGTTCACCCAAAAATGGAAATTCTGTCATCATTTAGGCCTACTCACCCTCGTGTTGACTTTCTTTCATCTGTGAAAACACAAAAGAAAATATTTTAAAGAATGTTGGAAACCAAATTTGTTGACCATTGTCCATTGGTCCACAGAAAAGAGAAAGAAAGTCACTGGTTTGGAACAACATAAAGGTGAGTAAATGATGACAGAACTTTAATTTTTGGCTCTACTAATTAGTGGCATTGGTTAATACTGAAGGCTGTCAGTACATTTACAAGTGGGGACGTTCATGTCTCACATTTTATCTGTGTAAAATCTTAGGGAAGCTGCAGACCAGAATCCACCACAGTGTGAAGGGGGGCTAAAACTGACATGCAACTTGTGCCATAAAATGCTTTTGGCCTGTAGCCCTCATGCTGTGGCAAATATACAATGAGCCCTCAGATAGGTGTGAACTTACTCTGTGGCATTTTGTTGCTTCCTTATTTCAATATTCTCACACATCTTCAGCGTCAGAATGGAAAAACTGTATAACTTTCTTGTAAGTTGCAGTATTACTTTGCCATGCATAGATTTTGTTTTAATGTTTTTTTTTTTAATGAATTGTTCTAAATATATATTATAAACCACCATTCAAAGGGGTTAGTAAGATTTTTTTTGAAAGAAATTAAATATTTTATCCAGCAAAGATGAATAAAAAAATATTTATATTTCAAATAAATGCGGTTCTTTTGAACTTTCTATTCATCAAAGAATCCTGAAAAAATTCTGTATCCATATCATGGGTTCCACAAAAATATTAGGCAGCACAACTGTTTTCATTATTCATAATAATAAGAAATGTTTTTGAGTAGCAAAACAGCAAATTAGAATGATTTCTGGAAAATCATGTGAAACTGAAGATGGAGTTATGATGCTGAAAATTCAGCTTTACCATCACATGAATAAATTATATTTTAAAATATATTAAAATAGAAAACGACTATTTTAAATTGTAATAATATTTCACAATATTTATGTTATACTGTATTTTGATCAAATAAATGCAGCCTTGATGAGCACAAGAGAATGCTTTCAAAAAAGATTACTTCTCATTTTTCAGTTTATGGATGTCACTCATCACTTGAAACTTCCAGTGAAATTTAACAGAGCATGATTTATATTTTGGAACATTTAACCTCCTTTTATGCTTCCCTCTCCTCTCCAATGATCAGAACCAATCAGACGAATCAGCTTTTATGAGGGCTCCAGTGAAGCATGCTAATTTTTGGACGATTAGTGTTGTGTTGGTAGGTAAGAACTGATCACCGTGACCCAGAAATATCTTCAGGATTGTTGTGCAATCATCATAGGTGACTCCTATTCCAGTTTTTCCAGCCCAGCAGTGTGGGGGTTGTCTTAGCTGGCCTTTGTGCCATCCATTGCACTGGAGAACACACCCTATTAAAATGCATGCCTTTATTTACGCCTCCACAGTCAGAGGTCAGGATTTAGCGTGTGCTGTGACAGAACATCTGAAAAATGTGCGGAGCTCAAATCTTAAGCGTCATGACTGTCACGGTGTCTATTAGCTTTAAAGAAAGTTATGAAAATTATGTGGGAAAAACAGAGCAATTGTCATGCTGTTTTTAGCCCTGGGAGTGTCAGGAGAATCCAGCTCCACTGGTGTGGGCGGTTTGCTGCCACTGTCATGAAGTCCCAACAGCCAGTATCCTTTCTTACAAAGCCTCAGGAAAGCAAGGCCTGTATCTTACTTACCTGAAGCTGCTGTTGAAATCCTACACAGACTCATGAGAGGTGAATATCTGTGAGACGAAAAATACTAGCTGTCAACATTGTGCCTGAAGCCACTTTCGTGAAAACTATAAAAAAATAAAAGCTTGGGTGTGATCTACTTAGTCTCAATTAAAATATAGCTCACCAAGAATATAAGCATTTTATAATTTAAATATAGCATTTATATTTTACTTTCAAGTCCAATATTACTTGGTCATTTATACTGTGACACTGTTGGTTACCCAGCATGCTTTGCGGTCGGGAACAAATTAGACAGAGTTATTTGCTAAGACTACAAAATTGTGTGATATGGTTTTAGGAGGTTATTCATAGCATATTGTAGGTTTACATTTCACTGTCATATTACATGTTGTGAATGTGTCACCATTGTTGAGCTGTATAGTCCCAGTGTCCCAGTCTATCGGCTGATTTTTTTAACGGGATGATTCACCTAAAAATAATGTTGTTTTATGTGGCTCATGTGAATGACTTGCCTCTATGGAACACAAAAACGGGTGTTTTTGGAGACCATTGGACCCTGTTGAATTTCATTGTGTAAATGAAAAACCAAAACACTAAGACTGATTTAAAAAAAAACTACACACACATATATATATATATACATATATATATATGTGTGTGTGTATTGTATTCCATATATCATTGACATGGTTAACGACAAATGTCATTGGTTTTTGCATGTCATGTGACCAACAAAAATAAAGTTTAAAAATTGCGAGGGAAAACAATTTAAATTTTGGTCTGTTCGTGGTATGGTGCTACCGAGCACCTAATGAGACATGCAAAGTTTTTTGGGGGAACGCAATATTTTTTTTCTGAGTGAATGTAAAAGATTTGAGAGTGAATGCAAAGTTTCTCTGAGGAATGCAGTACTTTTGCAATAAAATACAAAAGCATTGAAATACAATTTTTCCTCCCCACCGGTTATTTTCACAATCATTGTGTCCTTTTAGGGGCTCATATGGACCACTCCATATGATATTTTATGGTGATCTTTGTGTTTTTTTAAGCTTGGCAGTTTAAATTACCATGCAATTTCTTTGTATGGAAAACGCAATACTTGCAAAATAATACAAAGTTTTGAGAGCGAATGCAAAGTTTCTTGGCGGAACGCAATACTTTTGTGAGTGAGCGCAAAAGATTTGAGAGCAAATGTAAAGTTTCCCTGCGGAATACAATTCTTTTGTGTGTGAACTAGGGCTGCACGATTTGGGGAAAATGTCATATTGCGATTATTGAGGTCAATATTGCGATTGCGATATGCGATTGCGATTTAATAAACAAATGGTTTCATGAGTCAACTTGCTTGATTCTAAAGCAAAATGCACACACAGATTAGTGATAATTCTGAAATGTGTATTTCTCAACTCAAACTAGCAACAACAACTAAATAATTGATAACATCTATAGTGATCAATAAGCCATTGAGGTCTGGATAAAAATGAATCCACCCCCATTTTAAACATTAATTATAGCCATCCACCATTACAGTGATTCCACAATTGAAAGCTATAATTTTTTCAAAAACATTTATTAGGCTTCAAAAAATATAACAGCTTTTAATTTAAGTGAACTTAATAATACTCACATAAACCCATAAAAAAGTATTATTTACCTGTGCCCTTCCTGTCATGTAGGACATATACAGAAATTTAAGTTATCAAACAGTCTGCACTGCATAAACTATAAATTATATATAGACTAATCCTTATTAAAGCTACACAAGTTCTTTAGTCAAGAGCAGTGAGTAATTTTCTTTGTTCTTTGATTAACTTTACTGACAGAAAGCTTTGGCTGCTGGCCCTTTAAGAGCAGCCGTTGTAGAGACGCGGATCTCACACGCGCCTCTCACACGCGCCTCATTCTCTCACAACTCTTTACGTCCATCATAAGACTGCTCTTATGTTATGAAGATACTCGACAAACGACATTTTGGCATAATTGTGTGTGTTATTGTTCGTTCAAGCGGAAAGATAACTATTCCGGTCTGTGCATGCGCATGGGCGCGCGTCTTTCTGTTCTGTGAGTCACAGTCGGACATTCACAGGCTGCGCGCTCTCTTTTGATTTGTCGCGCATTAATGGTTTGAACTTTAAAGCATTCGCACGAATAAGAGCGGGATCATGTAACACTAGCCAAAGGATGACAAAAAATAACAGATGCTGCGTTAATTGCGTTAACAGCCCTAATTTGTTTATTTTACATAAAATCGCAGCATTTTGCGTCATATAATCGCATAGGCTTGACATCGCGATTACGATTGCGATATGATTAATCGTGCAGCACTAGTGTGAACGCAAAACATTTCAGTTTCTCTGGGAAAACGCAGTACTTTTTAAAATATATGTTTACCGATATTATGATAGGATATTATAGAGTGGACAAGAAGCGAGGTGGGAGAGAGAGGGGGAAAGGATCGGAAAAGGTCAGCGAGCCAAAACTCGAACTCGGGTCGCCCGAAGCGCAACAGTGCTATATGTCGACATGCTGCCACGAGGCTATTGGCACCGACAAGGAACGCAATACTATTCAAGCTGTCTTTGAAATTGCATTTTCTTTGAAAGAAAATGCAAAAGCATTGAAATACAATTTTATTTCCTTCCCAATCATTGTGTCCCTTTTGGAGACTGCATATGGACCACTTTTATAAGATTTTATGGTGATCCTTGGAGGAGTTTGGAGGTTTAAATTACCATCCACTTTATAAAAAACAGGAGCTCAGACCTTCTGCCTAAGATCTCCTTTTTGTGTTTCAACATCAGTGTTGAGTGCAACATATATATTAAAGGTAAGTAAATGCTTCTCATTGTTCAGCCCAAAAGTTTATTAGATCTTACATATATGAGCACTTCAGAGAATACAGGGGCTGAATTCTCACAATTATCTGAACTAGTCATTGCCTGACCCTCTCTACCCAGCAATTTCACAATTTCGCCTAGCTACAGGGATGCTACACCTCCATCTTGGTTTGTCTGAAGGGGCTGAGGAGTGCTATTTCCTGTGCTAAGCGTGAAAAAAAGAAGAAGAAAAAAGAACAGAGAAAGAGGGAGAGAGAGAAAGAGACTGCTGCAAAGGCCTCTGGGTATTGGTTTGTGGTTATGCAGTCGGAGAGCTAGGGCAATCTGAAGCGAGAGGAGGAAGGAGGAGCGGGAGGGGGGCTTCCACTTTCCTTCCTACCGCTCACCAAATTCATACAGCCACTGCCAAGGGGGAAACTCCCAAAGCGGGACCCATTTAGGGCAAAACAGCCCGAAAATGCACAAACATATGATTGCCAAAGCCTAAAGCTTGCAAAGAACTTTAAACTCGCTTGAGGAGGGAACAAACTTTAACGACGCAGGTAGAAAAACGAGGGTTGTGTGTTTGCACCTGTGTGGAGCCCGGGTGAAAGGAGATGTGTGGAAAGAGACATCTGTGGAGAGGTGGAGGAAAGTGAGAGAAGGATGGAGGGAGTTGTGCATGTGGGGAGAGAGAGACAGATAACTGGAGGAAAACTGTGAAACAGTGGTTTGATAAAAATGGGTGCACAGCTGTCAATAGCTGAAGTGAAAACAGGAAACAAATGAAGATGACATGCATCTCCCAACACATCTGACAACCCCATGATGACATTCAGAAGGTATATTAGGATACAAGAAGGAGGGAGAATTCTTGACCGAATGTCTCGAAGCTCAAGTTTTGACCTGTGTCCGATCACACAGACCCCTGCGGCGTGGTGTTATGCCATGCCCTCCTCGCGGATATGAGGCACACTTTAGGCTTCTCAATCTGAGTGTTAGCAACTTGCTTGCTCTGTTCACACTCTCACATCCTGAGCAGGCGTTTGAGCGTTGCGGACTGAAAAGGTCAGTGGAACGTAACCACAGAGGAGCTGAAGGAGCCGGTCTAACACTGGTCTCACATCTCTGTATGGAGTGTGGTGTCACTTACTCAGCAAACCCTTATCACAAAGATGCCCCTGACACTGTGGAAGCATTTCCAGATGCTTGTCAACATAACAAAAAATGAAACGTTTAATTTAATTTAATTCATATTTAATTTAATATTAAGTTTAAAATAAAATATTCAATTAAATAAAAATAAAAAGTGTTTTTTTTTTTACAAAATAATTAATAAGAAATTATAGTTTAGAAGCATGTCAACATAACATAAAATTAAGTTATATTTAATTTATTTGATTCATATTTTATTGTAATTAAATATTATGTTAAATAAACAATAATTAAAGTAAATTAAATACAACAGTGTAGATACATTTTTAATTTATTTATTTAAATTTAATTAAAACTAATCCTAGTGGCTACATAAAAGCTCAAATACAAGACAGGTTTATGTGGCCACTTTTGCCTTTAAAACACTCCTCTTTCAAAGTAATTCATGAGATCATCTAGTGTTATTTTAATATCATTGAGGTACTATTACAGTTTTTAATAATGTTTTGCACTCGTTTATATATATATATATATATATATATATATATATATATATATATATATATATATATATAATTTCATATGAATTTCATTTTAATTTTAGTTAAGGTTTTATTAATTTTGTTACTTTTTATTTTATTATAGGCCTATATTTTTTTTGCTATTTTTGTACATCAAGTTAAACTAAATGAAAATGGGAAATGTTTCTTTGGCATTAATAGCTAAGTAAAAGTAATATGCCTTTTATTTGTATTTTTTAAATTTTATTTAAAAAAAATATTTTTATTTTCAAGCATTTATATTTATTTAAGAATTCAGCTTTAAAAGCCTTCGGATCAAAAGTTTTTTCAGACCATGAGAAACATACATTTAGTCAAATTCCAACCTTTTGGTTCTGCAGCTCTTTGATTACATCACTTGTACTGTCTAGCCCACATAAACGTTATGGTGTGACAAATTTTACCTCTTTCATTTGTTATTGTGCCTTTTTCTCCAAAATGTCATAACGATCACTGTGTCTCCACTGTACTGTAATGAGTAGGAAGACTTGGTTGTAACTGTGGATAAAGTAGTGTGTGGGCTGGTATTGGTTGTCTGTGAATGGCACGATCAGTGAGAGGTTAAGGCAGGTCAGATGTGAGACGCTTCTCACCCCGGCACACACAGACTGAGTGGAGTATTATTTGAAAGCTATTGTTTCTGCCCTGACAGGAGGATCCAGATCTCAGATCCAGATGTCAGCAGTGCATCATGGATTCAAAAATCTGAGGTGGGAACCGAGCGATTTCCCTAAGGACTGGCAAAAGATGGATAGATGTGTTAATTGAGCCCAAGTAAAGATTAAATCATCAAATTTTAAGCAATTAGCAATTTAAAGTAATTTCTTACACTGCAAGGCGATGCTATATTTATTTACTATATAATTCTGCAGAAATAATAATAAAGATGGATGATAGAGATCTAACGATACTTGATCTGACTTGGTAGTTACTGGCAGATGGATGGAGCAACCAACACACACACACACACACACACACACACACACACACACACACACACACACACACACACACACACACACACACACACACACACACACACACACACACACACACACACAAAGCCTATAGCCTACACAAACAAACTAGGCATGGGGCCTTGTTTGATTTGCGACTTAAAGGGATAGTTCACCCAAAATGACAATTCCGTCAGTAATTACTCACCCTCATGTTGTTCCAACCCCGTACGACTTTCGTTCATCTTCGGAACACAAATTAAGATATTTTTTATTAAATCTGAGAGCTGGATCACTCCATAGGCTTCTAAGGGATTGAAACTTGCCGGCCCCGAAAAGTTATTAAAGACATCGTTAAAATAGTCCAAGTGACTGGTTCAATCTTAAAGGGTTAGTTCACCCAAAAATGAAAATTCTGTCAGTATTTACTCACCCTCATGTTGTTCCAACCCCGTAAGACCTTCGTTCATCTTCGGAACACGAATTAAGATCTTTTTGATGAAATCTGAGAGCTGGATCACTCCTCCATACTAGTCCATAGGCTTCTTCAGGGATTGAACTTGCCGGCCTCGAAAAGTTATTAAAGACATTGTTAAAATAGTCCAAGTGACTACAGTGGCTCAATCTTAAGTTTATCAAACGACGAGCATACTTTTTGTGCGCAAAACAAAACAAAAATAACGACTTTATTTCAACTATTAATTTCCTTCTCTGTGGGCCTCGAGTCAGTTCACTTAGTGTAAAAGCGTAGAGCTTCTGTTGTTGTACGTCACACGCATCACACACATGACCAGCGTCGGCCAATAGTGAGCCTACGTGTGACGTAGCTGTACGGAATCACACTAAGTTAACTGACTAAAGGCCCAAAGAGAAGGAAATGAATAGTTGAAATAAAGTCGTTATTTTTGTTTGTTTTTGCGCACAAAAAGTATTCTCGTCGCTTGATGAACTTAAGATTGAGCCACTGTAGTCACTTGGACTATTTTAACTATGTTTTTAATAACTTTTCGGGGCTGGCAAGTTTCAATCCCTGAAGAAGCCTATGGACTAGTATGGAGGAGTGATCCAGCTCTCAGATTTCATTAAAAATATAATTCGTGTTCCGAAGATGAAGGTCTTACGGGGTTGGAACAACATGAGGGTGAGTAAATACTGACAGAATTTTCATTTTTTGGTGAAATATCCCTTTAAGTTTATCAAGCGACGAGAATACTTTTTGTGCACAAAAAATAAAATAAAAAAATAACGACTTTATTTCAACTATTCATTTCCTTCTCTGTGGGCCTCGAGTGAGTTCACGAAGTGTAATAGTGTAGTGCTTCTGTGTTGTACGTCACACGTAGGCTCAATATTGGCTGACGCTGGTCATGTGTGTGATGCGTTTGACGTACAACACAGAAGCACTAGGCTATCACACAACGTGAACTCACTCGAGGTACACAGAGAAGGACATGAATAGTTGAAATAAAGTCGTTATTTTAGTTTTTTTGCACACAAAAAGTATTCTCGTCGCTTGATAAATTTGCCACTGTAGTCACTTGGACTATTTTAACGATGTCTTTAATAACTTTTTGGGGCCGGCAAGTTTCAATCCCTTAGAAGCCTATGGAGGAGTGATCTAGCTCTCAGATTGAATAAAAAATATCTTAATTCGTGTTCCGAAGATGAACGAAAGTTGTACAGGGTTGGAACAACATGAGGGTGAGTAATTACTGACATAATTTTCATTTTTGGGTGAACTATCCCTTTAATTGTTCTTTTTAGCCAATTCAATTGAATGATTCTTGAACCAATTCACAAAACAGTTGTAAACTTGACTGTAAGGAAGTAAATCCATAAGGTGGGAACAATATTGGTAATTCATATTAGTAATGTTAATAATTGAACACATTAAACGTAGGGTAGGCAGTTTTTTTTATGAACACTCGCACAGACATCACACGTCCTCAGTGTGTTCCATAAGGCTATGCAGAGTTGTAGACAACAGTCATTTGGCGCCGTAAACAAACAGCAGCCACCTTTTACGGTTCCTCCAGAACCAAAACAACGTGCTTATGCTGCTTTCACACCATGTCATAACTGTAATTTAGAGATGGCAACCCCTTGACGTTCTACCCGGATGTGAAAGTGTTCAATGTCAACAAGTGCTATAAAAATATAGCAATAAACAGCAATATTTCTACTAAAACAGATCCAATGCATGGGACGTCTTTTGTGTGATGACTCAAAAGAATTGGTAAATCGTTTTTAACAGAATCATTGAAACGAACCGGTTCACAAAAATAATGTAGTAGCCTACAAACAAATAAGGCAAGCGAATCACAATCCAGTATGTAAATAGATGTTAGTAAGGAGACCAATCACAATGTAGTTTGGGAAAGGAAATATTCCGATGACGTCCTCTGCATCGGCAAGTTTGGAAGCTGAGCGACTGAGTTCAACGGGAGAATGGAGATTTTTAAACGGTAATCTTTCGTTTTTCTGAGAACTGTGGCGTTTACAAAACATAGGTTTCTACTAAATAAATTAAGCAGTTCGGGCTTAATTAATTTTTAGATTGTTTCTTTAAATTAAACAGCGCAGATAAGTTAGTAAACACATCGAGTTACTTGAGTTAGAGGTGTTGAATCGTTTCCCATTCGTGTCGGCGTTGAATAAATATGGCTCATTTCCCGTATCTGCTGTCCGTATGAGTTCACACAAGGCTGTTTATCACAGTCTGTAAATTGAATTTCCATTTACTTTCTATAGAGACTTCTAGTTGACCCACTCTCTCCCCCTACCACTCCAATTAAATAAAAACAAAACATCGTTCTGGGTTCACTCCGTCAACCCGCCTAACGTTAGTTCTCTGAACAGCCGAGTTCACAAATAATGACAATAAAAAAACAAACAAAAAACCGTTGATTTGTGGTGAACATACAGTATGAAGATTGTGGTTTGTGCTTGTTAGTTGGTAACTCAGACAGTTGAGTATGTTTCTCTGTGGCTGTGGGCCTTTCTTCACTACAGAAGTAGGTTGAATAATTAGGAAATTGTGTAGTGTGGATGCTGCTGGAGGTTAAGTGGTGGGAGTGACTTAAGCGTGTGATAGTGGAAAGTCTTAGCGTGCAGAAACAAACTGACACTTGTGCATGGACTAAAACACTCATGCACAAAAGTATGCATACATGCAGGATTGCAAAGACAAACCCATAAATTCAAGCTGATTCAGTAGCCTACATACAGACACATTTGAGCATTCACAAGTGATGAGCTTCTGTTAACACTAACCTCCCTCTCTATCTGTACAAAAATAGTGATAGCTGTGAATGTGAACCATCGTGTCCATAAACCCCGAACCACTCGAGACCGCAGACTGCACTCTTGTCTTTTTATAGAGAGTCAGAGCAGGTTCTCTGCCCTTTCATCTATCAGAAAAAGATATGTGAATTGCCTCTCAGTGGCCCGCTTTACCTTAACGACAAAGATAACTGGTGTACATGACAAGCTGGAATTTAACTCTCAGTGTTTACTTGTATGAGTGTCTCTCGCATAGCCTACCATTTTTATGTCTGACTTGAAAATGCAGCGGTGTAAAGCATGACTACAATTGCAGTTTCCATACCAGCTGAGTGAAGTCATGTCCAAAACACCCAGTTTAACCAAGACTGATGCTGCCTCCAAGTGGCGGAGGCTTTTTTCTTCTTCTGTTAAATGTTAGTGTTTTTTCACTCTTGAGTTCATTACCAAACTAGGAAAGTAGTGTTTTTCCCAAGTGTCCAGCAGATGTCATCATTTCAGAAACTATATTGTGTATTGAAGGAATAGTTCATCCAAAAATGTGTTCTGTCATTATTTATTCACCCTCATAAGCTGCTATTTTTTTTTGCATGGAAGATATTTTCCATCTCAGCACTTTTCCATAGTTGTTCACTTTTCCTCTTTTATCTGCAATCATAATGTATGTCTTCTGAAGTCATTCAATAGTTTAATCTAATTTCCCATCGTTGGCAAAGGGCAAGATCATCAGACTTAAATTTTTTGTATTAATGTCAGAAAATGTTATTTTTGTCTGAATTTTCCTTAAACAAATTGATTTGATATACATCATGCCCCTGTATTTATGTTGTTAATATGTAAAGTCGTGGATTTTTAGCATTTATTTTCCAAATAGTTTTATTTATAAAATATAACATGACTTTAAATTATCCATGAGCTCATCCTGTAATTTACAGTACCAGCAATTGTCATTCTTTTATACAGTAGGCTATGGTCTTTTTCTTGGTCATTGTTATGGTTTGATATGGCTGGACTTTCATATATCTAAAATACTATTTATTTCTCTGGAGGTGTAACTTTTTAACAGTACATTTGTTCACCTTCAATGCTAAAGCTTTTATAGGATTATATATTATCTGTTGACTCGTCACATTTATCACACTGCCTGTAGTGCCTCTGTCATCCTGAAGATGGCAGCATCCTATAGCAAATCCTGCTATCATCATAATGGTCAGAAGACTGCTGTTAGAGAGCACATGTAAAGGGTTAATTCACCCAAAAATAAAAATTATCCCATAATTTACTCACCCTCTAGCCATCCTAGGTGTATATTACTTTATTCTTTCAGCCAAACACAATCGAAGATATATTATATTCTGGCTCTTCCAAGCTTGCTTTATAATGGGAGTGAATGGTAGCTTAGATTTTGAAGCCCAAAAAGTCCATCCATCGATCATAAAAGTAATCCATAAGACTCCAGGGTGGTAATAAATGCCTTCTGAAGTGAAGCGATGCGTTTTTGTAAGAAAAATATCCATATTTATAACTTTATAACCTTTAATCACTGGTTTCTGGTAGCGGCCGTACGTGAGTCTAGTTCTAGCCTAAGAGTGACCTCTGACCCGACGTATTGATGAACTTGGAAGCGCAGAGAAAGGATAGAGCAAAACAAAACACAGTCACAAAATAGAAGTCTAAGAGGAGAATTACAGAGAATTAAAAAGATTTTTACAGAGAAATATTGTTTCTACTCTCACTTAGAGTAGCTTAAGTTACTCCTACATCATACGTCGGGTCAGAGGTCGCTCTTCCGCTGGAACTAGACTCGCGTAGTGATTATAGTTTATAAAGTTATGAATATGGAAATATTTTTGACAAAAATACATTATTTGCTTCAAAAGGCCTTTATTAACCCCCTGGAGCCTTATGGATTACTTTTATGATGGACTGATGCGCTTTTTTTGGGCTTCAAAATCTAAGGTGCCATTCACTCCCATTAATCTAGGAAGAGCCAGGATATTTTTTAATACAGTATATCTCCGATTGTGTTTGGCTGAAAGAAGAAAGTCATATACACCTAGGATGGCTTGAGGGTGAGTAGATTATGGAATCATTTTCATTTTTGGGTGAAGTAACCTATTAACAAGCAGAAGCGCTTTGAATCACTCCACTCAAATCAAATGAGGGTGCCAGTAAATATGAACCATAGAGTAGCCTATTTAAAAATCCTATTGACAGCATCACACAGACTGCTGTTATTAATCAGCACTTCGCTAAACCAAAGTCTCTCTCGCTCTCTTATTCACACAGCTATAGATTCATTCTTCTCCGCATGTATTTTAGTGGGTAAATGTTTCTGAAAGTACTGAGCAGATGAGAACCCAGAGTGAGTCAGAGAACTCTCGCGATGAGATCGTAGAAGGGAGCATCTACCGAATGGAAAACAATTACACAGTCACTGAATCCTCTTCTAAGTTCTGATGAGGGCGGTTAGCGATGGCAGTGACCACGTAATGGCGTGTGTGTAATTCGGTAATGCTTCTCATTGCTCAGCGACTCCAGATCTAAGCTGCCTAAAGACGACACAATTTGTCAATTGACTCCGGGCCATTAAAAAAAGTAACAGATCATCAAACTTTAGGGCATATTTAGATGACTGAATGCAGACTCATTCAAAAGAGCATAATTATGTCATAACTTGGTCATTTGTACATTGTGATGTATTAATATCGATTACGGTCTAAGATAGTAAAGTTAGTTCTGTGTCATTCAGCTCAGTTATTTTCTCAAAAATGGATAATCTGTTCTCCACAGTTCGCTGTAGACTGAATCAGTTCAGTTTATGAGTCAAATGTGTGTTCAGAGGGGAAATTAAATGTTATTACATGTTAAACTGTTTACTAGATGAAATAACATAGCCTCATATTAAACCTGATCAAATGAGATTATAGCTACATTTATATGTAGAATGATAATTTTGAGAGGAGTTTTTAATCTTTTTTTATATTTTTTTTTACATTTTCAACTTTGTTCAACTTAGAGTTTTGTTTAGTGTGTAATGTTGCTGTTTGAGTATGAAAAAGGTCTGCAAAGTTACAAAACAAAGTCCAATCCAAGGGAAGTTATTCTCGATATACCAGTTTCTGAACTTCCTGAAACGCCTTGAGTTTTCTTACGGGGACATACACCGCACATGTAACAATATTTCTCATTTAAATATCTCCTGCCCAAGTCATTACACAACAAAAAGAAACGAGGCCTGGTTGAGTTGCATTCGCATGATTTCATAAACGTTTCGGTCTGTGCAGCCCTGCTTCAAGTCAAACATACCTAATGACTTTGTGTAACCCCACTGGTTCTACTTGCACTGCTCCGAGCTAGATTCGAAACGGCGTTTCTGACTCTTATTAGCTGTTCTCCATTACATTTGCAGGCAGCGTTTCCACACATGGGTTCCTCACAAAACTGATTTAGGACAGACTTCTGTGGCAGAAATAACGTTTTTTTTTTGGTCTACAACTAAATAGAGCAAGTTTTTGGTGATAGAGAATATTTAATTACTACAATAGTAATTTCTTGTTAGAAATGACATCAAAGTGGAAAACATACAGTATACACCCATGTTAAAGTTGATTAAAAAGAGGAATAAAAAATCATCTTTTGGAAATTGATCTCAATGCCTTGATTAAAAAAAACTGAGGAAAAATCCAACCTTTAAGGACACCAATTTTCTTTGTGAATTAATAATGTATCGTAAATAAATAAATCTTCTTCCTTAAAATGCAGGGTGCATAAGTCAGGACACCCCTATGTTAAACTCCCATAGAGGCAGGCAGATTTTTATTTTTAAAGGCCGGTTATTTCATGGATCTATGCATCCTGATAAAGGTCCCTTGGCCTTTGGAATTAAAATAGCCCCACATCATCACATACCCTTCACCATACCTAGAGATTGGCATGGTTTTATTTCAGTTAGCCTAATAGCTGGTTTGATTTGCATTGAGAGATGATCTTATGGAAAGTACCCTATGCCAATCTCTAGGTATGGTGAAGGGTATGTGATGATGTGGGGCTATTTTAATTCCAAAGGCCAAGGGAACTTTATCAGGATGCATAGTATCCTGGATCCATGAAATAACCGGCCTTTAAAAATAAAAATCTGCCTGCCTCTTTGGGAATTTAACATAGGGGTGTCCTGACTTATGCACCCTGTATTTTAAGGAAGAACATTTATTTATTTGCGATACATTATTCATTCACAAAGAAAATTGGTGTCCTTTTAGTCAACTTTAGCATGGGTGTATTCACTTATGCTAAGCACTGTAGGTCAAATACATTTACACACAAACTGACCACCAACTGCAACTTTAAGACACGATGTTTATTTTTTAGCTTAACTGTCACATAACGGAACACACAGGATTGTGGGATATCAAAGGCAGTGAAGGATACATCTATGCTGCCTTCAAAAACTTACTTGAACGAGCACTGATTCGCCTCTGATTTCAGGCATTTGATGCTGATTTCCACAAAACTCTCGGCGAGTGAAAATTGGGGCTAAAATCATGGAGTGTGTACTCTGCATTACTGAAAGACTGGGAAGAGAGCTGCTGCAACAATGTAAAATATGTGAATTTTTTTATTTTTTTTTACATTCTAACATGAAAACCTATTCTAGTAGACCAACCAAGACTTTGTAAAAGGCCATGATATGGCCTCTTTAAAAGGACTACATTTGTTATTATTTCTGTTCAGTTTATACCCTAAGCCATCTCTGCCCACTTCTGTTGCCATAATACATCCAGTCTGATATAATCTCCTGTGATTCTGATGGTCTGTCGGGAAATAGCATTTCCTGAATGTAAATAATTTCATGTTTTTTTTTCTTCAAAATTGACTAATTCTCTGGCACGTGCTGCTGTTGGTCTTTTGTGGCAGGCTGTTGAGCGTCGATGGCGTTTGAATGCAGTAAGTGTAATGGGAGATAGCAGGGGAGAGAAGGACACCGGTGGAAATAAGCTCTGCCTAGTTTGATAAAGCCGCTTCATTACTTGGATATTGTGTGTCTGGAATCATTATGCACGGAAGGGCCTCTGGAGGCTCAGGTTTTATTGGCGGTCCTTGCACAGCTAACTCTCATCCATTAAACAAATCATGGAGTCATGTATTAGATTAGCTCTACACCCGGCATCAAGGGTGTTTTTGCCAACCGACGGACCCTCTGCTATTCACTCTCCTAATCCGGAGAATGAATTATGCGATTGAGAGCATCTGGAAGATATTGTCATACATACCATTATGAGAGATTTATTAAAGGAACAAAAAATCCCGTTTGAATATTTTGTCACTTAATTGTGTTGTTCGCTGTTGAGCTGACAAATGAGAACAGGAAAGCGTCTTGTTAAGTGACAGCTGATGTTTTATAATATTTAATCAAATCGCAAAACTTAGTTACTTATTTAAAAGAGCATGTTCTCTCCATATAATATTAAGAAGAAGCCAATGTCATTTGCAGGGCTGTATGCTTGGGTGGAAACAGCTTGATCTCCTGCTGGCTCTGACCCTTGGTAACCCCAGAGGTGTGGCTATGACTCCCTCCTGTGGTGAAAGGTCAGTACTACAGTAACAGTGCCGAAACACCAGACCTGCACATCCAGCTGTCAAACTTTGCTTTGACTCCATCAGAAGTGTGAAAAGCAGAGTTTACAGGAATAAGGACATAGTGAAAATGAAAGTGATTTTCTAAGTCAACTCAGTTTCTTAGCTTATATACAGCAATATTGTGTATATATAATATTGTGTGTGTATACACAGCATATATATGTAATTACATATTTTGCATTAATAAAATGTCTCAGGCCTTTGTGTATATTAAAAGTGCGCTCTCTCTCATATATATATATATATATATATATATATATATATATATATATATATATATATATATTAGGGCTGCACGATTTGGGGAAAATGTCATATTGCGATTATTGAGGTCAATATTGCGATTGCGATATGCGATTGCGATTTAATAAACAAATGGTTTCATGAGTCAACTTGCTTGATTCTAAAGCAAAATGCACACACAGATTAGTGATAATTCTGAAATGTGTATTTCTCAACTCAAACTAGCAACAACAACTAAATAATTGATAACATCTATAGTGATCAATAAGACATTGAGGTCTGGATAAAAATGAATCCACCCCCATTTAAAACATTAATTATAGCCATCCACCATTACAGTGATTCCACAATTGAAAGCTATAATTTTTTCAAAAACATTTATTAGGCTTCAAAAAATATAACAGCTTTTAATTTAAGTGAACTTAATAATACTCACATAAACCCATAAAAAAGTATTATTTACCTGTGCCCTTCCTGTCATGTAGGACATATACAGAAATTTAAGTTATCAAACAGTCTGCACTGCATAAACTATAAATTATATATAGACTAATCCTTATTAAAGCTACACAAGTTCTTTAGTCAAGAGCAGTGAGTAATTTTCTTTGTTCTTTGATTAACTTTACTGACAGAAAGCTTTGGCTGCTGGCCCTTTAAGAGCAGCCGTTGTAGAGACGCGGATCTCACACGCGCCTCATTCTCTCACAACTCATTACGTCCATCATACGACTGCTCTTATGTTATGAAGATACTCGACAAACGACATTTTGGCATAATTGTGTGAGTTATTGTTCGTTCAAGCGGAAAGATAACTATTCCGGTCTGTGCATGCGCATGGGCGCGCGTCTTTCTGTTCTGTGAGTCACAGTCGGACATTCACAGGCTGCGCATTATTGATTTGTCGCGCATTAATGGTTTGAACTTTAAAGCATTCGCACGAATAAGAGCGGGATCATGTAACACTAGCCAAAGGATGACAAAAAATAACAGATGCTGCGTTAATTGCGTTAACAGCCCTAATTTGTTTATTTTACATAAAATCGCAGCATTTTGCGTCATATAATCGCATAGGCTTGACATCGCGATTACGATTGCGATATGATTAATCGTGCAGCACTAATATATATATATATATATATATATATATATATATATATACACACTATATATGAGTGTATATTTGTGGTGTATATCAGTGTGGGCTGGTTGTAATATTTCAAATGGTCTATATTAACTATGGTAACACTTATTAACTATGGTAACACACAATAAGGTTTGTTATTTAACATGAACTAAGAATGAACAAAACGTCTAATTCATAACATGACATAACTAAGAATAAACAATACTTCTTTAGCATTTATTAAGACTAATTTCAACATTTACTGATACGTTATTAAAATCAAAGGTTGTATTTGTTAATATAATGCACTGTGAACTAACATGAACAAACAATGAACAGCTGTGTTTTTTTTAACTAACATTAACAAAGATAAATAAATGCTGCCACAAATGTATTGCTCATTGTTAGTTCATGTTAGTTAATAACTAATGTTAACTTGTTACTGACTTTATAGCAGTCTTCATAGACTATGCAATATTAACAAA
Source organism: Gila orcuttii (assembly GCA_026230005.1). Taxonomy (NCBI): domain Eukaryota; kingdom Metazoa; phylum Chordata; class Actinopteri; order Cypriniformes; family Leuciscidae; genus Gila; species Gila orcuttii. The sequence goes on along the minus strand of JAPDVR010000007.1, from coordinate 42,494,479 downwards.
TTCAATGAGGAGCACTGAAACATTGTCTGTAGTCAAAAGCAAAATAATAGAAAACTCAAAGTTCGGCATTGTTTCAGTATTTTGCTCTTGAGTAGTTTGACTGTGACCTGTTTATATGAGGGTGTGTGTGAAGCATACCAATAATAATACTAATAATTATTATTATTATATTATTATTATTTAATCTGACTGTCCCCTTGGCTTAGTGGTCTGAACAAGATGTTTTTCACTCTTTACAGACCCAGGGATGCGCAACCAACTCCGAGACCCCTTATATATAAAAGATTGATTTTCTCTGTAACACTTTGTAACTAGATTAGATTAACTAGATGTTCCTGTCATTATTAACTTTGGGTTTCAGCTGTAATAGAAAACCTGTAAAATATCATAGAATTTTAAGATGGCAATTTCCATATCTGTAAAAGACATGGAAATTAATACAATCTTTAAAAGTAATAGAAGTTTTTGCAGTCTATCTGTTTGGCCCCAAAACTTAAAATTGAATGTTGCTCTCTGTGAGTGACAGTGCTATAGGCTATATTGTGATTTTAAAAAAAAATAATTATAGTAATATAAATGTAGATAAAGTCATGGTAAATGCATTGATGCTGAAACCTTGACATTAAAAGATTAACAAACATTAAGCTTGTATTATAGCTATATTATAAATATAACGACTGGGGTGATATATTGTATAATCATCCAACTTCTGTAGAGCTTTATTCGGAATAACGACGTCTACATGCGTCCTCTCACAATTCATGATGGGAAAAGCTTTGCTTTTCAACCCCTTGAAATCTGAACAAACGCCCTGTTAAAGAAGACGCTGTATGCAGAACGAGACAGGTGTATTTAGAAGCGAGCGCCTCTTGAGCCAATCAAAAACTTTCGCTGAGCGTGCTAAGGCGGGCTCTTGCCTAATTATACAGACTTTGGACCAATCAGTTGAGCGGAGGGCGGTGCGTAGTTCTTCGGGGGCGTGTCTTAGGTTTTGTGCCGTCGCAGCGCTGAAGAGCGTCTGAAGAGAGTAATGGCATGAGCCTTGCGTCGAGATCATGTCAAAGCACTAAACAGGAAATTTCACGCACCTGAACTTTTACACTCTTTCCTGAGGAATATTTTACCATTTAAACTGGACGTCTTATTTCCTTATTTACTCTGACAAACAACAGCAGCACTTGAGAAGTCACTCCTCCGCAGTTGCGTTCCTGTCTTAAGACATTTAAATTTAAAAGGATATGGTGTTGGACATGTGAAACACACGGGCAACTTCAAACATGAAGCTGGCATCGTCTCTGTGTTGCCTCGGGTTTCTTCTCACTTCTGTGGCTGTCCGTCTGAGCGACTCGCAGCAAGGTGAGTAAACGACTGACCATCGTCTCGTGCGCAAAGGTGTTTATGCGTCTCGTGCACGCACCTATGAGCTCTGCTTACTTTTTTTGAGGATGCTTCTCGCAGTACCCATCCTCTGGTGCGAGGAACCATTTTTTTTGTGTGAATCTCCCTTAACACTAAAACCCTGAAATCTATAAGATGCGTTATTGTAATGGTAAATGAGTGCTATTCATTCACTACCACAATGATGCATAGATTTCATGCATAGAGTCTCTATGTGAGTTGGTGTGAAATAAGCTGGCATACAGTTGGAGCAATGGCACTGATAGCGCAGAGTGGCACTGAAAGGGGCATTCAGTCTCATTGGACGTTTGTTTTGTTATTCTCAGCCCGTACACTGTCTGAGAAAGAGTTTGAGTGGTCATTGCTTTCCGTGCATGTGAAAAATCACTTCTGTTGCCTTGAGTCGTAGCTCTGGTGCGTGTGACTGCTTATAGTTGACTTCGTTGGCTGAGAATAAACTGGAAACTTGAAATGTTGATTTGAGCGTCCTTTAAATTTTTAGATGTAAACATGCAGAAATTTAGTTATTTGTAAGCTGTCTTAATGTACATTTTTAGTGGGAATTTATGGTCTATTTCGAATGTTTTTTTTTCATTAAAAAGTTTGCTTAAGTAAACAGACTAAATGTTTTTAAAATGTAAGTAGCATTTTTTAAATTATAACACATAATACGACGGGCAGATTTTATGACATAAGAATAAATAGACAGCAATGTTTCGTCCACATCTCCACATGGTGGTAGTATGAACCGAGATAGTCAGTCTCTCTCTCTCTCTCTCTCTCTCTCTCTCTCTCTCTCTCTCTCTCTCTCTCTCTCTCTCTCTCTCTCTCTCTCTCTCTCTCTCTCTCTCTACTCTTTATTAACATTAGCCTATAGTTTTTCGTACATGTGTACCTACATACAAATAATATGTTGTCTATTCCAAGTATATAAAATAAATGTTAAAAAGCAATGTTATTTAAATTATAGGATAACTGAAATATATAAAATAAAATACAAATAAATAATTTTTAGCTTGGCATACTCATTCCTCCCCCATCCACACGCACGCACACACACATGCAATGCATTGATGAATAGTCATCGTGACTAATTTTCAAACGCAGATCCATCCAGAATATGTATAAATTGATCAACCTCGATATCGATTACAGTAGTATAAATGATGCTGTAGCCACGATCCTCCATCACAGTCGAGCTGAACTGACCTCATTATAACATTCAAGAAAAATGTATAGCAAAGCATAACGCCATTTGATGAATTTGAATCGCTCGAAACTTTCAAATGTTTGTCTCTATATGCGCAGTTTGCGTAGTGTGTTTTTAAAGCTAATCCGTTATTTGTGGCGATTAGACACACTGACCATTGACTAAAGGGCAAAATCGAGCCATTTCAGTTGTCGAAAGCAGGTAAAGATCACGAATGAATCAGTTCTTCTAGTTCGTTACTGATCTCAGTGTCATTGGCAAAGGCATGGGCTCCTGACGCACGTCTGCGCTCCGCTGCGCTGCCCGGAGGAGACACGATCCTGATCCAATTGTTATTTTAGATTAAATAAATTAAAAAGCCTTAGGGGAGAGCGATTTTAATGGGTATACAGCTAAAACAATAACAACAACAACACTACTGTAGGATGTTCTGCAAAGTTACTGTCGGTAAAAGTAGGCTAAATAACATGCTTATTAACAGCCTATAAGAAATGATATATCTCCGAATGTTTTTTTTTGGCTTGCAATAATGGAAGTATCAATTTTGGTGCTAAACAGAGCCTTTGCAAGTTTCATAAAGAACTGTTTTTTTTTTTTTTTTAACAGAACCATTTTTACCGATCGTTTTACTCTGAACTAGCCTATAATTGGGTAATTGGGTATGGCAAACTTTCAAGCCATTGTCCAGTGGTTTGACATGCTATACTTCATCAAAAACTAAGATAAATGTTTCTTGTTCATCTATACCTATTTGTTATGCATGCAGGTTTTATAAACTCATATTAATGTGGAAAGATTTTACTACTTGTAAAAACTAATTTGGTGCATTTTAAATTAACTTGAAGGTAAAGATGTTTTTAAAAGTTATGAAAAGCATGACCTATTTTGTACACTTTTCTTTATGCATATGTCAGTTCTACCCTGAAATCTACTTCAATATAATTATTGAACCTAAGTTCATTAAACATGTACATGATTTAATAAATACATAGTTGAATAGTGAATCAAATATTAATGTTAAATATTAAATATGTAAATGATTACTAAATTATGTTACTTTGTTTTGGTCAATAATCTGTTAATTTTGCGCAATTTGTCTCATCAGTTGAAGCGTGTCCTTCTGTTGAATGCCGAGTTTATGAAAGGGTTAATGATAATGATTATGATGATGAGAGATCTGACCACTGCAGTGTGCTGTTGTGTTTAGTTGGCTGTATTACTCATTACTGTGATCTGTATTGGTTATCGTTTCAGTCTGTCTGAAGATGGCCGTGCATTTAAATCAGTCTATTCCATGACATTTAGGAGCCGTGCCAGTAGCAAGACTTGTGGGGAATAGTAGGAACAGTTTGTTAATCGGCTTAGCTTTGGATTAAGTCCCGTCAGTGAGACTGGCTGCTGATGAAAATTAATCGTTCAGCAATTTAACTCTTCTTTTCTCTATCTGATCTTTTTCTTGGATAGATTCCCTGCTACAATGGGGATGTGTTACAAGCTTGAGAAGTGAATAATACAGGCTAGTTTGACTGTATATATACAATCTTAAAATGGCTCCAAACTGAACTAGACAATTACAGAACTATTTTAAGGGTTAAAATGCCTTTTTTTAATGTAGGTTGCATAAAGAACCTTGCTTTGATCTGTCTATCTATCTATCTATCTATCTATCTATCTATCTATCTATCTATCTATCTATCTATCTATCTATCTATCTATCTATCTGTCTATCTGTCTATCTGTCTATCTGTCTATCTGTCTATCTGTCTATCTATCTATCTATCTACTGTGGGAAAGTGCATTTCCTTAGCTCACCTCTGTCCATTCTGATCTGGCCTCTCGAGGTTTCATACAAGCTTTTGATTGACAGCTCCCATATGAGGCCAAAGTATCCCACGGGAATCCTTTCTCCTTTTCCCCCTCCTCACTTTCTGGAGAAGTTTCATTGCTCTATTGAATACATTTTGAGCATGCTGTCTTCCCTTCTTTTTAATCCATGCTTTTTTAATGCTGTTGTTTACTTAAATCTTTTTTCTTTATCCTGTATAACACGTGACTCCGTCTGCGGCTTATGATATGGCATATGCTTGTTCGTGAGGCGTTGTATATCCAGGCACACACATCTCAAGTTCACAGTATCTAAATGTTTACACAATGTGGCACAGACAGGAAGCCCTATCAACAAAGAAGGGTAAAGTATTTGCTTTTATCGTGGCAGTCGAAGCGCATCATCTCTCGCTCTCTTTTTATTTTGTCAAAGTGAGAGGGCACAGTGCTACAAACGCCTGCCCACGCAGCAATAACCCATTGTCTCACAAAGCCCATTTATTCAGTTTTTCTCCATCTTGGTCCAAGAAAGGCAGGCTGACCTCTGAGCCCGTGTGTCTCAATGGGAAGAAAAGCAGCCTTTGATTCTGTTAGGAGCGCCAACTCCTGCCAAGCGAAGACGGGTTCCTGCGCAGCGTGTTGCTCTCTGCTCCGGCTCTGAGTGTCTCCCTGCACTGACTGCTATACATGTGCTGCCTCAGCCTTCCAGAGGCTAATGGGAATTTGATGATTTGTTTGTGGATTTGATCATGGTAGACCCATATTCATTCTGTCACTTCCTCTCAATCTCTAGACTTGCCATAGATTTCTACACTGATTTAACCAACAAAACCTGCCCGCTGTATCTCCTTTGAATGACTTTTTTTCTACTCTTTTTCTTTTTAAGGCTCAAGGATTATACCTAAATGTTAAGGTCTTCTTAAATGCATAGTTCACATTCATTGTCTGTGTAAAAAACTGAAAGAAAGTCCTGGTTTGGAACTATTTATTAACTTGAGGCGATGTTCATGGTGCGATACGCTGAACAAACCCCATGGCCAATGATCAAACAATTAAAAAATAGCAAAAATAGTACACTAGAGGATCTGTACTGTAAATTGTACCTTACGATTTTCTCTCCATACATGTCTAATTTTTTTCGAGACCTACATCTAGAATAAATCCAATTACATGGCCTTTCAACAGTAGTTACTGCGCAGAGTTGTGGTACAATTAGTGCCAACAACAAGTGTGGAATGCCTTTATACAGCCTGAAGTCTAATAATACTTGATACCTTACAGAGTCTGTAAGGGAGAACAGAAAGAGATAGAGAAAATGAGGGAGAACGTATATAATGTGGCCTTTTATGCATTCATGCTCATGCTGTGTTTACAATCTTCTGTTGGTTTGACACTTTACTGAACTGTTATCAGTATTCATACATGCAGTGTTTGACCAAGTGTAAAAGGACATGGCAACCCATGTGTAATTCATACAGCAAAAATGTTTGCAGAGAAAATGTTCATTCTGACAATAGCTTTACAATAGTATCTAAGAGAATCGCATCAGCAAGTCTGTAATTTTCCTTTCAAGGTCAGCTACTGTAAGTCAGAAGTTCAAATCATTTAACCTCTGACTGCTCAGCTCCACTGGCTGGGGATGCTTTCTCTTTATCTAGAACAGCAGTGACTGCCAGATCGACCCCATGTGGCTGTTTTCTTGATTTCCATCTTTACAAGTTCAGCAGTGATGTATTGAAACAAGAGCAATCTTGTCCTGAAGAGAATGTGCTGGAATCAAATTGTTTTGAGAGCTGAGATGCCTCTCGCATTAGAATGATTACAGCATGACAACACCTTTTTCTGTCTGTTTTCGGGCAACTCTTTATTAATTTATTTTCAACTCATTTTCGATTTCATCTGTGCCTAACAAAATGTCTCTTCTGAATGCCCCTAGCATCTTTTGTCCTTTCATAAATATGTGAGAGTCCAGGAAGCTCAATCAACAGCACTTGTGGCATAATTTTGATTCGTCCCTACTTTTGAATGGTGTGGCGTTTAAAGTAAATGGGGCCATTTTTTGGAGGATATAAAAGCAGAAAGCTTTTCATTTTAGCATTTATAATACTTCTTCAGATAAAATGTGTATTTGAGGGAGCCGCTATCAATATGCGGGAGACTCCTGGAACTTCCGGGAGACTTGGGATGTCTGTGGTCCCTGTATGGCTCTGGTCTTTCCTTCAATGTCTATGGAATTTTTCCCCACTAGTTTTATCCACCATACAAAAATTGCTATAGAGTTGCTTTGTAAATTAATTTCTCCTCGGCAAACCACACAATTTAAAGCTCATTCGCATCCGTGTCTGTGCCACAGTGTCATAAGGGTTTGTTCAAACCTCTAACCCTAAGTATGAGCCTATACTCAAACACTTATACAATTTGAACATTCCAGCTATTCATTTGCTGCAGATTTGCAGACTGTATATGTTGGCCATTTCACCCGAATCAGAGTTCAGATGAATAGTCAAGTTTAACGATAGTTCTCCTCACTTTTAAGTGACAAGGGTGACAGAGTGACAGCCAATAAACAGCGCAACGCCAATCAGCGGCAAACAGCCGCTAGCTATTGTTTCATGCAAACTCAAGTTCCACCTCTTCACACTGACAAAATTCATAACATTCAGTGCTCTGACTCATTATACAAAGTGCTATTCAGATGTACATGAGCAGCTCAGACGTCTGTGACTATGATGTTTGAGAGCTGCTTTTGTGCCTCTCTCCCAAAGCCAAAGACAGGCTTTGTCAGCCTACAATTAAGAACAGCAGAGGGGCTGTTAATAAGTGCCATTCTGAGGATTTTCGTCTGCGTGAGGACAGAGATGGAGAAAACGAAACATTGGCTCTGATTGACACTGCCAATCGTATAATACAGTCGTCCTGCTCTCCAGGCTTCTCCTCTGCCGTCTGCTTCAATTCTTCCTTTCAACTTCTTTCATCCCTTTCTTGTGCATGCCACAAAAGCAAGAAATTAGTATGACAATGGATATAGGCCTAATCTTTGCTAAAATGCGCTCATTAACACAGCGCATGGAATTAAAAGCAATTATATGGAATTAAAGTTATTTGTGCATCCCCAATTTCTTGTCTTTCCCTCTAAGGTCGCTGACAACTAAGTGAGCTGTTTCTCCTCATTTAAACCCCGCCCTCCTCCCCTTTCGCTTTTTCAAACTCCTGAATAATGGACTTCACAAATAAAAGAATAATTACAGACTCGTGTTCTTGGCTATAAACAAAATGCACCTCCCTCTAATGAGCGTTTCATGTTTTTCTTTCTTGTGAGGGGCTGCTGAAGGGGCAGTTTGTCTGTATGCCTTGCACTCTTTCTCTGTAATCCTTTTTTAAAATATTCAGTGCTAATCTGCATTTACAATGTAATTACAGGCAGGCTTTGAGTGATACTGACTGTTTAAAAATGACTGTGCTGCCCGAATTGACTTAATCTTGATTTGCTAATATGTGTTTGAGTAAATATCAGAAGAGCAGTCAAATACGTGGATGTGCACTGAATATTTTATATATCTTTTTTTAAAATATATTTTATATGGACCCTTTTCACAGACTGTGATGATGTGTTTCCATAGTTATTAACACCCTAAATCTAGAAATGTTTTTTTTTTTAAATATTTTTTTCATTTTTATAATTCTACTTGTATATGTATATGTACATTATACACTTTGAGTTTTATACCTTTATTAAATTACAAAAAAACTGGTTAACGGTAAATTAAAATTATATTTGTCAGTTTTGGTTGACTGTAGGGTCATTCTGTGTCAACTCAACCAAAGGTCCCCTGCTAAAATTTTGATTTAGATTTTTTCTGGTAAAAATATACATAAATGAAGAAGAAAGGCAAAATATTAAATGTCATGGATCCCATATCTAGTGGATTGAACCATATAATGAAAATAAAATGAAAATTACAAATATAAAGCTTATTAAAGGGTTAGTTCACCCAAAAATGGAAATTCTGTCAGTATTTACTCACCCTCATGTTCCAACCCCATAAGACTTTCGTTCATCTTCGGAACACAAATTAAGATATTTTTGATGAAATCTGAGAGCTGAACTCCTACATAGGCTTCTAGGCAATTTCATTCTGCCGGTTCAGAAAAGTTAGTAAAAACATTGCTTAAATAGTCCAAGTGACTACAGTGGCTCAACCTTAAGTTTACCAAGCGACGGAATACTTGTTGTGTGCAAATATAACGACTTTATTCAACTATTCATTTTGTCCTGTGTGGACCTCTGACGTGAGTTCACGAAAGGCACGACGCATGCGTGAGAACTGAGAAGTTGTCAGATCACGATCATTTGATGGGAAAGTGTGAAAGGTAAGCCATTCATTTTGCGGCATTGGTAAGGCACTTTTACGTTTTCTCGTTGGTTTCTCACGACATCCATAATCTTCTCAGTTCTCGCGCATGCGTCGTGGCGCTCTCGTGAACTCACGTCAGTGGCCCGCACAGAAGAAAATGAACATTTGAGTTGTTCAAGTCATTATTTTTAGGGTTTTTTGCATACAAAAAGTATTCTTGTCGCTTGATAAACTTAAGGTTGTGCCACTGTAGTTACTTGGACTATTTTAAAAATGTTGTTACTAACTTTTCGGCAGAATGAAATTGTCTAGAAGCCTATAGGAGTAAGACAGCTCTCAGATTTCATCAAAAATATCTTAATTTGTGTTCCGAAGATGAACGAAAGTCTTACGGGGTTAGAACAAGTAATTACTGGCAGAAATTAAATTTGTGGGTGAACTAACCCTTTAAGAATGAGAATTCTAGAAGGATATTAAATTATATTTCATACTTTTTAAGTTACATGCATGCAAACATTGGAAAAACAATATATATGGCATGTATGTTCTATGCATTTGTTTTGATAAAACAACAACAACAACAACAACAACAACAACAACACACATTTGATTTTTGACCACTGAAAATGTGTACATTTACCAGTTTACTCATGGAGCCATATTGAGATCAGAATATCTCTGGAATTGAACCATATAGGGCCATAAAAAATAAAGGTTTGCTATAAACCAAAGTACTGTTTCCCCTTTTTGAACTGTCGTTGTTAGCATATAATGCAGTACTTATTGCTAAAGTCAATCTATTTAACATACAGACCTACCAATCTCTTTGTAAAAAAAAAATATATGGTGCCATCTGTACCCTCCTGTAATTTGGCTCCAAATCTGATTTATGATTTATCATTTTGACCTCCTACTACAAAATAGTGGATTACTCTGTAAATATACATCCATGACATTTCATATTTTGGCTTTCATCACTATTTATGTTTGTCTTTCTTCAGAGAAAAATATTAACAAAATAAAAATAAATGAGCCAAAGAAGTTTGTGAAATTTGGTTGATTTGACATGGAATGACCCTATAGATGTTTACATAATCATGACGACTTATGCAAATGGTCCATTATTTATTTAAGAGGATATACCTGGATAAATCCAAGAAGTCATCCACTGAATCAATTCATTGTAAGAAACAGTCTGGACATTGCATCACCGCTGAATCATTGATTCAACTTTTGGGACAATTTTAAACTGTCATCATTTAGTAACACTATTTTGTAAGTTTAAATATTCAGTATTTTGCCCATCTCTAGAATGGACAGCCAAAATAATTGTTGCAAGTACTTGAGTTAAAGGTGGAGTGTGTAATTTCAGCGTCACTAATAGCACCAATTTACACATTTCAAACACTTCCCCGTCTGCCAAAAACATTTTGTCCCTACCTAAAATCATTTTAGCATTTGCTTTAAAATCTCTCTCTCTCTCTCTTTTTTTTTTCAAACATTCGCTTAAACAGATTCCAGTTCCGTTTGCTTCCAATAGTGGTGTATAGATTGCACATTTCACCCTTCAAGCCATTTCTTTCAGTCTTCCTTTTTTTGTATTTTTGTATGTCATTGTTGTATAATTAAATGTTTGTATTCCCTCTCAGGGACATATTTTTATTGTGCTGTGTGCAACAGACACATTTTGTCCCTGCTAATGAAGCTCTTATGGGTGTGAGCGGTTTATAGGTGATTTTAAAGCCCTTAAGGAGACATCAGGGAGAGAGGAAATGGAAGAGACAGAAAATGAGAGATATAGAGAGGAGGAAAAAGACATTGAAGAATAAAAGCGAGTACTTAAGAGAAATGTGAATGCTCATGCCAGTTATGAGAGTAAAAGGGAGAAATGCCAAATAAAAGTTAATGGTGAAGTTTAGAAAGAAGCAGGAATGTGATTTAAGGATTGAGGAAATATAAAATGACCAGAGGTGGAACGGGAGAGCGATCAGACTGAACCAGAGGGTCAGGCCTGTGCTGCATTTGCTGATCTTTTAAAGGAGTAGTTGACTTTAAAATGAAAATTACCCCATGATTTACTCACCCTCAAGCCATCCTAGGTCTATATGACTTTCTTCTTTCAGACGAATGCAATCGAAGTTATATTAATAAATGTCCTGGCTCTTCCAAGTTTTATAATGGCAGTGGATTGCAACCAACAGATTGAAGCTCAAAAAAGTACATCACTCCGTCATAAACAAACTCCACACGGCTCCGGGGGGGTTAATAAAGGCCTTCTGAAGCAAAACAATGAGTTTGTGTAAGAAAAACATTCATATTTAAAACTTTATAAAGTAAAATAACTAGCTTCCGGCCAAACAAACATACGGATTCCACTTAAGTGTAAAGTGTAACTTATGTGAGTAATGCGACGTACTGCTGATATTTACGCTACACCATGATGCACTACGCTACTTCCGGCTTCATAAGTTGCGCGTTAGGTGCAAGTAGACTGCATTTTGCCGGATGCTAGAATTTTACTTTGTAACGTGTTAAATATTAATATTTTTCTTACACACACTCATCGTTTTGCTTCAGAAGGCGTCTATTAACCCCCCAGAGCCATTTGGAGTTTGTTTATAATGGATAGACGCACTTTTTTTGAGTTTCAATCTGATGGTTGCAATCCACTGCCATTATCAAGCTTGGAAGAGCCAGGACATTTATTAATATAACTCTGATTGTATTCGTCTGAAAGAAGAATGTCATATACACCTAGGATGGCTTGAGGGTGACTAAATCATGGGGTAATTTTCATTCTAAAGTGAACTACTCTTTTAACGCTGCCCAGCAGTCTGTGCCAGTCTCTGTGGGCCAGCAGTCACCTTGGTGCAGAGGAGAAAAAACGTCGGCCGTAAAGGCACATAAAGCACTGAATGAGAGGAAAGGGGGAAAGGCAATTGACCTTGGCTGGCTGACTGACTGGGGGAGAGATGAACCATGTGCTGAGCAAGGACTGCCGTTCAACCTGTAGAAGCTTAGAGGAAGGGAGAGTTGCTGTCTTTGTGTCTGTCTGCTGAGTGATTTTTCTCTGTGAAAGTCTGTTTTTTACCTCCGTTTTACCTGGAAGTGATGAACGATTTCCCCAATGAATTGACTTTGAAGCAAGCTCTTTCTTCTGTAGATGGTAGAGTAGGAGCCGATAACTTTTTTTTTAATACCAGAGACTGAATGATGTTCTGATGGCTCTTATGAGCTGGTACTTTTCAGTAAATCAACCATACATTGCAGCCATTGTAGTCCAAATGAGTCCTGAGTGAATGACTCTCATGAGCCGATTCTTTTTATTGAATCACGGGTATGCTGTATGGTTTTGATCCACTACACTAGTGTTGTTTTTTTCCAACTGATTCTCAAGTGAATTATTCTTATGAGCCCCTATATTTCTTAGTGAATCAAAACTGTACATCACAACCAGTGAAGTCAATGCAGTACTAGTAGTTTGTTAGTACTCTTTCCCCACCAGCATTTTTGAAAATTTTCACAAAACTTTCATGGCCCACAAAATATTTTGTTGTATGAATATCAACAGAATAGAGCCTCAAAAAACATTTTTTTTATTTTTATTCTAGCTCAAGGCATTCTTTTTTTATCAACTCTTGAATGTGGGTAAGTTTCATATGAAAAAAAAACAACAACAACATTTTGAGCTGAGGAAATCGTGTTTTTGTCGAAGACTACATCCAGATCGGATTCAGAACCATGATCAAAACATAGATGGAGTAGATCGAGTTCATCAACACCCCATAAAGCCTCACAGTCCTATAGCTTGTCCTGGATCGACATTTCATTCAGGAACATTAGGCAGTTTTGATGTATATGCTGTTTAATGTTGATGATCGTGTTATTTTTCAAATGCATCTGCTTACATATGCTATCGCTTGTTTCTGCTTCTTTCTTATTTCTTTTGCCTGTGTTTTGATCCATAAATTCTGTACTCTTTCAGTACATTGAAACATGGAAAGCCGGAAATTTCCATCAATGTCAGGGAGGTTTTGTCTTCCGTCAGTTTCCGTCAATGGCGGGGAAAGAATTCAAATGAATGAATAAATGAGTCAAATGACTCTTATCTATAATTTCATCATTTGGGAATGGAATTGCATGTCTGTTTTCCCAAATAGTTTTTCCTCAAAAGTACTGAAAGAACGGTTAGTGGCAACGGAATAAAAAAAACACAATTTAATTTCTTACAGTTTCTATTAACAATTACAACTTTACGATTTCTCACATTTCCCATCCCTAGTATTTGGTGATACGGTAGAGCAGAGAATCATGGTCAGCACAGCACTGTTTAGTAGGACTTTGGGTTTTGCATTGCAATTTTGTTGCAAAGTCATCTCTGTTGAGTTTTGCCTTCTGTGGCCATTTACTTTGGACAGCTGTGCTTAATCTAGGAGGTCTTATGGTGACCTGGCTATAGATCTAACAGTTTGTTACACACTTGTACACACGCACACATGACTGAGACTGAAACTTGTAAATGCTTCATGCTGAGGCGTCTGCTGTTTGAATGTCCCCTGCTTCCCGATACACATGCATAAATACACATTAAACCCCCCAGCAAGGTGAACAGAATGCTGATGCAGGATCATTTTGGAATATGGAGGGAGAGAGACTACGAGGGAAGAGAGTCTCTAATTTTAGCTGCAAAGGCTCGAAGGCCAGATATTCGCTTCTTTCTTTTTTCGTTCCCTTTTTTGGCATGGGATTGAGTGAAAGGGGCATGGGTACGGTTCCCAGGAGCAGTGGGTAAAGCAGCTGCTATCAGAGAGACTGGACGGCCCAATTAATCAGACCTCACTCTGGGGAGCCACAAGCCTCTGACAGGGACGTTTTATTATGGCCGGCCACCGGACACCCAAAGTCTGCCATCTACAGAACCACTGCATGCCGCTCGGCGGTGTGTCTCTATCACATACTGCAGCTCCATCTTTTCTCCCTCAAACTCACTGCTAGCAGACCTCAGGGATGCCAGAAGGGATTGCCATTTGTGTGGTACGCAGTCATGCCACCTACTTTATGCGTTCACTTCCTATGCAAAACACTTGAGATTAATTATTTATTATTATTGTTATTTAGACAGGTAAAATATATACCAGTATGCCTTGCCTTATCATACTAATTACTTTACTCAATCCGCAAAATCTTACATTTGAACCTGCTACCAAATGCCATCCAAACATTAGTGAAAGACTTGAGACTGTGCATAGACTTTTTAGATGTCTGGAAATACTAGTGGATAGCTTTTTCCAGGTATTGCAGACCTACTATGGTTAAAGTTGGAGAAACTGATCGTAGACCAGCAGTTACAGTAACGACTTTATTCCCTAATCAGAAGCAGTCGGCAGTGGATTGAGTGAGAGAATTCTACCCCAAATCACTAGCATTTGCAAATAAGCATATACACACAACACAATATGCTCATGAATTTCTCACATCCTATGTGAACGTTTCCTTATGAATATGTAGCCTATATTTATTTGGCCACAATGCATATTTAGCTTAAATTACTTTATAGAGAGTTTTCTCTTGTTGTCTCTTTCAATCATTCGCTCTTTTGGTAAATTCAGTCTTTTTTTTCTCTCTTTCTGTTTTGAGTGAACAAACTCTTGATTTTGTTGATTTTATAGCCTGACTAAACTTTTTGGAGGGAATCCGCTGCTCTCTTCTCTCTGCATCTTTCTCTCCAAACTCTTTTCTTAAGGCTTCGAAGCCAAAAAGATTTATTTTTATTTTCTTGACCAACACACCATAATTGATTTGCTGCAAACACTATGGGTAAGCAGAAATGTGGAGAAAATCTGTTTAAGGAAGAAGAGGAAGTTCAAAGGAAGTTCTTGGCACAAAGGGACGGAAACACGATCGCCGGCTACTGCATACATTTTTCACAAACTGATGAAATGTATGCTATCGTTCAAAAGTTTGGGGTTGGGGTGAGATTATTATATATATATATATATATATATAGGTAGGTGAAACTCGAAAAATTAGAATATCGTGCAAAAGTTCATTTATTTCAGTAATTCAACTTAAAATGTGAAACTAATATATTATATAGACTCATTACATGCAAAGTGAGATCTTTCAAGCCTTTATTTGAAATAATTTCGATGATTATGGCTTACAGCTTATGAAAACCCCAAATTCAAAATCTCAGAAAATTAGAATATTGTGAAAAGGTTCAGTAGGCTCAAAATGTCACACTCTAATCAGCTAATTAATCCAAAACACCTGCAAAGGGTTCCCTGAGCCTTTAATTGGTCTCTCAGTCTGGTTCAGTGGAATTCACAATCATGGGGAAGACTGCTGACCTGACAGTTGTGCAGAAAACCAGCATTGACACCCTCTACAAGGAGGGAAAGCCTCATAAGGTAATTGCAAAAGAAGTTGGATGTTCTCAAAGTGCTGTATCAAGGCACATTAATAGAAAGTTAAGTGGAAGGGAAAAGTGTGGAAGAAAAAGGTGCACAAGCAGCAGGGATGACCGCGGCCTGGAGAGGATTGTCAGGAAAATGCCATTCAATTGTGTGGGGGAGCTTCACAACCCATACAGAAATGTTATATATGTCAATATATGTAAATTACATATATAATGTCAGTGCCCATGTACGTCTGCTGCCTATATGAGAATATATGCAAAATTCATATATATAAATCACATAGACATATATGAAACATATATTTCAAAATATAGCAAAAATGGCCGTTTTCATGTAAGTGCCATATATATGTAAGACGCATATATGTATATATGCATATATGTACTTATTTCAATGCATCAGTATCACATGGATGTATGTTTACATACATTTATTAAATATGTGGGAAACAAATATGTATGTCACATATTTATACTTAATGTTGTCCATATATGCGAGAAACCAATACTATACTGTAATATATGCAGATATATGGTATCATATATGGATGAACTCAAATATTTTCTTCACATGTTTGGACACATAAATGTTCATATATGTTGCCGGCATATATTGTGTTCTCAGATAAGTCAAATATATGTATAGATATATGTCATGCTATTTCAAATATAAGTACATATATGGCCATATATTACATTTTTGTATGGGAAGGAGTGGACTGAGGCTGGAGTTACTGCATCAAGAGCCACCACACACAGACGGATCCTGGACGTGGGCTTCAAATGTCGTATTCCTCTCGTCAAGCCGCTCCTGAACAACAAACAACGTCAGAAGTGTCTTACCTGGGCTAAAGAAAAAAAGAACTGGTCTGTTTCTCAGTGGTCCAAAGTCCTCTTTTCTGATGAGAGCAAATTTTGCATCTCATTTGGAAACCAAGGTCCCAGAGTCAGGAGGAAGAATGGAGAGGCACACAGTCCAAGATGCTTGAAGTCCAGTGTGAAGTTTCCATAGTCTGTGTTGGTTTGGGGAGCATGTCAGACATGACATGTCATGTCACATGTCATGTCATGTGTTGGCATGTCATCTGCTGGTGTTGGTCCACTGTGCTTTATTAAGTCCAGAGTCAGCGCAGCCGTCTACCAGGACATTTTAGAGCACTTTATGCTTATAGCAGACGAGCTTTATGGAGATGCTGACTTCATTTTCCAGCAGGACTTGGCACCTGCACACACTGCCAAAATACCAAAACCTGGTTCAATGACCATGGGATTACGGTGTTTGATTGGCCAGCAAACTCGCCTGACCTGAACCCTATAGAGAATCTATGGGGCATTGCCAAGAGAAAGATGAAAGACATGAGACCGAACAATGCAGAAGAGCTGAAGGCCGCTATTGAAGCATCCTGGTCTTCCATAACACCTCAGTAGTGCCACAGGCTGATAGCATCCATGCCACGCCACATTGAGGCAGTAATTCATGCAAAAGGGGCCCAAACCAAGTACTGAGTACATGCATGATTATACTTTTCAGAGGGCTGACATTTCTGTATTTAAAATCCTTTTGTTTATTGATTTCATGTAATATTCTAATTTTCTGAGATTTTGAATTTGGGTTTTTCATAAGCTGTAAGCCATAATCATCGAAATTATATCAAATGAAGGCTTGAAATATCTCACTTTGTATGTAATGAGTCTATATAATATATTAGTTTCACATTTTAAGTTGAATTACTGAAATTAACTTTTGCACAATATTCTAATTTTTCGAGTTACGCCTATATATATATATATATATATATATATATATATATATATATATATATATATATATATATATGTGTGTGTTTTTGAAAGAAGTCTCTTATGCTCACCAAGGCTGCGTTTATTTGATCAAAAATAAAAATAAATACTTTTTAAAAAGTAATTTAGGGGCGATTATTCCAGACTTTAGTGTCAGATCATTCTAATGTGCTGATTTGGTACTCAAGATACATTTCCTCTTATTATCAATGTTTAAAACGGTTATTATTTTTGCTTAATATTTGTACGGAAACTTTATATTTTTTCAGGATACTTTGGTGAATCAAAAGAACAGCAATTATATGATATAGAAATCTCTTTTTTGTAACAATGTAAACGTCTTTACTGTCACTTTTAAATCAGTTTAATCCATTCTTTCTGAATAACAGTATTATTATTATTTTTAAATAATAATAAAAAAAAGGTCTTAAAGACCCCAAAATGGTAGTGTATATCTTGAATGCAATGGAAGTCACTTTGGTTAAAAGCATTCAAAAAGTGTAAAAAAATAATAATTTGTGATAATGATGCTGAAAGTTATATAGAAACATTTTCCCTGCAGAATTGTTGATTCTTTGTGAAATTAGATCTAATTTTTACCTTTACATTAACACATTTGGCGGATTCTTTTATCTAAAGCGACTCACAGAATAATTTTGTGATTTCTCACACGAACTCATGACCTTGGATTCAAGCACCATTCTCTACTTGTTCTTGGTCTGCTACAGAATACCTAATGGGTCAATTCAAATAATTTGCTATGGCCAATTGTGCAACTAACCAATAGCTTTACGGGCATGCAGCAGTGATGACGCCTACTATAACCAGCAGTACAGCTATTTGCTGAACTGTATATGTGAATGCCCTATAATTGTATCCTTTGTGAATCCTGAGCATCTCAATCCCCCTCGTGTGACCCTCAGGTACTCCCACCATCTCCTGTGCTCTTCTTAGCATGTGTTTAGGTGTCTGCGCTGTGCCCTGCGGAGTGATAATAGCCAGCTTGGTGATTCCCAGACTCCTCTCCCATTACCTGAGTTTTGTGTTCTCTCCTGGGGCTGAGCCTGTAAAAGAACACCGCACTCGGAGATGGGCCAAAGCCCCGAACAACAAATGCTGTCTTTGAGTTAAACGGCCCTTGTGATGGAGGACACATCTCTGAGGGGTTTCTCTAATCACGTGATCGAACTGTGGAACATATCCTGCATTTTTGTCTCCTCTCAGACACGGGTACTCTCAGGTAGTTCTACCTGAAAGCAGTTTTGTGGATTCAGGTTTGCATTTATTCAGTGTAAATACTGGAAGCTGGAAGTGTGGGAGGTAAAAGTGCTGTCTCTTTCTTTATATTTCCCACTCACCCGCTGATAGGCACATGATGAATAAAACATTATACAAGACATTGTACAGATTTTCTCATTGGGAAAGAGAAAACTTGTCATTAGTTGTAGCACTTCCATTCGTTTTACCCAGAAATTGATGGTAAACTTATACATTGCTATGCTTTATAAAGCATAACATAGTTTTGCATTTGTTGTTTGTTCAGCTATGGTTACTTTAATGTGCCAAGGGTGGGTTGATTGATTGGTTGATTTTGATTTGATTTGATTAATTGATTTATTGATTTATTAAGTGCCCAGTTGAAGAAACACCCATGTATTCTGGTTTCTGTCTCATGTGAAATGACTGCACACATTCAGCTGGGCTTTTTTAATGTATTCTTGTTTTTCTTTTTTCCCCTTTTTTCTTTTTTGCTCTTTTTCTTATGCAAACTGGCTTTGCAAGCATCCAGCTGGGCCTTTTTCCACTTCATGCTCTCTTTTCTTGGAGTTCATGACTCGTTCAAGCTCGCTTCTAATTAGAGTACTTGTTTGACTCACTTTATACATGGTTTCAGTGCCCTTCGTCTCTGCCTGAGTAAACCCAGATATGGTATGGTAACTATTTGCCATCCTTGCAGTTTACACTACATCTCTTTAGCAACACATTAGATTTTTTCCAGGCGGTTTTTCATCCAAGTACTAAACTAGTTAAACCTTACTTGGCTTCCAAAATCAGATGAGATCGGGAGTGTGCATGGTTGTATGGCCGTAATACTTTCAGAATAAACTTTCTTTAATGGAAATTCTAAATAATAACACGTATTTTTTTCAGAATCAGAATCAGAAAGAGCTTTATTGCCAAGTGTGCTTGCACACACAAGGAATTTGTTTTGGTGCTGAGGCTTCCAGTGGACATATACAAATACAAATACAACAAGAAACATAATACTACAAATTATAAGAATAAAGAATACAAATATAAAAAATATAAATATATGGGAATAAAAGTATCACAGTTGGGTTTAGTCAGAATAGACATTTCCAGATTTACAGATTATGAACATATTTACAGTGTTTTGAATATTATAAATAAATAAATCTACATATAAGTATCACCTGAGTTGTTGGATATTGCACTAAACAGTGGGAGTATTGCACTTAAGGCATATGCCTTGAGAGGTGTGTTAACTGTTCAGGAAAATGGCCTGTGGGAAGAAACTGTTCCTGTGCCGAGATGTTCTTGTGGCCAGTGATCTGAGTCGCCGTCTTGACGGTAACAGTTCAAACAGGAGGTGTCCAGGGTGAGTGGAGTCTGTGATGATTTTACCTGCTCTCTTCCTCACTCTGGAAGAGTACAGGTCCTGGAGGGTTGGCAGGGGGCACCGATGATCCTCTCCGCAGTCCGGACTGTCCGTTGTAGTCTCCTGATGTCTGATTTGGTAGCTGAACCAAACCAGACATTGATGGAAGTGCATAAGACAGACTCAGTGACGGCTGAGTAGAACTGAATCAGCAGCTTCTGTGGCAAGTTGAACTTCCTCAGCTGGCGAAGGAAGTACAGTCTCTGCTGGGCCTTTTTCACAGTGGAGTCAATGTGATTTTCCCACTTCAGGTCCTGAGAGATGGAAATGCCCAGGAACCTGAATGACTCCACTGCTTCCACAGTGCTGTTCATGATGGTGAGTGGGGGAGTGCTGGGCTGTTCCTCCTGAAGTCCACGATCATCTCCACTGTTTTGAGCGTGTTCAGCTCAAGGTTGTTACTGCACCAGACAGCCAGCTGTTCAACCTCCAGTCTGTAAGCAGACTCGTCACCGTTCCGGATGAGACCGATGACAGTGGTGTCATCGGCAAATTTCAGGAGCTTGACAGAGGGGTCTTTAGAAGTGCAGTCATTAGTGTACAGGGAGAAGAGCAGTGGCGAGAGAACGCTTGAGGGGCGCCAGTGCTGGTGGTGAGAGTCCTGGATGTGTGTTTCCCCAGTCTCACTCGCTGCTGCCGGTCCGTCAGCAAGCTGGAGATCCACTGACAGATCGAGGATGGTATGGAGAGCTGGGTCAGTTTGGCTGTGAGAAGGTCAGGCATGATGGTATTGAAGGCCGAACTGAAGTCCACAAAGAGGATCCTTGCATAAGTCCCTGGTCTGTTGAGATGTTGCAGGATATAATGCAGTCCCATGTTGACTGCATCATCCACAGACCTGTTTGCTCTGTAAGCAAACTGAAAGGGATCCAGCAGGGGTCCAGTGATGTCCTTCAGGTGGGCCAACACCAGTCTTTCAAACGACTTCATGACCACAGACGTGAGAGCGACAGGTCTGTAGTCATTAAGTCCAGTGATTTTGGGTTTTTTGGGGACAGGAATGATAGTCGAGCGTTTGAAGCAGCAGGGAACTTCACACTGCTCCAATGATCTATTGAAGATCTGCGTGAAGACCGGGGCCAGTTGGTCAGCGCAGGCTTTTAAACAAGCAGATGAGATGCCGTCTGGGCCTGAGGCTTTCCTAGTCTTCTGTTTTTTGAAGACTCTTCTCACGTCCTCCACACAGACCTTAAGCTCAGGTTGGATGGCAGGAGGGGGGAGTAATGGGAGTGCAGGAGGTGATGGTGAATGTGTGAAGTGCAGATCAGACTGGGTGTGTGGTGTGAATGAGGGCTTTTCAAACCTGCAGTAAAATGAATTTAAATTGTCAGCCAGGTGTTGATTGTCCACAGATCGGGGGGATGGTGACTTGTAGATGGTGATGTTCCTCAGGCCATTCCAGACTGATGATGGGTCGTTGGATGAAAACTGGTTTTTCAGAGTAGTTCCTTTTAGCAACTCTGATCTCCTTTGTCAATCTGTTTCTGGCCTGGTTATACAAGATTTTATCCCCACTTCTGTAAGCATCCTCTTTGGCATGACGAAGGTGTTTGAGTTTCCCAGTAAAGCATGGTTTATTATTAGTAAATGATAAGAATGTCCTGGTAGGAATGCATGTATCCTCACAGAAACTTATATATGATGTTACAGTATCTGTGAGCTCATCCAGATCGTTGGTAGCAGCTTCAAAAACAGTCCAATCAGTACAATCAAAGCAGGCCTGTAGATTCTGCTCTGCTTCATTAGTCCATCTTTTTACAGTCCTTATTACAGGTTTAGCTGATTTCAGTTTCTGCCTGTAGGTCGGTATAAGATGAACCAAACAGTGATCAGAGAGCCCCAAAGCTGCTCGTGAAACGGAGTGATACGCATCTTTTATTGTGGTGTAACAGTGGTCCAGTATATTACTGTCTCTGGTGGGACATGTAACGTGCTGTCTGTATTTTGGTAGTTCACGGGAAAGATTTGCTTTGTTAAAATCCCCAAGAATGATTAAAAGAGAGTCTGGGTACCTTTTTTCCGTTTCAGCTATTTGTTCAGCCAGCTGTTGTAGCGCCGCGCTCACGCACGCGTCTGGAGGGATGTAAACATTCACGAGAATGAAAGAGGAAAATTCCCGAGGCGAGTAGAAGGGTTTACAGTTTATGAAATGTGCCTCTAAATTAGGAGAGCACATCTTCTTCAGTGTTGTTACATCTGAACACCAACTTTCGTTAATGTAGAAACACAATCCACCACCTCTTGTTTTCCCCGTTAGCTCCGCGATGCGATCCGCTCGGAACAGCTGGAAGCCCGGCAGATGTATTGCGTTGTCCGGTATGGCTTCACTCAGCCAGGTTTCAGTGAAGCACAGAGCAGCAGAGTTTAAAAAATCCTTGTTAGTGCGGGTGAGGAGAAGTTCATCCGTTTTGTTAGGAAGGGATAAGAGATTCGCGAGATGAATACTGGGGAGTGCAGTGCGCAGGCCGCGCTCGCGGAGTTTAACCAGCGCGCCGGCTCGCTTCCCGCGTTTGCGTCTGACCGCGCGTTTGAACAACACCGCTGCCCCTCCTACGAGAATGTCCAGCAAAACGTCAGAATAATCAAAAACTGTAGAAAAGGTTTCTGGTGTGTGTTTCCTAATGTCCAGTAGTTCGTCTTTGGTGAAACTGATAGGAAAAGAATGACTAAACGCAGAACAAACGAACAAAAACAACACAATAGCTGGAGAGCTCCACACCGAGGCAGCCGTCTGCGGCGCCATCTTGAAGATCACTAGTGTAAAATCGAATAAATATTAACCCCTTTCACACATACAGGGCCCTATTTTAACGATCTAATCGCATGGCGCAGGTGCACTTGGGGCGTGTCCGAATCCACTTGCTAGTTTCACGACGGGAAAAATGGTCGGCGCGCCCAGCGCATGGTCTAAAAGGGTTATCCCTATTCTCTTAATGAGTAATGAATGTGTTTTGGGCGTAACGTGCAATAAAACAATCAGAGCCTCATCTCCCATTCCATGGCGGATTGGTACATGGCGGAATTTGCTCGTGCTAGATGTTAAAGCTCTCAAGCAGACCATCTACCGGACAAACTGTATTCGCATTGTGGACCCGCATATAGGCGCATATTACTAACGCGCTCTTTAAATAACAAAAAACATATTGGCAACTGAAACCTGGTCTAAAGTCAATGCCCCAATATTTTTTTTTTTGTTATTTAAACAATCTATTTCAGTTGCCTAAAAATAGCAACGCGTCAACAATGCGCCTGAACACACATCGTTTTCAGACCAGCATGCCCATGGGTGCACAAATGGGCGCAAATACATTTGCCATTTAAACAATGTGGTGCAGGATGTGACAATGATAACTGCGTTGGGCTGAAACTAGCAAAAAAAACTTGCTTCGCGCCTGGCACCGCATTGCGCCGGGTGTATGATAGGGCCCACGGTCTTACTGGTAAATTACCGTTTGGAGATCATGTGTGAACAGGACCTTTTCAAAAATAACAGTAAATCAGGTCTGACAATTTTTGGACAAACAGTGAAACTAAAGCACTTCTCATTCAGGTGGATGAAGAAAACAGTGCATGTTTTAAGGTAATTTCTAAAGATTGACATCACTGAGTTTACCAGTATTTTGGCACTAATGGGTAGTACTATTTTGGTACTAGAAATGTTGGCATCTCTAATGAATGTAAATGGTATCTTACCTGTTACCATGCTGTTTCACATTTGTGTATTTGCTAGAAAAGTCAATCTGGTCATTTTTCTGGTGATTTACCCAGTTTAATGTGTGAAAGGGGCTATTGACTATGTGGTTGCTTTTACTGCAGGATGGGGTTTAGATCAGAATGTTTGAGGAATATCAGTACTGTGCTGCCTTGCAAACCCTGTAATCACACTTTGACCTCCCTATATGCCCAGCGTCATCTCACAGTGCCCAGAGTCCATCCCCTCAAACCCTTCCCATCTTCAACGGGCTACAATGAGCAGTGTTGCCAGTGTCAGTGTGGCATGGGTTTAATTAGCAGGGTATAAGGGCACCCAGCTGCCAGGTCCTATCATTCTAATGGGCACTCATACTCTGTGCCCCTGGGGGAGCTGGCAGGTTCTGCTACTCTCCCCACTAGCACTCCTTTATGAGCCAGGTCAGCAAAGAGAGAGGATCATTTTCTCTGCTGAAAATCCAAAAAGTATAGAAGTGAAAATGTTTTTTTTTAAATGTAATGATAAAAAGTCTAATTGAGGATTATATTATCAGCATAAAACGTTGATTGAGAATTTCTTAGTATTTTATTTGTCCCTCTATTGCTTTAATGAGAGTAGCAGACATGAATGCCAAGTTTGCCAACCTGCCGATTATGCCGATCATGTTCTCCAGCATGATTTGCAGATTAACAAAATAACTTCTTGTGCTTCGATGCAAGCATGAAAATATGAACTTTTGTACAAAAATTATATGCTTGAAATGTGCTTATTTAATTAGTGACAGAATTTTATTACAGAATCTTACATTTACATTTAGTCATTTAGCAGACGCTTTTATCCAAAGCGACTTACAACTGAGGACTAAAGCAAGCGAGTCATCGTGAAGAGGGAAGAACAACGCAAGAAGTGCTCAAAATACAAAGTTCAGGCATTGCTCAGAGTAGCAAAAGCCAAACAAGGGAAGATTTAAAAGGGAAGGAAAGATTTAAAAGAGAAGGAATTTTTTTTAAATTATTTATTTATTATAATTTTTTTTTGTTAAGTACTCATATCTTGAATCTTGAATATTTCTTATTTCATTTTCCCCTGAAACTGTTCTTTGTTTTTTTATAGATTTTGACTTTTGGATCCCACTGCACGTTTGTGCATATGTGCGAGTGAGATAAAATGTTTACCATATTCTCAATGCCATAATTTAATTTTTATTCTTAATGCGCTTTTTGATATTATAGCAGTTTACACAGTGTTATTAATCTCACCTGTGCAAGTTATTAAATGTCATCTAATGTTTTGCTTTATAAGGAGCTTAACCCTCTGGGGACCAAGAACGCGCCGGCGCATTTTTTTTCACATAGCAGAAAAATAGACTTAAAGTACTACCATCATTTCTGTTCATATAGAGTTAAGAAATATGAGAAAATAATCTGTTAAATGTCTACTTTTTTATGTGCCCACATACAATCGAAATAAAATATTGTGCTTTTGTAAAATAAAGAAAATAAACACGGTGTGCGTTCTGCCTCTCCGTCACTCTGAACTTTTTTTCTGGAGCACGTCTCTAAACATAAAAAAACCCCCAGCAAATACTATTCACCCAGCCATAAGCAATATATCTTTTAAATCATTTGAGTTTGTACTTTTAAATGATCCGATTCAAAACTAAAATAAATATTCTCCGTTTATGTCATCTATATAAAAAGTAGATAGCATACTTTTTAAATGTGAATCATGTTGTGTGTGTGTGTGTGTGTGTGTGTGTGTGTGTGTGTGTGTGTGTGTGTGTGTGTGTGTGTGTGTGTGTGTGTGTGTGTGTGTGAATGAATGAACGCTCGCACTGTTACAGACGAAATAAAAGACAACATTTCGTTGACTAGTTTTGGATAAAGTTTTTACTCTAAAATAGACATCAAATAAGCTTTTGTTAGGAGTTTCTGCTCATATGTTAAATATATAGTATGTTTTGTCAATAAACTAATCAACTAAGATGTTATAGTGTTTGTTCCAATGCAAGCTATATCAAAATAATGAATCCTTAACTTTGAAATATGTATGATCAAACTAAGACATTTATGGAAAAAGACAATTTTCTTTTCAAGATGTTTCCAACTCTAACTTTGAACTATGTGTGTGTGTATATATGTATATGTATATGTATATGTATATATATATATATATATATATATATATATAGTTCTTGCATTCTTTGGGGTCCTTGCATTCTTTCTCACACCTGAAAGAAAGGCTCATTATTATGCAGGGTCTTTTGTCTTCTCAGGTGTGAACCAACTAATTATTCACAAAACGGTTGGGCAGTTGACGCCCATTCGCATATTGCCTTGGCAAACAAAAAAATGTTTTTCACAATATTAATCAATCTATTGTGTTATGTGAATGATTAGGCAGGATGATTTTCACATCATTTTGAAGCCAGAACTCGAAGCGACAACATCCATTAGTTAAAAGTCTTGTGGACACATATTTAGTATGTGTTTTGTGGTCTTATTTCAGCAACTTTAATTTTTATTTTTTTCAATAACCACGCATAAACATTATTCTCTTAAAAATACAAACATGTACATACATGTTGCTCACATATTATGGTAGCCCCGTTTCAGCTATATTGAGTGAATTTACACCTTTGCCATTAACATGTTTATAAATAACTGAAAAAAGCACAAATGTCAGTGCATGTCAAAACATCCCAAGGGCCCCAAAAACACCTTGGTCCCCAGAGGGTTAAGTTAAAAAGAAAGTTTTTGGGAGCCATGCAAAAGCTTCTAATTCAGCAGATTTAGCACTTCGTGTTATTGATCGCTCTGTTGCTTCTCTGTGACCATCTGTCATGTTATCAAGGGAGAAGCCCAAAGCAAGGCTGAGGGAACCCAGAACGCTCTGGTCTGAACAGAGCACTGCCACTGCACTTGCCAGTTTTTCCTACAGTTTCTGTGCCATCTTCAACTGCAGAGCACAGCAACCTTTTAAATCCTCTGCTCAGCTGCCAGCAAGAATTTATAATAACTCCACACACACGTTTAAACATTATGTTTTCTAAGAACTGAGTTCAGGAGTTTCAGGAGTTGTGCTGGGTAACTAACCCCTGCACAAAGCCCAAATGTAAAGTGTAGGTGTAGGGTGAAACATTAAAGGGTTAGTTCACCCAAAAATGAAAATTCTGTCAGTATTTACTCACCCTCATGTTGTTCCAACCCAGTAAGACATTCGTTCATCTTCGGAACACGAATTAAGATATTTTTGATGACATCTGAGTGCTGGATCACTCCTCCATACTAGTCCATAGGCTTCTTCAGGGATTGAAACTTGCCAGCCCCGAAAAGTCATTAAAGACATTGTTAAAATAGTCCAAGTGACTACAGTGGCTCAATCTTAAGTTTATCCAAATGACAAGAATACTTTTCGTGCGAAAGAAAAAAAAACAACAACTTTATTTCAACTATTCATTTCCTTCTCTGTGGGCCTCGAGTCAGTTCACTAGTGTAATACCGTAAGCTTCTGTTGTTGTACGTCACACGCATCACCCACATGACCAGCGTCGGCCAATAGTGAGCCTACGTGTGACGTAGCTCTACGGAATCACACTAAGTTAACTGACTAGAGGCCCACAGAGAAGGAAATTAATAGTTGAAATAAAGTTGTTATTTTTGTTTGTTTTTGCACACAAAAAGCTCGTCGCTTGATAAACTTAAGATTGAGCCACAGTAGTCACTTGGACTATTTTAACGATGTCTTTAATGACTTTTCGGGGCTGGCAAGTTTCAATCCCTGAAGAAGCCTATGGAGGAGTGATCCAGCTCTCAGATTTCATCAAAAATATCTTAATTCGTGTTCCGAAGATGAACGAAGGTCTTACGGGGTTGGAACAACATGAGGGTGAGTAAATACTGACAGAATTTTCAGTTTTGGGTGAACTATCCCTTTAACAGTCAGAGAGAACATACATATACACATATATACATAAATGTCAAGTGCCCTGCCAAAACAATGGGACGATGACGTCAACTGATCACATGTGATTTATAAGTGTGGAACCACTGGCTAGACTCTAAGGGTACATTTAAACGACGATGTAAACTGATTTTTTTTCCTTAGTGTTTTTCGCACACAGATGACAATGTTGTCAAAACAATCCCCACTCATGGATCCGCAAAAACGATAAGAAAATGCTGTATTATGTATGTCATGCCAGTAGTTGGCGATGTTACTTTGTAAAGTAACGCGCCTATAGACTGAACATGTAATATGTGTGCGCATAACACCACCGTTTTCACAAATGCGTGTTTTTGTAGTTTGCACGGATACAATAATTGTATCGTTTTCAATAACTTGAGCTTTGAAACCCGTTTTCTAAAGTTAGCGTTTTCAGGCCACCAAAACGCTGTTGTCATGTAAATGAACAACCAAAACGCATGCATACAAAGTTTTCTATTTTTTGTTGAAAACGGTGTCATGTAAACGGCCCCTAAGAAAGTCAATGCAAAAAGTAGAAAGAGGCTCGGGGAAAGACAGAAGAAAAAAAAAAACATATAAAAAGGTCGTTACTTGAACTAAAATAAATATTAACTGAAATAAAATTAATTTAACCTATTAAATTAAATTAAATTAAATTAATAATAAAAAATATTATTTTATTTCAGCAAGTTGCAAGGAAACATCTAATTTTTGTTTAGTTTAAAAATAACTAAAAACCAAAACTATAGACGTTTAACATAATAACAAAAAACTATAAGAATATATCAGTGTTACTAAAATAACACTGCCATGAAATGTTATTGACCCCAAAATGGAGCCTGGTAGGATATGGTGGATACAAGATAATGAGAAATAAGTGTAATATTTATATATATATATATATATATATATATATATATTTAGATTGTAACATGTCAGCATAGTTTTCTGTCAGGAGCATCTAATCAAGCATGATTAGTTTCCTGGCTGCAGTGTGTACTCACCGGTCCTGCGGCCACCACATCTGTACCAGCTCCCTGCGGAAAGTTTTGGGGGCATCAGAGAGGGAGAAAGTGGGAAAATTTCCCTGCTTTGTAGCCATCTGCCCCTGCATTTCCCTAATTGAATTAATTAGAGCAACAAACCTGACAAAATACTCGTTAGAGCCACACTCCAGATTGTTGCGAGTCACAGTTAAGTAGGAGGGGTGGAGATGACAGGTGATGGCTCCGCCCCAACTTGAATGCACAATTAATCGTTTGTTTTTTTTGTTCTATATTGTGTCTGATTCTTCAACATTTGAGTAGTAGTTTGTTGAGGCTGTTTAGAGCCTCTCAAGGTTTTTCTCCAATACCATCACTATTTTTTTTTTTCCTCCTTGAACAGAGTCACTTCTGGCTTCCTGATTGTAATATTTGAAACATGATTTATTTTATTTTTTTCCTGTAAAGCTGCTTTGAAATGATATAATTGTAAAACATTCTATACAAATACATGTGCATTGAATTCTCTGTAGTCTTAAGTACAGGAATTGTGCTTGAGTCAGACTTGATGAAATTAATGACTTGCGGTTCAGTAAGTGATTGATTAATTGAGTCAATCACTTCAACTGATTAATAAGTGTTTTTAATTCACTATACAGTGTTTGGGATGTGCAGAAACAAGTTTAGAATATTTTAATACAAAAGGCAAGTTTAAACCGCTGAACCCCAAAACTAATAAAACTTTCTCTTTTTTTAATTTTCATGATATGAACTGATTATCTCTTCATAAATCAAGCAAAGCAATAAAGTGGTGGTTGCCCAGTTTTTTTTAAAAGGTGATACAATATAAACAGCATGGCGACTGATAAATATATTTTTAAATATACAATATACAGTATAATGAAATATATGAGATGTATATCAATAAATAACTAAAGTCATTTTAAACAATATTTATTCTGCAAAATATCATTGTTTGGTGAGACCGCTGGACTCATTAGGATTGCAGGACGGCTCTCTCTCTCGCTGACAGACGGGATGTCTGCCTTGACGGGCTGTGAAGGGTAGAGGATTTAGCGCTGATGGCAGGGATGCTAATGAAGGGATGAATGAATAACTAAGAAGAGGAGGGATTGTTTATGAGAGCTGCAGGTGAGGTGAGGAAATGTGCAGTCGTGCTAGCAGAAGCTCTAACGGCAGGCAGCTGCAAATTGGCAGCGATGTTCTGCGCTGTAGTGCGTTTCGATGCCTTCCCAGTTGTACACACACACACACACACACACGCACACCTGTCACCCGGACTCATATTGTCCATCAAACTGGCATCTCAGGCTGAGTGTGAGGCTAAAAGGCCATGCACCGATTGGCGTTGGGTTGTCTTCTCACTTTAGCGCACTAGCTCCTTACCTCTTTCCTTCTGTTTATTTTTATGTGCTGTATTTTTGTATGCATGCAGTGGGGGGTGGGACCTCTAGTATTGTTTAAAAGGTTTGTCTACATGCATACCATCAAGGACATCACTCATCAAAATCTCACTCATTACTCAGCTAGAAAAATAAGAAATTATATTGCATTTCTTGAAGTATGAAATACCGTTCAAAATTTTTGGGGTTGTTTTTGAAAGTTGTTTATGCTTATCACCATGTTTAACATCTTAAATTGTAATTTATTCTAAGCTGAATTTTCAGCAGCTATTACTCCAGTCTTCAGTGTCACCTGACCCTTCAGAAATCCTTCTAATATGCTGATTTGGTGCTCAAGAAACATTTCTTATTGTTTGTCAATGTTGAAAACGGTTGTGCTGCTTAAAGTTGCAGTAGGGAGTTTTGAGAAAATGTTGACTTAGTCTGAAAATTTGAACAAGCACAACTTCCAGGTCCAACCCCCTTGCTCTCTGCTGTGCTACAGCCCTCCCTCCACAGCTCCTTCCCCACAGCGGAGCCTGCCGTGAACGCGCAGGCTAGTAAGCAGGACCACCGAATACGGCGGATTATAAACAGTTATGGAACATTCACTAATAGGGACGAAACATCAACAATATGGTTTACATTGACTATGGCCTGCCAATACTTTGACTACAAACTTGGTCCTCAAATCATAATGTATTTTGCAATACATGTAACTTTATAACGTTGCACTCTTTAAGTTATAAATAGCTAACGTTAAAGGATTAGTTCACTTTTAAAAAAACTTGCTGATAATTTACTCACCCCCATGTCATCCAAGATGTCCATGTCTTTCTTTCTTCAGTCGAAAAGAAATTAAGGTTTTTGATGAAAACATTCCAGGATTTTTCTCCATATAATGTACTTCAATGGGACAAAAACGGTTCAAGGACCAAATGACAGTTTCAGTGCAGCTTCAAAGGGCTTTAAACGATACCAGACGATTAATAAGGGTCTTATCTAGCGAAACGATCGGTCATTTCAAAAATAAATAAAAAAATAAGTTTTATAAGCACAAATGCTCGCCTTTCTCTGTTCTGTGATGCACGTTCGTAACTCTCCTGTTTGAACTCGTTCATCAAAATGAACAAATCCTTTTTCTAATCATTTCGTTCGTTGAATGAACGAAATGACTCCGAAAAAGACTCGTTCGAAATGAACGAATCTTTTTTGTGAGTCATTTTGTTCGTTGAATGAACGAAATGACTCGAAAAAAGATTCGTTCATTTGGATGAACGAGTTCGAACAGGAGACTCACGAACGACAGTACGCGCTCGCGCTGTGCAAGAGAGGTGTGATCAGCGCGTACACGAGCGTGATTGACACTGCTAAGACATTCCTCCTGGCTCTGATTGGTTGTTTCTGAATGGGAGCGGTGTATTTCTGCAAATGGCAACAGGACCACTGGGAGGAGCCAGAGGAGCTTTATCTTTTCACAGATTATCTGTCTCATATTCTACTGTCAGGACATAATAACAGTTTTAACAAATATTTGTTTACAAAAGTTACCTACTGGAGCTTTAATTTTTTGTGGAAACTGTGATGCATATTTTTTCAGGATTCTTTGATGAATAGAAAGTTCATAAGACTAGCATTTATATAGAAATATTTTGTAACATTATAAATATCTTTACTGTCACTTTTTATCATTTTTTTTTCTCTCTGAATAGCAGTATTCATTTCTTTAAAAAAATCTTTGACACCAAACTTTTGAAAGGTCGTGTATTATCAAGCTTTTATCTTAAAACCAAGGTAAAACAATCACGTAAATCATGGATCAGCAGGTGTCCATATACATTCACTTTGTTTTTACATTTTTGCAGTTTGAAAATTATTTTATGCACATGTTTAAAGCATTTCACCAATTTTGTAATAAGAAATGTATTAAACACTTAAAGCTCTTCCTTCTTCCCCCCCCCCCACCAGAATATACAAGCTCAAAGGTTTGATGTGTAAAAGTGAGGGAATTCATATTGTAATATTGCATACTGTAAAATATAATAATAATAATGTAATATTTTTTTATGCTGATTTGGTTTGAAAACGGTGTCTATTCACTAATGCATTAGTGTACACTGTACATTTAGAACTGACATATATTGATCGGACCAGATCATCATTGCTGGGACAGTCACTTTGTTCCAATGCCATTGTTTACAAATACAGTGAATGTGGCATCAGGTGCAAATGGCATGGGGGAAGGTGTTTAATACGTGTGCCTTAGCAGATTTGCTCATGTTCTCTGCATTTGCGTCTCTGCGAGTGAAGGCAGCAGTCAGCATCTGTGCTCAACCATGCAGCGTGATTGCATGTGACTGCTCATCTGTCTCTTGTATTTAGGGGTCTGTTCTTGTTGGAGCTGAATGAGCTTGTTTGTTTGTTTGCTCATCTAGGTATCCAATTTCCCATGTCCCCGTGGTTTACCCAGTTGAGTTTCTTTAGCTGCTGGAAGCAAAGCAAAACTTCCAGAATAGGCACCTAATTAGTGGAATTAGCTGCAGATCAAAGAAGACAATTAAAGGTGGTACTGGCACAGGGGCGGGCATGATGCCGACTTCATTTGCATCACAACACCGCAGCCGTGGTCGTACTCGGCACGCCAGTGGGCTCTTGCTCCTCATTACTGCCAGCCCAAACAATATGGCTGATCGACCAGTTTGCACGTCAGACGAGTCTGCTTCAGATGCATGGACAGCTCTCTCGATCTCTCACAAGCCCACACACATACACACACACTCACTCACTCACTCACTCAGAGAGAGAGATATAGTCCTACACTACACTGCCGTTCAAAAGTTTAGGGTCAGTAAGATTTTTTTTTTTTTTTAAAGAAGTCTCTTATGCTCACCAAGACTGCATTTATTTGATCAATAATACAGTAAAAATAATATTGTGACATTTTATTACTATTTAAAAGTCTTCTCTATTTTAATATATTTTAAAATGTCTGTTATTCTGTCACTACATTACACTACACTATATATATATATATGTGTGTATGTGTGTGTGTGTGTGTGTGTGTGTGTGCGCTCTATGCGTGTGTGAGAATTATTTAATTTAATATTGTATACAAATTCTATATTAATAGCATATTATATAATATAATTTATGTATTTTCTTTGTCCCTTGTTTTAAAAAATGGGTTTGAATCTTTTTGCTCTACCTTTGATTGTTCATCTTTTGGCCATTAGTGGCTGTTAATTTTCCTCCCTGAGACTAAATTGCTGACTAGTTCTTACAATAATGTGTTGTAGGTTTTGTTTTGTATAAAGTTTGGACCAATTATGGAGGGCAACATTCTCCAAAAATACTAAAATAATTGTTGTTGTGATCACTGAAGAACTGAATATGTTAAGTGAAATCAGAAACAGAATTGTTACAATAAAATTTGCCAGAGCATAGCGTTGTCGTGCGGAACAAGTCAATTTGGGAAAGTAATTAATCCAAGTAGCCCATCATTCCTCTTGTTCATAACAAATGTTATATCAGACACACTCTAGTCATATGGTCAATATTACAGCAGAAGAAAGCCATCTTTGTTTTATTTTTGTGACATGCTTTTATCATTGTGCACCTTAAATAATCAAGAAGTTGTTTTTATTGTGCAGCATTCGTGATGACCAGACACCATTGATCTCATTTCATACAGGAGGGATGCATCGCATCAGAGAGCATCATGGGATTTATGTCTGCTGGTTTCTCTGTGCTGTCACTCAGTTTCAGTGCATTGCTGTGAGCTCCAACTGAAGTGTTTGATAAATGGCAGGTCTGTAACTGAGTTGACCTCTTGTTTCTGCTGAAGTGTCATTCTTTAGTGCTCAGGAGACCCATCCACACTTACGATGGAGTGGAGGCTCGGAGTGCAAGAGTGTAAATGTTGTTCATTCACCGCTACTCTTACACTGACCGCTCCGGCTTTGGGAAATATAATATAAACATGTTGTATGAACCACTCTGTATGAATGATGTGTGCTTAAGACTCAAAGGAGTCCTGAGGAAACATGACATCTTAAGATTAAAGAGTTCAATGTGCTATGAAACTATATTAATAGGTGAATTTACGAACTCACAACTTCCATCCTTTTCCGAAAAAGACCATTTATTGAAAACCAGTTCAGAAATCTCTGGAAATCAGAAACCCAAAACAATAGGTGAGGTAACGCAGAGGAGGTAGGATAGGTCAACCCATTCACACTAAATGCGTCTCTATAGCACGCATTGTGTTTATCGTGCAATGTATACGCCAAAACGAGTTTTTACGTGCATATGATACGCATGGGTAGGTTTAGGGTAGGTTTAGTAGTGGTAGGGTACGTGCATATGATACGCATGGGTAGGATTAGTCGTGTGGGGTGCGTGTGTATTACACGCAATAAATGGCGTATCAAATGCACGCAAAAACTGCATATCATATGCACGTAAAAACTCATTTTCGCGTATAAATTACACGAAAATACACAATGCGTGCTATATAGACGCATTTACGTGAGAACAGACTGGATAGGTACTATTTTCCTAAACAGCAGAAGAGCTAGTAAGAGTAAAATGTGTCTTAGGTCTTTTGAAGGATTTATTTTTAAACAGTATTCCTGATCATTTTACACAAAAATAGTAAAAATAGTTTTTTTTTTATTGCCATTGATTGTTCCATGAAGAACCTTCAACATCCATGCAACTTTTCCATTGTGCAAAAGGTCTTTTTGGTGGAAAATCGTTCTTTAGATATTCTTCACACTGAGAATTTTTTCTTTTTAGAACTGTTCACTGTAAGGTTTTTTGGGGACCCCACAAATTATGGTTCTATTTACAGTCTATGGCATCGCTGCAAAAAAAACTTTTGTTTTTAAGAGTGTAGTCTGATTTTTAACAGTTTTAAAATGAGAAAACTATATTGAACTCAACTTATTTGTCAGGTTGTGTGCAGGTTGCCCGAAGACGAGGACACGAGAATAGCAGTATAGTAGATTTATTTATAAACTTAACTTTCTGCAACATACAGGAACAAAAGAACAAAAGTCCAGGACTTCAGAAAACACAACCATACGGGGACGACGACCAACAAACACTGAGGGAAAACACAAGGCTTAAATGAACAGGGACTAATGGGATGATTAACAGAACACAGGTGAAGGGAATTACTAATCAGACAGAGCGGGAAAACTAACAGGACTGAACCAAAATCACAAAGACAGGGCAAACCAAGATCACAAAACAGAACTCAAATACATTGAAAACGTGACAGTACCTCCCCCCTCCCCGAAGGCGCGACCTCGCGCCGTACAACATCCAAAGGGGTGGGAATCCTGGACTCCAGGACGGTCCAGGCGGAGCAGGCTGTGGGCGTGACCACGGTGGAGCAGGCTGTGGGCGTGGCCAGGGCGGAGCTGGCTGTGGGCGTGGCCACGGCGGAGCAGGCTGCGGGCGTGGCCAAGGCGGAGCAGGTGGACCCTCGGGCGTCCAGGGTGGAGCTGTGGGACCCTCGGGCGTCCAGGGCGGAGCTGTGGGACCCTCGGGCGTCCAGGGCGGAGCTGTGGGACCCTCGGGCGTCCAGGGCGGAGCTGTGGGACCCTCGGGCGTCCAGGGCGGAGCTGTGGGACCCTCGGGCGTCCAGGGCGGAGCTGTGGGACCCTCGGGCGGAGCTGTGGGACCCTCGGGCGGAGCTGTGGGACCCTCGGGCGGAGCTGTGGGACCCTCGGGCGGAGCTGTGGGACCCTCGGGCGGAGCTGTGGGACCCTCGGGCGTCCAGGGCGGAGCTGTGGGACCCTCGGGCGGAGCTGTGGGACCCTCGGGCGTCCAGGGCGGAGCTGTGGGACCCTCGGGCGTCCAGGGCGGAGCTGTGGGACCCTCGGGCGTCCAGGGCGGAGCTGTGGGACCCTCGGGCGTCCAGGGCGGAGCTGTGGGACCCTCGGGCGTCCAGGGCGGAGCTGTGGGACCCTCGGGCGTCCAGGGCGGAGCTGTGGGATCCTCGGGCGTCCAGGGCGGAGCTGGGGACCCTCGGGCGTCCAGGGCGGAGCTGTGGGACCCTCGGGCGGCCATGGCGGTGAGGACCCTTCGGGCGGCCATGGCGTTGAGGCCCTTCGGGTGGGCGCCCCCCCAAAATTTTAATGGGGAAATTGACAGGAAAGGGGGGATCCGGCAGCAAAGAGGGTCTTGGGCAGGATCAACGGGCTCTGGCGCAGGATCAACGGGCTCTGGCGCAGGATCAACGGGCTCTGGCGCAGGATCAACGGGCTCTGGCGCAGGATCAACGGGCTCTGGCGCAGGATCAACGGGCTCTGGCGCAGGATCAACGGGCTCTGGCGCAGGATCAACGGGCTCTGGCGCAGGATCAACGGGCTCTGGCGCAGGATCAACGGGCTCTGGCGCAGGATCAACGGGCTCTGGCGCAGGATCAACGGGCTCTGGCGCAGGATCAACGGGCTCTGGCGCAGGATCAACGGGCTCTGGCGCAGGATCAACGGGCTCTGGCGCAGGATCAGACGGGACCAGAACATCATGGGACTCGGAACTGGACGGGACCAGCACATCATGGGACTCGGAACTGGACGGGACCAGCACATCATGGGACTCGGAACTGGACGGGGCCAGCACATCATGGGACTCGGAACTGGACGGGGCCAGCACATCATGGGACTCGGAACTGGACGGGGCCAGCACATCATGGGACTCGGAACTGGACGGGGCCAGCACATCATGGGACTCGGAACTGGACGGGGCCAGCACATCATGGGACTCGGAACTGGACTCATGGGCCAGAGCTGATGTGCGTGCCGCCCACACACATAGAACAGCCACAATCAGTACCGTGTCCTCATGAGCAGATCCAAGTGCAGCGTATTCAGTCTCTGGCGGGCAGGCGATTGGCTCCGGTTCTGGCAAACAGCCGACGGGCTCTGGCTCTTGCGTAAAGACTGGCTCTGGCTCTTGCTCGAAGACTGGCTCTGGCTCTTGCTCGAAGACTGGCTCTGGCTCTTGCTCGAAGACTGGCTCTGGCTCTTGCTCGAAGACTGGCTCTGGCTCTTGCTCGAAGACTGGCTCTGGCTCTTGCTCGAAGACTGGCTCTGGCTCTTGCTCGAAGACTGGCTCTGGCTCTTGCTCGAAGACTGGCTCTGGCTCTTGCTCGAAGACTGGCTCTGGCTCTTCAGGGCTGATGAGAGGAGGATTGGGCTGGACGCAGAGATGTTGATGTTGAAAAAGTCTAGACCCATATCCTCCCCTGTGACCTCCACGGATCCCCCGGAAAATCGCTTTGCGGGTTCCCACAAAGGCTCGTTTGTCGAACTCCATGTTCGACTGGAGGCTTTCACTGGAGGTTTTTCTTTTCGTTTAAAGGTTGGTCGTTCTGTCAGGTTGTGTGCAGGTTGCCGAAGACGAGGACACGAGAATAGCAGTATAGTAGATTTATTTATAAACTTAACTTTCTGCAACATAAAAGAACAAAACTCCAGGACTTCAGAAAACACAACCATACGGGGACGACGACCAACAAACACTGGGGGAAAACACAAGGCTTAAATGAACAGGGACTAATGGGATGATTAACAGAACACAGGTGAAGGGAATTAGTAATCAGACAGAGCGGGAAAACTAACAGGACTGAACCAAAATCACAAAGACAGGGGAAACCAAGATCACAAAACAGAACTCAAATACATTGAAAACGTGACATCATTGGAGTGAACTTTCTTTTTTTCATATGTGAACACTCAGGGCATTTACATACACAGCACATTTTTTTTGGCACAAAAACTATAACTATGTTACGATTAAAAATATATAATTATAAATTATTAAATACAAATATTATACTGTTAGCGGACCTAATAGGGAAAAATATTTAAAAAGTATAGCATGACCCTTCAAATACTTCATTATAGTTTTATAATTTTACTGAATTTAATTTAATTGTTATTTGTTAATCTATGTTCCGTTATGTTTTTATAAACATCCTCTCTGCAACTGCTAAAGGCCTGCCAATAATATCTATCACTTCATACATTACATCAGTAGGGAATCACTAAGAAATTATTATGGTGAGTTAATTAATTTGTAAATAATTGCTTTTGTGCATGCTTATGCTAAGCTGCTCTGTGCCTGCTCAAAAATCGCTGTAAAGCTGTAATTCTGCATAAAAGCCGGACTAAAATATGCCTGCTCTGATCCACATTAGCCCCTATCACAAAAGTATACTATTAAAATTGCTGTGTTTTTATACTACCTCTGAGCTTCATTGAACAGCCTGTGTAAAGACGCCTAACAGCGACTTCAGAAGCGCTTCTGTACCACCTTTACAGTGTAAATTTAGCATTACTTGATGCATTTTGCTGTTTTATGTATGCTGATGGACTAATGTAGTCTCTGGTCATAGAGTCCACATGAAATACTAATTGAACAATGCACCGCTTTTCATCTTCTTCAAGGAGGGCAGAATGTTGAGACTTTGTATTTTATGAGTGTTTTAATTGTTCGTCAGCATGCCCCCTTTAGCTTCTGGGACCGTCTTTGATTGATGTTGCTCCTAATCACTATAATAGCTAGTGGAGCGTAATTCTGCCAACAGCGTCTCTCCACGCACTGGCTCTGTGAAAAGCCCCTGGAGTATGGCTGCCTTCTGTTCCCACCAGGTGATGAGAGGGAGGAAAGACAGGGTGAACCTGAATCATAGAGGAGCTGGGGGAGACAAATTAATGCCTTCTCTTCTTAATGTAATCATCAGATGTTCAGCGTTGGTCTGGGAGTGACAGATGCTGTTATAGAGAGCATGCAGGTCAAATCTGAGCGTTTAGAGATTACACTGAGGGCATGTTACTACCTCCTCTCCTTTGTGTGGGATTTATAGACGCGTGTATTGGTGCTCATGTTCAGCTGTTTAACATTTCCAAGTTGGCAGCAAGTTTTCAGAAAGCAATCACTAAATGGAAGCAACAATGTTCCATGCTTTTGCCTTTTTAAAGCTTCTCCTTAGCCTTTGGTGTTATCGTTGTATTTTTGTCCTCGCAATGCTTTAATTTCCCATGTTTATTTAACATAATTTCCTCATTTTCTATCAGCTCTTTTTTTCTTCATCCTCTGTTTTCATTTTCCACGCTATCTCTTCATTATTTTCGGTAAATAGCACTCACAGAATGGAATTGTTAAATGTTGTAGTTATCTATAAGAGAGCAGCTGTAGCTGAACTGATAGTGGCGCATGCAGAACAGCCAGCAGCTTTGGTACCTGCAAAGTAAATGAAGACACTCTCAAATTGTATTTATTATACTAAAATTAAAATGACTCAAAGTTTGGTGTACATACATAAACTCTGCTGTGATATGCTACTGTTTTTGTTAGAGTGCCATCATTTATTTAGCCTCGTGTCATTACAAACCTTTAAGAGTTTTTTTGTTTCTGTGGAACAAAAAATTAAATCACACATTGACAACAGGATGTCAAGCTCTAAAAAAGACATACATACACATAGTCAGTATTACTTTTAAAAACATTTTAAATGAGCAAGTAATTTGATTTTGTGTTGGATTGACTGTGAAAGAGTGTGACTGAATTATATATAAATTACAGAATTTTCATTTTTGGGTTAACTGTTTCTTACATCAGCAGCAGTAACGTTACATGACAAAATTTATATATTTTTACACTAAAATATATATGCTAAATTTAACATTCTTTTAAACTTGATGTGAATTGTTGCATTTTACTTTTATAATTTGACATTTCTGAGTGAAACAGCATATTTAATGAGAAGAAAATGTAGGCCAAGACTTGATTTAATCCTTCTGGAATTTATTAGAACATTAAAAGGGGGTGTTAGCAAAATTTCTAAATCTATTTGGTTAAGTCTGTGGTAAAAAGTAATACATAAATAAATCATGATTCATAACCTACTGTCGGCTGTTGGTAGATTATGAATTTAGACAACTGTCATGCTTTTTTTATAGGGGATGTTATCAAATTTTCTTTTGGTCTAACTCTATTTGGTTAAGTATGTGAAAAAAAAAAAAAAAATCATGATTAAAAACCTACTATCGGCTGTTGGTAGGTTATGAATCATATTTAGACAAATGTCATCCTTAAAGACAATAGACCTATCTGACATAATGACAGGTGCTTTTTTTATTTAAGAAGATATTTTGAAGAATGTTGGTAACGTAACAGTTGATGGACCCTATTTACTTCCATATTTATGGAAGTCAATGGAGTCCATCAACTATTTGGTTACCAACTTCTTCAAAATATTTTCTTAAATAAAAAAGTCGATGGGGTTTGGTCACCGACATCGTTCAACATATCTTTGTTTGTGTTCAGCAGAAAAAAGAAAATTTGGAACACCGGTTTGGAACAACTTTTTGGGTGAGCTATTCCTTTAATGGGATAAACATACTGATAACACTGGAGACATACTAAGTAAGTCTATATCCCACTCAAAATTGCATGATTAAGATGAGAAATATAAAGTTGAAAATTTATAAAAAAATTAAAAAAAAAACATTGCAAAATCATAGCACAGTTTATTGGTAAAGATATATAGTATTCCCTATGAGAACACACGATTAAGAGTTGATTCAATTTTGGTGGGAGAATGTGTGAGTAATGAATATTATTTTATATGCATTTACCTCCAAAAATTAGACTTATTTTTTAAGAGCATGGGCTTTGATTTCATTGCTGGAAACAAAATACATTTCCTTCCTTGTTTAGCTGACTGCATTGTTCAAAAACACACTTAAGGAAAAGCCTGTCTCAGCTTTTCAGCCACACCGCTCTGCTGGCTTTTACAGCAATGTTGTCACGGTACAATGGCCCAGGTTTTACTCCCTGGGTCATAATCCATATCTCTTGACTGTCATTTAATTAAATGCCTAACGGCTTTTCCTTTGTGTGCGGCCCACGCCCCGGCTGGTGGAGTGGTACGCTGTGATTTGGCAGGCCATCAATCTGCGGCCGTGTGAAGGGTTCTCCCTCCGTCCGGCCAGCCCTGAAAGATGAATAGATAAATGAAGTTTCATTATGCTCCAGTGTCACCTCCATGAATGCAAATGCAGCAATGCTGAGGCTGTTCTCTCACTGGCGATGTCCATAAGTTGTGTCTGATTCAAATCTCTGGTAGTTTTGCAGTGGTAGAAATTAAAGAGCACACCCAGAATTGTATTAATAAAGAATAATGTACAGTACAGCGAAGTTGAACCTGACAAAAGGCAAAGGGGTCTTATACCACCCTGAAGCAGTTTGTTTACCGATATTGACTGATGGACTTTACACTAGCTTAATACTAATAACTACATACATTTACTTTCTTTTTGTCCAAAAAGCCCAAAAATGTTTGGAGGATATGTTTGATTGTTATGTTTGCAATGCCATATAATGTTAATCTTCATTGGTTTTAAAGCACTAATATAAGAGTCTTCAAAAAGGGATCTGTGATGGTACTGCAAGAATACAATATTAATTTCAACCTAAGCTGAAATTAAGAAGCTAAAGTTTTGTTTCATTGTTCTTCCCACATTAAAATGTATTGAGTAGGATTTAAATTTAATGACTTTTTACATCAATAATGATTGTTTTAATGACTTTGCATTGCAAGCATCATAACAAAGAATGTACTTAAATTAATATGGTAATATATGCATGTTATTATAAGCCAGATTTACAATGCAACACTATTTTATCTCCATCTCTCTACCAAGATAGGCATGACAAAATGTGAAGACCCATGATCTATTACATATTGTTCTCTAAAGATTAAAATATTATAGTTTGAAGTTAAGAAGTTTCTTCAATGTCATCAAGATGTAAAACGTTTTTAGTTTATTGAACATGTATTTATTGCTAGCTGCTAACGCATAAAACTAATGACTTTTGTTATGCCAGATTCCCAAACATATTCTGTTTTTGCTGAATTTAATTTGTCATTTTGGAGTCAAGAAGTTTTGTTGTGAGTAATGTACAGAATGTGAAAGAGTGCGTGTTTTTAATGGCTTTTGGCATGCACTCGACTTTCTTAGTTTTACTTTTAGGAAAACATAAACTGCTTATAGTAGAAAATTGCTGAAATATATAGTTATTCTGTCAGAAAAAAATGCAGTATGTCTCCCCTCACAATACAATGCACTGAAATAATCATTATCGTAAAATATGTATTTTACAGGAACCTCACTCTCTGATGAATTTTATATCTTCCTGGTCCAATAGTAATTAGTCCAGCCAAATAGCAGGAATTAGCGTTTGTAAAATCTGGTGTGTGTTTGCCAGCTGGAGCAGATGCTCAGATAAATCTGAAAGATAAAGTCCAAAGCTCAAAAGAAGAGAGAAAAGACGGTGGGAAAGAGGAGAAGAACCGTACGGAAGTAAGAAATGCTTCCTGTTTCAAAACAAAAACAAGAAGGAAACTGAAAACAGAGAGAGTGTGTGTGAGTAAGTGCGTAAGGGAGTGAAAAGAACACAGAAGAAAGAAATTAGATTTAGCCAATTAGGGTGGGAAGCCAATGGTAATTATCTCTCAGGGGACCCCAATGAATAGTTCTGCATACGGTTTACATAACAAGGAGGAAAGGTTTTCTGCCGCCTCTTTCCCTGTTTGGTCAGACAGGACGTGCCTGTCTATTTGCATCAATGCCGTAGAGCCCAAAGAAGAACTTCGTACACTGCAGTTTCCTGACAGTTACTACAGGACAGTGAGGTCAAATGTCTGATACCACGTAGAAAATCTCATTTTAATCTGTTAATTAACAAAGTTTTGAAAAATGTAAAAGAGAAAACATGATGTAAAATGAATAAGAAATATTCTGCACTATTTCTAGGTCACTCATTTAATAAGCAACTTTGTGGCATTGGACATGTGAAAAGTCATTATCATTTGAATAATTCTGAAATCTTGTTATTGAGTACATGGTGACAGTAAAGAAACATGAGCATATACCAAATCTTAAATTATTTACCAGATTTGTAGTAATTTGCTTTTGTGGTCTCATGTTTTTGGACCCCCCACTCTACAGTATGTCATCTTGGGTTAACAGATTACAGAATTTAAGCATAATTCAAAAACCAGTGTATTTGCTATTTTTAAGTTGCCAAAAAGTTTATAGATGGAAATTTATGATAATCCTTCTGTCTTCTCTGTCTTTGGTTTATCGCAGGAGAATTCTGAGATTTTTTTTTCCTGATATGCATGCATGCATGCCTGTTTCACTCAACTCAGTTGGACCGTCAACTTTGAGAGTGCTGTTTGCCCCTAACTTGTAAAATAAAAAAAATAAAAAAATAATT
Organism: Gila orcuttii; assembly: GCA_026230005.1. Taxonomy (NCBI): domain Eukaryota; kingdom Metazoa; phylum Chordata; class Actinopteri; order Cypriniformes; family Leuciscidae; genus Gila; species Gila orcuttii. The sequence goes on along the minus strand of JAPDVR010000007.1, from coordinate 42,451,449 downwards.
GCAGAATACAGTATATACACTCACCTAAAGGATTATTAGGAACACCTGTTAAATTTCTCATTAATGCAATTATCTAATCAACCAATCACATGGCAGTTGCTTCAGTGCATTTAGGGGTGTGGTCCTGGTCAAGACAATTTCCTGAACTCCAAACTGAATGTCAGAATGGGAAAGAAAGGTGATTTAAGCAATTTTGAGCGTGGCGTGTTGTTGGTGCCAGACGGGGCGATCTGAGTATTTCACAATCTGCTCAGTTACTGGGATTTTCACGCACAACCATTTCTAGGGTTTACAAAGAATGGTGTGAAAAGGGAAAAACATCCAGTATGCGGCAGTATTGTGGGCGAAAATGCCTTGTTGATGCTAGAGGTCAGAGGAGAATGGGCCGACTGATTCAAGCTGATAGAAGAGCAACTTTGACTGAAATAACCACTCGTTACAACCGAGGTATGCAGCAAAGCATTTGTGAAGCCACAACACGCACAACCTTGAGGCGGATGGGCTACAACAGCAGAAGACCCCACCGGGTACCACTCATTTCCACTACAAATAGGAAAAAGAGGCTATAATTTGCAAGAGCTCACCAAAATTGGACAGTTGAAGACTGGAAAAATGTTGCCTGGTCTGACGAGTCTCGATTTCTGTTGAGACATTCAGATGGTAGAGTCAGAATTTGGCGTAAACAGAATGAGAACATGGATCCATCATGCCTTGTTACCACTGTGCAGGCTGCTTGGTGGTGGTGTAATGGTGTGGGGGATGTTTTCTTGGCACATTTTAGGCCCCTTAGTGCCAATTGGGCATTGTTTAAATGCCACGGCCTACCTGAGCATTGTTTCTGACCATGTCCATCCCTTTATGGCCACCATGTACCCATCCTCTGATGGCTACTTCCAGCAGGATAATGCACCATGTCACAAAGCTTGAATCATTTCAAATTGGTTTCTTGAACATGACAATGAGTTCACTGTACTAAAATGGCCCCCAGAGTCACCAGATCTCAACCCAATAGAGCATCTTTGGGATGTGGTGGAACGGGAGCTTCGTGCCCTGGATGTGCATCCCACAAATCTCCATCAACTGCAAGATGCTGTCCTATCAATATGGGCCAACATTTCTAAAGAATGCTTTCAGCACCTTGTTGAATCAGTGCCACGTAGAATTAAGGCAGTTCTGAAGGCGAAAGGGGGTCAAACACCGTATTAGTATGGTGTTCCTAATAATCCTTTAGGTGAGTGTGTGTGTGTGTGTATATATATATATATATATATATATATATATATATATATATATATATATATATATATATATAATAATTATTATTATTATTAAATATTATATATATATATATATATATATATATATTATTTTCAGTTGTGCAGTAGAGAAGAAGTTTCAAAACCAGTCTTTTGACTATCTAAAACAAGACCCAACTCAATTTATACGTTTTTGTTTTTTTCTGGGTTGCATTCAGCTCCAAATGTGTGATGAAGAGCACAGATATTCATAACTGCCGGTTATGTCATATATTTTTTTATTTCTGCTTGTGCCTTTGATGGCAAAGGGAGAATTAACGTGTTAAGTTTGCTTCCTCTTTTATTAAAGGAGGCTTAATTTAATTAGTCGCCCATTATCAGGACCCTCTGCTGCTGTGTGAAGGTTTCCGTCGCTCCAAGGGAAAGGGAAGTTAGTGTCTCCTGGTCTCCAAGGAGGAAGTGTCCTTTTAATCAGGCTTCTGTTTGCCTTCCATTTGCATCTGTCTTACTCCGACTAGAACCGTTGATGTTGTTATAGACACACTGCTTGCACACAAAATGCATCCTTTGTTTCCTGAACAGAATTTAAAATGGCTACCGAAATTTAGCTGCATGAAATAATTATTTTTTTTATTGTTGTTTTATTTAGTGCTGTCAATCGAAGGACAAAGGTAATCAAATGTACTACATGATTTACTGATTTCATCAAATTAGTCACAAATAAGTCGGTACATCAATAATTTGCTAAGCAAAGCCCCCAAATGAAGATTTTTCAAAGACATTACTTATTGGCAGATGTATTCATTGTATAGGTGTGACAAAAGTGAAAATAGTTCTGTCTGCTTGCAGAAGGTGTTTTGGCTCTGAGGTAGTTGAGAGAATTTGTGTCTCCTGGAGGGTTTCAAGGGCTCAGGACAGAGAAATGTGCATCTGGGGACTCGGGCAGCCTCATTCTGTCAGGATGTGGACGGTCATTAGAATGTATATGCTGACAGCATTCACTCACAGCCTTCAAACTAGGCCAAAGTGACACCAGATCCCTCTCCAGAACAGACACAGCAGGATCCCTCCTCTACTGCTTTTGAAAATAAGCCTTTGATTGTTACCACCTACAGGAAAGAAAATCACAAAAGATCCCTAATGTTTTAATTGGTTCACCTAGATGAGTTTAAATGGCGACTTTGTTATTTACTGCCTCTCAGATTTTTCTCCTGAGAAAAATACCCTAGTATTCTTTCCTAGTTTTTCCTGTTGAGTTTCAGAAGTGAACCGAAAATATTTGTCAAGATACCAGAAGTTCGTAGCCTTATTCTCTTAATGCATGTCAATAAATTACTTTTTTTTTTTACACATGATTTGTATATATTTTTAAAAACATTTGTCAATATTGAATTGAATATTGAATTATGCTTATTCAATTATGCTTATTTCCTCAGTTTTTACATTTAGATAACCATTGCCATTACTTAACACTTAAATGTGATCTGTGTGTGTGTAAATATATATATATATATATATATATATATATATATATATATATATATATATATATATATATATATATATATATATATATATATATATATATATAAGGAATAATTGATGACAGGCCGTTGAATTATTAGAAACATAATGCACACAGAGGTGGTTATATGGCTACGACACAAAGCATTGTGCATTATTTTTGAATAATTCATCAAACTCAGTTATTCCACTTATACTATGATTGCCACATCTCAAAATATGATGATGTATTTCAAGATATTTTTGAGGTGTTTGTCCACAACACTCTTGTGTGTAGGACTATTTTCTTACGCATTTCATCCCAAGCCTCCGTTGCTAATTCCAAAATGTAATTTTATAGCTAGTAGCAGAGGCTTCTGCCATTGATGGCAGACTAATGCAGTAATTAGAGAGAGAGAGAGAGAGAGATTGTTTAAGCATATGTGAATTACCTGAATCTGTGTGTTTCTCAACAGTGTTCGGCAGCAGCGTCTATACTAATAGCAGAACTGTAAGTTGATCTGCTCCAAGAACAGAGCCGTTATTACCTTGCTAGTGAGAAAAGTCATGTAGCTTTTAAATTGCTAAACTATTTTACTGATAAAATCATCAGAGCAGCGCTATCAACAGGTTTCTGTGCCAGCATGTGTCAGTACTGTATGTGTGTGCGTTCGTGTGGGAGGCACAGCCAGAAAAAGAGAGTATGTGCCTTTCATACATAATAATATGTAATTTTGTGGCAAAAACATGGAAATAATTTGTCATTTTATCCTATTGTTTACTATATTTATTTGCTTAGTCAGTGTCGCTGTGGGGTTTGGTTCTTTTGCTGTTGTAGGCTGTAAATAACTAAAATAATTTGGCGAAGTGATATGGAACTGTAATGCGTTCAAGACCTTCCTGGAACTTAGCTAAATGTTAAAGCGATATTAACTTTTCATATTGGTCCATCCCTGTGTAAATAGAACAATAAAACATCTGAGATAAAGTTGATAAATAAAAAAATGAAATGTATGCATTTGGCATATGTTTTAATTCAAAGTGACTTCAAGCATTCAATGTAGACATTTTATCTGTTCATGCATTCTCTGAGAATTGAACCCATTCTCTACTGCTGGAGCTACAGGGACACATACCGGACTACTCCTGAGCAATTACACAGCAATAACACTTTCTTCTGAGTGCTAGCTATGCAGTAATGTTTTAGGACTGTCACTTTTACTGTCCCTACAGAGAGTAGAAGTTTATTTTGTTGTGTGATGCAGTTCTATAATGCAATTATGAGCCAGGTGTCACTGGTATATGATAAGATATATTTTTGCATTGTGAAGAACTCAAACCGTAGGTTGAGTCAGCTGACAAACAAGCAATGTTGAAAGAACTAAAAGGCACAGTGTCTTCGAGAAGTCAGCCTACAGATGCCTTATAGTTATATTTTAACATTGAAAAAGTTACATGAGTTTTAAAGAGACTGGTAAACCCCCAGCTGAGGATACTAACCACTTTACATATAAATACAGCTTAGCCTGCAGGCCCCAGTGTTTCTTCAAGTGGAGACATTGTTATTTCATCCTCTTGAGCTCATGCGAGGGGCCAGGCTTATCATTTTCCTCTTGCGATGCTTGAGACTTGCGATGGGAAGAGCGTTGGAGGCCTTACCCTCTGACACCACGCACCTCCTCTAATACCACCCCAGATTCTCATGAGGAAAATGGGGGAGTCCAGACAAGAGGCCCATTGATTAGGCTCAGACAGCTCCTAAAATGGGGGTAATGGTCCTTGTGATAATCCATTTAGAGAAAGGATGACGAGGTGTGAGTGGAAGGACAGAACTCATTCACTATGTTGTGTCACACACATTCAGGGCTTGACTCAGATAGACGTGTGTCTGTGTGTTTCGTGTTAGGGTCATTGACACAGTTTTTTTTTTTTTTTTTTTTTAGCCCTGCCTCCACTCACTCACACCAGCTCAGAGATCCACTCAGTTAACTTTACTGTAGTAAACGCTGAACAATGGTATCGTTTTTTACGATGTCGGACACATAACAGTTATTAATATGATTAGCCTTTTGCTTGACTACATTATAAAACAGGTAATAATGTGTTGCTAATTTTACACAAACCATGTTCCTGTTCGCCTTCTCAGTCTGCCTTCTAAAAATCAGCATCCTAAGAAATGCTTTGAACAACTTAGAACGTCAGTGGAGAAAGGCATGTAGTTCATCACAACATCGTAATATACATAAATCACTCACTATATTGCTAATTATACACGATTTTCCATATCAACCGCGAAAAATATACCGCGATAACCTGGCTTATCTTGAAACTCCCCTGCTCAGCAGTTTATGATATGCTAAAGCCTGCCTACATGTTGACAGGATTAGTTACAAGGTTAGTTTGTGATGTTAAAAAAAAAATTCACTTCAGTTTTATGGACAAAAAATACTCAGCAATGCCTCAGCAATTGCCTTATTAATTTGCACATGGTTTGTCTAAAGCATATTAAAAACATCATATACATAGAAACATTAATTTGGAAAAAAATAATATGATAGTAGTATGATATTTGAAAAATGTAAAGGGAAATAACTAACTTTTGGAGTCATTAAAAATTATTATTTACAAAGTTAGAAGACCTGTTACTATTTGCTTGAAAAAAAGTTGATGTGTGTTGTTTATCTCAGTTAGCACAGCAAAACATTGTCTTGAGTAGACTGTAGTCTCTGAATAGTGTTTCTACACTGCGCTATACTGTACCAGTCTAGACACATTAGATTAGAAACTGTGTCTCTATACACTCTTCCTTAAGAGCAATATCAGTACCTTTGTTTCCACATTAAAGTTGATGCATTTTAATGAGAGCATCTCAGGACATTGACATTGTTTTTTCTCATAAAGTATGGATGCACTCTCTCTCTTTTTGCATTTGCATGGATGTCATGCTGTGCTACTATATTCTAGTTTTGCTCAAGTGTAACTCCCCCCCCCCCCCCCTTTTTTTTTTTTTTTTTTTTTTTTTTTTTAATAAATAAATTTCCCTAACAGGGTATGCCCTTATCACCAATGGTATGCTATAGGGTATATACTGTATATAGCAAACCCTTGGTGATTATGTATATATATACAGCTATATAATGTGCAGTGGTTCATTTTGCGTGCTGACTGTGACGTCTAAGAGAATGTTTTTGGACCAAATATATACATGTTGTTTTGTACATCTCTACTATAGATACACTGAATAGCTTGGTCTGACCATTTATAGCAGTGCTAAGAAATATTGTTGTGTTTCTGGAATTATTTACTCGCTGATGCACAGATTCTCAGTTCCTTGGACACTTTTGCCATTATTACTCATGGCCATGAGTAGCAGGGCCTGTCTAAAGCTGACCCTCGAATGACCTGGAATAACAACTGCTAACACAACTCTGTGAATCACTCGTATATGGCTCATTTAACAGTACTGTCCCAAACAACAATCTCATAATTCATGTGTGAGAGACAGACTCAGAACTAAATAACTCCTCTTTATTGAATAACTCTTATTAATGGGATAGTTTACCCAACAATTTAAATACAGGGTTTTAACCACACGAGTTGTCATGGTTTCTTACTAGTTACGCACCTGTTCCTTGTCTCGTTATTATCTAGCTCTGTGTATTTAAGCCCTCTGTTTTCCTCTGCTAATTGTCTCTCGTTAATGTTATTTTTCAAGTGTTTATTTATTAAACAAAAAGACCAATAACTTTAAAGTAATTCTTCACTCATTCTGCGTCACGCATCTCTTGTTGGATTAAACTTCATGCACTCTTGACAGAACACGTAAATGAGAAGGTGTTTGCTATGCCAAGTCGTCGCTGGTTAAAGGGATAGTTAGCCCAAAAATGAAAATTAGCCCATAATTTATTCACCCTGAAGTCATCCTTGGTGTTATGGCATTCTTCTTTCAGACAAATAAAATCTGCGTTATATAAAAAAATGTCCTGGCTCTTCCAAGCTTTATAATGAGAGTGAATGGCTGTTTGACTTTGGAAGTACATTAAACCACATCTATTCATGATTAAAGTGCTCGACACAGATCTGCGGGGGTTAATAAAGGTCTTCTGAAGTGAAGCGATGCATTCGTGTAAGACAAATATACATATTTAAAACTTTATTGACTAAAATAACTAGCTTCCGGCAGACGGCCGTACGCATCGATTTACGCCAAAAGAGTAACCCTTGAACTTGACGCACAACTTAATGACGAACGCGGTTGCCCAGCCCTGTTTGTTCGAACCGCGAGAGGCGCCAACTGCCCTCATTACTTTGTGCGATAATGGCTGCTGCACAACATCATAAAATGTTGCTTTTTTATTAAATCTGACACTAGTGGAATGGTTTCTAGCACACATCTGAGTCACGAGCGGCTGTTTAGCAGGCAGAGCACTTGCCTGCCGCTGTTTTAAAACAGCAGGCACCTGTTGTTTTTATAGTAGCGTAACTAATAACATCTTGAGCCCCATGCTGGAGGATGTACCTCACTGTCTGCAGTTGCAGTGCTAGCAAAAGGTGAAAAAAGCAGACTTGTAAAAGAATAAATTGAGGGGTTGCTTTCTTGTCCCTCTGCTCAGGCTCCATTAAAACCCTCTTGAGTCTTCCTAACATGCTTATGCATGTGTTAAATGAACATGGACCCCACAGTTAGCAAGCTTAAGCCCCTAAGGGAAAGGTAGCTTGCTAATGTGGCTCATTTTCCTGTCACTACATTGGCAGTAATGCCTCTAAATGCCTCCCAACACGAACTCGTTCTCTCTCTACACAGGTCTCTTTTCAGCTGCACACCAGATTGCATAGTCTACTTAGTATTTTGAAACAAATTCTGTATTATTCAGCTTTTAGTAAATGAGCTGTATACATCTTAAAGCTGTAATTTTAGTACCGGCGTATTCCACAAATGAATCTCCAATGTGGCTGCTGCAGTTAACATTGGCCCATTTTGCGTATCCGTCGTAACAAAGCAATCGTCCAAAATCCATCCTCCTCACTTATGTAAAACAATGCTGTACTCCAGGTGTTTAGGAAAATGCTGTAGTTATTTTTTTTTTTTTTTTTTTGGGATGTTGTGTTTTAAGAGAAAATTACATCCAAGTGTTCTTTTTAATGGGGAAACTTTAACCCCATTAAGCCTTAATGTATAATAACAATAATGTTAGTATACACCACCATTCAAAAGTATGGGGTCAGTTAGATGTTAAAATTTGTTTTTGATAGAAGTCTTACATTTTTTTACCAAGGCTGCATTTATTTGATCACAAATGCAGTAAAGTAGTATTGTGAAATAGTATTACAATTTAAAATATTTCTATTTTAATATAGTTTAAAATGTTTTTTTTTTTCCTTTGATAGCAAAGCTTAATTTTACTCCAGGCTTTGGTGTCACTGTCACATATCATTCTAATAAAGTCATTTGGTTCTCATAAACATTTCTTATTGATTTCAATATTTGAAAACTGTTGTGCAGCTTTATATTTTTGTGGAAACTGATACTTCTTCTTTTATTATTTTTTATTATCATTATTATTTTAAAAATGTTAAATCTTACATTTAAAAAAAAACATTAGGAAATAATTATTTTAATTATTGTGATTATATAATTTTACTTTTGGGTGAACTAAAAAAACACGTAAGAACATTAAAAAACACAAGAACATTCTTGTTGATCATCTATGTGAAAATTATACTTAAAAATCTACAAAACTAAGAAATAGTGTGTATATGTATTCACTAACAACAATGCAAGCTTTTGCTTCAAAGAATACTGGAAATGCTGAAGCTCATAACTTCATTTGTGTGTGTGATGGAGTTTGGATTAGCGGCCTACAGAAACTGAAAGTCCATCTAATTATTTGTGTTGTAACGTCAATATCTTGAGTGTCGTTGTTTTTATTGTGTGTGTTGTTGACTCAACTTGGCCATATGTGATAGCAGGCATGATTTCACTGCAATTATGATATTGATTGAAGTTATGTGCTGCAGAATGCAGTTCTTGGACACATTCACTGTGCTGACCTCACCGCTTATCAGCTTCAGCAAACAGTGAAAACAGAACAGAGCTAAACATTAACCTTCCCAGACAGACACACACACACACACACACTCTCACACACACACTCTCACACACACACTCTCACACACACACACACACACACTCTCACACACACACACACACACACACACACACACACACACACACACACACACACACACACACACACACACACACACACAACCAATTTGCTCAGCAACACAAACACACCAAAACCCAGGACATACCACAAGCAAATCTTGTTGAATCATGATAGCTAAATCCACCACAACCAAAGCTTGATACAGATGTACTACATATTAAAAAAATAAATAAATAAAAATCACAGAACTGCATTCTGACAGCAAAACGGGTATTCATAGTTTCAAATTTGTAATTCAATAAGTGGTCTGGCTTGGTTTTGTTTGTCAAACACAAAAGCAAAGACAGTTTTTTGGCATATTATGCAAATCCATAGAGAGTGGTGTAATCGGGACCTGGAAGGAACTGTACACAGTTCGGACCTGAAAAAAGAAAATTCAAATTCATTTAAAAGTTTCCTGATGCTTTTTAAGAACTATTTCTGCAGGAATTTCATAAGTAGAGTAGTATACAATGTCAATTTAATTGTCATTATTATTTTTAGAATTGAGATGTTCTTAAAACATGTTGGCACTTCTCAATAATTTTTGTAGTGAAGTCCCTTGTGTTTTTGTATTTGCCATCATTCCTCAGCCCATACATCCTTCTATTTCCTTTTTCCTGACAAACAGGGGCCTATCGATCCTGTTTCATACTTTTTTCTCTTTTCTCTCTGCAATGGGGCCACCATCCCTGGACTGCACCCAGGTCAAGGTTCCTTCAGCCCCGGTCGCTCTCACTGTTTAGTTTCCAAATTGATTGGGCGAGTTCGATACCCACAGAAATCTGTAGGAAAGGTCAAGTGGATTCGTGGTGAGAAGGCAAAAAAAAAAAACACTTTACATTCGACAGCAATGTAACAAAGACCCCAGGGGACAGTAAATGTGTCTGGTGCTTAGTGTATAACGTTAAAGACTCAGACTTCAGGAGTGCTTTAGCTCCAATTCAGCTATCACCTCAGGCGGGAGACATTGAGCGCAGAGCAAAGGCACAGAGACGGCAGGGGCTGTGGGACTAATGAAGTTGGCGGATTGATGAGCAAAACCTGGGATGTAGGGGTCAAGCAGAAATAAAGTGCTCTTTCAAATGCGTGACAAGCACTGAATGAGATGCTCATCTTAATATGTCAAGGCTTGCAAGTCTGCTGTTCGGTGCATTCGGTCGAGCTAACAGCAGAATTAGCAGCGGCCTCTTGGTCTGCCACGTGGTGAAGCATGTTCGTTTTCATACAGGGATTTTCCTAATCAATGCACTGGCATTTGAGTGAAAGAGTCTATTATGTTAAGACGAGTGACTCGATTAAGGAAATTTGTGTTGTGTTCACCGGGTGTTGCACTTCCTCCTCCTGATTAATTATAGTCTCATATGTAGACAATGCCAGCATGTTTAACTCAGATGGTTGTTTAAAAGCAAGTGACCAAGATCCAAAATTAACACCAAATACCAAATAGTAAAAATTGGGATAGGCAATAAAATAAACCTTAAATATAGTTTTGTAACTATATTAGAAACATTTTATCGCCCAAACTGTACAAACGATTTAAAAGTAATTTAAAGTAACACTATGTAGTTTTTCAACCTTCATAATATATTTCCAAGACCCTTGTGATGGTACATCGACTTACAATAGGTTAAATGACACGTCTGCCATAGCCTGACGTGGTCTGTATCGCTTTTACTGGCACTATGTAACTTCGGGTTTCGGGTAGTAACCGGAGCACAAAAAGAATTACAAAATTCGACTGCTTTACGGCATACATAGTTTTTCTTAGTTTGTGATGTCTTTCATAAAATCATGCATCATACTCTACCTTGTCTGTGGCCATTGTTCATTCCAAAGCCGGTGCTGGATAAACAGCGAGCGTGCGCGTGCAACAGTAGGCTGCGGTAGGCTAAATTATTTACGACAGCGGTAATGGACAATTCCGCTTCCAACCTGTAGGGCGACCGCAGAGGAAAAGTTCCTTGGTGTTGCTTTAAATAAAATACATTAAAATGTCTACTAAAAAAGACATATTTCACATTTTCACATTGGCTTACAATTAAATTTAACTGTAAAGTAGGCCTATGTGTTTATACACTTTGCATATATTCAACATGTCTGTTCAGCAAGGACTCAATAAATTGATCAAAACATTTACAAAACATTCTAACTGATATCATAAGATTTGAACTGAGGTGTTGTGTAGCAAATGAAAAACAGGAAGTACAGGAAGTTGTTTTGATAAGACAGATACCAACACTAAATGGAAAAAAAGTTGCTGTTTACTGTTACAGACAGTTCATTTCATTCTGATTACCTGGACGGTCCTACAGGCAGACAATTGCTTGTATTGGCACCACCACCTGTGTCCCCCTAATATTTTATGGTGTTGTGTCACCCATTATGTCCTGTAGTCAAGAACTCTAAAACTCCGTTCACACCGCCAGCGACTTTTTTGCTGTATTTCGCTAGTCTCTGTACTGTGAAGTCGCTTGTGGGCGTTCGTAGTGCTGTCTCTCTAATGTTATTGGTAGACTGCATGTCTGGCCATATCTATACAAAATATCTATACCATCACAACTGTGATATACAACTATATAATTTAAATTTGACTAAGAATTAGGCTCAAAAGAGACAGTATTCTGTTGGGAGAGTGTTTTTATATTACCACAGCAGTGTTCAGTGGATTAAATAATTTACCATATTAACGATCGATCAATCAACAAATTAAACTCACTTATACTTTCATACATTACTAAAACGTCATTCGAATTTGACAAATAATCAATTTTCTTGTCCCTAATTGTCAACATAATGCAGGGGAAACTGTAAAATGAACTGCAGCAGTGCTAAACTTGCATCATAAAATTACAACACTCGAACTATAAATGTACTGTATGAATTAAACTCACTGAGACTGTCGGAAGTTTATTTTCCATGCATCATTTTATTATATCCATGTATGTGGTTACAGTCAAATATAAAAGTGAAATCGCCCTCGAACTCTTCTGTCTTGCCTGCACTCGAGATGGTGACGTGAGCTCCACTGAAATTCTTCTTTCCTATTGGTTGTCGCTTGCGAAAATCGCTTCTCATTTGCATAAAGTTGACATTTCTGAACTTTTGTCACGTGTCTCGCATCGCATGACACGCCCACATTCTGTCGCCAACGGTCACTGTCGCTTGTGTCGCTGGAAGTCGCCAGCACTCTATTGAAATGAATGGGATCGTGTCGCTTTGTTGCTGCGTATCGCTGTTGGTGTGAACGGGGCTTAAGGCTATGTTTACACTGGTGCCAGAAATCTAAGTTTAGTTACTCGCATCTGACACAGATTGGAATTTGCTGCACACATGTAAACACAAAAATCAGCACAAGATCCGATTCTTTCGCATCCGTTCTGAACCACTTCCACATGAGGTTTTGAATTGGATACATATCCGAGATCTGGGCATCTGACCTACGTCTAAACATGTAAATCCGATTCCCCTTGGAATTCCAAGCCACCACAAGGCGAGGGTGACACGTTTGACCACATAGATAGCTTTATAATGTCGTATTATGAAGCAGACGTGTCTGCATGCACTCACACTAAAACTATACCTTTTTTTTTACTGAGGTGTAAACTTTATAGTTAAGAAATTGCACGCGCACGGAAACATTCAGGAGTATAAACTGTTTCAATTTCAGGCCCCTTAATTTGTTTCGCTACTGAAAGCTACATTACAGGCTATTTCTTAGAAATGAGGTGATTAAATTGCTGTTTTTGTAAATAAACTGACAAGCTACACTATTACATACAGAGGCACACAGGTAATTCACACTCAAAATCTCTCTCTTTCTCTTTAATTCCTTTGAATTTATTCAAATAAATTAAATCTTACCTCGCTACTAAAATAATTTTATTTTATTCTAGAATCATTTTGAGCAGAAATTAATGTAAACACAGATATCGGATACCAGTCTAAAGTGAATGTAATCAGGCGGGACAAAAAAATCGGAAATGGTCAAAAGATCAGATCTGTGCATTAAGACTTGCTGTGTAAACACAGCCTAATTCTCACCTCCTCAGAAAGGAGGCCTCTGATTGGCAGAATATACTGTAATACTGATTTTTCCATTTTTCCATTGTCTTATTCTCTCTCACACAAAGTGAGACCTTGTCGGTACATTGTTGATTCTAGATGTCTGTACATAATTTCATCATAAAGGAATTACTCCATTTGCTTCTCTTTCCATTTTCTCCTAAATGTTATTGGCATGCGGGATGCAATCTTTGCTAAGCATCTAAAACCAGTTAATGGTATCAGAGTGGATTTTGCCGCAGACAAGCAAATGGCTTTCATAATAAATTCTTGAAAACATCAGCTTTGTTCCAAAGCATTTAAAAAGTGGACTATGCTCTCATAGTCCACCTTTTAAATGCTTTGAAACAAAGCTGATGTTTCCTGTGTCCTCCACCTGACAGCCATAAAGAATGAGATATATGGGGAGAAAAAGTAAGTGTTTGTTTTTGCCACAGCACTGTTCATTAACATAAACATTTCATCCACATACACACATAATGACTGTGGCGGCATGCCACAGTATGCAGAATTTCCATTCTCGATACTCAACTAAAGTAATCTCTACTTGATATTGTTCATTCCTATAGTTCATTTGCCTCACAGATTTGCTTTGGTGCTGAGGGATGTGTGTGCGCGCGCGCGCGTGTGTGTGCGTGTGTGTGTGTGTGTGTGTGTGTGTGTGTGTGTGTGTGTGTGTGTGTGTTTGGCATCAAATCCATCTCTGCTATTGTGTGTTTGCACCGCACAGCTCGCTGGTCCATCTTGTATGTTGTCTTGTCTCCGTCTTGATGTAGAGGGTGTGTGTTGTATATCCGAGTCACTCTCATTATCTTGTTCCTTCTGCTCTTCACGAGTGTCATTATTCTCTCCAGCCTTCCATCTCAGCTCCCCTCTCTGCTTGCTCCGCATTTAATTAGCTCACTTTGCCAGCCATTTGTTGGAAACAAAATCCACACCGATGGAGCTCTTCAGCATAATTATCCCAAATATGATGCTGGACTCTTTGGGTTGGAATTCAGCCCAACCTCTTTGAGTTTGAGCTCATCTCCAACAGCAGCGAGAGAACCGTGGCGAGAGCTGCCTTTCCGTGTGGCAGTTTTCTGTGACCCACCTAGTCTTGCGAGGCCAAAATTTTGACTATCCATGTGAAGTCCTGGTTTGTATGCCATTCAGATTTGAGTTCAGAATTTAGATTTTGAGTTCGATTTCTGGTTTAGAAATTGAGGTAGTAAACAGAATGCAGAATTTTAATGTAAGGAAGTGGATTTAAAAGAAATTAGAGTGAAAGAAATTCATGTACAGTAACAGTTTGCTAGGATGGATGGATGGATATGTATATGTGTATATATATATATATATATATATATATATATATATATATATATATATATATATATATACATACATACATACATATACATATATATATATATACATATATATATATGCATATATATATACATATATATATATATATATATATATATATATATATATACATATATATATATACATCCATCCATCCATCCTAACAAACTGTTACTGTACATGAATTGAATATATATGTATATGTGTATGTGTATGTGTATATATATATATATATATATATATATATATATATATATATATATATATATATACATATACTGTATATTCAATTCATGTACAGTAACAGTTTGTTAGGATGGATGGATGGATGTATATTAGGGCTGTCAAAATTGCTCAAAAATGACGTTCGAATATTCCCTCTAAAAAAAACCACATATATTCGAACTATTTGAACATCTTGCATTGAGCATTTTGTCAATGACGTGCATTACGTCAATAACAGGACAAATTAATACAAAGATACATAACTACTTGTATATGTAGTTTATTTAAGTTTAAACATATTTGACAACATATTAACTTACACAAAAACAAGTAAATCAACTAATGGCCAAGACCGCAGACCTTGCTCGCTCGCACTCGCAGGCTCTCTCTCACTCTCTCGCCCTCACCCTCCGTTATATCTCTGCGCATAAAGGTTTAAATGAACAACAAACAAATGTTGAGTGCTGATCAAGAGTTTTGTGCAAGCAATTTAAGGTCGCGACTCTTGTCCTAAATATAGCAGGGTTCATTCAGTGATTGAAACAAATATTATTAACATTAATTGAAGTTTTAGAGTATATAGAACCGACATTTAACGCTCCGAGCGAGCTGTGCTGTGGTAAACTGCTGCTATAATGGCTATTCGGGGGCGTCTGGCCACGCCCCCTTGGCGGGCTCTGACGTGTATGATGTAATGCTAGCTCATTGGCGCACACGTTGGAGGCGCCCGCGCCATTGGATGTGCAGTTGCCGCAGCACAGCCAATGAGTGAGCCAGACACTCACTGTGCTAGCTGTGCAGCTGGAAAATGCGTTTTTAAGCTTCAGAATTTTGCCACTCGCAAAGCAGACAGCCGCGCCTCTGCTACCGCGGCCGTGTTTTTCCACATTCGAATATTAATTTTCACCTTCGAAATTCTGTTTTTTAAAACTATTCGAATATATATTCGAATTTAGAATATTCGTTGACAGCCCTAATGTGTATATATATATATATATATATATATATATATATATATATATATATATATATATATATATATATATATATATACATATATACATATATATTCAATTCATGTACAGTAACAGTTTGTTAGGATGGATGTATATATATATACAGTATATACAAAGTTCTGTCATGAAACTCTAGATGGCACAGGCTAATAAGTCATTTAACTCAACCTGCTCGTAATCACATCGTCATCTATAGGGCACAGCTGATTGGGGCCCAGCTAATCAGTAGCCAATGAGCACGCTGCTTAACTTTCAAATACTTGGGTAGCATTTGCCTTAGCATTTTTTTTTTCAAATCATCTTTTACTTACTTCTACCTGGCAAAGGTTCTGAGACTCTCGGCAGCAGAATGAGTGCAGATCTATGTGGCCCTTGTGGAGCTCTGTCCATTTGGAAGAATCCTGCCTCTTAGGACTAAAACTCTGCTCCATGTATGACATCATATTCCTGGCACAGAGTTGCTACAGACTGGGTTTGCATGATCTTGGATGCTGCTATTCTTTGGAGCGTGGCAGGGGAAATGTCTTGTTGTTCCACACAGGAAAAGGGCAGGTCGGCCATAGCAAGCAAAATTTAGAAGGTGAGGCTGGTAAACCGCAACATTACAGGTTAAGTGAATTAAGAACACCAGCATCCAAAACACATATATTGGTGCATTGTTGATTTTGAAGGGAAAGTAGTCTCTAGGGTTCATTGGTAGACCTTTCACCTGGACACTGTAGTCTCAGAGGGTGGTGGCTGTCACCAGCTGAGCATCCGTCACCTTACAGCCCACCAACAGGGACGTGGCATTTATGCTGGCCGTCACAGATCGATGGTGGCCGTCATGCTCACCCCACACCTAGAGCTTCACACACCAGATCAGGTAAACTGCTTCTCTGCTAACAGATGGAGAGGATCCACCCAGCATCTCACTGTTTCATCTGCCATTTTCCTTCTTTTCATGTCTGGTAAACACCTTCTGTTTTTCCTCTTCATCTATTTGGTGGCAGGAACTTGGGCTCAAACCAACAAACACTCATTTCTTCTCTCTCCTCTTCTTCTGTTCAAACACGACTCACTGACCAAACTCAATTACGTGCTATATTTGTCATGTCCCCGTTCAGGAGTCTTGGTGTAAATCTTCAGCCCCAGTCAATATTCTATTCACCAACATGAGGGCATGCCATTTTCATTAGCCACCCAGCGGTGAGAGGAGGAAGACAAAGGCTCTTGCAGTCATCTCTTTCTTTAATGGTGGCATGGTCACACTTCATTCGAACACTGAAGACAGCATCATATACTATGGCGCTGTACACCATAGAACCACAATGATTTATAGTGAGGAGTCAGGGGCGGGGATGAGCTTGAGTACTTAGAAGTGACAGCAGTGATCAATAATAGAAACACATTTTCATTGGAAGGTTGTTGTTTTTTTTCCGGCAACTTCAAAAATCGCTAGTAACAAATGTGGCGCAAATGCCAAATTGGGAGCTTTGTAAGAATAATTTTTTGTACCTTAACTAGGGCTGGTCAATTCATCAAAATGTATTTTCAATTATAATCGAGATATAACCAATTTTCTTTTTATTTTATTTAATGTTTAAATTAAATTATAAAATATATAAATATAAAAGTATATTTAAGTTTTTAAAAAGATGCCTGATGTTTCCAAAGTCAATAACAGTGTTGAATATTTGTGATCTTAGTATAGTCCAAAATAATCATGATTGTGAATTTACCATAATTGAGCAACTCTAAACCTGTGCAAATATGTCTCTCCCTATATTTGAAAGGAAACTTCAAACTTCAAAAGGAAATTTTAAATTGTGAGACTTTTTGTATATGTGAAATGATCTGCCAACAGTCCCTTTACCATTGACCCAAAACAATTTATTTTATTTTATTATTTTCCTTTTTGCTTTTAAATAGTACTGATATACCTTCTGTGTATTTTCCCTCAGGCCTCATTATTATCTCTTTTCCCTTCCCATCATGTCATGTCAGGGAGACATAACATTTGCACAACAGTGGAGTCGGCCTTTCAGAAGTTGCTGAGATGGCAAGCAACTCTTCTGAAGAGGTCGTTTGTTAAATATATTGACCAATTTCAAACGCTGCTGGTTCTTAATGAACTGAGAACCAGTGTGCAGCATAGGTCAATACTAGGGGAAATAAATGATTAAAAGCGGTGAGATATTTACCTGTGAAATCTGTATCCACTCTGAGATAGATGAAAAAAGGGGGAGTTTATGGTTTGTTGATAGATTTGTTTTTCTAACACCTCACCCAGAATATAGATGATCTGATACTTGTTTATGGTTGCAACATCACAATTTACATATGAAGTTTAACTCAGATGATGTTTTAAAAGTTTGCAAGGACATTGAGCTTGCAGAGCGATGTTCCCCAGTGACACATTTGTCACCAGTCATTACTGACTAATGCATTTTATGTAAACTGGAGTCAAATTGACAAATATGGATAGAATATTTCTAGGTTTTTCATCCATTTAAAGGCTTCTGTCCTCTGGGCAAAACTCCCTTTTTATATCTAGATCTGTTTTCTTCAGCAGTTTTGACTTACTGTTTCACTCTAGACAGTTCCTCATACCTGGCCTAGCTCTCTTGAGTACTACCCTGTGCGTTTTATAACTGATAACTGCCCTCTCCCACACCAGGGAGGCAATAACAATAAAGCACTGAAGCAATTTATCTGTAGATTATCATGAAAATATATGGTTTTCTGTCGTAAACAGTCAGAAAAAATGAGAGAGAGTCAGAAGAAATGAGAGAGAGAGACCGAGAGACCGAGAGACCGAGAGAGACAAGAGAGAGACATTATCCATAATGAAACAGTTTATGAATGAAACCAGCACGGCTTCCTACAGATTACTCCCCCTCTCTCTAAGAATGAGAATTTGATGAGTCTTTAAATGGCATTGAAGCCTGCAGTGATGCAGGTAGCACAGGATTTTTTTCCCCGTGAAGTTGTTTGGCGCTGTCTTAGCACATAAATCATGACCTGTGTTCGTTATTCAGAGAGCGGATTCATCTGTAAGTTTTCTGTAGAATAGCTTTAACCAGAGAACAGAGATCGGAGGTAAACGCATGACCTACCTCTCCTTTACACTCTTTCATCTCTGCTCAGGCAGACGAGAGCTCATTTGTGAGTTGCGCCGTTGATCTCCTGCGTGCACTCTTGTTTAAATCTTGTTGTTGTTTTTTTGCATGAGTATCGTTCACACTTTTATCAATGCAGTCAGAATGGCTGTGCCGTTGGACAGTATTTTGACTTCTGTCTCTTCCACTTCTGTTTAAGGTCTGTACAGAGAATATAATGTACTTGAATTTGGCCTTCAATCTCTTTTTTAATGAAACCCTTTTCTCACTCAATTTTCAAGTGGGCCTAATTATGCATACTTTTGAGAGTTACTTCTAAGAGCTGATTATTATCCCAGAACAGGTCGTCTTCCTAAAAAGAGATATTTTTAGCTTGTCCAACTTTGCCAACATATAAATCCACAGGAGTGTATGTTAAAAGGAATCCATGTGAGATGCAGCAAAACTGATATAATTTAATTAAATAATTTAACAATTTAATATTATAAAGTGTTACATAACATAAAAATAAGTGTTTATTAAAAACTGCAAATGTATAATTCCAAATTTACATTTATTTAAGATATATAAAGCTTACACGCGTTATGATTTTGAAAGTCAGTTTGAGCTGCAGCATATTTGTTATAATTGTGTGTGTGTGTATACGTATACGTATATATATATATATATATATATATATATATGTGTGTGTGTATATATATATGTGTATGTATATATATTTATATATATATATATATATATATATATTTATATGATTAAAATATGCACATTATCGCTTTTATTATAAAAATTCGGGCTTTTTAAAAATATATCTAATATTCAGTACTTTGTATAATCTGTATAAATCTTTGATAAAGGGATGGAGAAAAAAGTTTTTATTTGCTTACTTAACTGTGTCATGCCATCAAAGAAGGCACACTGAGCATTACTATATTGTTTATAGCTGTTCATAACCGGGTTATCCTGCCCTGCCATTCTACTACAACATGCCAGCAACATCCCTGGGGCCAATCAGAGTGGAGCAGAGGGCACTAGAGAATGCCATTAAGAGCTGGCATCAGCCTCTTACCCACTTCACACTTCCAGCCAGAAAGACGCTTTTCTCCCTGTTCTTATGCACGTATATTCACATGGATGCTGTACTTGAGGCAATATATTCCTTGCTAGTGCAGTTTCCAGATCAGTGTCCATCACATTTGCCAGCAGGATTTGATAGCCCTCAATTATCGTGTCAAGTGTTTGGCTGGAACACATGCTTTGATGGTTTTTATATAGATGTTTTGTAGAAAATAAACCTCTTCCTTTAAAGAGGTGGAAAGTGTGTTCTCTGAAGCAAAGAATCAAATAATACCATATAGTGTGACGGCAGACTTATGTTTCTAATCAAGGCAACACATCCTGGTTTAATCTGTGCTGTCATCCCATGTGGAGTCTTGCTGAACAGTGTTTTAGAGCATGTATGACTAAAGACCATATCGAAGTCATTAGGTTTAGATATGATGTAATTAAACTAAATCCCTTTAAAGGACTGAAGCACTGACTCAACAGTTAACACTCTATTAAAAGAACATTTAATCATGAATCTCAGGAGAGGCTATTTCAGCTCTCACTCATTGCTAGGAAATTTAGGGGAAGTTCAGTCTGTTAATAGTTTTGATAGGTACACGCTCACCGTGTTGGTGAAGAGTTTCCAAGAGCACATCCACACCTAAAACCCTCTTTATGGCTTTTTACACTTGAAATGTTTAAACCTGGTCATTCTAAATTAAATCTTGGGTTATCTTGCTTCACGTTTGTCACCGCTCATAAATTACCTGGGGTTAACAATTAATCCTAGGGATTCATTAAATTACATTTCACACTGTACATTCCTAAATAGTCTAGTCAGTGTTGCCGATTGGGTGAACATAGCACCCGACCTGTTAACAAAAAGGATCTAGCACATCCTGCCAGCTGAATGGATAAACTTGATAGTGCAATATAAAGTTAATAATTGACTCCAATCTTGACTCCAATCTTCACTCCAAATGTGAAACGTTTAAAAGTGTGGTTTTGAACGATGATGTCCCAGGGTTAAGCGCTGTGTGAAAAGCCCTTCTGTCTGTCCAATTAAGTTTTTAGTGGAGATCTATATGCAGACATTCAACAACTGTTAACGCTAACCTAAATTTAGACACAGCAGCCCACATACAGCATCTGTCCTGTCCAGATAAGCATGACAAGTCCTGGACTTCTAGGACATTTCTTCACCATCTCTGTCTAAACACAATATTGTTTCTGATCTTCTGCCTTCATGCCAGCTCTCATGAATTGAAATGAAGAATGGATGTGAATGGATGCTCGCAGTAGTGATGTTTCTGGGGGGTATCCACAGACTCCATCTGTCTGAGAGTAGAACAAGTTTGATGAATGAGATTCTGCGCTGTGCTTTTGTGATGACAGTGAGCAGAGCGCTGGCTGAGGCCAAAACTTCCACAGTTCCTCCACCTGTTTGTTTAGACTTGGTTGCGGTCCAAAAACAAAAGTTGTTAATGATCCTGCAGCTTTATTAGATTCCCTTTAGTGTACACTCCCATAAAGAAATGGGGGGGGGGGGTGCTTTATTGTCCTCGTGGTGGTTCCCTTAAAAAAGGTACACCTTTTCCTCTAAACGGTGCATATTTTGTACTTTTTTTCTACGATTTTTATTTACTTGGTCATTTTCCCTTTCCTTTCCCTTTTTCTTTGTTCCCTTTCCCCATCTATCTTTCCCTACATTATCCATCTCCATTTTTTTATTTTCTTTTTCCCTGTTCATTTTCATTTCTCCTGTTCCCTTTACCCTTCCATCTTTCCTTACCTTTTTCTTTCTTTTTTTTACTGTTTCCTCATCCCCTTCCTCTTTCTTTCCTTTCCTTTCTTTTCCTTGTTTTCTTTGTCATTTTTTCATTTTCTTTGTTAATTTTCCCTGTTCTTTTTCATCTTCCTGTTCCTTTTCATTTTTTCCATTTCTTGTTACTCTTTCCATTTCTATTTTCCTTGTTCCTTTTTCATTTTTTCTCATCCCCTTCCTCTGTCCTCCTTTTCCCCCTCCCTTCCTTTCCTTTTCTTGTTTTCTTTCTCTGTTAATTTTTCTGTTCCTTGTTAATTTATTTATTTTCCATTTCTTGTTCCTCTTTCCATTCCATTTTCCTTGTTCTTTTTTCTTTTCTTGTCCTCTTTACCCTTCCCTCTATCCTTGCCTTTTCCTTTCCTTCACTCACCTTTCCCCTTCTATGCTTTTCATCTCTCTTCATTTGATGTGCTTGGGTGTGTGTGTATGTGTCTAATGTGTTTGAGCATGTTCTTTGTGTGCATACACACTCTATGTGTGATTTTTCTGTTGCTGTGTCAGGGAATTTGAAGCTGGTTTCTGTGCAGGGGGCCAGTGGCAGTGTGACGGCAGGGTGATGAGAGTCTGACTAGAGGAGGTGACAGGTGGACGTATTGCTTTTTGTAACCTGACAGGCATGCCTCAGACAGTCCACATCACTCTGACTGTCTGCCTCCAGCTCAGAGCAAACAGTAAGGCTAAAAGGAAGAGGGGAGTAAAATAACCGCTCCACACCACAGCAACACAGAGCCTGAGAAACGTTTCAGCATGCACACAGTCAAGCCTTCCAGATGCCTGCTGACAATCCCACGGCAGACCTCAGGTGTGTTACACAGCTGCCTGTCAGGACATACCTCAGTCACTGTAGGCTTTTACCGTCACCGGAGAAAGCATAATTCTGGGTTTTCTTTGTGTGTGTGTACAAACATACATACGGTATGTTCACACTCATGCTTGGAAACGCTCTCGTAAATCCCCTCGAGTGCTGCGGCATGACTCGTCGCACTGAAGTAGAGCAGATGAGAGACAGATGGTGTCGTTGGGCTCTCCCCAACACAGAGCCAGGATCCAGTCTGTCTTCTTTGGGTTCCGACAACCGGCCACCACAGCTTGTGCCTCGGGATCCCCTGGAGACAGATGTCGAGGGCCCTCGAGTTCAGGGTGGAGCCCAGCACACATGGGGAGGAATTCAGTGCTGCTAAACACTCAACATTTTAAACCTACGCCAAGCCAGTTGGCTGGAATGTGCACCCTGTTGGTGTGTGGATGTTGGTTAGTGTGTGTGATGGTGTTAGAACTATGTCTGGTGTAAGGCTTGAGATGCAGTATTTTTAGAGTGGCCTTCAGAATTAAGCCAATCCATGTGTCACCTGCTAGTTTCTGTCAGCAAAGGGCCTCCATTCTCACACACACACACACACACACACACACAGTGAGCTGCCTACTTCCTACATAGGCTGCAGCCTTCTAAGCTCTTATCTTATCCTCTTCTGTTAAGATAGTCAGTATCTTAAGAGAAATGGAACCTCATAAGTGACTAATTTGGAACGCTCTCTAATTCATCTCTCTTGCATTGTATGACATTTTGGATTTTCCACAATGAAATGGAAGTATAGCAACAGATCTTTTCTTTTGTATTGTAATTGTTCATTTAAATGAAAACGATTATCTAAAATATAGGGCAGAGACTTTATTCTATAATTTGGTTGTTGATTGGCTGGAGGCAGACCTGAATGAAAGCTAGTGGTTGATTTTAAGAAAGGGGCAGGTTTTAAGTGGACTTAACAATTGGAGAAGTCCGGCATACATCACTAGAGAGAAGTCTGTGAGTTTTGAAGGAAAAAAAATTGAAGTGCATGCATGAGAGTCATTCACAATAAGATCAAAACATGCATTTAGAAATTAGATGGTGGATTGTCATTTCATGCTGAATTTAATATTCTTATTCAACCTTATGTTTTCTCACTTTTTACTTTTCCTATTCTTTTTTTATCTTTTCCTATTCCTTTCCTTTTCCTTAATTTAATTAATTGCAATGCATTCTGCGATTGCCTTCTTTGGGATGTACAGTGCTTATCATAAGTGAATACACCCATGCTAAAGTTGACTAAAAAGAAGAATAAAAAAAATTATATTTTGTAAATTGATCTTAATGCCTTAATTAAAGAAATTAGGGAAAATGTTCTTTGTGAATGAATAATAAATGTTCTTCCTTAAAATACAGGGGCATGAGTCAGTACACCCCTATGTTAAATTCCCAAAGAGGCAGGCAGATTTTTATTTTTAAAGGCCGGTTATTTCATGGATCCAGGATACTATGCATCCAGATAAAGTTCCCTTGGCCTTTGGAATTAAAATATCCCCACATCATCACATACCTTTCACCATACCTAGAGATTGGCATAGGGTACTTTCCATAAAATCATCTCTCAATGCAAATCAATCCAGCTATTAGGCTAACTGAAATAAAACCATGCCAATCTCTAGGTATGGTGAAGGGTGTGTGATGATGTGGGGCTATTTTAATTCCAAAGGCCAAGGGAACTTTATCAGGATGCATAGTATCCTGGATCCATGAAATAACCGGCCTTTAAAAATAAAAATCTGCCTGACTCTATGGGAATTTAACATAGGGGTGTACTGACTTATGCACCCTGCATTTTAAGGAAGAACATTTATTTATTTACGATACATTATTCATTCACAAAGAAAATTGGTGTCCTTAAATGTTCGATTTTTCCTCGTTTTTTAAATTAAGGCATTAAGACCAATTTCCAAAAGATGATTTTTTTATTCCCCTTTTTAGTCAACTTTAGCATGGGTGTGTTCACTTATGGTAAGCACTGTGTAGCGCTTAACTTAATAGGTTTTGGAGCAGAGCTAGACCCACATACATGCACACATACACGGGCAGCTTTCTCAGGGATATTTAGTGTGTTTTTTCCTCCTCACCTTCAGAGCTGTCTCAGTCCGTTTGTTTTACTCCATAGTCTCAGCCAAAGAAATTTGTCAGGATTGTGGCTGACAGAAATCCCTCAGTGTGTGGATTTGCTGTTGAGTCTAAACCCACACCTTGTTGTTCAGTTTGTTTAGACACTCCTGAACATGTTTTTGTAATACATTCAATTCCATGCGATTTATGGGACAGCTTTGTGCACATTTTGGACAATTTGTACAGTAAAAAAATTATTTTCCAAAGTTATAAATAAAACAATGACTATTGGAGTATATTTTACAAGAAAATACTATTTCAGTCTTTCACATTTATTTGAATGTGTGACTTGTGTGTCCTTGTAATTATTTGTGAAATTTACAGCGGAAATTGTTTCAAAGTAAATCCTACTTGATATTGTTTTTCAGTGTGTGTTGTACTGTATAGTGTGCTGTCAGATTTATTTTATTGGAATTTGTGTCAAATAGCTTTTGGCACTGTATTGAAAAGAGTATAGAAAGATAATTTCTGAATTTAACATGCATTGTGATGGTCATGTGACAACTCCTGTTTTTAACATTTACAGCATAATGCATTGCTTCACATAATATGTATGTAGTACAGTATGTAGTGTGTACTGTGCAGAATTTCGTGGAGTAGTAAACTAGTATTTTGTTCTGAATATAGCTATTGTAAACTCAAAATACTGACTTAGGCCGAAGAGAGTGATAAAATGAACAACATGGCCTCTAAGAGAGCAAATGGGACTCCAACAGCAAAGCAGCAAATATATGTGGGGCGATGCTGTGTCGCTGACTTTGAATGCCAGCGCTTGCTCCTGAAGAGGTGCTAGATGGGAGAACCACAGGCAGAAATTTTCCGGCTCAGACTGGTGGGTGATATGGCCCTAAAATGCTTTGAGTCACTGAGTCACAAAAGACCATTGCATGACAGAGGCATGTGCACTTGTTTTGTTTCTTGATCTCTGAGTAAAGTTAGATGTCTAGAAATGTAAGTTTCTAAAAACTGACGTCTGATTCTCTGACTCCTTTTTTTTTTTTTTTTTTTTTTTTTTTTTTTGCTCCATGTCCCTATAACCACATATTACCATAGATAACCTACCTGTAATTATGTCATGATGTCAGAGCCATCAGGAAATGAATGTGATATATCTACTTGATCTTGCTCAATATTCGTTTGCTCTAAACGGTTACTGGGTTAATGTTTTCTTGTGCCCGCTTCAGGGTTGTGTTTATAGCAGTGGTCATAGTGTATATGCTGTGGATTCTTCATAGACTACCGTGTAAAACTCCACTAATTATCCACGTACGGCTGGGAATCGGACACCTGCTTGTTGAAATTGCAACTCCTCTCTTTGAGCATTCACAGATAGCCACTAACTAAACTAAAGGTTGACTGAAGGGAAGTGGGTAATACACTTTAAAATAAGCTTCTATAGTATGTTTTTTTACAGCATTTATTAATCTAAGTTAATGTTAATTTGTAAATATTCTATTGTTAAATAACATCTACTCTAATAACTAATATAATATATATTTTTTTTGTTTATTCATAATAATCCCTTCCCTCCACCAACCTGTCACTCACATGAGTTTGCAGCAATTAGCAAACGACAGCGATCCAACGATCCAATCAATTCCCAGTGGACAAAATCAAGTCCCAACCTACATTTTTTTTGTTTGAGATCGTCACAGTAAGGAAGAATAGACCATTGCAGTTTCCGTTTCATGACGATTTAAAATTGTATCAACAAAACATCAACGCCCACGCGCTAATGCATGTGAGCTAGTTTTTTTGAAAAAACATTATCCATATATAAAATCATAATTTACAGATACAGACAAATGACTGAATGCCAGTGGGTGGGCCAATGGTGAGATGATGTTAATCTATTCGTCGATGTCTTGCTCCAGAGGTAGTCTTATGCAAATGTTTTTGCCCATGTGACATCACAGATCTCACAATATCACAAAGGTTTTAGTTTTTTTGTTTTTTTAAATGACATTTAAGCCATGAAACTTGCGGGATGTTTTAATGGTACAAACAAACTCTTCGTATATTCAGAGGTGGGCACAAATACATCAAAAACTATTTTGTTACAAAATACAAATACTGGCTCATGAAATGTAACAAAATAAAATACAAAATACTGATATGAAAAATGTATTTAAATAAAATACAAGTAATTAGTATTTTGAAAATACAAAAATACTCCCACAAAAATCTTAAGTCTTTTTTTATTACTGAAAGGTCAATTACACAAATAGTAGCAATAACACAAATATGAGAAATGTGTAAATTCAAAATGGCGAAGTAGCAAAATAAAAAAGTATGGGCATTTCACTAAATCTCTACAGGGCCTGAAATAGCTCCCTCTGACGTAAATGGCATGTATAGCTAAGTTCACATCAATGGTGTGGTAGGCTGCCCTTAATAGCAAAACGTGTTTGATGTAGGCTATGTAGCCATATTATCACCGTTACTCTACTCATGTCTTAAAGGACAAGTTCGGTATTTTACACTTAAAGCTCTGTTTTAAGATTGTTTCTGATGAAATAGAACGGTTAAGATTGAAATTTGGACACATGCTGCTGTCCCGAGAATTTTAGGTTTCTGTGTTAGCACCCCCCCCCCCACCTCGACAATGGTTTCATAGGGGCACTGGAACAATCATTCATAAAACGCCTTAAACTTTAGTTTACAAAGACGTGAAACTCACAAGTGGTCTGGAGTGTTCACTGATATGCTCACACAAAAATCACTGCAAAAGATGCTTTCCAACAGGTGTTTTAACATTCGTTGTAAAACTGTGGACCTATTTTTCCAAAAGCCTCACAACCGGACATTCTTCCGTTGAGAGCTTGAATAATAGACACTCCAGCCCAGTTGGTGGCGATAATGCACCTTTGCCAATGTTTGGATAGCGTAGCCTACGATACCGCGACTGGAAGACTACAGAAAGAATACAAACAACCCCATTTCCGTTTCCGTCCGCGGAGTAATACCGTACCTCACAGTTCATCCAATACAAGTCAATGGAGTTGGACAAAAACTACGATAAAACCTGTTGGAAAGCATCTTTTGCAGCAATTTTTGTGTAAAAATAACAGACCGAGAATTTTCGTCACAAAATCAAAATTCCATTTTAATCATAATATATATGATTAATCATATTAATCATAATTTGTGGGTTTGTTTTACACACGAGACTCTAACTGCCCTGACCGCGTATGCCTTTTCATAGTAGAATCGCGCAGCGTGCGCAATTACTGAAAAACTAAAGGACTGATGATTATTTTATACAAAATCAATATCAATAGTTACAACAGATGCGCTGCTTCATAATTATAGGTATATGGCCTATGATGTCCTTTTATGAATGACAACACAGTGCACTGATCTCATAAACCACAATTATTTTCTCTATAATGCCGTTCATTGTACAATATGTGTGTGTGTAGACTGTATATTTTTCACAAAACACTTTACCTTAATGCCGTTTTTAAGAGTTCAAAACTCATTCACTTCTTGGAGGGAGCCCGGTCTACAGGGTGTCACGTGATTTTCGTGCATCTAACCTGGACATTGCCATTGCCAACATCAGACCGAAAATTTGGCAAAATCATGTACTATTGTGATTTTTCTAAAGTATTTAAGTATTTGAAATACTCCAAATACACTCCTTCAAAATATTTTGTTACAAACTACATTTTATTTTTTCCACACCTGCAAAATACAAATTCAAAATACACTAAAGTAATTAAATACGTATTTAAAATACATTTAATTGAAATACTGCCCATGCCTGCGTATATTTCAAAAGATCAAGGACAATTTGATTTGACATGACGCCTTTTAATGTTACATTAGAACATCTAGAACTGTTTTTACACTATTTGCCAGGTAAACTACATTTCATGAACTGAAAATATTTTAGCACGAAAACGGTAAAATAACATTATGAAACATTTCCAATAGAGGGCTAAATTGCTCCAAATAACGTCACTTTCTGAGTCTGTAATGGTATTTAACACTGAAACAAGTGCTACTGTTTAATTTCACTACAGGGCCAGTTTGTGGAACGCCACTATTTGTATACTATATTAAATTGAGAAACTTTTTCCCCCCATATATTTCCACAAAACACAAAATGCCTTTCTCTACAGAAAGCTGTTTTAATGATTGAAATAAGTGTGCTAGTCCTTTTACTGCTCAAGGTTCTTCTCTTCGTATTTCTATCAAAATCTCTTTTGTGCCGGCCTCATTTGAAAAATGAGAGAACTAGAGGGTATATTGTGTCAGATATTTTTATAGTGCCGTGCAAAGCATATTTCTCATGACAGAGGAGGCAGACACCTATACCGCTGTTCTTTTATTTGTTTCATGTTAAATGTCAACTGTTATTAAGTGCCAAACGGGCTGTAGCAGATTATTATGGACCATGAGGTATATATTAACAATTGCTGTCACTGTTCGTCTTCGACAAGTTTGGCTTTTTCCTACATGAATGATGCTCTTCTCCCACACGGCACCCACGGTTATTGGCAGAGGACACGCATTATTCATGTTCTTTTCAAGCAGATAAAATATCATACAAGCAGCGATGAATGAGACACCTTTGTTAAAGCACTTTAATGATTTTGATTATTGATTTAAATAGTAGAGTTAGTAATGATGGGTTCATTTCTAAGGCATTTTTCTTTCACGTTAACTTAACATCTGGTCGCTTATTCACCAGAATAAAAGAGCAAAACTCTAACCCCGGTTAATCTCTTCTCCAGTTCTATTATCAAGGCCTTTCGTTGCCATATGCAATCCCTAGTGGATAATGGGACTCCTTTGGACTGCATTGGACAAATTATCCTTCTCTTTGAATGGTAACCTTTCATTTTCAATTTGTAAGGTTTGTTTCTTTAGTGTTCAACGCTAAGCAACTAACTAACTAACCTTGTATTCTAATGTAAAAAGAGTATAACACCAACATATAGATATCAGTGAAATTACCACAAAAAAAAAAAAAAAAACTACTAGCCTAACTAATATAAAGGGCAAATATTATTAAAAAGTCAATAATAAAATGGTTGTCAGTAATAAAATAAAAACAAATAAACAAATTTCAAGTAATATCACAAATAAAACAATAGAATAAAGATACAAATGAAATGAACAGTGCTTTAAAATGTGCAGGTAGGTATAACAGTAGTATTCAGGTTAAGAATTTGAATAATCAAATGTAAAATAACACTGCTTAGTTTTATTAGCTTAAGCTCTAAGCATGGATCCAATATCCTAATACACATCTGCTCAACTGTTTACTTTCACTTAATACATAACCGGCTGTATTTACGAAGATGCTCCCCAAGACGAGTATTTCTATTTTGACATGATTTTTAGTGTATTTGTACATTCAAATGCAAGAATATGCAAAAGAGAATTCCTTTCGGTATTCACACACTGTCTGAGACGCGTCTCTCTCTGTATCCGCTCTTTGGGTGTGAATGCACAGAAAACAGCATGCAGGTACAGAATTGAGTTCTCTTCCATGTCTTCTTGTGCTTCAATGGTTTAAAATCGCTTGCATGTTGAAACTGGCAAGACCTAAAAACACATGCAAATGGTAAACTTTCGTGACTAACGGGCCAGTGACGATTCTCCCAAGCGTCTTCATGCTGGCCCCGGGCCATTGGACAGTCCTTATTGTCGAGTCCTGTTCTAATCTTTTTGCAGGGGTGTTAGCTTGGCAGAGGAAAATGGTAGCAGTCTCGTGGTAGCGCTTTATAGGCGACGAAAGACGAACAAATGTGACTCAGTCTGGGTCAAGGTCAAGGTGTCTTTCCTCCGAGCCCGGTCCCCTCGAGAGAGGGACGACGGGGCCTGTTTGCATTCTCTAATCCAATCTAATGGGCCGCACCAGCTGCTAAGAAGGGACAGTTGTGCTTCGTTCCCATCAGCCCCCATCATCAAGCTGTGGGAATGTGCAGCTGGGGAATTCATCCCCACCTGTCTCCCTCCACGGGCAGCCCTGCCAAACGCGGTCATGGCTAAATATAGCTTGTGTGTTGGAGGCTGAGGGGAAGGGCACATGGGGGAGGACGAGGAGGTCTGAAGTGCCAGACCTGGTTGGGGGTGGGTATAAATAAACAGAGGGCTGGGTGGCAGGAGTGGGCGCCATTGCGGAGATTCAACAGCCTTCTCGTCCGTGCCAAGCCTCCGGCGCTGAATGCTGCTGACGGGGAGTGCCAGCGTATCTTGGCCCTCGGTCTGACAAGCGGTGTTGCGTGCTTGCAGTGTCTGCTTTGGTGATTAGAATAGGAATGTTGTAGTTTGGTTGTGTCTTACATGTTGTTCTTTTGCAGTGTAGACAGATGTTTACTCATGAACATATGGAAAGCTGGCTGTAAAAGAACTCACTCTTTGGGAAAAGCAGATTTTGAGAAGAAATCATTAATCTTATTTTATTTATAAGGAGGGATGGGTATTGAAAAACAGTCCTTATTCAGAATTGGTTCTATTAAAAAAAAATACTGGAACCTACGTTTGACGTTTTGCAAAATAATTAATATTTTATTTCAAATGTGATCTTGCAGTCTAAATTTTATTTGTGATTGGTGAGAAAAAATAGGTGCAACATAGTAAGGCTGGGACGATCAGTGCAATAAATTCTGTGACTAATGTGGACTGTTTGATACATAAAAACAAAAATAATAATAATGTAATGTAATTTTTAAAATAATAATTTTGAATTACAAGTTTGTAATCAATCATGCAGCTTGATTGAATAAATCATTGTTATTTGACTTTTTTTGGTACTTTTTTGCTTTTACATTTATTTATTTTTTTATTTTTTTATTTTTACACATTTAATTTAATCCATTTTTTAATAGATTGGCAGCCTTAATACCAACCCTAACTGGACAATATGTCTTTCTATTGCATTGTCCTGTGGGGACAAAGAGGATTATTTTTTATAATTGGTGAAAAGACTCATGAATCAGTCTCAAACTCATGAGTGATGTACTTTAGGCTTGCGAGATCAATGTGATCAATGTAATTACTGACTGGTTGTTCATATGTTTTTGTTTAGTACAAAAGAACGATTAATCGTACCATCAATCAGCAATTGGGATCGTTAAATTCCTTACGATTCTCCTCCATTAATATAATGAAACAATAAATGCCCCATCATTGCACAGATCTACAGTGTACAGTTCGTACTGAGAAGTTTGCAGTACTCTCTCGTGGTCTCTTCAGAGCCGTTGACCCGCAGGAATTCAATCAAAGCACAGTCATGCTACAGAGCAGCCAGGCCTGTCCCTTCTCAAAGGCACTCAGAGGAATAACAGGCCCAAATAAGAGAACCAACGGCCTACTTTATCTCCACAGCCCTGAAAACCCTGATGTACCCTCTTTATTTTTAGGATGCACCCTGTGAGGAAACTCAGTCGTATGCAAACACAGACACTTCAAAGCTCCCTCACCCCTCCTCGCCTTTGCTTTCTTCTTTTTTATTCTAAGGCCTTACATTGTTTTTATCTTGTTTTCGTAATGTAAGAATATGCCATATCAGGCGCTTTGAGGCTTCTGCTTCGTGATGTGAATCGCCTCAGAGGTAGAGCTCATTCTCGGGCTTCTCGTGCTGGTATTTTTTTCTTCTTTTGTAATACGATCAAGCTGAAACGCTTGGATCGGCCTTCTGCCGTCGGGGACGGTACCCTCATGAACATGCTCTCTCAAGTTAGATTCAAAGAAACATTGCAGGGGCTTTAACAAACTGTTCAGTTGCATGGGAATTTGTAACGAGGGAATATGTGCAGGAAGTAGCGGCTCAAATATTGTTCATAAAATATTTCTCTCATAGAAGTAATCGTGTATTTTGGTCAGGTACTACATACTAGAAATCAATTTTTGTGTTGCTCTTCAAAATGAGCATGGCTTGTTCAAAAAAATTAAATTTCTGTTGTCATGTACTCACATTCATGTCGCTTCAAACCTATATGACTTTACTATGATTTAGAACAATGCCCCAGCTGCTTTTTTCCATACTATTCATGTCATGGATACAATTAGTCAAACGATTACATATTGTCTTAGTTAAACATATGCAGGACAGAAAAAGAGAGAGTGTGAGAGAAATAGAAAGACATTCTGGTGATAATATGAGATTGTATGAACATCTTAGAAATCTTTTTTTTTTTTAGCCATAGATAGTTCTTCTAAAATTCATTAGGAGAAGTAAAATTGACTCAAAAGGAGACAATTCTGACATACAGTAGGAGTTTGCAGCTATAAAATGAATTTGGATACCATTGCTCAGATCATTTGGTCTTCCAAGTATTTTATGAGTAATGTTTACATTTATTGTTAATGCAAACTTTGGAATCTTTACAAATCTGTGCCCAGTCTGTGATATTGATCAGATAATTTCTGTAACTCTATAGGAGGCACATGTGGGATTACTGTGATCTTTTGCTTAGGGAAAAACTCTGAGCTGGACACTTTAGTAACAATCACCATTTGTTCTCTGTTTAATCTCAGTGTTGTCTAGCAGGAATGATTGAGATGTTAAATAACATACTGCACTCTTACCTAGAACGGACCACAACTAACACCTTTACACATTATCTTCTCTCCATCGATGCCCTGTTTTGCTCATTTTCCATGAGAAACTTAGCCCAACCGGTGAGATCAGATCTTTCGGCACAGGGTTCGCCAAATAGGCTGCTGGTGGTGGATTTCTCATGTCTGTGGTAGTGCGGCGGGAGCTGATGCTATCGGTTACTGCTGTTGTCTGTGGTGAAACCCATGACTGTGGACTTTCATGGGTGCGTGGAAATCCAGGGCTTCAGGTGAGAGGATGATACGGGATGCATGGATTTGCACAGGATCAAATCCTTCCTGTCGCCAGGTTATTATAAGTATGGCTGTTTGTTCTAAGAGGATTTAGTTTGATTACAAATCTTTGCTTTATCATTGCATTGTGAACTATGAAACTGTGTAATGATTTGATTCAATTCTGTCTTGTTTTAATTATTTTTGGAATTATAATTATATCCAAAAATGTGGTAAAAGCATACACTACTGTATTTATTTGATTAAAAAAATTACAATTTAAAATAACTGTTTTCTATTTTAATACATTTTATCATGTAATTTGTTCCTGCACTCTAAAAAATGCTGGGTTGTTTTAACCCAATTTTGGGTAAAATATGGACAAACTCAAACATTGGGTTAAAAATGTAATAAAACAATTTAACCCAATGGCTGGGTTTGTCCACATTTGACCCAAATTTGGGTTAAAACAACCCAGCATTTTTTAGAGTGTGTGATTGCAAAGCTGTATTTGATGTTCAATAAATATTTCTTAGTATTATCAATGTTGAAAACCATGTTGCTTAATATTTTTGTTGTAAAATTGTAACATTTTTTTCAGGATTCTTTGATTAATAAAAAGTTCAAAAGAACAGTGTTTATTTTAAACAGAAAAGTTTGGTTATATATAAAACAAAAAAAAACAAAAAATTTAATATGTCCTTGAATTAAAAAAAAATTCTTTAAAAAAAACCTAAATTTAGAAGTGTCACAGATTTATTTACATGACATTCTATATTGTGAATATAGTCAAAGCTAAATGGTATGACACAATATATATTTTTTAGAAAGGAAAATTTAAGTATTTGACTAAAAATAAGAATTAGGGAGAATCAATAAATTGATACATTTACTGTCATTGTTATGAATATGTAATCCATAATAAAGTATCTGTTATCTGATTTCAATTACAAGCTTTTTGGAATCTGATTACGTAATCCAGATTACATGTAATCAGTTACTACCCAGCACTGAATGTAGCAGACTATTTGAGAGAAAATGTGCACTATAGTTGGATATTTTGTTTTTTTATGCATTTTTTCCACCCCTAATTAATTTCAGGTCTAAAAAGTCCAGGGGCCTCATTTATAAAACTGTGCGTAGGATGCTTACTAAAAGTGTACGTGCGCCAAAAAGCCAAAAATGTTGTACGCAAAAAAAATATTCAGACTTATAAAACCGTGCGTACGGCAGAATCTGCGCTGAATTCACTTTTCAAATCCCAGTCAGTTTAAGATTGTGCGCACATGCGTCTCCACCCCGAAATAACCATATATGGTGCTTACAACGCCTAGTTTTACTATGCATATCCTCATCTGCATATCATTTGCATGATTATTCATCCACGTGATTACATGTTTAACGGTACAAGACATTAGGAAAATATGAAATGTGGATGTGCTGTCACATTAGTTACATTAAAAAAAATAATTTAGTAGCCTATCCTTCCCTGGATTTTGAATAAATAAATCAAATTGAGAACTTTCTTTGAAATGTATTTTACACTATCTTTTCCACTGGCCAAAGAGTATTTTTAATTGATTTATATTTTTAATGGAAACAGATAGATCTTGTTGTGCATTATTTGCACAAAACTATTTTCTCAGACAATCTGCTATTATCATGATAAGCAATTATCTCTGTAGTTAAACATCAAAACACAGCATGCCAGAGGAAAAGTGTTCGAAAGCATTGCATC
Source organism: Gila orcuttii (assembly GCA_026230005.1). Taxonomy (NCBI): domain Eukaryota; kingdom Metazoa; phylum Chordata; class Actinopteri; order Cypriniformes; family Leuciscidae; genus Gila; species Gila orcuttii. The sequence continues at coordinate 42,416,353 of JAPDVR010000007.1, read as the reverse complement.
CACAACAAATATTTATTTATTGAATATAAAAACAGGGGCGTCGCTAGGCCCTTTTTAGGGGGGCTTCCGCCCCTAAACTTCTGCCTAGCCCCCCTAAAAATTTGTGATTTAATGTAGGCTACACAAATTCGTGTTCGCTTCAGTCTTGTTATAATCAGATTCAGCGCGTTCATCTTCAATCTGGAGCGGCGCCGAGCAGAGAGCACGTCAGAAACAGAGGACAGTGTGTGTGTGTGTGTGTGTGTGTGTGTGTGTGTGTGTGTGTGTTCATCTGAGCCTCATTGGTCTGTCACTGCTCGTCAATGTCAGAATATTTCAGATGACCAATCAAATCAAATTAGGCGGGCTTTATGTTCACAGACGCTGCTGAGCGCGAATTTTAACAGTGCGACTGTAGCCTATAGTAGGCTAAATTAAAAAAAGCTCGAGCTTTAGGAGGGGAAGAGAATAGGGACGAAGAGACTGAGAAAAAAAAGAAAGTGATGGAGATGAGGAGAGAGCAGGTATTGACAAATAATCTACTGCCCACTGACATGGTTTTAAAGCTATTTCTTATCCTTTTTTTTTGGTCTTAAAAACGTCTTGAAATGCACATATCAGAGAAATAATTTTTTTTAACCCCCTACCAACCTCAAATTTAGGACCTCTTTGATTATAAAGCCCTGTCTACGGCCCTGTATTAGTCATAAGATCAATAATGAATGTGTAGCCTACATATTGTGAATGCAATATGTTGACCCATCAGTTGACCCATGTTTACTTTCTTCACTGACAGATAAAAATGAAAAGCCTATATCAGTCAAAGCTCAGCTTTTGGAGGGGAAGAGACAGGGCAAGATAAAAACAGAGAAAAAGAGTGTGATGCTGATGAGGAGAGAAAAATAATCAGCTGTCCACTGACATGGTTTTAAAGCTGTTATCCAATTTTTTTTGGCCTTCAAAACATCTTAAAATGCACATATGTAGATCAGAGAAATCTAAAATTTTCTCGGGGAAACCCTGAACCCCCCCTCCCCACATGCTTATGAATTATAAAACCCTGCCTTTGCATGGTAATGAAATTAATAGTGAGCATTAGATCCTAAACTAAAGTGTTAACTTTTTTTTTATTATTTAAAAATAAAAAATCATACCCTCATTGGGGGCTTAGCCCCCCTTAAATGAAAATCCTAGTGACGCCCCTGATAAAAAATGTTGTAACTTCTCAGTAATGATTTCATGTAATTATTTAATCTAAATGTTTACATCAGAAGTAAAACAAAGTTTAAATCATTCTTTTATTTATTTAAACTGTTATTGTGAACATGCACTGTATTTATGATTAGGACTTATAATGAAGATTTACGTTATAATGAAGAAGTTTCACTAAATGTAATAGGTTGATGCAATTTGATTTATTGGGTGATGTAATAGGATAATTTAGAAGTTTTTCATTTTAAATAGTTATTGCTATTTGGGCCAGTTGGTGTCGCCAAAACACATACTCTTCTAAAAGAGTGCGTACGCACAGTCAAGAGCATCCATTCGGTGCGCACTTATTTACGCCAAGTTTATTTTTTATAAATCCCGATATGTGCGTGGAAAAATGCGTACGCATATTTCAATGCCCATTTTGTGCGTATGCAACATTTATACATCAGGCCCCTGACCTTTTGCTTGCTCACATGCAGGTTTATAATACACACACATGCCTAGTTAGTGAATGGCACCCTTTGTTTAACCAACATTATGTTGTTATTTCTGCATGTTAAATGTTGTATAATACACTGTCATGTTCTTGGAGACTGCAGGTGTGTCTGTTTGCGCCTGAGGTGTTCTCGAATGTTTATGTATTCTTCGGTTCGTTCTCTGCCATATGGGCGTTTCAGCATTTCTGCTGTCACACTTCACTAGTCCTGAACAGTGACTTCTCCGAGGATGAGGAATGCATCTGTGGCTCAGCAAACTACCCAATCACCTTTCTCTCTCCCTCTCTCACTTCCTTTCCCCAAGCAGAATGTGTTAAGAGAGCAAACTGACATGGTCCATCACTTTATCTTGTTCCTCAGCTTATCTGTGTAATATAAAACCATCTCTTATTTCTAAACAACCGACCTATCTGATAGGAGCTGCATTGTGCTGTCAGTTGGTTTCAGTCTGGGAGAAATCTGTAAAATCATGTGTCTAGGTGTAGTAAACAGGAAGTTAGTGTGTAAATAAATACTTTGAGAATCTGAATTTGATAAATATATTGACCAAGTGTGACATTACATTTTTCATCACTACTAATCACTAGTGGCAGGTTTCCCAGAGGAATTGGTGTTAATTGATATTATGCACTCTCCGCAGATGTTGTTGGATTGTTTGTAGGAGTTTTGTGTGAGACGGAGACTAAAATATGGAGGAAACGAGAGAACGAAAGATTCAAGTACACAGAGTGTGTGCCAGATATAACAGCAGGCCATTCTTCAATATTTCCCCTCCTGTGTGAAGTTGTTTGATTACTGCTCATCCAAAGTCATGTGCACTCTATCAAATCAATGGCCAGCATATTGAAAGCTGATGTACTGTGTTAATTAGAGCCCTTAATTGTTTTCATCGCTCACTGTGCAACTCTCTGAACCGCTAGCAGCTGCTGTGTCACCCCGTTGTGTTTGTGTGTTGAAAATGTGCCTAGAGGGTTAGTTTACTCAAAACTGAAAATTCCATCCTGGTTTGACCCTTAGAAATTGGTTCTTCAGCCAGTGATATCAAACCAGTTCTCTCAAGTTGTACACGACAAACAGAATTACGAACAAAATACGATGTGCTTGAAGAGTCATGAAATACATACATTTTTCAAAATGTTAGCAGGTATGTACGTGAAGCATGTGATAGAGATGATAATAGCACTGAATATTTTGAATATTAAAGTGATAATTCACCCCAAAATGAAAATTCTTTCATCATTTACTCACTCACTCGCATGTTGTTCCAAACATCTATGGGGGGTTTGGTGAAATGAAAGTGTTGTTTTGGACCCCATTGATTTTCAAAATAAAAGTCATACAGATTTGGAACAACATGAGAGTGAGTAAACGATGAAAGAATTTTCTGGTGGATCATCTCTGAATGTGACGTGTGTTCAGTCTTACTTGATTTGTGATTGTATCTCCAGATTATTCAGACTAGCTGGCCTTAGACACCACGATGGTCCTTCAGTAAAATTGCTGCACTGACTGATACATGGGCTGTGCCTGAAAGCTGAAAAACGTATAGTACATTTAGTAGTATAGTACAGTAGGTAGTACAGTTGTAATCACAACTATTCAACCCCCATTGCAAATCAGGTTTATTAGCAACATTTTCAGCTGTTTGCATTGAACAAATCAAAAAGTAATTGAAATAGCTCATTACAACAAAGATTTCAAATGGTTTCCCCAAATTCAACTGAAAATGCAACTTTTAATGACTTCTGCAGTCTCAAACTTATTCAACCCCATCATGGCAATCATCTTTTGTACTTAGTAGAACACCCTTTTGCTGTTATGACCTGCTGCAAACAAGATGTATAACTTGTATAACTATATTTCTGAGAAATCTGAGCCCATTCTTCGTGAGCAATGGCCTCCAGTTCAGTGATATTCTTGGGTTTGCGTGCTGCAACTACCTTCATCAAATCCCGCCAGATATTTTCTATGAGGTTCAAGTCAAGTGACTGTGATGGCCACTGTAAAATCTTCCAAGACTTCTTCTGCAACCAAGCCTTGGTAGAATTTGAGGTATGCTTGGGATCACTGTCCTGTTGTAAGATCCAATGAAGCCCAAGCTTCAGCTACCTCACTGACAGTAGGACTCAACAAACCTAGCCAGTTCAGACATTTCATGTGTTCTAGCTCAAGCACAACGGGTACAACTAACGAAGCCCTTGATTAGTTGCATCGCATGTGCTTGAGACAACACCTGTTTTGCAGATTTGTACTGTTGTGAGGGATTGTATTCAGGGGGTTGAATAATTTTGAGACTGCAGTCATTAAAAGTTGCATTTTCAGTTGAATTTAGGGAAACCACTTGAAACATTTGTTGTGTTGAGCTATTTCAATTAAAATTTCTGCTATTTCTGCTGAAAGTCTGCTGAAAGTCTGCTAAAGTCTTGCCAATAAACCTGATTTGCAATGGGGGTTGAATAATTCAGATTACAACTGTACAACTGTTTTGATTGCGTAACATCCTGTCGATCTTGTTGGATTTTGATGGCAGTATCTTCCATTGATATCCCATATTTCTGCGCACAGTTTCATTCATTCATTCATTTTGCAAATTTTTTTTTTTTGGACTTAAGATTTCATTTTTAATAAGAAACAAGCGTTGCAGTCCTTCGATATTTGCTTGGTTACCTCTAAAGCTCATTTGAATTGGTTCTAGTCCATTAGACATGACATTATGGTGCCTTAGAAGCCTTTCTGCAACCTGTTTCCTGATGTACTTTCATATAAAAATTCTGTCTTCTGTGAAGAAATTGATCTGCTAGGCTGTGAGGCTGATGGTTATGTTTCGGACATAGCCATCATTCTCTGTGCAAATCTGTGAGTATCTTAATTACTTAGGGCAGGATCTCCCAACAAGAGTCCCGCAGGCAAAATCCGAACCATTGATCATGTTATGCGCCCTTCAATTGATTATGATGAAATCGTTGCAGTGTCTGATACATCAGAGAGAAAACTCACGAATAAGTTCAAAAACCTAGTGGAGATCTGTATCTGAACAGAATCAAATCATGTTTAAACTGTTTCTGACCAGCACTGTTTAAGATAACATACACTAATGTTCAAAATGTTGGGGCTGGTTAGATTTTTTTTAATGTTTTTGAATGCATCATATGTACATTAATTTTGTAATAATTTAATAAAAAATAAAGTAATATTTTGAAACATTATTGATAATTTGTCTATATTAATATATTCAAATTTCATTTATTCCTATGATGAAAAGCTGGATGTTTAGCAGTCATCACTCCAGTCTTCATTGTCACATGATCCTTAAGAAACCATTTTAATATGCTGATTTGGTGCTCAACAATATTTCTTAATATTATCTATACTGAAAACAGTTGCGCTGCTTAATACTTTTGTGCAAATCATCAAACTCTTTTTCCCCTCAGGAGTCTTTGATGAATAGATAGTTCAAAAGAACATAATTTATTTGTAATAGAAATCTTTTGTGACATTTATAATGAACAATTTAATGTATCCTTGCTAATTATATGCATCTTATTTCAAGTTAAGAAATTATGTCTTGGTGTTGATTCATGTCATTTCACGTCACTTGCACACTGGAGAAATCTCTGACGAGCGCTTCAAAGTCAAATCCATTTTGAGGGAAAAGTTGCAGGACATTTTTGTTCACATGATGAAGTTTCACTTTTGAAACAATTGCATTTTTCCTCACTCTTGCAAGGCATTATCACCATTGAAAATCTATGGATTAATAGTGTTCCCTGTCTGCATGTAATATAACCATTTTATCTTATCATAGTGAGACTTAAGAGTTTCTACACATAAAGAGAGCTTCTTCAAGCTTAGCAAAACAAAAACCTTCTTAAAAAAAACAAAAAACCTGTGGCACTGGTGACGTCAGCATTTTATCAAAACCATTCTCTAAAGTGCCTACACAATTCCCACAGCTCATTCCTCATTTCCCTTCAGGAATGTCCCCCTGGAGGGTTTCAGATATGGGAGAGATGTCTGAATTCCTGCATCCATCAGTTGTCGCTCTGGTTAGCGGCAGGCAGATGGGCCATGGTGGGGTTAGGTTTGAAACCCAGTGTGTCGCGAGTCGATCCTCATTACTTCCCATTAGGCCGCTATAGAGTATGACTCCCCACTGACTCGCTGTTACTGCCTCAGAGCAGAAACAGGAGACCTGTACACGCGTGCGTGCGTCATTTCACACTCTGGTGCCACTAATGGAGGTCACATTGAACCTATCGTGCTCCAACTCGCTCCCCCAACAGCCCCTGCAATGTCTTTGGGATTTGAATTCAATTCAACATTTTAAGCATAATAGTATTTCTCTGCTCTAGATCACTTGCTGCCCTCATTGATACAATGAGATGCTTTTGACTTTAACATTTTTTTCATTCCTAATCTTTATTTTTCTCTCTCTCTCTTTTCTGGGGGTTGAATGAGAGTAAAGCATTCAGAAGATGAGAGGAGGCTTCCCTTCAAAGCTCTCAGAGCGAAAGGCCTTATCAAAGGCTCATCCCAAGGAAATCAGAGTCTTGTTTTTCCCTTAAATTTTTCAATTACTGAGCTGATGAAAAGGACTCGTGCAGCTCGAGTAAGATCCCGAGTGCCGTGTGAGGGGGCGATTTCTTGCGCACTCCACAGTAAGGTCCGCTGCATGGGCAGGAGAGATGGGGGATGTCATCACCCCTCCTCTTAGTGAGGAAAAGAAAATGAAAATTCTGTCATCATTTACTCACCCGCATGTTGTTACAAACCTATATGACTTTCTTTCTTTTGTGGAACACAAAAGGGGTAATTCTGAATAATTATGCTGGCTGCTGTTTTACGTGTAATTCCTGTGAATGGGAAATGGGAACAGTTTTCAAAAACATTCTGAGAACATTTATTTTTTTTTATCAATAAAATGTTCCCGAATGAACCAAGAAATAATGATGTGGAATATTTTTTATCATTTACCATTAAAATGTGTGCAGTAGAGGGTTAAAATTGCATTAATATTTTACAATGTTACTGATTTTACTGTATTTTTTTATCAAATAAATGTAGCCTTGGTCAGCATAAGACTCCTTTCAAAAACATGTAAAAAAAATCTTGCTGACCCTACACTTTTTTTCTTTTTTTTTTGGTAGTGTAGTGTAAATCCAAACCATATAACCTGTATACTATATACATGCAATATACATATTATTAGTCCTCTGAAGGCATATTATAGTTTTGATTTCATTTAATTCATTTAATTGATGTGCATGTAGTCAAAATAAATAAATAAATATATATATATATATATATATATATATATATATATATATATATATATATATATATATATATAAATAAGATTATTATAATTTTTTTTTTCTTAATTTTTTTTTTCACTACCGGTACATTTTAAATGCAAGATTCAAGCCACAGTTTTCCTGCCCAATTCCCCCCCTGTAAATTAAGACTACGAGAGTCATTGAAAATGAGAGCAGTAAAGAGCAGACAGTGTCTCTCCTCAGAGATGAAGCTGTGTACACTATTAGAAGAGGCTGCAGACAGTGTGGGTCAGGGCTGATGTGCTGTTTGAGAGCTGAGGACATTGGGTCTCAGAGAAAGGAGAACCAAGGCTGAGCTGTTTATCCCATCATTACTGAGAGGAGAGAGTACTTAAAGCAGCAGTACTTAGAAACACAACAGAACTGGGCCAAGGCAAAGCAAACACAACGGCTCAGACTATTGCTTATTTGCAGATTTTCAATTAATTGTCAAGCTTTTTGTGCTTTGAAAATTCAATTTCAAATGGATGTGCAGTTGAAAGCAAGTTCACTGTCTATCTAAAGAACATTTACTTTATAGTTTTTTCCCCCCATTTTCCTGTGTTTTCCAGATTGTGTTTATTACCTTAATATATCAGTTGATAGCCGGGTAAAATCAGTAAACATTGATTTTATTGAGGTGACCATGGATATCAGTGTCATTTTAGTATAGTATCATTGAGATACTATTATAGTTTTTAGTCATAATTTGAATGTTTTTATATTTCCCATTTTCCCAATTTAAAATTATAAATAATAAATAATTGTATAATATAATAATTATATATATATATATATATATATATTTTTTTTATTTTTTTATTTTTTTTACATTTCTATTAGAAACACCCTGCAGTTCCTTCACAAACTTTTAGGTTCATTTTTAATGACCATCAATGGAGAAAGATGTTTTGTGTGTGTGAGACTGTGTGTGTCTGTGTGTGTCCACAAGGTGTAGTTATGGCATCTACCAACAGGGGGGAATCTTGACCCTCAACCTTTACGCTCCTTAAATGCCTATACATTTCGTAAACTCGCTACACCAAACTTTTTATCCCATAATGTAATGTTCTGCCTTGAATACTGCATTTCACATCTTACCATGTTTGGATTAACCATCCTCAGTAAAGTGTTTTCTGTCAGATTGTGCTGGCAACTTTTCTGAATCTTGGACAGAGGAGGGTCTTCTGAGGATCACATGGAGAAGACGAGAGAGACATGCTTGTGTTGATATTACACTATCTCAGTGCACTCTTGCTCCTTATCATTGCCTCATTTTAGTACGTAGATATAATCGGCCGCGAACGAGTCTGTGTTGCTGTTCTCTCTTATATAAGTTACACTGCTAGCAAACAGGTCTGACCTGAAAAGGCAAGACGTAGGACACACTTACAAACACTCTTGTGCAACTTAAACCAGAGTATGATTTTCTTTTTCCTTTTAAAAGAGATCCATGCCTGTTTTCCTAATTGAAGTGCAGGGCTAGTTAACTCCAGTGGCTCGGCAGCAACCGAGCTTTCGTGTACAATAAACCCAAAGGCTAGAAGCACTGGACATGACAGAGCGCAGGATATAACAGAGCGGCCCAATTTTCCACCAGAATGCTTCCCGCCACAGCCGTCCGCTTGTAACCAACAGGCCTTTCGACGTGAGAGGGATATCTCATAGCCGGTCCCGCTGTGAAAATCTTATAGCATGGTACGGCTAAGAGACTGCTGTGGAAACCTTGGCCCAAGTGCCCTCACGGAAAATCGTAAATCCTGGCTGTGTTTCTGAACAGCGCTAAGTCTGTGAAGCAGAACTGGGCTCATTATAATTGCCACTGGCATATCAGGCCACAATTATCAACGCCGGATTATTCAGTCTTTAATTGCCTCATTTCATTTGTTCACATTTGGCGCAGAACAACGTCAACCTGCTGCAGTTGAAAATGATTAGCTCCAAGGACGTGATATGCACCATACAAGCCTATTAGCTGTTTGTATACCTTCATCTTTCCTTCACTTTGAAAATGACCTACTATCCGAAGTATTCAAAATGAAAACACGTTTTAGATTACGTCAAACCTTTCTTTTGCTTTCACCTCTAGAGTGTTGTCACGTCTAGTTTTGGTTTTGCTTTCACTTTCACGTTTCATGTCTTTAATTTTGTAATTGACCTATAGTCAAGGTTCCTGTCGTGTGATTCCCTTTTCCCTCATGTGTTCTTGCCATGTGCTCCCCTTGTGAATGTGTCATGTTGGTTTTTCAGTTCTGTCCTTTCATTGGTTTATTGTTTAATCATGTTCACAGGTGTGTCTTGTCAAGTCATTAGTCTCTGTGTTTATATTGACCTTATGTTTCCACAGTCTCTTGTCTTGTATTGTTTGTGTAACCACTGTTTGGTGAGTGTTAGTTTGTCAAGTTATGCTTAGTCAAGTCTTTGTTTATATTGTATGCATTTATGTTAAATAAATACTGCACCTGGGTTCGTCAGGCTTGCCTCCAGTGGAATCATTACAAGTGTAGTGGCCTGATTTTTTTTTTTCAATCATTGTCTCAGCCTGTAATTAAGCCAACTTATATAAACTTATAAGTAAATAAAATAAACCAAATTTGTGATTATTATTATTAGCATCATTGTGTGTAGTTATAATTAAACCAATGCTGCAGTCAGACTTTTTTACCTACTCCCTCACAAGTTAAACTGATCATTTAAAATCATCCATTTTAGAAAAAGAGATATATTGTGCCTGGGTTAACGCTTCTATGCTAACCAGAGAGAGCTGTGCTGTGCCTACGCATAATTACCTGGTTAAATATCTAATGAATGAGCTAATGTATTAATTTATCCATCAGCCTATTTATTAGGGCAAATTTAAATGTTTTATGGCAGAGTTTGGGGTGCAGTCGTTTTCACCTTGTCTTTAAGATGAAAGAACAGGGACATTGACATTAATGAGAGCATTCTGTATAATAACGTTTATGAAACTCCTTTAGGGTACTTTGTTTAAAAAAGCCTTTCAGTAAGTTCCGGGCTAAAAAAAAACACATGTTCCTAGTGTTTTACAAAAGGGACATAGTTGTAAAAGCACTTTGCAAAAGGAGTTATTTGATATGTTGTAACTTGTTTAAAAAGGTAATGAGATAAGGAGTTGGAGACCAATGTCAATGGCATTTGACCAGGATCCAAAACTAACACTTGCCAAGCACCAAATTGGAGTTTAAATAGGCTTTTGCAATCAGTAAAAAATACACTTGTCAGTTGGTCAGCAACATTATTAGAAACTGCTGTGTTATGCTTTATATATAATTGTAAGACTTCTAATCAAACCCTCCCTGATGTAAGTGATGTGCAGTCAGTTACTATCAACTTTTACTGAAGTGTAAATTTTTTACTCCGAAATGTATCTACAATAGCTAAAGTTTTTTTTTTTTTTATTGATATTATCATTTGTTTTTTTTTTATAAAAATGCAAAATATTGTTGTTGTAAATTTTTTTCCCACCATTCTCAGAAGCGGCAAAAGTTAATTTTGAACTCTTCTCATGACCATTTTAAAGTGCCTAATAATAGAAGATTGATTTGTTACTTCAACAGAGTACCATATAGTGTAATCATAACATAGCTTACAGGGTTTCCATATTTTCTATTGCATGTATGTCCTATACTTAGAGGATGCTTTAACACTATAACAGGAAGAAGATTGCTGTGTAACAATGTGTTGGGTACAAGCATTGCTCTCACCTGCTCATGAAGAACAAGACATTGTGTGCAAACCTTGCAAATTGTCCAGAAAAGGCTCGTGCAGACCCTTTTGACACTTTTTTCGATTAATGAGGTCTGAGTTGAACACAAAGACCGTAACATTGAGACCCCATCCCATAGATTCAAGCGGGGTTTTAAGGACACTGTGATGTGGGCCGAATTATTCATGGAGTTTGGTTCAGGTCAGGCTCTTGCTGTAGACATTAATGTGAGCCAAGGACTGCGGGTATATCTATGCTCTGTTCTCACAGCACTCAATACCACCTAAAATTCAGAACGTTCCACTGATCCCCTGGATAAGACACTGGTCGGTGGAAGATATTGAGATTCCCTGTGTGTTTGTTTGTTTGTTTGTGTGTGTGTGTGTGTGTGTGTGTGTGTGTGTGTGCGCGGTGACTGCCGGAGGCTTTTTACAGTAGGGTGATCATTACCCAACTGAAATTCAAGGACTTAAAACTGTCTCACTGTGCTTTGGTGTTACACTTTTTTTAAAATCATTATTCTCTACTTTTTCAGAATGTATTATTTGGTCCCACTTTATATTAAGTGGCTTTAAGTACTATGTACTAACATTGAAATTAATAATTTGATACAATGGACTTATTGTGTACACTCATGTTTTTAGATTGTACTTATATTTTGAAAATACCTGCATGTAATTACAGCTGTAATTAATTTGTAACTACATTTGTAATTACATTTTTGACATTTCCTTACATCTTAACCCAAACTTAAACAACCCATACCACCGAACCTGTCCCTAACCTTACCCGTATCACACTTCAATAGCAGCACAAGTGTGTTACAATACAACATCAACAATACATTGTACTTATTTTTCGATGTAAGTACATATTACTTAAAGCCACTTAATATAAAGTAGACTATTATTTATATTATATACTGTATATACACTCACCTAAGGGATTATTAGGAACACCATACTAATACTGTGTTTGACCCCCTTTCGCCTTCAGAACTGCCTTAATTCTACGTGGCATTGATTCAACAAGGTGCTGAAAGCATTCTTTAGAAATGTTGGCCCATATTGATAGGATAGCATCTTGCAGTTGATGGAGATTTGTGGGATGCACATCCAGGGCACGAAGCACCCGTTCCACCACATCCCAAAGATGCTCTATTGGGTTGAGATCTGGTGACTGTGGGGGCCATTTTAGTACAGTGAACTCATTGTCATGTTCAAGAAACCAATTTGAAATGATTCGAGCTTTGTGACATGGTGCATTATCCTGCTGGAAGTAGCCATCAGAGGATGGGTACATGGTGGCCATAAAGGGATGGACATGGTCAGAAACAATGCTCAGGTAGGCCGTGACATTTAAACGATGCCCAATTGGCACTAAGGGGCCTAAAGTGTGCCAAGAAAACATCCCCCACACCATTACACCACCACCACCAGCCTGCACAGTGGTAACAAGGCATGATGGATCCATGTTCTCATTCTGTTTACGCCAAATTCTGACTCTACCATCTGAATGTCTCAACAGAAATCGAGACTCATCAGACCAGGGAACATTTTTCCAGTCTTCAACTGTCCAATTTTGGCGAGCTCTTGCAAATTGTAGCCTCTTTTTCCTATTTGTAGTGGAGATGAGTGGTACCCGGTGGGGTCTTCTGCTGTTTTAGCCCATCCGCCTCAAGGTTGTGCGTGTTGTGGCTTCACAAATGCTTTGCTGCATACCTCGGTTGTAACGAGTGGTTATTTCAGTCAAAGTTGCTCTTCTATCAGCTTGAATCAGTCGGCCCATTCTCCTCTGACCTCTAGCATCAACAAGGCATTTTCTCCCACAGGACTGCCGCATACTGGATGTTTTTCCCTTTTCACACCATTCTTTGTAAACCCTAGAAATGGTTGTGCGTGAAAATCCCAGTAACTGAGCAGATTGTGAAATACTCAGACCGGCTCGTCTGGCACCAACAACCATGCCACGCTCAAAATTACTTAAATCACCTTTCTTTCCCATTCTGACATTCAGTTTGGAGTTCAGGAGATTGTCTTGACCAGGACCACACCCCTAAATGCATTGAAGCAACTGCCATGTGATTGGTTGATTAGATAATTGCATTAATGAGAAATTGAAAAGGTGTTCCTAATAATCCTTTAGGTGAGTGTATGTGAGTGAAATTCAACCGGAAATTGTCATATATATATATATATATATTACATTAACATGTAGAGATATAAGTAGTGTATATATATGTATAGTGTAATGATATACTATAATTTAAGATTTTTTTTTATGTTTTTGAAAGAAGACTCTTATGCTCATCAAGACTGCATTTATTTGATCAAAACACACACAAAAAAATTTAATATTGTAAAATATTACAACAATTTATAATAAATGTTTACTATTATAATATATTTTAAATATAATTTATTCCTGTAATGGCAAAGCTGAATTTTCTTCAGTCTTCAGTGTCACATTATCCTTTAGAAATCATTCTAATATGCTGATTTGTGTTTTTTTTTTTTACTTATTTTAGAGACACACACACATTTTGTTTACGTATTTTAGACACACACACACACACACACACACACACACACAACATATATATATATATATATATATATATATATATATATATATATATATATATTAGTGCTGTCAAACGATTAAAATATTTAATCGCGATTAATCGCATTAATGTCATAGTTAACTCGCGATTAATCGCACATTTTGATCTATTCTAAATGTCTCTTGATTTCTTTTTGTTCATTATTTTTTCTCATTTTAATGCTCTTATCAACGTGAAAAAAGTGGATTGCTTGCTTTGTGCACATTTTTTTTATTGAAAACAACATTGGCAATACTGTGTTCAATTTCACACTAACATTCTCACTTGGAGCAAATAATTTCTTTGTAACACAATGTAACACTGTCCATCAATAAAAGGGTGAAAGAAATACTGACGAGGTACTGATATTGACGAGGGGGCGGAGAATTCGCATCAGCTGTGTGTGTGTGCTTGGCCATCATCAAGTGGTATTCCAGACTGGACGTGCTGCGATGATGATAGCTCAGTTCATAACGACAAAACACACAGATCACTTTGGTCTAGTCAATGGAACCATTTGGCAACTTTTTAAAAGTAAACTTTCCATTCAGAATCTTATTGGCATCCATTTCGGTATCTCGCGCTCGTCACTCAAAACATAACGTTAACCTATTTGGCCGGCTCGCAAGCCCAAACAAGTGTGTGCGCGTGCCTGTTGTTTTGTTTCCGGTCTAGCTAGATCCATTTGCGCTTTGGTCGACGAAGTAACAAAACGTCCTCGCACGGCGCAAGCCCTTGAAATGAATGGGTTTCATAGCGCAGCAGTGCGCATGCCGCGTCCTGTTGTAAAAGCATGTGAAAAAAAACTACAAAGTTTGCTAGGCCAAAAAGACCGTTAATCTCGTGATAAAAAAATTAATCGCGTTAAAATGGTTTTGCGTTAACGCCGTTAATAACGCGTTTAACTGACAGCCCTAATATATATATATATATATATAAGTTCAGGTATAACTGAATCAGTCTGTAGAGGGATGTGGAGGTTAAGAAGACCTACGCCAGTTACAAAAGAGTCAGATTGGTATCTTCTTTGCCCTGGGCAAACGCAGAGAGCACTGTGGGCGGTAAAACCCCATCTTACACAAAATTATCGAAGGTGTGAGGAAGTAAAAGTTTGACAAAGAAGTGTGGGTAGATGATTTTCCCACCTCACTGAAGATCACTCGCCTCAATGTCTTCATAGATGGAGATAGCAACATAACTTTTTATGGTATACCGGCGGACAAAGTGTACTTTTCACTGTGACCTTTTAAATGAACAATTCTTTCTCTCTCCTGTATTTTCACAATGACTGATATCCAATAAGACTTGAATCCACAGCCAGTGTAATTCTGTCATGCGTCTTGGGCAATGTCAGATACTTCTGCTCATCTGGATTATGCATGCGCTATCATGACGGCTGTTTTATGACACTCATCGATCCACTTTTACCCAGGGTGGCCATCGATCTCAGTTATCATTGTCCCAATCCCAAAGCTCAACAAGGAGTCACGAGCCAACGTTAAAGGTCAAAAGCCACTCCGGTTGTTGTCACAAAGCACTCGGTTCCCCAGACACTGAATTAGTACTGTTTGCACGGATCTATTTATTATAGTGTTTTGTCTGATCCATTGTATTTGTGTTTTTAGCCTGATGGCTCTTGGCAAGTTCTTTACAGCCCCATTTGCATTGCACAATCTCTGGCATGCCACTGTGCCATTACTGCTTTGAAGGCACTCCCAGATGCACTTATTTCTGCGCAGTGGTTCGTTTGGGAAACTTAGTTAATTAGTGTGTGTGTGCATGCCGCTTGTTTTACTGTTAATAGAGTCTCAAGGCACCCAGAGCAGAGGCGCTCGATACAGCGTCTCCTCCTGTTCCTCTCGTACTCCCTCACATCCACGAATATGGCCTCCTTCCACCAGAACTCTTGAGCTGGAGGCCAAGTGTTTGATATATCTGAAGGTTTGTAGATGTCTTAATCGCTTTGTGCCATTAGTGGTGTTATACTCTGAAGTGAGCTCTGAAAGGGACTGCTTTGAGACAGATTTTCAAAACCTACTTTATCAGCAGCTGAAAATGAGTGTGACACCGTTCATATGGTCTGAAGAATGCTGTGATGAATTCCAAAATGTGTTGTAATATGTCCATTGCAAAAAAAAAAAAAAAAAAAAAAAAAAAAAAATATATATATATATATATATATATATATATATAAATATATATATAAATATATATATATATATATATATATATATATATATATATATATATATATATATATATATATATATATATATATATATGCATACATACTAGGGTTGGGCGATGTCTACCAGATAGAACGTAGAACGTGCACAAAGCTGAAAGGGCTTAAATGAAGCACTGACATATCATAAACGATCCTGAGTGCTTGTAGTGTGATCTGCACCGCTGTTTTGACACTGGTCACTTCAACTATAGAAACAGTATAATGGTGCTACCGTTCTGTCTCGTGGTCCGGATGGAAACATACCGGGGTCCGGATGTGGAAGAATCGTAAAGAATCACAATGCCGACTCAACAACGTGATGTCTGTCATCCATCGGCGATGGACGATGGCATCGTCTATCTGCCCAATAATACATACATACTTATCTTTCTTAGAGGAGTTTTTATAGTAACATTTCATAAAACAAGAATTTTGCCCTCAGCTGTGACATTTAGGGTTTCATGGCTTTGATTCTTGATTTAGTAGTTCGATTGGCCAGCTGTTGGCCTCCTTTGGAATTCAGCTGTGCTGCTTTAGCCCTGGGCTTTTTCCAGACCTCCTATTCACTTACACTGGCTAATCTGATTTTCTCAAGATGGTGCCTGGCGATCTGTAAACTACCGTTTTCTTTTACCGTTTGGTTTCGTAATGCAGCATGGAGCCGCATCCTCTTTTGTGCTATAATTAAATTTCACATTTAGCTTTGCTTATTACATTAAGAAGCCCTAATAGGTAATTATGAATGACTACAGGCCAGTTGGAACATATTCAAACAAGGAGATTAATTTATTCATAGCAAGTAGGAGGAGAGGGTTGGAACTTCACCAATCGAGTATTCCTGTCCCACTGGCACTACCGCTGCACCGGCTGAGTAAGAGTGAGACGGAAACGGCTCTGCATGGTGAGCATAGCTCTGTAAGTGCTGGCTGGAGGCCCCGGGGAGTTCCTTATCTCTCAGTTTAGCTCCACTTACAGAGGTGAGAAGGCCATGTTATCTGCAAACCTCTACCTGCTATGGTTCTCTCTGCCAATCTCTGCCAGCAAGCGAAGAGGCCAGGAGGGGATGCCGGGGTACAAGGTCTGAGTATAGCCCACAAATGGCAGATCAATAGAGCTCAACCGGAGGCCTCATCAATCAGCAGACATAGGGCAGCAAATTTACTCACATTCTTAGGCTCATTCGTCCTGGCTGGGGCACTGGGGCGTGAAATTCAGATTGCTATTACAGTCATCCTGTTCCATAAGGACATGGAAGAAAGTGCAGGACGTGTGTCATTGGCTACTTCCCTCTATAGGGGTGAAGACTTGCCTTTTGCAGCCTAGACAACCTGGGCTTATGTTGTCTTCACGTAGATGCTCCGTGTGATGAACTCCCAACATCTTAGATCTTCTAACTGTGTGATGTAAATTACGTTAATGACGCAAATACACATTATTCAGTAATTTATTTGCGTTAAATTATTTTAACGTGTTAAGGATTTTGAAGTAATCACATGCGTTAACACTTTATTGTTGACAGCCCAAATTTACAGTAATTCCGATAGCATGTGAAGGCAGCATTAGCCTTCTGCATTAGCTCCCCACTGGTCACACCCCCTTAGTTAAAATGCCAATTAGAATGGTTATTGTGTGACAAAGTTCATTAAGGTCATGTAATAAGGTCATGTTTGAATCTTTTTTAAAACACCTTTAATTGTTTGCTATATTCATATTTATATTGAATATTGAATAGCAACTTTACCATTCTAAAGTATTTCACATTGATATGACCTTACACAGTGTCATTTAAATAGCTTTCGGGCTGTTTACATTGTGTGTTAAGAAGTGGTTATGGTTACAACAGCTGACAGGATGCGTTAGTCTGTAAGATCAATGCTCTGAACCTCCTTTATGGTGGTCTCTTGACTCTAGGAAAGAGAAAGGATGGATTATTTTTACGCTAAAAATTTCCAGCTTTGAGCTGAGATTTTTTTCTATATGAACTTTAATGGTATTAACACTAGAAATATGTTTAAATTTGTCTATAAAGATTCGAGGAATACAGAAAGAAGAGTGGAGAGAGACAGATATCAGTATGTTGAAAAACAGAATGGCCATTAAAACCAAGCTGCGCGGGACAAATTAACTCTCGGTCGTTGAACACAGTAAGGAATTTCGTTCTCTGGCCTTGGATCAGAATTAATTAAGATTGCACTGTCAGACATGTGAAGAGCACAGTCTAGGTTGATTTAGACAGAGTTTGTGTGTGCTAATGGAGAATCAATTGGCTCTGTAGCGAATGGCTGCAGGTCATAGAAGTGTTGTCTTTGTTGCTTTGCTTCCTCTAGAGAGATTCTCCTTTTGTCTCAGGAATCAGTGCTATATGCCAGTACAAGAGATTACTACAGAAAAGCGAGTGCAAATGGTTTGTTAATCATGTTTTAATAGGAAGTGCATCTATTCCTGTATACTGGATTCCCTCCAAAGCCTCTTCGTTCCTCAAGTGTCACTATTCATAGTTTCTTTCCTGGCAGATCCAGAAATATGAAGCTTCTGTGGGCATCATAGGGCTGCAGTTTGAATCCATCTTCAACCCTACTGAATTTCTATGTTGAGCCAGGTTGTGAGGACCTGGGAACGGTTGAAGCTGGTCAAAAAGCATGGTTGACTAAGATACTGTTGTCTTGCTGGTTATTCTAGTGAAGCCATAGTTTATTGAAATTGGAAAAGGGGTCTTACTGAATTTCTGCAGGCAAAAAGCATCATTCTTCAATGACAGCCTTATAGCTCAGTCATTCGTTTGTTATTTTTTTAGTGCCCAAGTTTTGGGATCAAAATGTGTTTCTTCAGCCAGTTTGGTTACTTCATCCAATCAGAATGAATGGTGACTATATTTTAGAGAACTGTCCATTGGCTGTGATTTTAAGTGATTTGTTTTTTCCAACACATAGCAGCAGTGGTGGGTTTGAGGTATTCAGGGAGTTCAGCAAGAACCTGAGGCCTAAACCAGAAGCCACTGACATTCCTCACATCTCAGTTTGCCTATTGTCCATCCTAAATAGCAATTAGTGTGTTCTAATTCATAGTATTTAGAAAAAAAAGTACACCAGAAATACCCCTTTTCCAGCAGTATGAAAGTGTGCAGTCTTTCTAGGCTAATATAGTCAGTCAAGTCAAGTTTCAAAGCAGCTTTACAGTGATAACAGGAAATTAATGCAACAAAGATTGTTATATATCCCCTAATCCAATGTGCAACAGATAAGTTTGTGACTTTTCTTTTTTTATTTTATGAGTCGAACAATAGCAGCCTTTTTATATGTTAAAACTGAAATGTTAAATAACAATGCATTTTAAAGTAAAAAAATGCAAAAGTACACAGCAATGGGGTCTGTAGTATCAAGACATTTTTTTACTTGAAAGTATGTCCCAGTACTTTGATTATGTTTTACTATATATACTCATAAGTATGGACTTTTGCATCACCAGCCAAGCATACACGTTTAGTGAATAATATTAAAAAATGTCCACACAGGCCATTCCCATGACTCCCTATTTTGCCAGCCCTCATCACTTGATTTGTCATTACTTTCTGATTGATTTCCAACAGTCTTTCCTAAAAGGGTTAAACACTTGCTGTTTTACCTGTGTTGCATAGTAAGATTGCATTTAGTCGTCACTGCCAAGTCAAATATGCAACATGTCTAGAGAAGCAGAGGGGGGAAATGAAAGGTTTTCTGGCGTGTGTCCCAGCTTCAATCAGGTTTCTAACCTGTTTACGGCCCCATGTGTCAGGGCTAGGCATAACCTCTCTCAGAAAGCTCTGATTGCTAAAGTAAAATGAATTCAGCAGAACAAACAAACAAACAAAAATATTTATGTCGGTTTGCATAAATAAGACCGTTTTCTTTGGTTTGTACATTTACTGAAGCCAATACACAATGCAGGATGGCTTGTGCAATGTCAGTCTTTTGAATACAGCTTAAATGTACATGTAGATAGTTTTGTTTGTAGTATATGTTTGTGGATTACACTGTGATAGGAAATTAAATTGTCTTGTTTTCTCTCTTTTTTTGTCTTTGCAGGTAAGATGTGGACATTTGTTCTCCTCTCTGAACTACCCAAAACAGCTACGCAGCGCAAGCCTTGAGTAACAGCAAGTTATTCACACTGCACTTCTTTATACTTACAATACTGGAACAATCAGTTGGCTTGTCAGTCAGTTTGTCAGCACACAATGGTTTCGTAATTATAACCTGCTGATCTCTCTTTTGTGTGTCAGATGACTGTCTGCGATCAGTGTGTTTTCTTAAAGTCGCCGAGCACCAATTAAATCAGGTAGCGTCAACATGAAATAGCATTTGCAACTCATTGAACTTGTGCAATCTGACATTTCACAGAGTGAAACAGGATGGTATATGGGAAAAAAAGTGTAGGGTGAGACATCAGGAATTGATTGGATTGTAAAAAGTGGACATTAGGTATCAGAATTGATAGTGTTGACCAAGAATAAATTGATAAAAAAGGGATCAGTGATGTGAGTTGAAATTCCAGTCAAAGGATTATGCAGACATTTTCAAGAACAGCTTCATCAAGACAAGCTTTGAATGTTGGCTCGACAAGTCTTGGAAATATAAAATAGTTTGAAGGTTATTTTGAAGGCTGAAGGTTTTATAGGACGTGTGTACTTGGGTTGATTGAAGAGATAATTGAGGTTTGAAGGGATGTATGCCTTGCTAGATGGTTGCTAAAGTATAGATAGATAGATAGATAGATAGATAGATAGATAGATAGATAGATAGATAGATAGATAGATAGATAGATAGATAGATAGATAGATAGATAGATAGATAGATAGATAGATAGATAGATAGATAGATAGATAGATAGATAGATAGATAGATAGTTTTGTAGCAGTGTGTGTACATGGATGTGTGAATATTCGTGTGTGAGAGTGTACATTCCAGCTCATCTAAGTTCTCTCGTGTGGACAAACAGGTCTAGCAGTACCTATCTTTCTAGGTCATGTAACCTACCTGTCAGTCAATTTTTTACAGCACAGATTCTGCTTACTTTGAGGCAAAGAGTACACTGCATTGATTTGTACACACTCTGTCACCCAAACCAAAGCTTTGTGGGTAATTATTCAATCCTTTCATGCAAGCTTTGACACATAGGCTGATTCCAAAGTCGCCCCCTAAACCCTCAATCACTATTCCCTAAGTTAGTCCACTAATACAGTTGACTTGAAGGAGAGTAAAACAAGTCAGCGAATTCGGACAGCCGTTGAGTCTACATCAGCTGTACACTTGTTATTGTGGTGCAATATGGGATAGAATGAGTGGTATGTTATGTTAGGTCACTGATGATTATTTTTCCCCATGTGCTGTGACTCAAATGGCTTCAAAAGCTTTTTGAGAGCAGATCTTTTACTTCTTTTGACACACCCTTGTGTGCAACTCCACTTCCAGCTGAGCACTGACCTTAGACCTGGCCGAACAACTCGTATAGCGCTTATTAACACAACCCCCCTACTGTTCCAAGAACCTGTTACTTCAGGTTGAAAATGAGATATAGAAGGAAAGAAAAAAAAAATGAAACGGAGCACAAAAAAGACCTACATAAAAAGACACCATGAGAAGGGGATGAGCATGTAAAGCGATTCGTCTGTTCCTGGAAATTCTCTGTGCATCTTGTTTAGTCAGTACTGTGTTGTCATGGTCACTTGGCTCAGGACCAGCAAACACTATAAAGGGGCACGCGGATAGTTTAGTCACGGAACATAGTAAAACAAACACATGCCTACGGCGCTCTGCACGAAGAGAGGAGTGATACAATTCTTTCAAATGATCTGGTGCCCAGCATCATGTCAATACACACCTTACGGTCATCACTCCAATACATAATTAAACACTCTGTAATTTGACATTTAGCGCCAATGCTATGGCTGTTAAAAATATCTATAGATTTTTCTTCTTAGATTTATCTTTAAAATAATAAATCCCATGGTTTGAGAAGAACGATCAATATCTTATGGAATTTTTAAGGATGTTTGGAAATTTACGCCAGTACTTGTATAACAACTCTTGTATCTGCAAATCATACTAGCTTTACGTTTAAAAATTTCTCCCACATTTCACAGTGCAAAAGCAAAACTGAGATTGTGTAGCTTGAAGCATTTTTGTTCACATACTTGGGTAGGGAATCTCTCAAACCTAAGTCTTGTAAACTAGCTCACAAATTGAATGTGACATGTTTTGCCCATCTGGAGGTGAAGGTACACCTGAAACTGTAGATAACATATGACCTCTTTTGGTGTGTATCCAGGCGTGCTCACCAGGCTATTACATTCTGCAGCATACTTGGAAGGCATTTCACATACTTGTATGACCAACACCGATAGCCTCAGGCCGTTTGCTTTATTTACAAATGCGATTCCTTGTAGAACTGGCGGTGTTATATGTTGCTTAATATGGGAAACTAGTTTGGTGATTGGGTGATTGGCAGGTCAAGTACAGGTTCAGGGTGGTGCAGTCATGTGACAAGCCTCATGCTACCTACAGTTACTAGCTCTGTCACAGTGGTGTTCACACACACAGTGACCTCTATAGGTCAAAAAGTGCATTGCATATTGAGGCCTGCTGTATGTGAGCTTGGACAATCTTAATAGCTCATAAATTTCAGATAGCTTCTGTGCGTGTGTTTGGGGAAAAACAAACAAACAGTGGGTTGTGTTGGAGAATAAATAAATCTTTGGTCAGATCCAAAGCTGGGTTCAACAAAACTGAGAAAAATATGTGATCTTATTTCAGTTCAAATTCACATTTTAAATGAGTAATTTTTATATCCATAATATGGTGAGTTATGAAAGATAGAGCTCTTAATTAAAGGCTAGAACCCCCATTCTTCCACCTCTGCTGTTATCCTCCTGTGGTCAGCCTGCCCTGGACTCCAAAAGCTGAGATCAAAAGGTTGACCCGAGGTGCGTACTGATAAGTCGAGGGGCTTGGCAGCCGCTATGAACCTCTCACTCATTATCGCTGACCTGTGCTAATCAAGGGAGGAAGGAGGCCGTGACCCGCTCCTCGATAGACTCCCAACAAAATATCAGCAATTAGCCCAGCCATAAAGCTGATAAATTACACACCCATGTGAGTCTTTCGAAAAATGCGATGAGAGCGTGATGTCCCGAATAACTGATACAGGTGATACAAATGCACCTCAAAAATTGAAATAGGAAAACACATCTATTTTTTTTTTTAAGATTTTGGTTATGATTTAATTTATTTGCTGTTCCATTATGTCCTTAAAAAAATGTAGCCTCTGTGCAATTCAATGTATTTTTTTTTTTTGCATTATATATTTTTAATTAAATTCATTGATTTTATTATATTGTATTTTTTTTTTAAGTTGAACGACATTTGCTTACCTCCATCAAAGGTGATGGTAAAGACTTTTATAATGTGTCAAAATATTTATATTTCAAGTAAAAGCTGTTCTTTTGAACATTTTATTGAGCAAATAACCTGAGATGATGTTTGAACTAACCAAATTATTTAAAGGGAGAATTTTACATAAAAAAAAACACACATTTTAACATTAAACATTAAACCCACTAGTTTATATACAGTATAATTGTTCTAGCTTTTGGCCATTACTAAAGGAAATATTCAATAACCCAGAAATCATTGCCTCATCTCTGTTACACAGCAGAAGCGCTGTCAGTGTGAAAACACCACGTGGGCCTGCTGTTGTAGGTATATTGCTGCGATGCAAGAGGCCAGGCATGTGTGAAACAAACCTTAGTCCTGTAATTCGTGGAGGCTCCAAAGCTTTTCCCGCACACATTCTGACAGCTTGTGGTCTTGCATGTCTTTTTCTTGCTTCCTCCATCACTCTGATCCCCCGTCTAAGGCTCAGCTTCCTCACGGACTCCTAGAGCTGTGCAGGCGGGCGGATCTGATCTCTCCGTTATACCCCCCTTACCAATCTCCTGTCAGCTCAGCGCCGACCAGTTCCCTGATCCCCCCTAATTCACTAATCCACTTCATCTCACAATTAATGTCTGCAGGAGATCGGCTCAGCCAGGCTTTTTCCAGCAGGATGATACTACTCACATGGCTAAAACGTATACTCTAGATCTCTTTTTGCTTAGAGAAACAGGGAGTACTGGGAAATGGGATCATTTGATAAGGAAAGGGCGTGGAGAGACTTTGTAGAAAGTGAATCGAGACGTTGGAAAAAGTGTTGAATGAACAAGAAATAAGAATAAGGCTTGTATCCTCCCTCCTTTTTTGTCTGCAGCATGTAAGTGGCACATATTCATTTTGGTGCCCTGTTGCATGTAACATTTCAGCACTGAACTTATGTGATAACCCAGAAGAAATTGTATTTTTCTGTATAGAGCCACGGCTCAGAAACACTGTCGATGTGAAAGCTTGATGCGAGCCTGCTGTTGTAATTGTGCTGCTTCATTTATGTTAAATGTTTGTGTTGTCAACAGGTTTGGAAACTGAGAACTGAATTTTATTCAAAACAGAAAAAATACCAGATCCGAACAAATGAAACATAAAGCCATCAGTCTTGTTCATTTCCTGAACAAGTGACTCTTATGAGTCGGTTCTTTGTACTGACTCTAAACCATACACTTGTGCTACTGACCCGATCAAAGCTAAAAACTACAACTCCCAAATGCCCTTACACGCACGTTATGTATCAACAGTGACGTTTCGCACTGCGATTGGTTGCTTTTAATGCCAGTCAACCAAGCGGCGCGATAAAGTTCTAAGACGGCTGTGGCATTGAAATTGTCTTGTGTTGGGATGAAGAGTATCACATTTTACTTTAAAAGTTCTGTCTCAAATGAAGCAGAACAGAGTAGCTTCGAATAAAAAGAACAAGACGTTGAACAAGAACAAGATGTTGGTGCTGTTGTTCCTTGTAAGAAGCAGAAAATATCAGTGACAGGTAACATTCAACAGTAACGTTACAGGTTCCAAAAAGAATGGCTAGACGCTTTTCCGTGGCTACAATACGAGCAAGATAAAGATGTTATGCTGTGCAAATACTGCAAAGAAGCTGGTGCAGAATTAGCAGGGCCAACAATGTTATTTTTTTCAAATAAAAATCGCTGTTTAAGCATGGCGATTCCCAGCGTCATTTACGCTGCAGGGACATATTCATTAACAGGTCGCAACCTAATAATCCCCGTACAATTCAGGCAGCCACTAACAGGCAAATTAGCCTTCCAAACGCAGAAACTCTCCGAAAACTAAAAATCTAATTCAACAATGCATACATGATAGTGAAATAAGAGATCCCATTCACAAAATTTGGGCCATTAATTTTGCTTCAGAAGAAAAACTGTGGATATCAACCCTACGTACGACAACATTAATTGTGTTCAGCAGTGAGTGCAGATGTCAATTTAGAGCTTTTATAAGGACAGTTCACCCAAAAATAAAAATTATGTTATTATTTAATATATTATTCATTTATTATCATTCTTTAATCTTCAGAGCACACTTGAAGGTATTTTTAATATTATGGGTGTATTACGACATTTGGGTTGGTAAATGGCAGAATTTTTATTTGTTGGTGACTGTCCTTTTAAATGCATTTGAGGACTACACTTCAGCGTCTTTGCGTTGCGTATTTGTGCATATGAAACAATTCAAAGGGGGTGCTAAGAATAAACAATCCCTAATGAAAAAAAGTATACTTTATTGTATTTGATTGTCCCTTTTTCAATAGTACATTGCAAATATACTAACAAAAAATGGTACTATATCTTTAAATATATTAAAAGTATATTAGCATCATGCGTTTACCTATTTTCACAATACAACTTTTAACACACTTTAAAATAATTGTACTTTAGTATATTTTCTAAAAAATATATTTTAGAAAAACATACCTGAAGTGAAAATTCAGTTTATTTGCACTTAAACTATATATTTTAGGTAAATTTTTAACTGTGTGATGAAAGTGATCATTGTTACAATGCATTGAAGTATACTTTTAAAATACATTATAGTATACAGTACAATAGTATATTGTACAAAGTATAGCTAAGTAATATTTGTTTATTAATGTGTATTTGTTATTGAGCATAGCCTATACTTCTATTCAAATATAATACAAGCCATATACCATAAGTGTATGTTTCGAAGACACTCGTAATGAATTTGTAATGTACTTATAACACAAATAAAGTACTCTTTAATATCACTAATCACGCATGTAAGTCCCTACACTGGCATACTATAACTTGTCGATTTGCAGTCCCATAGACATACCGTATAGCCTATAGGCGTAGCAACGTATTATGTATGTTCATGTATATATTATAACAGTTAATGAGGGCTTTAAACTGCAGTATGCTAAATTAAGGAATGCGCTTATGCTTTTAAAATGCAAACAAAGTTGAAAATAGCGTGGGTGTTGAGACGTGTTTACAAAGTTGAGCTTTTGACTTGACACGTCATTTTAAAAGATGGCGCGAGAAACTGAAAAAGCAGAAGAGATGCAATAATGGTCAAAGACGCTTGTTTAACGCATGTTTTTTTCATCACCAGGCTAGCTAGGGCGAACAAAGTGCAAGAATTTGTTAAAATTTATATTATTATCTTTATATTCTCAAAAAGATCAGGGTACTCACCAATAGGAGATTACAAGAGGACAATTTATCTTCGGAAGTATTCCGAGATGTGCCAAAAGTCCGCAGTCTTTTTCTTCATATTTAATAGCTCTCCAATATGATCGTTGTTGTGGAGGAGCTTGTGATCACCATTCGCTAATGCGCGTGCAATTCTCTCCTCCCCCATTAAAGCCATTGTAGGCACATTTACAATATTTATTACCCCCCTTTTGTAGTTTTTTTTTTCTTTTTCTTTTTTTCTTCATTTAATATGTAGTTAAGGCCAACTATTGCATTGCATTTTTGCTGTTTCTAAAAAACAGTTAAAAATCAGTGTAAACATTTCAAGACTGAAAAGTCTGACTTTCTGCAAGAGTTTGAATAAAGCCCCATCAGTACTAAATTGAGTTATTTTTCACTGCTTATTGCACTTAAACAGTCAGATACACACAAAATAATGTCAAAATGTGGGTCTTGGCGATTATTCACATTAACACAGTCAGTTAAGTTTTAAGTGAACGTAAATAGTTGACAAAGAAAACGCATGTATAACAGTATAATAGGGCCTATGTGTCAGGTCTTAAAGTGACAGCAGTCTAATATATCTGCTGCCAAATTCTGTGATAATATAAAAAAAAACTATATGGCAGTTTTCCCCTATGTTATTGATGTCAAAATTGTGGCCAGTGAAAATGCGGAGTGGCTAGTACATTTGGAAAACCACTAGTCACAGTGGCGATTTTCATCCCTAGTCAAAAGCATGTTTATAAAGTGTTGAGTATGAGTATGACTTTAATTTTCTGTAGTGGCAAATGCCACCCTCTCAGTCCTAACCATCAGTTGACCGGTGATTATACAAACGCCCATAATGTCACAGCGAGTCCTATAAACTACAGATTTATTGGCATGCTCTATCTTTGAGCTGTTCTTTAAATGTTAGTGTTTGTTTTTCCGGTCTCAGAGGATAGTTTTGGCATTACAGAGAACATCCCTCTATCTCAGCACCACCCGATGGGGTGCTTTTTAATGAGATGGCGTAGAGCCACAGACTCAGGCCCTCCCAGCAGAGCAGGCACAAGTACAGACGCCCAGGGGAGCTCGGATCAATCTGCTAATCAATCAGACTGGTGCACCTCTCATAATAAGGATTTATTTATCATGCTGCAGTTACATGACTTGAACCGCAGTCATTCATGTTTGACTGACATATCAAAAAGAATGCATCTTTATTAATTATTGTATTTGAAAGTGCCAAACATGAATCGGCACATCTGAGCCTGTATTGTATAAAAAGTTGCTCACATTAAACAAATTATTTGGCAAATAACTGTTAGTGATAAAAAATAACTTTCTGATTATTACAATGTTCCTCAATGCAAATGGGCGCACCCTATGGTGCGATGATGTATAACTATTTGTTGATGTCTTGCTCTGGAGGCAGGCATATGCATCACAAACTTCACAATATCTAGCTTGATTAAATAAATGTTATTTTTTATGAGGAGGACGTTTTAAGCTATTGAAACTTCCAGGGCTGCATTTCCCACAAAGCATCGTAAGCCTAAATTGATCGTAGAACAATTGCCACCTATGGTCTCTACGATCTACTTACGATGCTTTTGGGAAATGCAGCCCAGGATGTTTTAATGGTACAAAGATCTCTTATATGTCAACAGATCAAGGCAAATTTGATTTCTCATGTCATGATTCCTTTAATGAAAGTTACAAATGTTGCCTTGGCAACTACTTGAAGTCGAAGTACTAAAATTACTAAAACTAAAACTATAATAATAAATTAAAGCTAAATTGAAATAAAAATAAGAAAAACATAAAATGAATACAACTAAAATTTCAATTAAAACTAAAAATATAAAAATTAGATAAATATTGTAATAAATAACACTGAAACAAATTCTGACGCAAGGACATTTCAGGATTAGGTGATGGCAGTTTCCTGTTCCCTCCCGATCGATTTAGCTGCCATCTCCACACACTTTGAGCTGTCACTCCTCTTTCAGGAGTCCATCCATCAATCACTTTGTCATATTTCTTACAATAAACAGTGGCGAGTCAGGCTATCAGGTATGCAAGATGCAAAAAGACAAACAAGACAGTGTAATCTGTCAGAGTTGCTTTAGACAATTCAATTAATCTTGTAAATTTGCTTTTTGTTTATGGAAAAAATTTGCTTATAAACTGATTGTGACAATTGATATTCACATGCTAGCAGTGGTGAAAGCTGTTGTATGGAAGTTCATTTAAATATTGATTAGGGACTGCATAATTATGTACATATTTTTTTCAGATATGCCCCCAGGTTGGGATTGATAAATCAGGGATGGGATGAGACGATATAAACTCACTTCCCCCATTCAAGTAGACAGGAGCTGTACTAGCACGCCTATCTACCTACCTAACCGCCCACCTACCCATCCATCCATTCATCCAACCCATCCATCCATTCATCCAACCAAACCATCCACTCAAACCATCCAACCAAACCAATTTTAGGATATAGGAAGTTTTTAACAAAATCAGTATAAGTGTCCACTCTTGGGAGAAGCGTACATCTGGTTGGGACAGTCCATTCCTGCTTGAGGGGTCACTCCTCTGACTCTATCAATCTAATCAATGGCAGACAATCAAGCATACTCCTTTAGAATGTGACTTCACATGTTTTTTCGTCTGCTCTTCATCACATTTTCACTACGCTCTCCTTGCTCTGCCTATCCACTCACTTGTATCTCAACAACCTTGTTGAGATCCCCAGGTCTAAATGAGCTGATCTTCTTTGCTTACTTCAGCCCCATCAATCAGCCTAAGCCCGACTCGATATCCAATCAGCTGTGAGGAAACGTCGGCGCTTTAGGCACCGGTGATCCAGAGCGGAGCTTCACTGCCGCTGGTCCAGAGCCAGAAAGGACTCCGGAGGCCCGGAGTGTGTGTGACAGCGCAAAGGCTCTGTGGCTTAGGCCTTGCTCAGTCAGGACTAATCCCCCCAAAAGCAATTAACACCCCGGTGCAGTGTGGGTAAACAGGGAAGGTGGCTGGGGAGGCATGACTGTCTCTCTGCACAGTGCTCCAGGTGTGAGAGAGCGTCTCTTTCAGCTCTGAGATTGTGTTTGCCCCTTGACTCTGCTCACTGTGTGGGATTAGTCTGCCAAACCTTGGGAGAAAAAAAGAGCATGGGAGAGAGGGAGAATAGGTGAGTGACAGGTCAGGGGATGATCTTTATGCTGAGGTCTTTGGTGTGGACCCAGCCATGTCATTCTTCTTATTAAAGACTCCTCTTTCTCTCCATGCACATGCGAACCATATATCTTTCTTTGTTGTCGTAAAGGGCAGTTCGCTGGCAGATGTTCGGATCCGCTCCACATTAACGTAATGATATTTTACACTTTTGTAGATTATTAGATAATTGGCAATGTTCATAATATATTGCTATATTTATATTTATTCATTAAGCTGACGCTTTTATCCAAAGCGACTTACAATTGCTATATTTCAGAGGTCGCACGCCTCTGGAGCAACTAGGGGTTCAGTGTCTTGCTCAGGGACACATTGGTGTCTCACAGTGGATTAGAACCCGGGTCTCTCACACCAAAGGCATGTGTCTTATCCACTGCGCCATCACCACCCTGTATATATATAATATATATACAGTGTTCATAATATATATATATACAGATATTACATTTTACAATATATACTGTACAGTATATATAAATAGAAAACAGTTATTTTAAATTGTAAATATATTTCACAATATTACTGTTTTACTGTATTTTGATCAAATAAATGCAGCCTTTGTGAGCATAAAATATACAAGTACTGTATATTAGAGCTATTTATTGAATGTCTATTGTTTTTAATAGATATTTTAATAGACACAGATATATATATTCAAACGCGCATACCTATCGACTGAACACGTGATGCGCATGTGCGTGCCGTCTGCGTTTTCGTGGGTTTGCATTTTTGAGGTTTGCGCAGTGATAACGGATAATAGTTTGCACCTTTGAACCTATTTCAGGGAGTGCGTTCTCGAGACACCAGGCACTCTTTTGTGCGGATGGGCGGCCGGAGCGCGTTAGGGTTTTTTCTGTTAGAACGGTGTCGTGTTAGCGGCCCCTAAGTTAATAACTAATGATCTTCGGACCGGAAGTGAATCAATCAAAACTAGCATTAGCTGGACAATAACTTTATCCTAGGGCTGTGGTAAAGCCTAAACAATCTGTTACGGTAATTTCTATTATCACTGTAAAGCTGCTTTGAAACAATCCATGATGTTAAAAGCGCTTTATAAATGAAGGTGACTTAACTTGCCTTTAATATTTATACAGCCAGTGAACAACACTCTAGTGTAGTTGTGTTCTCATGGTAGCTTAAGTCATTAAAAACAGCAGTGCTGCACACAAATTGTTGATGCACACTGTTAATGCTTCCTTTTCCCATGTCTCAATAACTCCTTCGCCAACAGCATCTTCCATCATTTTAATTTGAATCCATCTTGTATCTTTTATTGACTGGTGAGATATGATACCAAGCTCCCACAACCACACACCCGTCCTTTTACAAACATCATACACTAATACACACACAAAGACTTACAGTGTTCTTGTAACCAGAGTGGATTGTAGGGTGGCCTGTGATTGATGCCGTCTCATTTAGAATGCAGAACACCCAACACTCAGTGAGAGAGAGAGGCTGCTGGCAAGGAATGGGATGTGGAAACTGACACTAATTTATCTGTTGAATTGAATCTCATGTATTACAGAAGAGTGTGACTGCTCTCTCTGATATCTGTGTGCCATGACAGATACGCGTGGCGAGAGAAATGCGACACTGGGAGAGCAGAGTGAGTGTGTGAGCATTTTAGCATTTGTGGCCAAATGCATGTGCAAACAGTAAACTGTTCATTTGTTTTTACTAAATGAAGATGTTTCTTAGAAAAATAAATGTTTTTTTTATAGCAAATAAACAATTAAGTAATTTATACTATTGTTTATTTATAGTAATTTTTATGTATATTAAAAAAGTAATGTATATTATTGTTATTATTAATATAAAATTGTAACATCGATGCTCAGTCTCTCTAAACCCCTTCTTTCCGTGAGACTACTCTACTCCGATTGGTCAGGTGGCCCGGTCTGTTGTGATTGGTCTACCTCTTATTGTAATGAAACACCCTCTACCATTACTGAACTTCAGCTCCGAAGGCTTCCTGATTTCTCAGCGATTGTACACAGTAACGATGGATGAATTTTATATCATATCAATTAGAGCGCGAGTCCGATGATGAAACATTGGAAGAACTAGTTATTCAACCCAAACCTCCATCGCAAGGATGACTTCAGCAGGAAGTTTCTCAGTGATACGCTACTCAGTTTGAGGTACATAATGAGATGTTGCAACTGTAATTCATCACCATCAGCATTAACAAGAGTATGTCCATCAACAAACCACTGTGTATACTTCTAATTTCTGTCAAAGCAATTTGTTAACAAACAAGTATTCATTACGTCAATGAGCTCATTGTTTCTGCCTTAAATTATTACATTGTTTAAATTAGTACATTTTTAGCTAATTGTGATTTGTACATGTACAATTTTGAAATACATAACTTAGACAGTTACCTCTGATAACAGATCACTCTAAATTGTAATGTGAACTCATGCATTTTCTGTAAAGCTGCTTTGAAACAATGTTTATTGTGAAAAGCGCTATACAATTAAATGTGAATTGAATTAAATTTAATTAATTTATTGCAGTGCACATGTGGGAACTATATCATTAACTGTATCAATAACAGAGCATAACTTACATTAGCCAAGCACGAACATAAATGACTGATGTAACATAAATGTTTGTAAAACAAATCTTGCTCCATCCTTTATCTTTACTCAAAGTAGTAAGAACGACATACAATCTGCATTAATAGACAGTTTTAGGTAATAGTCGCCCACAGCTGATTTGCAAAGTGATTTCATTAAGACATTAATAACATGAGTTAGCCTACATAATATAAAACACAAAACTACGTATTATGAACACCCGGTAGAAAATATATACATCAATACATAATCAAACTTACCGGTTGTGATTCTGAGGAGCAAGTTGGTCCAAATAAAGTGGGCACTGTCCCATCTTTAATGGATAAGCGTTTTGTAAATCCCAGTTTAAACCTCACAGAGATTTGAGAAGCAATCGTCAAAAGGTTATACTGCTATTGTATCGCTTGGTAATTTTAACCACTGACTTTTCACATCCTCATCCTTTGGAAGTGTTTACAAAGATAATTTGCTTTTGCAGAGCAGAAAACAGCGTCTTCTCGACATACACAACACAACACAGCTACAGTGTTTGAGGGCTGGTCAAAGTAGACGTTGTTCGTGGGTAGCCAAAGAAGACCATAGGGTGGGCATTATGCATTATTACATTGTTGTGTATGTAAGTTACGGAAGTAAGACTGGAATTAGTGACGACTCGTTAAAGCAGCACTATGCATTTTTTTTAGCTTAACTGAACAGCTTCGGAGTTATTGGAATGGTCATATGACTCTTTTCGGGTTGAATGTCTCTTTTGAGGGTCTCAGATGCAGATACGCTCTGAGGGTGCAGATACGCTCTGCGTGAGTTGTATTTACAACAGTAATGTTAAATACAAGTACTCTACAGCGACTCTAGGGGTCGCTGTTTGACAAAAATGGAAATCCTGCATAGTGCCGCTTTAAGTTATTGTGCTCTTTGATTTTTAAAACTTTGCAGACCCTTTATATTCACAAACATCTACTGTATATTACACACTGTATGAAAGGTAATAATAATAGTGACACTTTAAATAACCACAACCAGTTTGTGATGTTTCTGATCTTTGGTTTGCTGTAATGTTTTTTTTTCTCACCATATGTAGCAGTTTTACTAAAATTATTATTATAATGCTAAGAAGTAAGTTCATTTCATGTCAGTGAATTTATGTAAATAATGAAGAATATATAGTTCCCTTTCGTCATGGGAACTCCGTGTCGTCGGGGGAGTTCCCTGACGAATTGGGATCACGCTAGGGAGCCAACTGCATTCGAGAGAATTAAAACGAGCCAATAGACATTGGCATGCAAGGTTTGCATTCCACGACCCGCCTACCAGCGCGGGTATAAAAGGTGGAAGTAAACATTGCGCAATGCTTTTTGCTTCGGAGCCATTCAGTGTCTCTCTGAGCTGCTGTATTCCGAGGAAATATTGAAAAACGAGTCTTCTTTGGCGAAAGGAATCCTCTGCTGCTGGTGTGACGGCGCTTCAAGTGGCCATCGCTTCCCGTTGCCGGCCGTTTCTCTCTCTCTCTATTCAAACAAAGAGCTGTTTTAACGGCTGGTATTGGTAACGGTGAGTGCAGCACACGGGCTTGCAGTTTCCCCGCTGTGTCTGTCGCGGTGGTCCCTTTGTGCCTTGGCACATAAAAGAGCATTTCTTTTTGTCTAAAAGAGCAACACGGGCGTTTCGCGTCCTTTTCAGGATGTCGTTTCACCCGTGCGTTTCTGGATGCGGTCGACTTCTCCCTCAGGAGGATGGTCATAAACACTGCCTCTCGTGTTTGGGCTTAGGGCACGCTGAGGCAGCGTTTATGAACGAGTCATGTTCTCATTGCGGGAACATGACTCTGGCGATGCTGCATTCAAGACTAAGATCCCTGAAACATGGGGGAGTCCCTTCAGAGAATCCCCGATCTAGTTCGTCTGCCGGTTCAGTTCGGCAGACGGCTACTTCGGTGATTCCTGTTGGTGAGCGGATGAGGGTTACCGTGCAGAACGTCCCATCAGGTGAAAGATCCTCACGGGCTTCTCACGCCTCTAGTAGCTCGTTGCCATCAGGTGTCTCGGTGGAGCTTCCGGCACCGCCTCGTGCGGTCCCGTTTGTCTCCTTTGGGAGACATCTGAGGATCAGATGTCGATCGCGGCATCGGAGGAAGAGCGGTCGTCTTCTGGTGACGACTCAGCGGGTCTACCCCCTTCTGGTGTGGTGGCTGCGGCTGAGCCGGATCCGGAAATGGCCGCTATGCTCGAAAGGGCAGCTGCGAATGTCGGGCTCGTCTGGAACCCTCCACCGGGCCCCGAACCTTCGCGGCTGGATGATTGGTGTCTCGGAGCAGGCCGTGCTGTTGCCCCGCGGCCTGCTCCAGTACCATTCTTCCCTGAAGTGCATGAGGAGCTGAGGAAGTCTTGGCTGGCCCCCCTTGCGACCAGACGTAGACAACCTCGCTCCTCCTTCCTCACCACCCTTGATGGCGGGGCGGCGCTCGGGTACGAGGGAATCCCCCCAGTGGAGCGGTCGGTTGCGATGCAATTGTGTCCTAAGACCGCTTCCTCCTGGCGGGGTGCCCCTTCACTCCCCTCCCGCGCCTGTAGGTTTTCCTCTGGTCTGAGCAAGGATGCCTACACGGCGTGTGGAGACGCCGCTTCCGCCCTGCATGCTATGTCGTTGCTACAGGTCCACCAGGCCAAGGCACTTCATGACATGCAGGGGGGTGGTCTCGACCCGGGTCTGCTGCAGGAGCTGCGTGCGGCGACGGACCTCGCCCTACGGGCGACGAAAGTCACCGCACGTTCCCTGGGTCGAGCGATGTCCACCTTGGTGGTCCAGGAGCGCCACCTCTGGCTCACCCTTGCTGATATGCGGGAAGAAGAGAAGAACAAACTTCTCAACTTCCCCATATCCCAAGGAGGCCTCTTCGGCGACGCGGTGGAGAGCTTCGCCCAAGAGTTCTCCACCGCCCAGAAGCAGTCGGAAGCTATACGGCACGTCCTGCACAGGAGGCGGACTGCTGCTGGTCCGTCCTCTGTGGCCGTAGAGCCTCCGGCTGCCCGTCGCTGAGGTCGCCCTCCGGCGGCCGCTCCTCCTTCAGGGCAGCAGTCTAACCCTGGGGGACGGAGGTCGGGTCGTAAGAGGCCGGCCAAACCCGCTCAGGCACCTCCTGCTCCTTCCCAGAAGAAGAAGCGCGGGAAGCGTCCCTGAGACGGGCGACCTGGTGGAGGTTCCGGATGCTGCTCTTCGGGAGGGTGCTCAAGGCGCCTCGCTGACAGACATCTGTAGAGCTGCGGGCTGGGCGACACCGAACACGTTCGCTAGGTTCTATAGCCTTCGTGTGGAACCTGTTTCCTCCCGAGTTCTGGCTACGGCCAGTGGGTCGAGGGAATAGGTTGTGTCGGCTTGCCACGCCACTCCGTGCCTCGGCCGGATACGTGCGTCTTTTTGCTCCGTTGGCGCCCTACGTCGGTGAGCCTCGTGAGTTCCTCCTTCACCCCTCGGTGCTGGGCGCGGCGGACCGCCCGGCGCCAGGTCTGTTACCTCTAGTAAGGAGTTGTTAGTAGACTGGGTGCCCCAGTGGTCTCTACTGTGACCCATGATGCCATGTGCAGTTCAGCCATGTCTTCCCCTTGACGGACTTGTTCGTCGTCCCCTTGAGTATGCTCCCACTTCCCTTGGATTGGGACTACCTGTGGGACTGCCATATGTTTCACTATTCCTTCGGGCTAGTACATATGTGTATTCCTGGCCTTCCTCAGTCAGGCTGGGGCTTCCGCAGCGTTCCCTCCTCTCTTGAGGGAACGCTTTCCCAGTGTTATCCAATGCTCCACTGTGCGGGTCTTGCGGAACAGCAGTGTGGTTCCCGTGCTAGCTCCCGCAACTTATTTCAAGAAACTGCTGCAGGGTAGCTTAGCCGGGCGCTGGAAGGGGCCAGCACCATGGCGTTTTATTAGGGATCCCAATTCGTCAGGGAACTCACCCGACGACACGTCGGAGTTCCCAGGACGAAAGGGAACGTCTCGGTTACGTATGTAACCCTCGTTCCCTGAGTACAGGGAACGGAGACGTGTCGTCCCTTCGCCATGTTGCTGTACCTTCGCGAGGACTGGACACTGTTCGGCTCCTCAGCGAAAAGCATTGCGCAATGTTTACTTCCGCCTTTTATACCCGCGCTGGTAGGCGGGTCGCGGAATGCAAACCTCTATACTCAGGGAACGAGGGTTACATACGTAACCGAGACGTTATTCAAACATTTTACCACCCGCTTTGATCTTTACGGCTGAGTGGTCAGAGGTGGAGGATTTTCATTTAATTTACAGTAAATAAAACTGAACACTGAAGACAGCTGAACCAGAGACCGCAGACAGAAACCATTCATTCCCCCCTGTAGGGACAGAAGTTTCTTTCATCACACAGATATCTGAGAGCTCTGTACAGTCAAATGTGGCCCTCGTGCATATACAGTGTTTGATTCACGGCTGTCAATCTCCCATGTGCTGCTCAGGGGTCTCCTTACATTGAACCTTGATGATGGGTGAATGAAGCAGTGGGATGCATTAGTCCTTCAAGAGTCTGACACTAATGAATGATAATGGTGCTAATAGTCTTTCTCCCTGACCGCCCAGTCACTAATCACTGTATTACTTTGACAAAACTAAATCTCTTCAGCTATTGTGCATATGTGCTTTAGTCATCTGTAAAATGAGAGACCATCTACAGAGACCATGTCATTAAAGTGATAGTTCAACCAAAAATGCTCTATTCTATATATGAAAGTGAACTAGGACTTTACCTTTACTAGGACTGTAAAGCTCCAAAATTACCAACAAAATAAATAAAAACATGACAAAGGGTCATAAAAGTAGTCCATATGACTTGTGTGCCATATTCAAAGTCTTCTAAAATCATATAATTGCTGTAATGGCTTTATAATAGATGTGAAGAACATGTCAATATTTAGGTCATTATTCATGGAAACTATTCCCTTTATTTGTAGATCTCAAATTAATCTTCTTGGAATGGCCATTTAACCTGTATCATTTACTTCTTTGTAAAGTCTTCTATTGTTAAACACAGTGTTTTCCCTCATTAGGTCATGTTTTGAAGGAGAGAGAGGGCATAATTGGCTCGTTGTTCAGTGGGCAGATGCTCAAGGTGGTGATCCAGAGATTGCACATTGCAAACGTCTCACATACACATGGGTGAACTTCACCAGAAACAGCCATGCTCTGCTGCACTGCACCCCTAAGAGGGGAGAATGGGAGGACTCGTGGAGTAAAACAAAGATAACTACTCAAAGAATGAAGTGCAGCCAAAGCAAGCTGGATGACAGAAAAAGAAAGAGAAAACCTCAGGGTTAAACTCAATTAACTCAAATTGATAACCCAGTGATTGCTCTTTCATAGCTCAAGAGACTTAAAGGAATAGATAGACACAACTTAATTAAAATATTTTAATGAAACATGCAGGTTTTTGTCCCTCCATTAAAAAGTCCATGTATCCAAAAAGGTCATAAAGTCTTCATGAAATGAATCCATGTGAATTGAGCTGTTTTATCCAAGTCTTGAGATACAATATCTTTTTATGATGATAACATTTAATTTAGGCTTTTATTTAAACAGTGATTGACACACATTCATAGAGCACATCACTACCATACAAAGGCAAAAGACCTTAACTCGCTAGAGTGTTCAACTGAGAAAAATGGCTTTAAAGATTTTTAGTTGTCCCGCCAAATTAATTATAGGTAGGACACTGGAAATCTGGCAATTAGATGTTTTAGTAATGAAAATTATAGACA
This sequence comes from Gila orcuttii, assembly GCA_026230005.1. Taxonomy (NCBI): domain Eukaryota; kingdom Metazoa; phylum Chordata; class Actinopteri; order Cypriniformes; family Leuciscidae; genus Gila; species Gila orcuttii. The sequence goes on along the minus strand of JAPDVR010000007.1, from coordinate 42,378,578 downwards.
TAAAAAAAATCTTGAGCTTTTGACCACTATTTTAAAGTTACTGTACTCTGCCTTTGTATTGTCAGCAAAAAGTGAGAAGTCATGCCAAGGCAAAAGGCAGTAACTTCCACATTATCAATATGTGGTTGCTGATCACCATTAACAAAATCATTATAGTAACACCTGTATAAAATCTAGTGATCATGACATTTATTTTGTATGATTTACAATTACTTATAGCAATCTATTTATTGCTATCCTGTGCTTTGGTTGCATTCTGATGGCATTACATTAGACATGACATTAGACATGACAAAATACCTCCATAGCAGTAAAGAGTATCATCAAATGGTATCGAGTGGCATAAGCTCGCGTTCAAAATGATCACGCTAAAACACGCATTTATCAATGTTTAGATGTAAATAAAAGTCTAAATTAAATCTCGATTCATATGGATTCGTTTTACGATGACTTTATGAACTTTTTGTTTTTTCTAAGTTATCAGACTTTCAGTAAAGGAACAGAAACGTCTTAGGATTTATTAAAAAAAAATCTTAATTTGTGCTTTAAAGATTTACCAATGTCAGGTTTATATTTAATGTCATTGTGTTTTAGTTCATGTGTCTGTAAGTTTCGGTACAGCAACGACAATGTCAAAATGATCCCTGCGAAAACAACTAAAAATGCTGTATTATGAATGCCAGGCCAGTAGTTGTCGATGTCACTTTGTTGTTATTGTGTTACCCGTGCATGCCTATGGAGTATAGACTGAACATGTAATACAGTATGCATGCACATGACGTAAATTTTCACAAATTTTGTGAATTTGAATTTGAACCTGACATTGGTAAATCTTTAAAGCACAAATTAAGATTTTTTTTGTAATTTACACAGAGAAGATAATGGTATCGTTTAAAAAAAAATAAAAAACTGCGTCATGCGTTTGCTTACCACGACTATGGCATTGACAACTAGTCTTATGGGTTTGTGTTGGAACAACGTGAGTGTAAATGAAGTGAGTGCATTTGCATTGTGGACACATTGTAAGAGTATAAAGCAATGAAATAAATGTGTTAAATAAAGAGTTCATAGGTAAATTCTTGAATTTTCTTGACTGATCTGTCTTGAGCACAGTTTGAGATGCTGCTGATCTCTACAGATACATGGAATGAGTTTGAGTACCTTTTTTGAACAATGGCAGAAAACAGTTTTTTGCAGCTCCATTTGGTGATGCTAATGGTGCAGTGTTGACACATCATATTTTAAGCAATCCTTCATTAGATCTGCATTTAATTTAGTTTCTGTCTAGGAGAAACAATTGCGATCTCATTTCCTATAGAGTTTCCTATGCAATCATGTTCTTTTGTGGCAGCTCGTTTATTAAAGAGAGAAAATAAAGCACGGCTCTAGGTCGGGTACGAGTGCGATGTGCATGAGGAGGGATGCTTGTGCCCTATTAAGCTCACCTTCTAGCTGCAGTGCAGCTCTAATGCATATTAGCCTGGACGCTTGATGGCCTACTGAGTGTCATTAGCAAATCACAGGGCTTTTTCACCTCGTTCATTTCAGAGAGTACCGTAATAATGCTTCACCCTATTAAATTTCACTGCTTAATTTTATCAGACAATTCTCTTTGCAACATTTTGTGATGGGCACAAAATCAGTCAGCTGATTTGTTGATGCAGATATGTGCTGTTATTTTTTTTATTTATTTATAGTATTTCACAGCGAGTTTCATTCCTTTTCCAGGTTATCAGTAGCGCCACCCAGGCATACAGAAGAATTTTAGACAGGAACTAAAACTGCTCAAATGAGCTTGAACCACTCAAACAGGCACATCTTCACATACAGAGTGTGTAATTACAATTTAAGTGTTTAGTGAGATGCAGTTTACATGTAGATGTGGACAATCAGTCATCTCTACAGATCCTGTGTGTCCTCTTACCTTAGGTTTCAGAAATCTGAATAGACACTTCACTAGCCCATTTAAACAAATTTTGTCAACAGATATAAAATATGTACTTCTATTGGCTAATGTTAAAAAGAGAATTTGTGGTTTGGACTATAATTTGATAGTTGCATTCGATATTTCAAACAGGTAAATGTGCCTACACAGAGGGACAGGGTGAATGGTAGTCAAATAGTAAAAAAATAATGGAAGTGATTGACTGTGATCTGAGAAATATGAATAACATGTTCTTTCAGGTGTAACATTATCATACTGATGATTTGTTAAATGATTTTACTTATATTAAAGTAGAAAAGCATTCTCACCCCAAAAAATACCCAATTAGTATGAATATTTTTACATTACATTACAAAATATCAAATGAAATATAATTTATTTAAAAGAAATGTAGCACTATTTTCTAACACAACATTTAATTTAGAATCTAATGCAATTGCATTCAAGCATTTTTTGTTATGACTTAAATTATGACAAAAATACTTTTTGAGGTCAATGCATTCTAATTGTTTAAAATATTTTGTTTGTTTTTTAACTTTAACTTTTAACTGTATTGTCCCCATGGGGGAATTCTTTACCACAGCACTGCACTTGTTTAACACACACAAACAGCTATAATAATAATTTTAATATCCAATAGTAATTTGACTGTGGACGTTTCCATTTAAATTTGCAGCAAATGTTCCTCTACAGACCCAGATAAATGTAAGTTTAAATATGTGTTGTATAATATAGAAATATTTGATTTCAAAACAGTCAAACGTTCTACTGAAAAAAAAGGTAAACATAAAGCTCATATCAGCTTTGGGCTGAAACTGGAATTTACCAGTCTCGGCTTTGCTTGTCTTATGAATATTAATAGGCATTAGTTTTGGGAGAAGATTAAATAACATTGAATGACCTGCAGTAAATAATATTCATGAAATAAGCCATCACCATGTCATATACAGTCTGTTACAGTTTCTGTCCATACATTGTCTTGTTACAGTTATCACAGGTAGATCAGAATATGCATCTGTTGCCCTTTTTGTTCATGTTAAAATTCATAGCAAGCAAGCCAATTAGCCATGAATCCAACATGCACTAATTAGCTTTGAGATTTGCTAAAAAAAGTCGAACCACAACTCCATGAGTGTTGATGTGTGTATACTGGAAGAGGCGATCCTTGTTGCATAAGCATGTCTCTTCATATGCAGTCACCGAGCAGGATGCCGTATCAAGTCTAGGTTTTGCATATATTTGTGATTTGAGGGTAGAGTGACAGAACTCAAAGATAACAGAAAATGAAAAAGAGAGTGTGACACACACAGGGAGATAGAGCACTAGTTAAAGTAGTCGAGATCCTGGCTGCCTGCCAATCACTCTCCCCTGCTTTCTTCTCTTTCCTTCTCTGTGGTTGTTTCTCCATGGGAGAGTGATCAGGTGTGTGAGAGGTGGGTGTCGGGGCGTCCTGCTACTCCTGTCAGCTGTGAGGAGGGGTTTTCTACTCAACAGCACCTTGTTCCTGTTGCTCAGCATCTGATTGGGAGGCACATGTATTTTCAAAAATGATGTAAACTTTACGAAACCTTCTATACCAAGTTAAAGAGACCCAAAAAGGAAAATTGTAATTTTTTACTCGTTGTTCCAAACCTATGGAGCCCCTAAAGGGACCTTTGCAAAAATAAAAATATACAGAATTTCACGTGCTCACGAGAAACGTATCTCGTGCTATGTACAAACCTGTATGACTTTTACGTTAAAAAAAAAAAAAAAAATCCATACAATGAAAGTCAGTTGGGTCAAAAAAACCAAAAAAACACTAGACCCCATTGTCTTTCATTGTATGGACATAAAACGATACTCGGTTACTAACGTAACCTCGGTTCTCTCTAGAAGAGGGAACGAGTATTGCGTAAGTTTAGCTTACGCTACGGGAAAGATTCCTCTTCTCGAGATACTGAAGCCAAAAAATTATCCTTAATTTTTGTATACCTTGTCAACGCAGTGCAGCAGCTAGCAGACCTAGAGCAGGCTATCTTGCGTGCTCATTGGCTGCTCTGCAGGCAACTGGTGCAGCCTACCAGTGAGCAGGGCGTGACATCACGCCCAATGAAGGGCGCCCGCGCCTTCATGGCGTCACAGCCCGCCAGAATGGGCGTGGCTTCAGCCTATAAAGGAATGGGCTGTAGGCTGCTTCCCTGGTTTTTGTCGACTGAAGCGAAGTCGCTCGTGGCGCGAGCACGGCCGGTTACGCAATACTCGTTCCCTCTTCTAGAGAGAACCGAGGTTACGTTAGTAACCGAGTATCGTTCTCTTACGAGAGGTTCTCTCGTATTGCGTAAGTTAAGCTTACGCTACGGGAACACTTTGTCAACGCCGTGCGCGCCAAGCATCCACATGAGACCCCGAACTTAGGGGGGAACCCCATAAGTGGAAAAATAAGGTGGCCGGCCGTTTCGCGGGCCATCACTTGTACATAAGCACACATAGGGAATACAGCGTGGCGCGGGTCTGTATAGGCACATGGCATAACCCCTTTAGTGCAGCTCAACCAGGAGAGCTAAGTCATGTGAGAGTGATCTGAGCAGGGGATCTGGGCAGAATACATCTCTCGTTTAGACTGACAGTAGTTTAGCCTGCAAGGCGGGAACTTCTAGGTTATAGAACCTGACAAAGGTAGACGGGGAGCTCCAGCCCGCCGCTACACATATGTCGTGGATAGAAATCCCGCTGGACCATGCCCACGAAGTGGCGACGCCTCTCGTGGAATGAGCCCTGATGCCCAGAGGGCATTGCAGATCCTTTGACGCATAAGCGGTTGCTATAGCGTCTACTATCCATCTGGACAGGCTCTGTTTCGAGCAGGCGAAACCCTTGGTGCGCCCTCCAAACGAAACTAAAAGCTGTTCCGAGCGCCTGAAGGAGGCGGTGAGCGTAATGTAGCTCCTCAGCACTCTGACGGGGCAGAGGAGGTTTACATCGCTTTCACTGTCAGACACTGCGAGAGCAGATAGTGAAATAACTTGCGCTCTAAATGGAGTGCCCATCACTTTAGGGACATAGCCGTGTCTAGGTCTGAGAATAACTTTAGAGTCATTTGGTCCAAACTCAAGACACGACGCGCTGACAGACAGCGCGTGTAGATCCCCTACGCGTTTTACTGATGACAGCGCAGTCAGAAAAAACGTTTTCAGTGATAGATATTTCAACCCCACGGAGTCCAGTGGTTCGAAGGGAAAAGCTTTCAGGGCCTCGAGGACCAGGGAAAGATCCCACATAGGAACCGACGGGGGGCGCGGCGGATTCATCCTTCTAGCTCCTCTAAGGAAGCGGATGACCAACTCATGTTTCCCCAGCGGCTGGCCGTGCGTTGGTTCTGCAAACGCTGCTACGGCCGCCACGTACACTTTGAGCGTGGAAGGGGACCTTCCCTTATCCAACAGCTCTTGTAGGAAAGTGAGCAGATGCGCCACCCCGCATGTCCGCGGGTCCAGACCTCTGTCGGTGCACCAGCCAGAGAACACCGACCATTTAGACGCGTAGAGCCTTCTCGTGGAAGGGGCTCTAGACTGTGTGATCGTGTTCATCACTCCTTCTGGCAGGGTAACGAGTACCCGTTGATCAGCCATGCATGCAGCGACCAGCGCTCTGGATGGGGATGCCAGATCGTGCCGCGAGCTTGAGAGAGGAGATCTGCCCTCACCGGGATCGGCCACGGAGTTGTAAGCGACAGCTGTGCTAGTTCCGGGAACCAAATCTGATTCTCCCAACGGGGGGCTATGAGGAGCACAGAGTGGCGCGTTTCCCTGATTCTCTTGATCACCTGTGGTAACAGAGAGACCGGAGGGAAAGCATATAGCGGGAGGCTGGGCCAAACTTGGGCCAGCGCGTCCTCGTCCTTCGAGAAGAACATCGGGCATTGAGCGTTGTCTTTTGACGCAAATAGGTCGACTTCCGCTCTGCCGAATAGGCGCCACAGTTTCTGGACCGTTTTGGGGTGTAAGGACCACTCCCCTGGGGGAACATTGTCTCTGGAGAGTCTGTCTGGGCCGGCGTTCAGATGGCCAGGCACATGCGTCGCCCTCAGCGAGCGCAGGTGTGTCTGAGACCAAATAAGGAGGCGTTCCGTCAGATTGCAGAGTTTTCTGGATCTGACACCGCCCTGACGGTTTATATAGGAAACCACAGATGTGTTGTCCGAACGGACAAGAACATGCTGGCCCTGTATGAACGGGAGAAAGCACTGCAGTGCGTTCTCGACCGCCATCATTTCCAGACAGTTTATGTGAAACTCCTTCTCCCGGTCTGACCACTGGCCAAAGGCCGGTCTGCCCTCGAACAGCGCTCCCCAACCTGAGTTGGACGCGTCTGTTGAGATGACTTTCCGGTAAGAGACGGTTCCCATCGTTACTCCCTGCTGGAACCAGCTGGCCACTAACCAGGGCTGCAGAGCTGCTATGCAGGTCTGAGTCACTCTGATTTTCCGACCGCCAGATACCCAGGCTCGGGGGGTCACGCGAGCATTCAGCCAGCCTTGATAATTCTTAAGCGCGCGGGCGGGGCCCGGGGAAAGGTTTGTGTTAGTAAGCGTGAGCGCTCTCCGGCGGGCACGAGACTTACGTTTATAACCTGTTTGTTTGACCGTGTAACAGAGCGGGCAGATAGTGGGCACAGACTTGTGGACACATTTCTTACATGCAACACTCGAGCGGCTTTTCTGCGCTTTATGAGAGTGTGCTCTGTGAGTGACACAGGATTTTGAGTGCTTATGTGTAGGGGTGAGCACTGGGACGTGGGCACTTTCACTACACTTAAAACATTGACGGCATGAGCCGGACCAGACATTACACTCTTTTTGAGATTTCTCTGGGTCGCCGTGAAAACGGCGTTTGTGTGCAGGCGAGAGGGTGAATAAACCGGCTCGTTGGCTGCTAAATGGACCGCTGCAGTAGCCTGTTTGAAGGGGACTGAAAGGGAAATGAATTTTGACGGCGGTCCGGCCGCAGCGGGACACGCGCGTCTTTTCCCTCTTACTGTTAGGAGGGCTTCGCGTGCTCAGACTTCAGCGTGATTCTCTGCCGAGGCCCTCTGGGAGGCGGCGGTCTATGACGGCTGTCTGAGCGCGACCTAGGGCGGCCGCCCTGACGTTGCTGCGAAGGCTGAGGCTGGGGCTGTGCTGGACGCTGGGTGCTGGTTCGCACAGGAGGCTGGCTTTGTCTCTCGCGAGAGCGGCCTGTGGCGGAACTCGAGCGTCGCGGCAGGAAGAGGTTCATGGCCTGCGTGGTCTTCTGTACCTCAGAAAAACGATCAACGATCCCGTTAACCGCTGGGCCGAAGAGACCAGAGGGGGTAAGCGGCGCGTTGAGAAATGTGGCTCGCTCAGACTCCCTCATATCCGCGAGCGTTAACCAAAGGTGCCTCTCCGTAGCGGTTAACGCGGCCATAGCTCGTCCGATAGCTTGGGCTGCTGCTTTGGTAGCGCGGAGAGAAAGATCCGTTGCGCTTCTCAAATCTGTAACAGCAGCTGGATCCCGGCCCTTCTCGTCCCATTCACGGAGGAGGTCGGCTTGCAGGATCTGAAGCACAGCCATGGAATGTAAAGCAGACGCGGCCTGGCCGGAGGCAGCATAAGCGCGGCCGACCAAGGCGGACGTGGCTCTACAGACTTTAGACGGGAGCGCTGACCGTGACCGCCATCTCGCGGAGGGCGGGCAAAGGTGCGCTGCAACCGTTTCTTCCACCGGTGGAATAACCGTGTACCCTTTCTCGGCGGCGCCGTCCACTCGGGAGAGCGACGCGGAGGCTGGTGACTGTAGTCGCGACGAAAAAGGAGAATTCCACGACTTAGTCAACTCCGCGTGAAGTTCCGGCAGGAATGGAGCGGGCCTCGTTGCTGAAGCTGCGCGGCGGCGGCTTTGAAGGAAGCAGCCGTCGAGCCTGTTCAGTGCGGGTTCCTCAGGCGGCGACCACTCGAGCCCGAGGCAGTCCATGGCCTGGGTTAGCAAACGCATTAGCTCAGCGTCAGCTCCAGCGCGGGTACGGGTGGATTCCTGGATCGACGAGGCGTCGGAATGAAGCGACCATTCCTCGCTGTCCGATGCCAGGATAGAGCAGCAGTCCCTCGTGGTGTGTCCCTCGGCCTCATCCTCTGAAGCGACGGCAGTGAGGCTCGTGAGCGGCAACTGCGCGTCGGGGAGGGGAGGCGGGGAAGGCGAGAGCGAGGCTCGAGGGAGGTTCTCCGGCGAGCTCGTCGCTGTGGCCACAGGTTCCGCCTGTCTCAGGGAACGGCGCTTCTTCTTGCGCGGTCCCACAGAGGGCGGAGTGACTGCTGTAGATCTGAGAGCTTCGAGGCGAGCCCGCAGGGTCGCCAACGGAAGTTCCTCACAGAGCTCGCAACCCCCGGAAGCGAGGGCGAGCTCGGCATGTTCCAGGCCCAGGCAGAGAGCGCAGATCAGATGGCGGTCTCCGGCGCTGAGCGGGGCTCTGCACGAGCCGCAGGAAGTGCGAGGCATCTTTAAAAAGACGCTCGCTGCTCTTTTAGAGATGTGAAAATCAATCTAATGCAAGGCAAAAGGATACGTCGCCGGATAGCGTAGCTCGCACGGATGGCTGAAGGTGGCGAAGACGGCCGGCTTCCTCAGCGCTGTCCTAAGCTGGCTGTTCGCTGTTCGACGGCGGCGATGGCTTCTCTCAGATCCAGCGATGCGAAGAGCTCGCTGAAGAGACAAAAATCAGGGAAGCAGCCTACAGCCCATTCCTTTATAGGCTGAAGCCACGCCCATTCTGGCGGGCTGTGACGCCATGAAGGCGCGGGCGCCCTTCATTGGGCGTGATGTCACGCCCTGCTCACTGGTAGGCTGCAGCAGTTGCCTGCAGAGCAGCCAATGAGCACGCAAGATAGCCTGCTCTAGGTCTGCTAGCTGCTGCACTGCATTGACAAGGTATACAAAAATTAAGGATAATTTTTTGGCTTCAGTATCTCGAGAAGATGAATCTTTCCCGTAGCGTAAGCTAAACTTACGCAATACGAGAGAACCTCTCGTAAGAGAACACTGAGACCTTTCTCAAAATATGTTCTTTTCTATTTTGCAGAAGAAAGAAATTCATTGCATCTCTCTGGAATTCTCTGTGGTGACATAATGCACACAATATGTCACCAATAGGAAATCACAACTGTTTTCTTTTTTAAATGTCTTTTTATATGATTCTGTGAGTGACTGTATGGCTATGTAGTGTTTGTCACAAATATGCAAGCAACAAAGTAAAAAAATATATATATGTAGTTTTAATGGCTGGCAAGTTAAAATATTTGTTTATAGTTCCCTTTCAAGGAAACTCGAGCTGCGTTGAGACGCGGTGGGAACGCTCTGCGTGATTGCGTCGTGAAGCACGTGTATAATCAGTCCAATGGAAGAGCGAGACGTCATAGGCGGGTGACGTCATAGACCAGGAAGCTATAAAGCACACCTGAAAACAGAACGCAACAGCTTCTGTGCCTTCAGCAGGCGATCTGTGTATTCTGTCCTTATCATATTTATTGTTGTCTGTCAAGTTGCAATATATATATATTAGGGGTGTAACGATACACGTATTCGTATTGAACCGTTCGGTACGAGGCTTTCAGTTCGGTTTTCGGTACGCATTTTTGAACCGAACGGTTCGTTGGACCATTTTTCCTGCCGACCAAAACTTCGTTATTTCAAATGTAGGCGCGTCGCGCGTGGCAAGCGCGCTCATAATGTGAGAGACGCTGGCGTGACCACAACATTGCCCAACATCAAATGGCAAATGTAATGTAAGCGGAACGAAACTGAGCTACTCGTTTATTGTGTGGTTGACGGACCGTTTATCAGTCTGGGCCAATGCAGCGCGAGCCGATATTATTCAAGCAGCACTGTTACTACACAGCGCTGAGACATCCAGTAAAGAAAGCATTTGACTTCGCCACTTAAATAATAACATCGCTGGGAGATCTAGTGAGAAACATTCGCATTTCTCCGTTATTAACGGATCAAACAGCGCTGACGTGGAAACCAGGAAGAAACATTGTGCCATGAATGAACTATCAGTGTCCACAGATCAGCAATATTCACCATGGATTTACTTTAGTAACACTACTAACTGTAACCATGGAAGTTTGGCAGGAATAGTAGGCTATAATGCTTTCAAGTAACATCACGTCGGTTTTATTTTGACATTATGAATACAATTGCTGCCCTCAAATGTTAATCTGAACTAAAATAAACCTACTACAATATTACATTTAATTTTGTCCAAGGAGCTGTTTTGTTTTATATGCTCCTAAGAAAAGTCAAGTATAGCTCCATCATTGCTCAAAGTTAAAAAATATCATACTTTATGATGTTAGTTTTAAGAAAAATATAATAAAAAAAATTAAATCAAGGAAATTTCTCTGGCATTTCTTTCTTTTTGCTGTATCGGAAACGTACCGTACCGAACCGAACCGTGACACCAGTGTATCGTATTGAACCGAACCGTGAATTTTGTGAACCGTTACACCCCTAATATATATATATATATATATATTATGGCAAAAGAGAGCAAGCAGCTTTGTGTTGTTCCCTGCCCACCTTATATCACGGGTGGGGACACACACATCAGCTTTTTGTTACTATTGGGGAGTGGAGCATGTCACAGTCAGTTCTCGAGGGGGCTGACTGTGAGCATTGCGAGAAGCTGTCCATGAGGACGCTCCGCTCCCGCCGGGCGTTCTTCGTGGAGGACGGTTTGGTTCGCGCTCCCCACGTGGGTCCCGCTGTTGCCGAGGCACGGCGGCGACTCACATTTTGTGGTTCGCAAACGGATCTGACAGCGGGGGTTGGGACGGGCTCCGCCCTATCTCAGCTTTCACCTGCCAGATCCAGTGCTGGCGATTTCCAGTTCCGAGGAATTGGTATCGTTAGTGTTTTGTTTAGAAAAAGAGAACAAAAAAAAAAAAAAAAAAAAAAAGGCAGATGTTTGAGTTTTCAATAAATAAATAAGTCAGCTCATAACTCTGTTGAATAAAGAGGAGCTTTAAAAGGAGGTTTATCTAGTGCTGTTGCTAGTTAAATATTTACTGGCCAGCTGAACATTATGAGAGTGAAAATAAAAAGAGTTTATTAGATGAAATATATCTAAAAACAGAAAAACTCTGTATCTCAGCCTCCTCGTCGGGGACTGCCGTTTTTTCCCTATCTCCACACGGAGGTGTTGAGATCGTGGAATAAGCCGGTTTCTATTTTATGTGTTTTATGCCCAAACGTCTAACTATAGTAATGCAATGGGTATTAAATATCACGGTATGACAGTGCCTCGGGTTAAAGAGACGCTTGTGAGCTTTCTCTCTCCCGAGTCGGCGTCATCATTTTTAACCCCGACGTTACCCACCAGCCATCTTAAATAAATACATTTTATTAGGCAGCGCTGGTGGGTAAAGTATAAGGACATGGATGAATGTGAGGATGTCAGCACTGACGCTATTCGAGAATTGCGTCGTGCAAAAACAGATAAACTATACTGGGGAGGGACGGTTTCGAGAAATCGTTTCTCCTCCGCGTCCTCTGGGGGGGGGCGACTCTCTGAGGAGGGCCAGTTCGGTTGTTTTCCTGCTGGTCGCCATGGAGTGATATAAAAAAAAAAAAAAAAATATATATATATATATATATATATATATATATATACCTTTTCTGATTTAAAAATAAAGAAAAATAAGATAAATTATGTCTTTTCTTCTGGACGCTCCGCTTTCAAAAAAACTAAGAAATAAACCATTCAGCGGCATTCCAGAGGTTTCTTCCTCACCAATCTAATGTTCCTGAGACTGCTGTGCGGGAGCAGTCTCGGTCTACTAAGCTCCTCGCAGCACAGAGTGCAAAACGAGCATCGCCATTTGGGCTCCTCCACAATCGGGGGGACCTGGGTGGCGGTAGCAGTCTAGCCAGTTAGAGATATGCAAGATCTGAGGACTGTTTTATCTCTAAAATAGTTTGGACAAAGAGGAAGCCCTGACGACGAGGCTATCAGGCTTCTAAGGGTGGTCCCCTCCGGGGTAGGGATGGTTTTGAGAAATCATTTCTCCTCGGCGCCCTCTGGGGTGCGACTCTCTGAGGAGGGTCGCAGCGCTGCCAGTTCGGTTTTCCTGCCGGTTCGTCGTTCAGGGCACCAAGGTGTCAGTGTCCCCAAACGATCCTCCGAGGGGGGTCGTGGAGCAGTCAGTTCGGTTTCCCTGCCGGTTCGCCGTTTCAGGGTGCAGAGGTGCCTGCTTTTTCCAATGATCCTCCGAGGAGGGTCGTAGGAACTAAAAATCTGAGGACTGTCGTCATCTCTAATAAAGCTTAGACAGGAAGTCCTGTTGCAAAAAACGAGGCTTTCAGGCTTCTGAGGGCTCCTCCGGGGCAGGGACGGTTTTGAGAAATCGTTTCTCCTCGGCGCCCTCTGTGGTGCGACTCTCTGAGGAGGGTCGCAGCGCTGCCAGTTCGGTTGTTCCCTGCCGGTTCGCCGTTCAGGGCACCGAGGTGTCAGCGTCCCCATACGATCCTCCGAGGAGGCTTGTAGAACGGTCAGTTCGGTTGTTCCCTGCCGGTTCGCGGCTTCAGGGCACCGTAGTGACTGTTCAACCAAATCCAGAGGCCAGTCTTGAGAGACTGGTTCCCCTAGTAGAATTTCTGGCAGCGTGGAAACTACTGCCACATATTTCTCAGTGGGTCCTGCACACTATAGGAAAGGGTTCAGAATTCGGTTCTTGTCCGCCCAGATTTCTAGAGGTCCTCCCCACTTTGGTGGACCCTGAGCAGGCTTTGGTAATGGAGCAGGAAGTACTGACACTTCTGCAAAAGGAGCTGTAGAAGGGGTTCCTCCTCCCGGCAGACAGTCAGGGTTTTACAGCCATTACTTCATTGTTCCGAAAGAGGATGAGGGGTTGCGTCCTACTCTAGACCTGCGTCAATTAAACAGCAGGTTTCAGAATCTTAAGTTCAAAGTATGCTTACGCTAAATATGATTGTGTCACAGACTCAGTCCGAGGACTGGTTTGTCACAATAGACTTAAAGGATGCTTACTTATCTATCCATCCTCATCACAGGAGGTTCCTGAGGTTTGCTTTCAGGGGCGAAGCATACCAGTATCGGGTTCTTCCATTCGGCCTAGGTCAGTCACTCACTGCAAAACAGTCTCTCAGACTGTTGGGGCTCATGGTAGTTGCGTCCAACGTAGTTACTTTTGGCCTTCTGTACATGAGACCCCTGCAGTGGTGGCTCAGGACCAAGGGGTTTTCTCAGAGGGGAAATCCGTTTTCGCATGATCAAGGTCACGCGGCTATGCCTACGTGCATCGGTCTTGTGGAAGAACCTTGGTTCCTCGCCCAGGCCCAGTGTTGGGGGCTTCTTGTCGACGCATAATGCTTTCGACGGATGCTTCCCTCACAAGTCGGGGGCAATCATGAGTGGTCGCTCGGCGAAGGGTCCGGACAACACACTGATGGTCTCGTATATCAGAGCAGATATCCTGTTGAGGCAGGGGCTGTGGCCCGGGGAATTGAGGCTTCACCCCGAGGTGGTGGAGCTTCTTAGGTAGAACTTCGGTCAAACTCAAGTCGACCTTTCGCATCGTTTGTACAATGCATTGCCCTTTGTGGTTCTCCCTCACGCATCCAGCTCCGCTTGGACTGGATGTGATGTATTGGGTGTTTGACGCTACACCTGTACGCATTTCCCGATATCTTTGCTCCTGGGAGCTCTGGAGTTATGGATACTGTGGGCTCGGCCTCTGAGGGGGCCCAGCTCATAGATTCAGGTCTCTCGACCGAGGTCGTGGAGACCATACTCCAGTCTAGAGCTCCCTCCACGAGAAGACTAAATATGCATTGATATGGAAACTGTTCTCTCCCTGGTGCAGAGAACGCCTTCTGAATCTTGTTTCTGCCCTGTTGGTACAGTACTTGATTTCTGTAATGTATGTTTCTTTGCTGGGTTATCTCTGAGGAGAGATCCTTAATTTCGTCTTCTCCGTGGTACATGAGGCTGAGGCCTGCACGTACTTGGATTTGCACTTGGTTTGGTGGTAGTATTTCTTCACCCCAGATCGGGTTGTATTTCTAGGTCCCTAAGAAATGTGCGGGTCATTTGTGCTCCAGGCCTTCTGTCCTCCACCTTTAATACCCCAGATCAGGAAAAACTTAATCTGTTATGCCCTGTCCGGGCTTTGGATGCGTATGTCCACAGAGCTGCTCAGTGGCGTATATCAGAGCAATTATTTGTCTGCTTCGGGTAACTTAAGATAGGTTGCCCTGCATCTAAACAGATAATGAGCAAGTGGGTAGTTGAGGCTATCTCACTTGCTTATGAAGCGGCCGGACAGCCTTCACCTATGGCTGTTCAGGCCCATTCTACAAGGAGGATGGCTGCATCTAGGCGTTAATTTCGGGTGTTTCCCTTCAGGATATTTGTAATGCGGCAGGCTGGTCCTCACCACATACATTTGTCAGATTTTATGACCTAGACCTCTCCACTCCTGGGGCTAGGTTGCTTGCTTCTTAGTGTGCGCAAAGACTTCACACAGAACGGGCATTTGTCTTTATGGCGTAGTGGGTATGGGGTTCCCACCGCGTCTCAACGCAGCTCGAGTTCCCTTGAAAGGGAACGTCTCAGGTTACATATGTAACCCTGGTTCCCTGAGAGGGAACGAGATGCTGCGTTCTCCTGCCATACTTCCTGCATGCCCTGATCGACTTGCTTCAGGCTTATCAGAAGCTGTCGCGGTCTGTTTTCAGGTGTGCTTTATAGCTTCCTGGTCTATGACGTCACCCGCCTATGACGTCTCGCTCTTCCATTGGACTGATTATACACGTGCTTCACGACGCAATCACGCAGAGCGTTCCCACCGCGTCTCAACGCAGCGTCTCGTTCCCTCTCAGGGAACCAGGGTTACATACGTAACCTAAGGTGTTTTTTCTTTCACACACCATTGGTAGGTGTGACAAAAAAGTAATTAAAATAATAATAATAATAATAGTCGTTTGCTCACTGCATGTTGTTCCAAACCTGTATGACTTTCATTATTTTGAGGATATTTGAATGTCCCAACTATTTTTATCGGTGGGGTCCAAAATGAAATATTCCAATATGAAAGTCACCTATACAAAATCTTGAGAAACAAAATCACAACCATTTTCTTTTGTATGTTTTATATGATTCTGAAAATTACTGTATGACTATGTACTTTTTGTCACAAATATGCTAGAAACAAAGTTGTTAAAAATAGTTAAAAAAATGCAGTTTCACAGCTGGTAAGGGAAGTTATTTAATTAATCAGTTAATTATGCCTGTTTCAGTGTTGGCATACTGTAGTTACTATGGTTTGTCTTCATAGTGCAGTATGGATTTGTCAAGTGATCTTTTTTTTTTTATATAGTGCTTTATACAATACAGATTGTTTAGCAGCTTTACAGTGATAACAGGAAAATTATGCATTTCGGCTGTTGTTCAGCTGAAGTCAGTTCAGTGTTGATTCATCTCCGTTGTAAAGATCATCAATTATTAAATTAGTTAATTTAGTCTATAAAGCAGTTCTCCCAAAAAATGTCATCATCCACCTCAGTTCAGTTCTCATAAAACAACGTCAGTATAAAGTCAGATCAATAATACTGTTGAATATTAAGTGTCCCCAACTACGCAAGCCAGAGGCGACTGTGGCAAGGAACCCAAACTCCATCAGGTGACCGAATGGAGAAAAAACCTTGGGAGAAAGGTTCTCCTTGGGAGGAACCAGGCTCAGTCCGGGGGACAGTTCTCCTCTGGCCAACAAACGAACATAGTGTTATTATTCAGACTGTTTGTCAGTGAACCAATAGAATTATGCACTAAAGATCTACATTGTTCTCCAAATTCGAGACCTCTCTGATTATGTCCCTGCAGCCCAGAGGACGGGTGAGTGTGATCAGGCTATGAGGACAATCTGCTCTGCACCTTGTAAATTAGATTTGCGAGGCACTAACCTGCTAAAAGAAGTAAAAACAGTGAGTGGATGCAATGTTCTCATTTGATTCTGAACACAGAGCATGGCTGAGCCTTGGGTATCATGAAGAAGACAGTTTGATGCAGTGTGACAGAGATCAGGCTGTGTTTAATGATTTCCTCTCTTCACTCTGCAGATCTCATTGTGTTTGGTCCGTCACGCACTCGCACCGTTAATAATGGAGCTGGATGCATCTTTACACTGATTGTGTTTGCTGCGAGTTTGCCTGTTCTTTTCCACAGAGAGCCGCAGGGACAGACTCTGATTGTATGTAATCTTTGACACTTATGTGCTAATTTCTTTCTTTTCACAATTATAAATGTATAGTAAGCCATCAAATCCTATACAAATCCCTCTGTCTTAGGCTGCTGTCTAAAACAGAATACTAACTCTGCTCTACATTCTAAAGGAACATGTGATGATTGACGCAAGGCATTCTGGGATTGTTTTTGGCCAAAATGAGGGTGCATTATACTACATACATTTTAAAAACTACTTTGCATAATGGATAGCCTTAAAATCATGCTCACTACATTTTTGAACATAGCAATTATGCATACAGTATAGCATATGCAAATGCCCATTACATTTTGCATGTGGTGAAAGTAACCGGAACTGATGTAAATGAGACCTTATGCCCCAGTCACAACATAATATAGAATGCTGAAGTGTGTGATTCTGTGTATAAATTCAGTAAAGCTCTCTTATGTTAATGACAAAGAGATTTTATGGAATTTTATACATCACATCAGTGAGATTAATGTAAAGTGGTGTCCTTTAACTAAATGGTGAATGTATCATCTGCTGTTGTTAATGCATATGGAGAGGAGTGAAATTATCTCATTAGTATTCTTAGGTATTAATATGTAAAGCATATTTCATACTCAATAGGATAGACCTTGATACAATATAAATGTATGGACAGCTTTTAAAAACATAAAGCCTTGTATGTATGTGCAAGACCCCCCCCCCCCCCCCTTGTTTAATATTTTTTCAATTTTAGTTTATTTTTTAAAGTTTCACAAATCACTCCATCTACCTCTCTGACATGTCAATCAAGTCAAATCACTTCTGCTTCTTGTTTGATTGATTACACTGGGAAAAAATGGTTTAGGGTTGGTGTGATTTACTTTGAAACATTTTTGACCCAGATATTGCTAGTAAATTTCACACATCCAGTAATTGACTGCAAATGACACATTGAATGACATTTTGAAGTACTCTACTTCATCTCTTCTCTAATAAACATACTCTAATAGTCTTTGTTTTGAAAAAAAGGAAATCTTTGTTTCTTTAAAAAATATATATTTTTTTTTTTTACAATTTAGATTTTCACAGAATACATTTGATTCAATCCAACTTTTCAAGATTGTTTAACATTAAGAAGTATTTATTTTTTCTGTGACTTTTTGGGTATATTTTAGTCCATATTTACTATTTAAGTTTATTCTTTGTTTTGTAGACATAGTTTTTTATCTAGTAATTTTTGTCTTTTCAGTAGTTTTAATCTGTGGGCCCCATTTTAACGATCTAAGCGCATGGTCTAAAGCACACGGCGCAGGTGCACTTAGGGCGTGTCTGGACAGGAAAAATGGTCGGCGCGCCCTGCACATGGTCCAAAAATGTTTGTCTCTATTCTCATGTGTAATGGATGTGTTTTGGGTGTAACTTGCAAAAAAACAATCAGAGTCTCATCTCCAATTCCCTTTAAAAGCCAGTTGCGCTCGCACAGCGGTGGATTCTCTATTTACATGACGGAATTTGCAAGCGGAAAAACTGAGCGCTTCTCCATTAAGTAAACGGATCTGCTCGTGCGCGAGGTTAAAGCGCGCAAGCAGACCATCTACAGGACAAAGTGTACGCGTGTTTTGCCTACCTATAGGTGCACATTACTAACGCGCTCTTTAAATAACAAAAAAATATATTATATATATTATATATTTAATATATATTTTTATTGTTATTTAAAGAATGCATTATTAATGTGCGCCTATAGACGGGTCTAGTCTATTTCAGTTGCCTCAAAATAGCAACGTGCCAACAATGCGCCTGAACACACCTCGTTTTCTGACCAGCACGCCAATGGGCACAAAAACATTTGCTATTTAAAAAACGTGGCGCAGGACATGAAAATGATGACTGCTTCGGGCTGAAACTAGCAAAAACACTTGCGCAAACTTGCGCCAAGTGTATGATAGGGCCCTGTATGTCTCTCTATGTTGATATTGTACTCATCAGTTGCGGTGGCTGAGAGAGCACAACGCACTGCAACTGAAGAAAACAAATGCAAATAGCAAAAAAAAAAAAACATGTATGGGTACTTTACATACAGATACGTTTGAATATTAATGAGATCAGGTAGAAGGAAGAGGAATAAGGAGGAGTTAAAAAGGAAAGTGTGAAGCAAAGCATTTAATTGACAGTGTCAGGAAACTGAGTGATAGATTGCCTGATTACTGCCCTGGCAAGGCTGGACTCACAGATGGTACACTAACAGCTGCCCTGTGCCCAAACACCATCCCGTCCCTTCATTCCTCCAATCTGCATTCATCCTCTCTCATCACCCCTACCTGTCAGTTTCTGTCTAGCCTCAGTCCTTCACGTCCTCCTGATTTAGTTCTCCAGAGTTCAGCGAAATTGATTTTTTATTATTTTTTTGGCAGAAGACTTTACTTTGCCTTAATAATACTTGCTTTAGTCAGATTGAGTCATAGCATACCATGGCATGCAGTGTATGTTAGAATGCAATAACAATAACAATACTAATAATTTATTGTAATAAGTGGCACTTGCTCTACAAAAAAAAAAAAAAAAAACTTTAACTCTAAGTATTAAACTTCGACACATAACCGAAACATTACCGTTTATGTTACAGGTGTGTGTGTGTGTGTGTGTGTGTTTACACAGTTTGGACAGGTGCACTCCCTGTTGCACTGCGCAGGGATTACACAGTGGTGAGAGCCAGTGCCAAACTCCAGCAGCGAGAACACACTGCCAGAGCTGTGGGACCTTAATATCATATCATTAATAATATCACTTTCTATACACACACACATTCACTCTTCCATCGCCAGCCTATTATACTGAACCTAGAAAACAGGTAGTTAGTTGTTATGCACAGCTAAACTTGAACAGTTATTTTATATGCTTTATATGGATGTGAATATTGTGTGATGCCCTTGGGCTCAAGCTTTAGCCATTATAGCACAGTAATTGACATGTACACTACTGTTCAAAAGTTCAGTATGTGTGTGTGTTGTTGTTTTTTTTTAAGAAATTAATACTTCTATTCAGCATGGCAGATTCATCAAGGTACTGGACACATTCCTCAGAGATTCTAGTCCATATTGACATGGTAGCGTCACGTATAGTTGCTCATTCGTCAGCAACATCCATGATGCAAATCTCCCGTACCACCGCATCCCAAAGACTCTCTATTGGATTGAGATCTGGTGACTGTGGATGACATTTGAGTATAGTGAACTCATTGCCATGTTCAAGAAACCAGTTTGAGATGATTTGAGATTTGTGACATGGTGCGTGTTATCCAGATGGAAGTAGCCATCAGAAGAAAGGTACACTGTGGTCATAAAGGTATAGACATGATCAGTAATAATACTCAGGTAGGCTGTGGTGTTTAAAAAATTCTCAGTTGGTACTAATGGGCCCAAAGTGTGCCAAGAAAAGTTCCCCACACCATTACACTACCAGCCTAAACCACTGATACAAGGCAGGATGGATCCATGCTTTCAGATTGTTTACACCACATTCTGACCCTACCATCTGAATGTTGCAGCAGAAATCGAGACTCATCAGTCAGGGAAACGTTTGAGTTACTGATGCCTTTCTATCAGTTCAAACCAGTCTGGTCATTCTCCTCTGACCTCTGGCATCAACAAGACATTTTCTCCTACAGACCTGCCGCTTACTGGATATTTTCTCCTTTTCTGATCATTCTCTATAAACCCCAGAGATGGTTGTGTGTGAAAATCCCAGTAGATCAGCAGTTTCTGAAATACTCAAACGATCCCATTTGGCACCAACAACCATGCCACATTCAAAGTTACATAAGTCACCTTTCTTTCCTATTCTGATGCTCAGTTTGGACTTCAGCAGATTGTCTTAACCATTTCTACATGCCTAAATGCATTGAGTTGCTGCCATGTGATTTGATAGATATTTGCGTTAACGAGCAGTTGAAACGGTGTATAAAGTGGCTGTTTACTGTAAATGCTGCATTGGCGAGCATTGAGTTTTTTTTAAAAATGGTAGTGTATATTGTGGTCATATTTTTGATACTACGTACTGTGAACACAAATAATATACTGATCCTGTTTGAAAAATTGTGAATGAAATATATGTGTTGGTGTTTGGACTAATGACCTCTGTGCATTAGTGGACCTCCAAAGCACAAAATCGCAAACCCGAGATGAATGAATGTTCAATATGAAAATGCACTGGATACAATTGGTAACAGTGTGTTCCTTTTTTTCCTCCATGCCCTTTTCAAATACCACAGAAGATTAAGGCAGACAGTAGAAACTTGAAGCAAAATTCTCTGTGAAAAGCACCTCCATTTTTGCACACAATGTAAGACTGTGCATTTATATTACATTTATGCATTTGCCAAATGCTTGCCAGATTATTTAAAGTGACTTAAAATGTATTCTAGATAAACATTGTATCAGTTTTTACATTCACTGGGAACCAAACCCATGACCTTGGTGTTGCTAGTGCCATGCTCTGCTGTTTGCTGTGTGTACTATAAGTGTGTTCATTTGGTTCATTCTGCTTAACTTTGTGTTCCCAGCATGCATCAGAATGTAATTTTTTTTTCTCCCTATTATTCCCTAGTTTTACTTAGTTGTCAAGATTAATGAGTTGTATAAGTAATATGTTTTGTGATGTCTGGAGGCTATTTTCTACTTTGAATGTTGTTTCAACATTCTTAGAATGTTTCATGACTTCAAAAATTGTCCACTGACTGTTACCATTAATGTGTACCACGTCTTAAGGTAGTTTATATATAGACTAGTTTGACATTTGTATTAAAAGTGTGATGAACTGTATGGTGTGTGGAAATCACCAGCCTTGTTCTCCTAATTCCCAACAGCCATATTTAGTCAATTGTGAAAGTGATTTCTCACATTCATCTCATGGTTCCATTTCTCTAAACCCTTTTTGCATAATTGCCTGATTTCCTCTCACATCGGTGATGACAATTTCCTTTTCTTCTCATCCTCCTCTCTGTAGACAGCTCCATTTATTGCTGCCATTTGCAGGAGCTGCGGGATGCTTGTCTTAGTGGACGCGCTCTGTCTTCTCCTCAGTCTGGACGGTTGAAGGACCATCTGCTGTGAGGAATTTTAAGGCGTCCCAAAATGGAGAGGCTCAGCGCGTGACTCCCACATACTCCCACTCACCCCCTGGGTTGCTTCTCTTTCTTTTTCATGCTTTCATCTTTTCTGATGGAATTAGAAAGGGTTAAGAGCAAAAGCGTCTGTCGGACCTCGCAGCAGAAGGGTTGTTGCGCTATTCCTCTCAGCGCAAAGTGTCCAACGCGGCCACCTGTGCAGCTTCAGGCGCTGTCTGAGGAAACAAATTGCACATGCCACAGTCATTTCTCAAATGTTCAACCTTTCTTTCACCCACTTTCTTTGTGTTTCCATCTCTGAGCTCTGATCTCTCTACTAATCTCACCCCTTCTTACTCAAACATGTGTGTACGCACTTGCCTCCCACTTATCCGGTGAATAACTTTGCATTCGCCTGCTGTGGGTGAACATGAGGCCATCGTTTGGGGTGTGAGAGCAGTCAGCCCAAGGCTTGGTGTTTTTGTGAATACTTCCTCCTCAGAGCAGATGCTCAGCTTGTGTCCATCTTAACCTTGACCTTAAGTGTTTAACGGGTTGTCAAGAGGCTGTCAAGATGTTTCTATATTTGTTCCGTGACTGCCTATTAGGGGCTTGTGCATGAAACAAATATCATTAATTCTATTGTGATTTTTTTTCCCCCTTCATGTTTCGTAACCAGATGAGATTCAGTAAGTTGTATGTTGTGCAACATTAGAACATACAACTGTGTATGTTGACTGGAATTTTGGACCAATGAGTTTTTATATAGATAATTGTTGGGTTACAGACTCTTGAAGTTTGTCTATTCCAGCACATATTGTGTTTTGGAGACCTTAGCAGTACTAAACAGATTCAGAAGAACAATTAGTTTGTTGTAATATATTTGTGATATGTGCAGTTTCCTGCAAAAGGTTGGAAACACGATTTTTTCATGTTTTTGAAATTAGTCTCTTGTGTTCACCAAGGCTGCATTTATTTGATAAAAATACAGTAAAAACAGTAATATTCTGAAATATTATTATAATTTAAAATACCTATTTTCCACTTTGGTATATTTTAAAATGTAATTTTTTCCTGTAATGATTTTTTTTCTGCAGCCATTACCCCAGTCTTCAGTGTCACATGATCCTTCAGAAATCATTCTAAAATGCTGATTTAGTGCTTAAGAAACATTTCTTTTTATTAATGTTGAAAATGGTACTTTTTTTGTAAAAACTGATTTGAATAGAAAGTTCAACAGAACAGTATTAGAATTAAACTTCTGATCGTCTTTTTACCACTATGTGAAAACTTACCTTAACTGTTACTGAAATGTTGTTTGAAAACACTATTAAAACATACTATATATGTGTAAAGAGTAAGAGCCTGCAAGGTTTTTATTTTTTTAATCCACTTACTATGTGAATTCAAGTCTTAATAAGGGGGTCAGACTCTCTTTTAATTAAGGCTTGAAAAAAGTGACAAAACAAAATGTTGTTTTGATTTTTTCAGTCACGGGCTAGTTAGGGCAAAAACTCCATTTACATGGAAGAGAGTTTTTAACACTTGTCATTTTATCATGTTGTCTCTGGAGTGTTCGAATGAAGATTTTAACTATATTTCAGTTGAGTATTGTCTCCTTTTTATTTATATTGAATAAGGTGCTGAGGCTTTGAGAGGAAACTTCAAGAAGAATATTCCAAATTTATAATGTAAATGTTTCTTTTTTTATCTCTCACTGTAAATCTTTAGTGAAACCTCTGTTGCTTGAAAGATAAGAGTGTATTAGCATGCTCTCCTTTCCTTCTCTCTTCCTTGTCATCATCGTCCTCCATTGATCTCTGGAGAGGATGGAATACATTTATTCGTTCGTTAGGGCTATGTATTTATATTTCATTGGGTTGTGAAGAAATAATTCACTCAAAAATGAAAATTCTGCCATTATTTACACGCCCTTATATGTTCCAAAACACGGGTAATGCGTTTTCTCATTTGTTATCTTATTCAGGGCTTGGGTGTCACGTGAGTCTTCTCCCAGAAATGGAAATTCCTGAGGCAGGTAGAAAGATTTGAGTCTGCACTTGACACTGCTGGAGGATCAGGCATCTGTGCCAACAGTACGGGTCTGTAGGTTTACCAATCAATGGAAGGATTTGGGTTTCACTGCCAAAAAAATAATCATTGCTGCCAGGTCCAACCAGTGTAAAACAGACATATCCTCCACAAATGCACCTCAACTCAGCCATCCTTGCCAGAAACACAGAACAAGTCAGTCTATAGTGTGGCCTTTGTGCAGGATACAAAAAAAAGGTCCCTTTTGAGAAATGAGTTTTCTTTCTCATATCACACACGCAATATCTTTATCCTTCCTCTTTCTTTTGTAGTTTTTCAACTTGATCTCATGAGAAGTCACAGGAATTTGTATGAGATGCTGAACGTTGGGTCGTACAAAACGCGTATGACCTAAACCCAAATGTTAACCTAAATTTTAAATGGAATAAAATGCACTATAAAATGTTTTTATATGGTTATATTCATATTCATCTCATATGAATTATTACGAGATGTCACGAGAGCGTGTTGGGTTGGTCCACCATTTCTATGCCATTTTGGCAATTTTGAAAGGATTACATTGTTAAAGAGGAATTGGAACGTATTTTACCGTTGATTAAATTATACAAATCACATTTAAAGGGATAGTTCACCAAAAGAAAAGAAAACAAATGAAAATATTGCCATCATTTACTCACCCGCATTTAGTACCAAAATAGTGTATTTTTTTCTTCTGTGGAACACACAAAAAAATATGTGTTTTTTTAAACCGAGGGTGGATAAGTTATGACAGAATTTAAATTTTTGTGTGAACTGTTCCTTTAAGAATGACATGGAATCTGAAATTTGGTCTCTGCAGCCAAGTCATTCTGGTCCACTCTATTTGATCTCCTGTTCCTATTCCATTTAGTTAACCATATTTAATTATTAAAATCATTTTCTGAATTTCTTTTTTTTTTTAAGAGCTGCATGTTCCGTCTCTCAGCTGTTTGAAGCAAACATTGTCTAATGGTCAATCTTCCTTTTTCCCCCTCATACTGCAGAATGTGCACGTCTTCTCTGATCTCTAGAGGTCATTCAGTCAGGACCTCATAGTCAATTTATTTCCTTCCGCACATCTGCCTCTTATAGGTTTTTTGTGTTCATGAGCATGTGCAGCCCAGCAGAAACACTGTATTACTGGTTCTGGCTGAACTATTTAGAGTCTTTTAAAACAGATTTACTGGATAAAAGTCGAATCCAATGTGTTGGGAACCTGTCGCAGTTCAAGGAAATATTACATCTGGGTGCCCCCGTTGTTAAATATGAGAAGCTGAAAAGCTTTTCGTGTGTGTTGTCATGCATTCTTCTGCAGTTTCTTGTCATTAAACTATTAATGACACATTTACCTTCAGGCAATCGTCTTCTGTCAAGTCAATCATGGAGGAAGGTCAGAAAGAGAAAAATGCAATATGAAGGAAACATATAGAATTTGAGAGGAGGTATAAGAGCTGTAAAAGACAACTGCCTCTTTATGAGGAGTTATTACTGATGGCTTAAAAAATCATTCCCATAACACCATCAGGTTGCTTTCATGTTCACCGTTAAAAAGCCATGAAATTAAAATGGAACTTTTGTGGCTTTTAGTTCATGTACATTAGCTTTGAGGTCATCTATATGCTAGTGTACTCTTAAAAGTTGTTAAAATTCACTTTTAGCAGATATAAGCATAATGAACTCTGGTCTTTCTCCACCAGAAAAAAAAAAAGAAAAAACAGGCAAGCTTTTTAAATATGTTCTACACCAACTTGCCCTGATGCAGAGGTTGAGATCCAGACTCATTAATCTGTGGTTCTCAAGGAGATAATACAGGTTTGAAGTCTGACTGTTGATGTATTTGGTTGTCGCACTATGTTATTTTTGTTGCTGAAATGTTCAATTTCTGGGTCACTACTGTAACCAAACAGAACTGCAAAAATAATGATTGTAGGGATTGTAGGATGATAGGGGGAATTCAGGATGTTTGGGACACTTTTTGCCATCGTGATGACTTGGGAAAAGTGTTCCAGTCAACCTGAATTCGCAAGATAGTCCCGGCCCAAACTCACACTATTGGTTGAGCCAGTGTTTCTGTGTGTGTTTCCAACAATGTGTGTTGTCTCTGCATTAAGCTACACTAAAAAATAGAAGGGATGCAATAGAAGAACCATTTTGGGTTCCCAAAGAACCTTTCTGTGAACAGAACCATTTTTTTTTCATAATGTGAAGCAAATTTTAAGAATCTAAAGAAGCTTTTGCCCACTATAAAGAACTTTTTGTGCAATGCAAAGGTTCCATGGATGTTAAAGTTTCTTCATGAAACCATAGATGCAGATAAAGAACCATTTTTTAAGGCATAGGATGGGAGAAAGTATTTTAACAAGAAAAAAATACAATATAAGAAATTAAATACCCCCCCAAAAAATATATATATATAAGAGTTTACTCAAATATTTACATATAGGCATTTAGTAGACACTTTTATACAAAACAACTTATGATACAGTAACCTAAGCAATTTGTCGAAAAATATTAAAATATCTGGTTGCTTTTTTTCCCCTTCCCCTGCTTTTGATTTAAATTTGTGCATGTGCGTTTAAGGGCTTGACATAGACCATCTCATGTCTTTGACTTGATCTCTTTTTGACATGCATACATATTCAGCAGCCCATGGTTCACCATCTCAATTATGCTTCAAACACACCCGCACAAACCCGTGACTGACAGGGTGTAGTTCCTCAGTGTGTGTGTGGTACGTTTCCGTCAGCTGCTGCTTCATAAAGACAGCCCTTTCATTTTGTTTTTCCTCAAAGTGCTGCTGGTATGTTCTGTCTGTCTGTGGGACTTCTGCTGCTCACCCTGATTTCTGACATCTGGGCTGAGGGAGTGAACAGTTCAATCACAGGAGGGGTTGTGAAATGTCAGATACGATCTCTGGAACTGTGATGCTTACATATAAAGCATCACATTAGTCTTTTAAGTTAAGGAGATGGTTCACCCAAAAATGACTTTCTTCTATGGAATACAAAAGCAGACTTTGAATAATTTAGATATTAGACTCATTAGAAATATTTTGTGATGATCATCAGTGAAGATGTCAGCTGTTGTGTGATTTTTTTATTTTTTTTTCTCCGACTCTTGGTCCAGATGTTTAGACCTATCTCTGTTTTATTTCTCCCAGCATGCTCTTTGGCATTGTTTTGAACACACAGCAGCACACAGGGACAAAGCGTTGCTGAAGGCAGAGTTGGCTGACACTCTGACAGCTTTTTTTTTATTATTTTGGCATCGTAACTTGGGTTGACTTTGAGCCCCACTAATTATCACAGACCCTCCTGATGGGAATGCCAACAAGTCCCCCAAAAAAGTTTTTCATGCCTTTAAGGAAGTGTTCATCCAAAACTGACAAT
Source organism: Gila orcuttii (assembly GCA_026230005.1). Lineage (NCBI taxonomy): Eukaryota > Metazoa > Chordata > Actinopteri > Cypriniformes > Leuciscidae > Gila > Gila orcuttii. The sequence goes on along the minus strand of JAPDVR010000007.1, from coordinate 42,351,825 downwards.
TCAGTCATATTTACTCACCTTGTTGTTATTCCATACCAGTCTTACCTTATAGTTTCCATAGAACACCAAAGGAGATGATTTACATGACTGTCCATGCTGCTAAAGCTCTTAAGCTCTCCCTGTGGTGAAAATCAAGTTTTTAATGTTGCTTATACGTCTATGTGGTATTTTTAATATGCTTTAAGACCAACCATGTGCAAATTCAAAAGTCAACACCATTGCTTAGTATTTTCTCCTTAAAACTGCAGTGAACCAAAGACAGTCTCAAAAACACGGTTTGAAATCGCAGTTGTTACTTCACAAATATGTTATAACTAATCCCGTCAACATGTGGGCGGGCTTTAGCATATTATGAACTGCTGCGAAGCAGGGGAGTCTCAAGAGAAGCAGGTTATCCTGGTATATTTTTCTGTTGATATGAAAAATCGTGTACATTTAGCAATATAGCGGGTGAAATATGTATATGATGCATATCACGATGTTATGATGAACTATGCCTTTCTCCACTGATGTGTTCTAAGTTGTTCAAAGCATTTCTAAGGATATTGATTTTAGGATACAGACTGAGATGGCAAATGGGAACATGGCTTGTGCAACATTTACAACACATTATTAGCTGTTTGATAACGTTGTCAAGCAAAAGGCTAATCATATTAATTACGGTTATGTGTCCAACATTGTAAAGAGCAATACAATGGATTAAACCAGTACTTCCACTTGCCATTATGCGGCGTTTACAGTAAAGTTGACCGAGTGGATCAGGTATTCTGAGCTTGTGTGAGTGAGTGGAGGCAGGGCTAATTTGCATATTCATGGTTCCGCGTATACTAAATGAAGCAAGGGTGTAGAGTGACATTCAAGCTATTTTAAGGCACAAAGACTTTTTTTTCATAGGACAACATTTTTAAATGTCATTTTGGTTATCAAAGATGAGCTTTAAAGGAACACACCACCGTTTTTTGAAATAGGGGTTATTCACCGTCTCCCCTACATTTAGATAGGTGGGCAAATGCAATTTTGTCTCAGTGCTGCCATGATTCTGCCATCATGTCCTTGATTTTTCCTGGTCTTGTGGCAGGATCATGACAGACCCATGTTTTGTGTACAAGCGCATGGTCTGTTGTTTGTGCCATGTGCTTGTGTTGTCTCGTTATGTAACTCCGCCCCTTTGTTACCCTTGTCTTGTCATTATTGTCTAGTCAGTTTCACCTGTTCTCGTCATTGGTGTTCCCTATTTAATCCCCTTGTGTTTGCTGTCTTGGGCCGGTTCATTGTTTGATGTTGTATCATACCTTGTCTTACTTTGTGTGAAACAAACCGTGAGTAACCTGTTGAAGGTCTTGTCTAGAAAGAAGTGTTTGATCCCGTCTTAGCTGTTAGTTTACTGTCTGAGTATTAGTCTAGTATTGTCCATCCTGTCTTGTTTTGCCCCGTCGTGGGTTTTGTTTTCTGTTTTTGTCATTAATAAACCCCTGGGGGGGGGGGGTTATCACTTTTACTCACGACATGCTATCTTGCAACAAAAGATTCCATTCATTATGCTAAGCTAAGCTAGTGGCGACGCTGCCAGACTAACTAAGACAATGCATGCACTAAGACAAAAATGCGTTTGCCCACCTATCTAAATTAGGGGAGAGGGTGAATAACCCCTATTTCAAAAAACGGTGGTGTGTTCCTTTAAAGCTCATCTTTGATAACCAAAATGACATTTAAAAATGTTGTCCTATGAAAAATTTTGATTTTGATTATATGGCAGAATTTTAATTTTGGGTGAACTATTCCTGTATTGACTTTATTGAAAGTTATTATAATTTATTATTATAATGTCCCTCTCAGATGTCTGAATTTCTAATATTCACTTTTGCAATCCTCAGCTTAAACCCTAATTTAAATCTTAATACCATCCTGCTTTTACCGCTAAAACAAACCTGTCCTGCAGAACTCAAGGATGCGTGAACCAGGCGCCTGGGGCAAATGAGAAAACGATTAGGGTGAAATTATAGGAATCACTGACCATTTAGCTGAAATTACAGACTACAAAGGTGATTGTCAAAACCAGCTTGGTGTCTAATAACAAATCATTTAGGTGACATTAATCCCAAGTCTGTTATTAGACCAGCCCTTTCCTCCTTGCAGGAATCAAAGCCTTTTTCCTTACTCTTTCCTGCTTCATCTGTTGAACTAAAGGTAATGCATTGAAATCTTTTTATTTATTTCTTCTCTGATCGCTGAAGTTGAGAAGGTATCACGAGGACAAAGGGAGGTCACTTATGTCACGGTGCGACTGTGCAGAAGGAGAATTATGTGGATATATGTCATATGAAAGCACCCTCTTTCAATATTTCTCTCCGCATTGGTATTGGCCAGATATTGTGATTCCGTGACCTCAAGACTCCTGTGCTCATATGCCATTTTCTCAGTGAACGTCTCATAACAGATGCCAGAAGCACTGTAGGAAAGTGGCCACCATCATTGAAAGTGAATTCTTAAAGAAAAAGTGACCCAACTTTTCTAAACAATAAGTTTACTTATTATTTACTTACTTGCATGTCATCCCAAACCTCAATGCAGGTATTTTGAAGCACACAAGGAGAATTTTTATAAAGTTACTTACTGTAGCTTTTTTCCGTATAGTTAGTATAGTGACCATGACTTTGAAGCTCCAAAAAGACTAAGAATCACCATTAACTGCCAATACTACTTATGAACTATATTTATTTTGAAGTAACTATTGTTATGTGTCTTTTGAAGTAATATGGTAGCTTTACAAAACAAAACTGAAGATGTCATCAACCTAAATATTCCTTTCAGGAGACCTGTAATATTCTTTTTCTTTTCTCCATTTTGTGTCCCATTGGAAAGAATATCAGCATACAGGTATAAAATGAATATGAGTAAATAATTCACAGGGACCAGAGAATAAATAGACATAATAATCTCTTTAAAATGGGAGAAAGAACTTCAGAAACTTCATGTTCTCCCTCACAATTGTTCTTTTTTTTATAGCCTTTTTCAATAGTTTGGTAGAACAGTGGTCACTTTGTTTGGCAGGCTAATTAGTAAAAGCATCAAAGTGCTTTTCCTGTCGTTTTAGATGTGAGAATCAAAACAAAACAAAACAGCGCCTGCGTCCAAATTCAGCATCACAGACAGTAGAGTAATTAATGCTGTGGTCGCCACCTCACGCATCTTTAATTCAGCACATGTTACATAAAAGCTACTTGATGTACTGTAGCCCAGTTCTGGCAGTTGGGTCGCTGTGTTTATATCTGACCCTCGAGAGAGGCCAGACATCTCTCTTTCCTTTCATATCCTCTGATCTTCCACCAACCCCATCTTTTCATCTTAACTCTCCCTCTGAATATATCACTAAAGCTCTTATTCCTCCGCTCACTCACTCTCTCGTTCCCTCTCTGCATCTTTTTTTCTGTCTTTTTGTTTTTATTGCTGCTTTCTCTGGTTTATTGTCTCTGTGTATGTGCACATGTTTATGTTAGAGCTGGGTTGTATGATGGTATACATCAGAGATCTGACAACAAGTCGAGACATCATTTATACCATGGTATAGATATATATGCACGGCTATCAGTATGCAGATCTATTTTTTTGTTATTTACGTGTTAGAGTGATGGAAAAAAGTTGATGCACAAGAAAATGTTTGAGAGACACAATGCAATGTATAATGTGGTTGTCACTCACATAAATCATCTTACACAATCAAGATAATGTAGTCACTTCGTGTAAATAGATTGATTCCCTTTATTATAGACTTAATGTTGCAAAACATTGGATGGCTGTATTTTAAAGCTTATTTGTGTAAAACTTAACTACAGAATATATTTGTTTACAAAGAGTAAATGCTAATTTATTCTCCCTCCTTGCTATTTGCACCACATAGTTACAAAAAATATTATAGATTTATATTCAATTTGAAAGTATTTTAGATATTATATATGATTTATGTTAAATTTAAAATTATATATCAAATATTTATATAAATAACTTATTCATAAACACAGAATATATTTATCTGTTTTTTTTTTTTATTTTTTTTTTTATAATTTTAATATCATCGACAAGGCAGAGGAAAATGACAACCTGGCAAGCTTATACAAAACATTATATAAACATTTATATTAAATTGATATTTTATAAATTATTTTAAATATAATATTAGTTATTTTCATATATATTAATACATAGAAAATTATATATCATACATACAAAAAAAGTATTATATGCCTTTCATTTAGATATTTTAATATCAAAGACAGTAAGAGGACAAGCTGAAAGTATTTGCTTGTTTTTTTCCTGTGTATTTCTTTAATGTGTTCTTCCTTGCTCATTTCCTCTTCTCGCCTTCATTAAGTAAACTGAGGGCTGCTGACAGCCCTCTAAGAAAATGAGCTTTGACACATCCAAGTCATGCTAGAAAACTTAATGTATGCATATTTGAATTCCGGGATATAAATAACATCTCCTAAGTTGACTGAAATATTACATAATTTTGGTTCGTACGCGGTTTCTAGCCTCATGTGGCAGCGTGATTACATTTTCATGACTCTTTTTTTTTTTAACCAGCACAACTGTTTTTACTCCTCACTATCTCACAGCGTATGCATTATTAGTAACTGTAACTCATAAAAGTCCAGGCGAACATCCTGAAGTGTGAAGTGTGCTGAAGTGTGAATACTCAGGCTGATGTGTTTCATCCCTTTCACATTTCATCCTTCAGTCTGATCGTCACTGCTGCACCTTTGTGTGTGAAGAGCTGTTTAAGTGGCATACCTTTTTAATACAGCATCTGTCATTATTGCACATGTTTAAGGTGTGCGTTCATCTCCTTCTTCTACTGCTGCAGGTCAGCTGGTAAATGATTACAATCACAAACTTTAATATCTGAACTTTTTTCTTCTGTAGCTTTAAAAGCTGCACTCCATAACTTTTTTTGTGTTCAAAATGTAAAACAATTATATAATAAGCGAGTACGTCATGAATCCATTTTCCAAACCGTGTGTTTGTCGTATCCTGAATCGCTACACCTATAATAAGTGTTTATATTCAGACTATTTTAGACTGAATTGGGTCGTACCGCTGTGGAGTAGCCCAGTACCTGCAGGATGCATGCAGTTCTGTTTATTATCCGCTAAAGCGACAAATGTTAAGGACTGCAGCTTTAAAGAAAATTGTCAGAAAATAGAATAGCAAAAAAAGTTCACCCACCCATCCATCCATCATTCTTTTGTTCTGTCCATCCATTCATCATTCGTTCTTTCTGTCTATCTTTCAATTCATCCATCCATCCATCCATCCATCGTTCTTTCATTCTTTTTATCTATGCATCATTCTTTCATTCCATCCATCCATCCATCCATCCATCCATTGTTTTTTCATTCTGTCTATCCATCATTCCACCCATCGTTCTTTTGTTCTGTCTATCCATTATCCCATCCATTTTTCTTTGTCTGTCTATCTTTATATAATTCTAGTTAGCCACCTATAGAAATGCTATAGCCTATCTATTTAATATATTTCCATTTTATATCGTATCATATTTTAAAAATAATTTATTTTAAACTTAATTTCCTAGAATTCATTACTTTTGTTGAATTTATTTTCTATCAGTTTTATTTTACTCCATTGCTAGAACGTTAGTGTGTAATAACTCGAAATATTCATCGTATTAATGTTTACATTTTCTTGCAAGCTTAGTATTGTAGTATACCACGTTGTTTAATAATATAGAAGGCAGATTGTTTTCAATTCAGTTTATGTACGCCAATCAACATACTGCAATACACTCTCTCTGCAATATTCTGTTCATAAGTCTTTCTGCTTTTGATAGGGCAGATAACCTTTGTCATGGCCCATTGTCCTAACCTTCATCTGGTGTAGTTGGAGAGGAATGAACCCTCTGTTGTTAAGCGAAGGTATGGGCCGGGCTGTTTCTTACCTCAGGCTCTGGCCACAGCTGCTGAAGACAGGCCTTGGCCGTTTTTTTTAGCCCAGCACCAAGCTGACAGGCTTCGAGATCTGACCTCACACCCTGAAACCCAAACCAAGGTGACATGTCCTGGCCTGCCCCTCTGAGTCTGTCTTTCCAGTTTGATGTATTGCCATTATGTAGGAATGGCATGGCTTGAGGACAAGAGGACTCAAGGACTGATTGTGAGTGTGATGGGGGCGCAGGGGTATTTGGACCCGTAGCAAGGACCCTGTCCAGCCCTCTAAGTCCTGACATGGAGGCAGGAGTCGTGGCAGCCGGCCCTTAACCATGTGTGTGCCCAGTGCTGGCAGGCCTGTTTCTCTGCTCTCTCTCATCCCTGTGTCAGATGGCATGATTCGGGCAACGTTCAAGAGCTGCCAACCCGACTGTCTGTCTCCCTGTGGCAGTTCCCAATCTCTCACTGCGACGGAGAGGTCACCTCCCGAACGCCAGCTGACTCCTCCATGCTCATCCTCTGTTCTCTAATATATCGTTTCTTATTCTGCGCTGACCATCTTATTAGAAGGAGCTCCAAGTGATAGATGTAGGTTGTATAAACAGTCGAAGATGATGTCTTCAGGGTTATCTACTCCCTGCTCATCTGCCAAGTCATTAAGCTGAGAAGCATCCTCTACCAATAGTAACAGCTTGCTGATTTCACACCTTATTTTTCCTCATAAAAAGAGATTGATCTGCGGAGAGTTCTAGAAGCGAAAGGCCCACCCACACACCACAAGCTGCAGGTTCTGCTTTTATTTTGGTTTTGTGTATATAGTTAAATGTGCTCCTTTTTTAAAGGTTCTCATAATGATGTACTCTAAACACTGATATATTATTAAGGAAAATCATATAACTATAATTTAGGGATATAATGCAATATGCTATCTAAATGGGTAGGGCATAATTCAAAATTAAAGAATTGGCTCCCTTTTAGTTCATGAGTTGAATTTAATTGACTACATCCCACAGGAAGTCGGGAAGTTGAATTGCAAGAGTAGTTCATTGGAATTTCATGAAAGAAACACATTTTTGCTTCAACTGAATTGTTGGCTTTATCTGAGAGCATATTGGTTGATTTTAATTTTTTTGTTAAACAATTTTTGGAAATGCCTATAGAAATTATGAATGGGTAAAATACTTCTGGAACCAACTTGCCTGATGAAAAAGCTCTTTGTTTTCATTAGCTTCAAGGACAAGGTGGTTCTGTGCCATAGTGCTTATAGGTTCTGAAGCACAACATCCCAAGGCCCCTTGTGGCAGCAAAGGTTTGAGAAACATAAATGGGATATTGCTCACTGAAAAACCTTAGTTTCTAATGGATATTAGATCCCTTTCTACAAAAGCACATTTTGTAAAGTATATTATCACAGATAATAACCTAGATGTGCTGAGTTTGACAGAAACCTGGCTAAAACCAGACTATTACATTACTTTAAATGGATCCACCCCCTAAAATTACTGTTATAAACATGAGCCTCGTCTGAAAGGCAAAGGGGAGCAAAGGGGGAGGTGTTGCTGCAATTTTCAGTAATATTTCCAGTATTACAAGGTCTAGTTTTAAGTATAATTCTTTTGAAGTGATGGTGCTTTATGTAATGTTATCTAGTGTAAGCAAGGCCTAAAGCTAACTTTTTGCCGCCAGTGACAATGGCCGGCCATAACTTTTTTTTTCTTTTTTTTTCTTTTTTTCCAGCCATGAAATTCTTTTTGCAGGCAGTTATGACACCAACATTTTAGATACCAGTTAAGATTCACAATTTTCAGGTACAGAAATATGATAAAGTAATCAAATGGTTAAATAGCACTGAATAGTCTTCACTGTATAAATTAAACATAGATCAATCCTGATATAAGTTACAAAAGTTTATTATTCAGTCAAGGGCATTTCAGTCAGTCAAGAGTGATTTTTCGTTGTCTTTTATTGTTTGATTAACATTAAGGACACAGACGGCTGCAGGTATCCTATTAGGCTGATGTCACTTTAATGGCTAATGCAATAAACCGATACACATGTATTTTCTTTCTCAACTGTTTATGTTCACTTAAGACAACTGATTATGTTTACAAGGATACTCGCCAATACGGGCATTTTCAAGTGCAAGGATACGTGAAAGATAGTTCAATTCAATATTTGCGTGCTGTCTGAGATGCGGATTTCAGAGTGTGCTCTTCAGATGTTTGCGCACAGAAAACTTCCCACACAGTGAGTAACATATTGAGTTTTTTGTGCTTGAATATTTTATTTGGCAAGACTTAAACTTTCGTGACGATGTACCACTGGCCAGTCAACTTTCCTGAGCATTGTTCATGTTTGTTCACGTTCACGTTCTCAAAACATTGCATTGCTAGAATTTATAAAAAATATTACAGGCCAACTATCGATTGACACCATTTCATATACTTGCCAACACTGATTTTTACTCGCATTTGTCATGTGACGAGTATTCATTTTATGCCCTGAGTGTAAGTGATAAATCCTGTTTGACATTTACTGGCTACTTTATGCAGGCCACCAGGGCATAATACAGACTATATCAAAATTTATAATCAGAATAATGACTGGCTGGAGTAAAAGTCTTAATTGATGGTGATTTTAATAGACATGTAGATAATGAAAAAGGCTCTACTGGGTGGTTTCCCTGCGCACTTAATAAACAAATCTGGTCCAAAATGTATCAGCTAGAGTTCTTACTAGAACCTGGAAGTATGACCATATTAGCCCGGTTCTGTCAACACTGCATTGGCTCCCTGTGAAACATCACAATCTAGACTAAAAACACACCTCTTTAACCTGGCATACACATCACATATTATCAATCTGATGCAGCCTGAATCATAATCACAGCAGATTCATTCGTTGGCCAGAGGAGAAGTTGCAGAACTGCTTTATAGATTAAATGAACTAATTTAATAATTGATGATCTCTACAACAGAACTGAATCAACACTGAACTGACTTCAGCTTCATAATTGAAGAAATCCATAATTTTGTTATCACTGTAAAGCTTGAAACAATCGGTATTGTATAAAGCACTACATAAATAAAGGTGACTTGACTTGACTCACATGTCACACAGAACATGTTCTTGTTCATGGCCATTTCTTCTGTGATGAAAGGCTCAAGTGCACCTTGCAATCGATAGAACATTGAGACGTGACTGTTTTACTATTGCTCCGTGCAGAAACATGTTAAGACGGAGTTATCAAAGAGACAATTGTTACTGTTTCATTATATCCCAAATACACAGCTATTGATTTAAGCGCATCACTGGGGAAGAATTTTGTTAATGTCGTCCGATATCTTTATAAAATAAACATAATTCCTAAGTGTAAACAATCCATAGAACCCAGTGTTACGACCAACATCCCATTCTCCATTTGAGTTCTCAATGTCTGGGTGGACTACAGTTAGTCACATCAGCTAAAGCAAAGCTGTTTCTGTTGAATTATGGCCCAACCAGGCAGAGAGGGTTGCTGTGCTGCTACAACATATCCACAGGATCCTGCCAATCACTAGAACATACAGACTTCAGACCTCCGGCTCTAAATGCCCCATTGAATCTGGAGGACATAGAAATGCCACATGGGGTGAAAATGAATGAAGGTCTGTGTAAATAATCATGTGAGGGTATATAGTATTGTAGATGTCTGGAGGCAAAATATTTAATTCTTTAGGGCAGGACATTACTTGTTGGTGCCTGCATTTCTTTTCCAGCAGGATATAAATGTTTAACTGTATTCAATGTTGAGGCAAAGGCCTGTTCATCTGTAGTAATTGTATAGGAATCATGGTTTGGGATATCACAGGCAGTGTGTACAGCAATGTGAAGGTTTTAGAGATGTTATCTCAGCATTGCTCTCTCATGCGGTACCATGGGATTGCCTGATGCCTGGCTGGCAGATGACTTCCAGAGGAACTCCCACAGTACATTTGCTATCAGTACTGATGAACCAGATATGAGTCACCGCTGTAAATGTCTGCAATAGCTCCCACCAAAGGTCAACAGCAGCAGACGGAACAAGAGAATGAACTGAGAAACCATTACGTCTAATTCAGCAACCGACTGACAGCTGGCAGAAATCAACATTTTGAATGTGTTGCCATTAAGCACAATAACAACTCAAAGAAATGGAAATTAAAGTAAGAAAATATGTGTTTGGTATTGATCTAGAGTCATAACAATACTGAATTTTCTGGATTAAAAAGAGATGGATAAAAAGCATTATCGTGGAATGAACATTGTGTGTGTGTGTATGTATATATGTATGTGTATTTTAGGGCTGTAAAAATGAATGCGTTAACGCATGCAGAATTTTTGTTTATAATATTTAACAATTAAAGCAGAATCCGTTTTTTCTGTCATCTATTGCCTGCGCTACAGTATATGATCATGCTATCATTTAAGTACTATTAAAACATCCAAAAAATTTAACTCAAATGTTTACTGAAGCACAAATACCCAAACCGCGTGCACAGAATACCGCTTCAAACAGCACGCCAGCACTGCATAGAGTTCTCTTTCGCACTTGAACAGACAAAAACTCTCAACGGACAATGGACAAATTCCCATTTTGTCGTGTATCTTCGTAAGCACAGTGTTAAATGAACGTAAAGAGTTGTGAAAAAATAGGTGTCAGCTCCGCGTCATGTGCGCTAGGTCTTAAAGTGACAGCAGCCTAAATAAACCTTTCATTAATGTTAATCAAACTTAACTTTTGTAGCTTTGATGAGGATTTATCTAAAACAGATACAGAAATTATTCAGGAAATTATAACATGTCTGCATATTGCCTGCTATAACTACTTGAAAATCTTAAAGCACTGTTTATATGTTTAAAATGATAGCTTCTCAAAAATGATAGCGTTTAAATTATTCTGTAATGTTGAATGGCTATAATCAATGTCTAAAATTGAAGGGGGAAATCCATTTAATAGAGACTTCAGAATCAGAACTGGTATCAGTGATACTGGCCTTTATTCATAGTGCTTAGTAAAAAGATGGCATTAAACAAATATACTGTCTTTATGTTGTTTCTACATTATTTTGGAGATTTAGTGTGGAAGTATTACAATATAAAAATATATGAAAAACTTTAATATTAGGTCCAATTAATCATGACAGAAATGACAGAATATATACAGTATATATTCTGGCAAAATGCGCACGGGCAAATTACAAGATAAATTACTAAAATACTAAAGCTCGGCATTCCAACTTTGTGAACATTCATAGCGAATTTTTGATGGCATGAGTCTGAACCGATGAATGTGATTTTCAAACTCATGCTGATGTAAATAAAACGATCTCGCACTGACTGACACGTCCGAAGCGTGAGCACAAAGACACCTCTCTGATATACACAGAATTACAGTATTTAAAAATATCTATCTTGGCGAGTATTCACGCAAACATTATATGTTATGTCTTAAGTGGAAGATTGGTTAACTGTTGGGGAAAACATCTGATGTGTAAATTATATTAGAACTGTGCAGTACAGTAGGTCTTATTATAAGCTACAGGCTGTCTGTTTCATTAATGTAAATCAAACAATTGTGGTACCATGGAAAAAAGTTGAATATATATATAATTTCCTATAGATATTTGTTTTTGACTTGGTGTGTGCCAAATTTGGTGTTATTACCAGAGATTTGCTAGGCGGTTTTGTTTTAGAACCTTACAATTTTCTCAAAATGGACTTTGCTGTCTCTATCAATTTCAAACAGGTGTAGCTCATTAATTTTTCTCGGATTTCAACAAAGCATACATCATTTGAAGGTTTTTAATAGAGAATCAATGAGAATGAGAATGTTGTAAAAAAAATTTAAAAAATTGCTCATTGTGACTCATTTTGCCAGCACAGGACACACACACACACACACACACGCATACACACATAATGTATACATCAATGGTAAATCATTGAACACATTGCTAAAAATCTATTTCTCTATGGTGAAAATGAATGGGATTTTTACATTTGGAAATCTCTATGCAGCCTTTCATGAGGAAACATGATCAGCATGATCTTGAGAGTTCTTTACCAAGAACGAATGTAGCCCTTTTCCATACAATAGAATCATTTTGGTATGAGCTCTTTGTGCTGAGATGAAAACATGTTAAATAAGCTTTCATAACCCATAACTGATAGCTGGCCATGAGAAACAGCCATGATGAACAATTGGCCTCTGTACAAAGACACAAAACCCGTGTTCGCATGATTTTGGGCTACAAAGTATCTCTTTGTCCTGAACTCTTAAGTTTGTGTGTTCTGCTGCCTCACATTGATGTAGTACAACTGAAGTTTTTTGGAATTGCAGTGTGAATGACCTGGTGTTAGAAAAGAGACTAAGAGTCATCTTGTGATTGGGAAAATCCACAAGGAAATCTGAACGTTCCTCTGACTTCTGCACGGTCTGAGATGGAGCTACATCCTTGCAACAGAATGTACTGTAATACATAGAAATTCAGTTGCACCGGCTCTAATCCTGTTTGTAGCACTTATAGACTTTTTGTGCCACGATGCTGACACGATCCTTGCTTTGGGACTTGTGTTTGCAGACCAAATAATTAATTATTGGATATAATTTGCTTATAGAAAAAGTAGTGTACTGTACACAGTATCACCTTGTGCTGTCGTAACTGTGAATGGACAGTTATGGTGCCGTGGGATAAAAAGTAGAAAGGCACATGAGCCATAGCATTGTTCAAGACTTCATCATCATAAATGAAACATTGGTGAGGCCGCGTTCATTGGGTGTCATCTTGTTTCTGATGGATTCTTGTCACAGATTGGCCTCTGTCTGCTCACAGCTGTTCTGAGCTTGTAAATGACTGTCTTGCGATGACATTGGCTCTGCCCTGCTGTAAAAACACTGTCTGGAGTGGTTTGAAACACCCATTATTCCCTTGTTAATGTTCTATCAATGGACTTTCATGCCTGTGTTCAGGTTCAAAATAGCATACTGTTCTTACTATTCCTGCAGTATATAGTATGCATAGAATATCTACATATTCTAGGTACTAGATACCTACTACATTAGCCAACATGTGAAATATACACTAGGGCACACACACTGCAGGTACTCCATCCCACAATGCAATGCACTTCCATGGAATTACTTGTAAGAAATAAGCCACTAAAGGTTTTGTGTTAGAGTAAGGGGTGGTTGTAGATGTGGTTGCTCTCTTATGGATGATTTAGAGATGGAAATATCATGTAATATTTCTTGTTTTAACCTATGTTATTGGACCTCCAATAATTGAGAAATTTTTACACAATGTTATTATTAAAGAACGCATGCAGTTTTATTCTATACGAGCTGTATTGTACAGTATACATTGAACATTGAGCAAGTACACTGTAAAAAGTTTTTTGAAGCTGAAGAACATTTTTCAAGAAAATACTATTTCAGTCTTTATACTTAAAAATTGCATGTTACTTGTTGTTTCTTTGTAGTTATTTGTAAAATGTACTTGAAATATCTGTGGTAAAATCGTTTTAAATCAAGTCCTACACCAAATATTTTTCAGTATATCCTATTCTGGACATTACACCAGTTGAGTCCTTCACAAACATATTTTATTCACTACAATTCCTTAAGAAAATGAATCTCCTATAGCCCCAGGGGTACAACACCTTGGACATCAATCGATATATTTCCAACACACCCACGGTATCAATAACTTAGGAGGTATTTTGGCTCTTTTTAACTTCAAGAGTCTGGAAAAACGGAGTAGAAACTGAATGGTGTGAATTGTTTTTAATGTGATGTTTGCTTTACAAACAATGCATCAGTGACTATATGATGCCATTCCAAGTCAAGTTCACTTTTTATCCGGGTCAGTCAGAGCGAGGTTGGTTTGGACGGGTCCGGATGGATTCTCCCAGAGCTGTAGAGGTTTAGCAGATGCGCTCTTAAATGTTTTGCCTGGCCAGCAGCTCTTCTCCCTTAGTACCAGCACTATGATACTGTGTCCTTGAAGCATCAGATTTCAGTTTGGTTTTTAACTGAATAGTAGACAGAACCGAGTCGGTTTTGTCGGTTGGGATACTGTTTATATTTTTGTTTGAAAAGTAGGGTTTTTTGAACTTGCCATTAAAGGTTGTTTAACAATATGGATCATTTATTTAGAAAATTATGGGTAACAAAACATCTGGAGCATAGCCTATTAGCCTACATGTGGATGTTCATATTCATTATAAATTATTTTATACATCTTTTAAAATTTACCAAGCATTTTACTTTAGTTCTGATTTGAAGTGTTTCTGAAAGCTTTTTAATAATAATAATAATAATAATACACTTTATTTTAAATAGCTCCTTTTATATGCTTTTTATAGATGTTTATATATAGATTATATATTTTATATATATATATATATATATATATATATATGTATGCTTTTTATATAGCATCTTCTCAAAGCACGTTACACAAAAAAGCTTTATTTCTTTCAAGCATACACTCACCTAAAGGATTATTAGGAACACCTGTTCAATTTCTCATTAATGCTATTATCTAATCAACCAATCACATGGCAGTTGCTTCAATGCATTTAGGGGTGTGGTCCTGGTCAAGACAATCTCCTGAACTCCAAACTGAATGTCAGAATGGGAAAGAAAGGTGATTTAAGCAATTTTGAGCGTGGCATGGTTGTTGGTGCCAGACGGGCCGGTCTGAGTATTTCACAATCTGCTCAGTTACTGGGATTTTCACGCACAACCATTTCTAGGGTTTACAAAGAATGGTGTGAAAAGGGAAAAACATCCAGTATGCGGCAGTATTGTGGGCGAAAATGCCTTGTTGATGCTAGAGGTCAGAGGAGAATGGGCCGACTGATTCAAGCTGATAGAAGAGCAACTTTGACTGAAATAACCACTCGTTACAACCGAGGTATGCAGCAAAGCATTTGTGAAGCCACAACACGCACAACCTTGAGGCGGATGGACTACAACAGCAGAAGACCCCACCGGGTACCACTCATCTCCACTACAAATAGGAAAAAGAGGCTACAATTTGCAAGAGCTCACCAAAATTGGACAGTTGAAGACTGGAAAAATGTTGCCTGGTCTGATGAGTCTCGATTTCTGTTGAGACATTCAGATGGTAGAGTCAGAATTTGGCGTAAACAGAATGAGAACATGGATCCATCATGCCTTGTTACCACTGTGCAGGCTGGTGGTAGTGGTGTAATGGTGTGGGGGATGTTTTCTTGGCACACTTTAGGCCCCTTAGTGCCAATTGGGCATCGTTTAAATGCCACGGCCTACCTGAGCATTGTTTCTGACCATGTCCATCCCTTTGTGGCCACCATGTACCCATCCTCTGATGGCTACTTCCAGCAGGATAATGCACCATGTCACAAAGCTCGAATTATTTCGAATCAATTGGTTTCTTGAACATGACAATGAGTTCACTGTACTAAAATGGCCCCCACAGTCACCAGATCTCAACCCAATAGAGCATCTTTGGGATGTGGTGGAACGGGAGCTTCGTGCCCTGGATGTGCATCCCACAAATCTCCATCAACTGCAAGATGCTATCCTATCAATATGAGCCAACATTTCTAAAGAATGCTTTCAGCACCTTGTTGAATCAATGCCACATAGAATTAAGGCAGTTCTGAAGGCGAAAGGGGGTCAAACACAGTATTAGTATGGTGTTCCTAAAAATCCTTTAGGTGAGTGTATATTTATGAAACATCGGACTGTATGATAAAAACAGAACCTCTGGAAGTATTTTTTTTATGTATGTATTTATTTATTTTCAATCCATTTAAAGAAAATCATGAAAAAAAAAATCAGTTTTCACAAAGAAAAATAAAATCAACATTCATAATACTAAGAAATATTTCCTGAGTACCAAATCAGCATATTAGAAGGATTTCTGAAGATGTGACACTGAAGACTGAAGTAATGGCTGCTGAAAATCCAACTTCGCCATCAAATAAATTAAATTTAAACTTATTTTAAAATAGAAAACTGTTATATTAAATTTTATAATATTTCACTGTATTTTATATAATATTTCACTGTTTTCACTGTATTTTTTAGCATAAAAGATTTCTTTCAAGAACATATAAAAATCTTACGGACCTGAAACTTTTGAACATTATCCCTTTAATGCATTTTTCTGCATTGTTTCTTTCCTTAAAACTGAAGCATTATCCAATTTTCAGGCAAATCACATCCCACACATCGTGATCCAGTCAAAAATGCTCATTTGAGAGCCCCAGTAACCTCATTTGGTCTGAAGTATACCTACACCATACTGGCTACACTCACACGCACACAAAATGTGATGGAGGGCACGTTCTTCAAATGAGTTTTAGTATTGTTTCACAAATTAGAAATGCCGTAATGTACCGTGCCATTTAACATGGCTCAGACAGCAATTAAGACTCCTCTTCAGAGAGGTCGTGACAAGCTGTTGAGCTCTCAGAAGCAAGTTAGGAGAAATGGTAAAAAGGAACCAAAGGCATGCTGGCGGCAGTGAAATGAAAGCAGACAATCTGGTTTTAAATGTGAATCTGGCACTTCACATTACCACTCCTTGCAAAATGCAGAAATGAGGTTGACTGCACAGTCTAGTGATTATTCCTGTTTGTGAACTTAGAAACAGCTCTGTTTTGTATATCAGTGCCTCTTTCTCAGAACAAACATATGTTGAATTACCATGTATAAATTGTAAAAAAGACTCAAATTGACCAAGAAAAGCCCCCATGTTGCTATTTAGCACTAATTCATTCAAGTCGTTCAATGATGGAATGCAGTCATTCCCCCAAGCATGATCTCACCGTGAGGCTTGTGTAATTTTAGTGAATTAAATAATAGAGTTAATGGGTAGGAATGATGCTTAATGTAGATTTGTTTCATTCTCATTAACAACCTACGAGTGCTGTGATTACCAAGCACTTCAATAAGAAATCAGCTTCGATATGTCTAGCACTTTAAATGTCTAGACTTTAAATGGTGAGCAATCCTCGCAAAAGAATGTGTCGGATTTTTAATAACATGAGACCCGGTGACTCGTGGACGGCCGTATGATGGAGCATTACTTACAAGCCATTGAGTTTATCATTACACCTCAACATTATTCCACCCTCCCTCGGTTAGCACGCGGCCCTGGCGCTGCCTAATTCACTTAATTCCTTGATTATCGATTCCACAGGCCTCTGGGAAGAAAGGTCAATGTTTTCCATGTGCTCACCTGAAATTTAAAATGTCATTGAAAATGAGGAGGCAGCCACGGAGCAAAAATGGTCTCTTCAAAGGGCAATGGCCTCCTAATAGAGACATGCATGTGCATATATGCTTGTGGCCGTTTACACAGGGCATGTATACTGGGGGGTGGGGGGTGGGGGCTGGGGTGGGGGGGGCTATGGGGGAAATGAACATGGAAATGTTCTTCCAACAACAAAATGCTAGATGACCATGGCACTCTTTTTATTATAAAGCCTTCATTATCTCATGGCTATATGCAAAAAAAAGTTAAAAGAACTCTCCTACTGTATGTTTCAGCGCAGACCTTCCTCAGAGAGAATAGCACAAACAATCTTTCCACAGGTGTGAGTAAAATTATTAATTTTAATTTTAATTAAAGTCACATGGTTAGCAAACAGCTGTCGTGTGACTCAATCTCATATAGTGTTTAACATTTGCTATTATTACTTGTCTCTATACTCAGACATTATTCAAACACTTCACAAAAAATAAAAAAGTTTGAAAAAAAGGAATTACAATCCAAATCCTCATTCAGTCTTGGATATTTCATAGCCTTTAATTTATATAACCGGAAAAACAATTCTCTCTGATTAAGTTTGTGTTCTCTATTTTTGGATTATGTTGAACCTGCAACTGTAGACTGATAATATAATTTGTAAGGAAAATTGTGCATTAAATAGGGAAGTAGGGCCTATATCCAGGGAAACTTTTACAAAAGAAACACACACACACACGCACAAACACAAACAAACAAACAAATGCATGTCTCTTTGTTTTTACAAAGAATGGGACACCCTATGGCCTTTTGAACTTTACATGTATAGTGGCTATAGCACGTCTACATGTGCACATCAATTGCGCCATTTGGGACAGGGCTATTTTATCATTGAAATCATCCTTTGAATGGTGATTTTTTTTTGTCATTGTGATGCATATTGTTTTTTTCACAGTTTATTGTAATGAATACTGCATTTTAAAAGTTAAGAAATATTTTAACACGCAGTACAGCTGATGTCAGTATAATATTGGAGAAGTTGCATGAGTCTGGGGACGGAGCATCTTGAGTGTTTATATTAACAATGGGTGTATGGGAGAGAAAGTCAGCATGAAATCAAAATTGACAATTCTTTTTTTTATGGAATATTGAAGTATTTATTATGAATTAATTATTTATCCGTTCACATCATTGTTATTTTTTTAATCATGTGCTCTTTTAATCTTAATTCAAAATAGCTTCCACTCCCTCTTGCAGCGACATTTCGTCTCTTCATTGATGTGTTTCTCTGCGTGAGGACGACCTATCATTCACATGAGATTGCCGCAATAGCATCAACAATCCAATGATCCAATCAATTCCCAATGGAGAAAATCAAGTCCTGCCCTACATTTTGTTCTTGTTCAAGAAGCCATTTCACTCAGATATACATCACAATAGAGAAGAAAATACTTCTGTTTCATGCTGACTTCAATGCACCTTAAACTCACCTTCCTTTTAAATTTATTGCATTTATTTTATTTTTTAAATGCATATTGTGTGAATGGCCACTGAAGTTAAGTAAAATTGGTTAATATGAAATGTGGTGTGTCATGCATTAAATATAGATGTGAATGAGATTCTGAAGGAGAATCAGAGATGGTCTATCCATTATTCTCTCTTCCTTTCACAATCTCTGATTTATTCAGCTCTAGATGCCCATCTCCTATTCTCCACACCGCTAGCGCTTTTGTATTTGGTT
Organism: Gila orcuttii; assembly: GCA_026230005.1. Taxonomy (NCBI): domain Eukaryota; kingdom Metazoa; phylum Chordata; class Actinopteri; order Cypriniformes; family Leuciscidae; genus Gila; species Gila orcuttii. Next base: position 42,332,878 of record JAPDVR010000007.1, on the reverse strand, counting down.
ATGATAATCAGATCCCAAACTTTATTTCTCAATGTAGCAAAATCACTCCAGGTGAGGGAAATCACGCTATACCTCTTTATTAAAAGCCTCAATCTGTGTCTGCCTTACTATCATTTTTTTCAGTGTTACTCTTTATCAGTCCTGATGATAGGATGGAGTAAAGGCTTCCAGGCAAGTGTACCCTTATATCTACTCTCTGAGAGATTTTATGAATTGAACTGACTCAGAAGTCAAGACTTCAGAACCCATATTGGCTCATACGATCTTGTGTAATCCAAATAGAGGATGTTTAGCTATGAACAAGCTTGCATGGATTCTGCACTCACGAACTGTTAACTAAAAGTAAAACCATAAAAACTTTTTTTTTACTGGAAATATAAATGTAAACTGAAATTACACCGCCCAGTGAGATAAAAAAAAGAAAAGAAAAGAAACATATTCGCTGTTTGGATTTAAGTATGGCAAATGCTGTTTCTACCATGCAATATGTTTGGCAACATTTCTTCTAATCCTAATTGATGGAGTGTGTCTTTCTACATGGTTGCTTAAGAAATGAACACTCCTACAGACTCCATCAATTATATATTGAGTATTTATACTCCAGGGATGTTGAATGCTTAAATCTGATTGGTTTACGAACGCATAACAGTTTCAAATCACTTCGCCAAATGATTTCAGTTATTTTAAAAGGTTATTTACAGCCTACAACAGCAAATGAACCAAACCCCACAGTGACACTAACCAAGCAAATAATTATAGTAAAAAATAGGATACAAATTTTAATTTTCATGTTTTTTGCCACAAAATTACGATTTATTATGTACGGATAGGACATACAATGTTTCTCCTGCTCTTTTTCTCGAACGCACACACATACAGTATGGACACACACTCACACAGAAGTGTGTTGTTAGCACTGCTCTGATGATTTTTTCAGTAAAATAGTTTATCAACTTAAAAGCTACAAGCAATTTCTCAGTAGCGAGGTAAAGCCTTGTTTATACTCGAAGCGTCCGCACGAGCGCAAATGTGCACGCGGCAAAAATGACGTCATTGCGGTGTGGGCGGTTGTGTGCGTTGGGAGCGCAAAACCCCATTTCGCCTGGCGGTGTGCACGGCACTTTTTGTAACATCGCTCGCGGCTCCGCATCCGAAGATGAACGACTTTTAGGCGACTTTATCCGAGCTGGTACGTCTGTACCAGCATGTTTATGATCATTCTATACACAGAGACATTTGCATCAAGTATAAACTTTATAAAAATTTGCGTCAAGTATAAACGCCTCGTCCGTTTGGGGAGGTGCGCGCGCAGTCGGCGGAGACTCAAGCTCGTGCGGACGCGTCGAGTATAAACGAGGCTTAATAACGGCTCTGTTCTTGGAGCAGATCAACTTACAGTTCTGCTATTAATACACACTGCTGCTGCTTTAAACTGTTGAGAGATGCACAGATTCAGGTAATTCACACACACTTGATAATTCTTTCTCTCTCTCTCCCTCTCTCTCTCTCTCTCTCTCTCTCTCTCTCTCTCTCTGTGTCTTAACTGTATTAATAACTGTATTAGACTGTAACCGTAGTATAAGCAGAATAATTGACTCTGGGCCATTGAATTATAAGGAAAAATACTCAGCTTCGCATTGTGGCTGCATTACCACCTCGGGTGTGCATCTATTATGCAACGGGCTGTGTGTGTGTGTGTAGGTATGTATGTATGTATGTATGTATGCATGCATTTTTTTAAAAAAGATTTACATTTTTTTTTTTTCGTTTTATCTTTTCCATTCTTCTTTTGTCTATTTGAGTTTATTTGATTTTTGTTTTATTTGATTATTCAAATTTTTTTCTATTGTCTCCACTGAAGAATCCAAACAAATTTCTCACTTCACCTTTAAGTGTAGCAGAGGTAGAAAAAGCATCTTATCCTTCTTGCCTTTCCTTCCCTATATTACCTGGGGGCTTTTCACAGCATGCCACAGTCTCCAAGTAAGCCTCTGTGATGCTCGTTTGGTCTGACCAGTCCTGCTGTACTTGTCTAAGAGGGAAGCACGGAAAGAAAACTGTCACATTGTGCAGTTCTCATTCCCCAAATAAAAACAGATGCATCCGTCAAGGTTAGCTTAGAACCTATGGATTTTTCTGCCATCATTATTTTCAAGCAATATTATTTTAATCATTAATCTCGAACACACATTGTATCCTTCAAATGAGATTTAGAGGAAAGCAATAAGGCTTTGCCACTGCACTCAGATAATATTACTGCACTGTCAGGGGCCATAGGGAGGGAGGGCCCCAGGCCAACTGCGGGCAGAGAGAGAGAGAAAACATACCCTCACAGTCGCTGGCTTCAAAAACTAAAGGTAAAGCCTCTCTGCTATTGAAATGCTTACCTAAACTCTGAAAAGTCTCTTGCAGAGATACCATTTCTTAGTGGTGAAAATATTTGCTCTGACAACAATTTGATTCAGTTGTAAATAATTACTAAAATGTGAAAATTTGATATTTTGTAAAGATTCATAACAATTTAACAATTATTTTATAACTCAATTCATTTGATTTTTTGACAACAAGTCAATCAGTTCAATCAATAGATGGACTAACTGGCCAATTTTAGTCTGAAAAGTAAGTTACTTGGTTATGACAATTTTATATTGTAAATATTTTTTGGCAATACAACATTGCTTAATTATTGTAGACTTAATTGTAATCAGATTTTTAAATTATGTAATAAAAGTCAGATTAAAAGAAGTCAGATTAGCCTTGATTCAGTTCCGTTGTAAAGGTCATCAATTGTTAAATTAGTTAATTTCATAAAGCAATTCTGCAAAATATTATGTCATTGTCCAGCTCAGTTCAGTTTTTATACAACAGCATCAGTACAGTCAGATCAATAATATTGTTGAAAATTAAAAAAAAATTATTTTTGATAATAAATTCAATGAATTTGATGAAGTTCTTTGATATTAAAATTGCATCATTATTGTAGACTTAAGTATCATCAGATTTTTGGATACTGTAGTTAATTGATTGCATTTTCAGATTGATGCATACTCATTTTTATACATCTGTTTACTTTATTTTTGACAATAATTCTATCAAGTCAATCAATATATGGACTAACTAGCCAGATTTAGCCTAAACATGTAAGTTATTGTAATTTTTAAATCTGTAACCAATGCATTGAATTTTCTGATTGCAGCATTATCATTTTTACACCTCTATTTAAATCAGTTCTTGATTTTTAAGGAAACTTCTGCCTATTTGAGGAATTAAGTGCTTGCAATTGCTTAACCACAGAACTCAGGGGCCTGGATATCTTGGGCCCTGGATTAAACGTTGTGACTAAAGCGTGAGATTTGTACCTAGAATGGAACCTTTCTCATGAAGCATCATGAGTTAGCAAAGTCCTTTTAGGCAAGTCATGCCACTCGGCCGCCATCTTGGCTACGCCTCCGGGCAGCTATTTCAGACTTACAAGACCAGGCTCCTATCTAAATGAATGGGCAGAGAGTCAGAACTGCACTTTCACTGGTCACCGGGACATAAAAACTGCATGTATAGAAACGGCAGTAAAATATGATAAAAATCGCTGAAAAAGTTTGATGACTTTGCCCCAAAATAAAGTTTAAAACGCCTTTTTCCCCACAGGTTATACTTTTACTACGCATGCGCAAGGGTTCACGACAACAACTTCATTTACGCCTCTATCCAGAATGCCGGTGTTGTGCCGAGCACTTAAACAAATGCTCAATGTCATTTGTTTTATCATTGTGTACAGTACAATATTTTGAATTATTATTTTCTTGTGTCTTGTTCTTCTTGTGTCTCACATTTTCTTTGCTTTGAGTGTGTACCCCTGATATAGACAGATTTTTTTGTAATCTCATTGTATAACGTTATGTGTTCTGTAAAATAGAATTATTTTTCATAAAGAAGAAATGTTGTGCTTATTGATGTTAGGGATACAGTCAGCAATTAACAATACCATCTATATTTACACAACGCACACATACACTGCATATCAAATCTGCCGCCTTTTCAAACAGTAACGTATTTTACGCTGTCGCAAACCTCAACTGTGCGCATGCGTCAGTGGAACCAGACGATAGGCTTAAATGTTTCCTGGCTTGACTGTTAAAAGCAGACGATTGGCTTTCCAGCGGGAGGGGCGGGACATGTGCATACAACCGCCATCTTTGGCGTTACGCGTTTTCCCTATATAGTTGTATTGAGGATTGAGAAAGTGCCATGTCTCTATATAAACTGTCTCTGGAGTTAGTCAGCACTACTTCTGTTTTTGCAGCTGCAGCCGCCCTGTGTGGGTCCCTGCCCGTCGTAGCGCCACTGCATTCAGGATCAGGTACACCTCCGCTGAGGCATGGGCACAGACGTGCTCTCTCTGTAATGACAGTTATAAAAGGTCAGAGCACATGTCAACCCACTTTAAAGAAATTGAGTTATAAAGACTGGCCAGTTGAAGCTCGAAGTCCTTCATTTTGTGTCATCCTCTGGCAGCCGTGTGAGCCTTAGATGCGAAGTGTCTAGGCTGGTATAATGAGAAACAGTAAGAGACAGAGCGGACGGCCCCCCTCTACCGAAACCTCCATCCCTGCTTCACTCCGTCGCTCCGTCTCAAAGCTTGTTTCCAAAGTCATCCTGCAGTTCTCTCGGAGTCTCTTCATTATGGTGGGTGGCAGATGGAAGGTCTGGTGTGCTTGAGCTTTATTCATTGTGACTTGTTTTTCATTAGTCCCTAATTTGACGTCAGGAAGCATAACTGCCTGGAGCCAAGGGGTATATAACAATTAAGGCACACGCAGGTTAGACCCTCACTTGCCACCTTCAGGTACACATGTGTGGGTTTGGTTCTAGTTAGTTGGAGGATTCATTAATGTTGGTGTGTTCAGCAAGTGATCGTAAATGAATACAATTTATTACAGATGCTACAAGTGTCAAGCTCCTCATAATTTGTTCATCATAAATCAGTAGTTTAAAAGAGTGGAATCTGGTCATGGCCTAGTGGTTAGTGATCTGACTCATTGGGCCATGGTGCTTACAGGCCACCTCTTTTTTATTATAAAAATACTGATTACATTTTTTAGTCATTTATCCACTTTATTTCCATCTCATCACCTTATACTGTAGAGGGTCTATAAGTGGTGAAAGGTTAAAATAGGATGGAATCTGCAAGCGTTACAGATACTGCCCCTGTTCCTGTGTTTTTCTGCTGTAGAGTACAGCTATTCCAGTTTTGTTTTGCAGTGAGGAGGTGTTCTACACTTCTGTCTCAGTTGATTGGGCCCAAAGTATACTGGCCTTCCTGTAGTGTTGCTCTGGAAGGGAAGTCTGCACATCTAAAGAACTCCACTTAAACCTCTTTTTTTGACTGCAAGTCTTCATGTTTCCTCTTACCTGAACCCAAGAGCTAGCCCTTCAGCTCTTAAGTTTCAGTTAAGAGGAAACATGACGACAGGCAGGGATCTGGCAGATGGGCAGCTCTGACAGAGGTTATGATACTAGAGAATGTTATGTATCTTGTGTGAAAGTGAGAAGGCAAGCAGTTTAAAAAAATATACAGGGTTATTATCGTTTTGAATTTAGTTTTATTTCTATTTTGGTTTCAGTTAATCCTTTTAATTTAGTGACATTTTCCAATAAAATTCACTCCATGACTGTTAATTTTAGTTATACAATATGTTTATAATTATAATATATTATAATTTTAGTTATTATAGTTTATTTTTTAATATAGTTTTATTATTTTTTATTATTCTATTTTTGTTGTAGTTTTAGTATTTTATGTGCTTCTAATGAGTTGTTAAATGATAAATTGTGTATATTAAATTAATGAACAATAAGGCAATATGTGCCCATTTGTATTTTATTTTAGCTAATTTTAGAGTCATTGAAATGTATTTTTATTAAGTTTCTTTTTTTCTCAAATGGTTTTTATTTTTATTTCAGTTTATATATATATATATATATATATATATATATATATATATATATATATATATATATATAGAGAGAGAGAGAGAGAGAGAGAGAGAGAGAGAGAGAGAGAGAGAGAGAGAGAGAGAGAGAGGGAGAGAGAGAGATCACAAAAGTAGAGATCTCAGTTGTTTCTCTTGCAGCGAGACTGAATTATGATCAGTTGCTCTTCGGATTTTTCTCCTGAGAATAAATCCCTGTAAATTAAGTGTTTCAGAAGAAACAGTGCCTCGAATTGTGCTCAAATTTGGCAAGGTATTCTGTAATGAAAAGGTTTTAAAATTAACATAATGAACACACATTCGTCCATGACCAAATTAACTAAATTATGCAATTCACATTTGCTCAAATTTGCACTGTAATTCAGCAATTGTTTCATTTGTGTCTTTATTTTTAATCTTTAATAAAGGCACTTTAGGAGAAACATCTGAGATCTCCAAAAGTATAACTTCTAAGTTAGTTTTCCTCTGAGTAGTTGTGCTGCCCTGGTTAAATGCATCACGTGTCTGCAAGCTATTGCAAAGCACAAGATATTAGCATACAGTGTTATGTACAGCTCACTTTTATCGATTGAGGCAACACTGTCATTGTAAAATGTCTTGTACATCCATGTGCTCTGAAAGCAAAGGTCTTTGAAGGGCCTTGTTGTTGCGTGACTATCGGCGCTGTACGAGCTGAACTGCTCTGTTCAGCTGCTAGAGGTGAGATCTGTACGTCTATTCAATTACCTCAAACACCTCTGAGATCAATGGCTGTATTTCTTCCTCACGGTGAGTTAAACAGTTCATCTTGTATTAGTAGTGACATGGTCTTCCAAGAAATCAACTCTGCTTTCATCTTCATTCTCATGTCCCAGGCGATGTATCGATTCCTGATAGGAAAACAGTGAGAGGGGAAAAGAGCAAGAGAGAGTGTCAAAGAGATGGAAGGAAGCAGAAAATGTGAAAAGAAAGAGAAAACAGCCAGTTCTTGCTGTGAAAGTGGCTTCTGTGCCAGAAAAGAAGCCCGAGGCCTAATTTCCCATGGCTCCAGGCTCAGGGCTAATTTGTGTAAGTGAGGAGACTGACCTCCTTGAAGATTAAACAATTAGCAGGTCCTGAGCTCTCGGTGAACACAACCAGTGAGCCCCAAGAGAAGACGACAATTTAGAGCTGGCCTGAAATAACTTCTGGGATGTGTGCTGCGCTCCTCCTGTCTGTCCTGTGCTGAAATTACACCTGAGACCACCTTACACTCGCAGGACCTTCTTGACTGACTTGCATGGAGGTCTGTATTGGAATCTTTTTTTTTTTTTTTATGTAGAACTTAGTTACAACAGTCAAACCTGTAGTGGTTAGAACTGGACTGAAACTCTCAGAAATTAGCTTAAATGGAAGACACTAAACCCATTCTCCTTTGGCTCGCAATGCTTTAATGTTTTCCCACTTCAATCCGTTGTGTTCAATAGCATCCTCTTTCTGCACCACGGAGCCTATTTGTTCCATTCCTCCCAAACAGCACTAGAACAGACACAAGACATTAATAATTGCCCCGGCATAGCTTTTACCGATGTTACGGAGATGTAGTGGGTCTGTTCAACCATCATTACCATCACCTACACAACCCTGCTGTAATTCAACACCAAGGCTGAGTGTGAAGGAGAAGGGAATTGCAAGGGTGGGTTTGGCGAGGATGTTTTGGCTTTGCTGTAATAACATGTCAAATTAGCATTTCTCCAATTCAGCACACACAAAGGCCAGGCTATAATTGCTTTAACCTGCAGCTTCTTTGTGGTGATGTGGTAATGAACACTTTCAAACAATAACAACACATCCATACTATTGCCTCAGCGATTCGATTCCTGTTTAAAGAGTGAAGCTAATTTATAGAGCTCATGTTTGGCTGTTTCTGCTGGAGATACTGATTTTACTGTCAAATTTCAATTTTTAGGATTGGAACCTGATTTGCTTTTTTGCTTGCTCTATGAAGGTATGTTTGAGATATTAAAGGTGAAGTTTGTAATTGATGCGTCTCTAGTGGCAACAGGTGGGATTGCATTCTACTGTGTGTGTGTTGTGTGTTTGTGTGTGACGCGTGTTTTTTCCCCCTAAAATCAGTTCAGAGGAAATCCCGCCCTGCAGCTGATTCTAAAGATTGCATTGGTCATGTCAATCACTGTACTGATCCCTAAACTTACCCGTCACTGTAACCTTGTAACCAATGAAATTAACTGCAGGGTGGGATTTCCACTGAACTGGTTTGGAGGGAAAAATTACGCGTGTGTGACCAGTGTAGTTTGATTCACAAACTAATTATTCTTATGAGTCGATTATTTTTGGTGAATCAAAAACATGCAGCACAAACAATGTTGCCCAATTCACAAAGAAAATGATTCTTCTAAGCCAATTCTTTGGAGCTTCACTTCTGGAGCATTTGGATTCAAAAACAGAAGACTCCTATGATCCAGTTCTTTTAGTGAATAATTCAAAAAGAGTCATGGTTTGAATAAGTTTGAAACACTAATTTGCAGCAGTAGTAGAGTGATATTTATAAATATAGTAGCCTACATAAATGAATTAGAATCGAGTCAAAATCAATGAAACTGAACTGAATCAATAAATCTTAATTGAAACCCAGTCCTACAATGCTGTGACTTTTTGGTTATCTTTTTAAAACTTGTTTGGAAACTTGGAGAATTACTGTCAACACCTGAAAGTATATCAAACCAACCAAATATTTGACATCCCTTGCAAGCAGAAAACATAATCTGGAATGATAGTCACTAGTGGTATGGCTCACACAAATATGTGAACCAGATAAAGCAAGGATAAAGCAAGGATCGCTGTTTTCAGGGCCAAAATGTTGAGCTGACGTCTCAGAGCTAGTGTGAGTGCATTGCCAAGCAATCTAAGAGAGCGATATTTTCCCTCGATAGCTCTGATAGCTCATACTGTTTGCCCAGCTCTTCATCACACAGCCAGACCTTTCACCCACATTATATATTATACCACTGGTTGAATTTGTGCCCACCCCTAATGTGAGTGTAGATTGCATCCTCAGTTAAATTCTATCGTTGTTTCTGCTATGACTATATTGGCTGAGTGTTTGTATATCTTTTTAAATGCCAACCACTTGCAGTTTACATTCCTCTGCGCAGCATTAAAACAAATTATAATCGATTCAAGGCATAATGAGCAAGACAAGCTATCACAAATTAAAGGGGTCATGACATGTTTTTTTGTTTTGTTTTATTATGTTCCCTTAGGTGCAATTATAGTATTACTATAGGTTTTTTAACAAAAAAACTTAAAAAATGTAGTGATTTATGACCTTTTCCCACCCTGTTTCTCACCTCTGATTCAAACAGTCTGTTTTTGAGGTGTTTCCCCTTTAAGAGTTCAGTGTTAACGCCCACTGTTATGATTGGCTAACGTCAGTGCTGCTTATGCATAAATTATGAACGTTAAATCATTTTGTATCACACGTAGACTACACAATGCGCCACCACGTGAAACTTCGGTCTTCCGATCTTTTACCATCGTGTCAATTCTCAATTGATTTTGATTCATATGCGCGAGGGAGGAAGAGAGAGAGAGAGAGCAAGACAGTTTGAAGGCGCGCGCGGCCGGGGCTCTCTCTCTCTCTCTGCTCGTTCTTTCAGTAACATGCCCTGTCACACTCATCTGATCACTCACCGTTCAAATTAAGCTTTGGCGGGCTGCATATTCTGCAAATAAACTGCATCCGACTGTTTTCCCTGACATCTGGATCGTTCGGCAGTGTATTCAAACACTCAAACAGGAACAGCACATCTGCGTGGCATCGCAGTCATCTTGTAAACAGACCCACTCGCTGCACGTCGACTGAACACATGTGGCTGCAAGCCGCACGACAACGATGCGAAATGAGGCGTAGTTGTCTTGCGCTGGAGGCGGTCATATGCAAACGACTGGTACGTCACTTCGTACCGTGACGTCACTAAGTTCAACGGATCTAGAACGAGCTGTATTTAGAGCTTGATTAAATAAATGCTTCGTTTATAATGGGGAGGACGTCCTAAGCTATGAAACTTGCAGGAAGTTTTAATAGTACATAGATCTCTTATATACCAAAAGATCAAGGCAAATTTGTTTTTTCATGTCATGACCCCTTTAAAAGGAAACAGCGAACTTCCAGAGCTCAGGCATGTAAATTCTCGGAGATGGAGTAATATTCTTTACTTACAGGCACTGTACTAGCTCATGTTCATGATGGAAGCGGTCAGGGATACCAATGCAATCCTGCATTCATTAAAGCGTTTGCGTAACCCCCCAACCTATCTGTTATGATGTCTCTTACACGTAACCCTCGCAGCTATTATACGAAACGAGCCTTCAGGCAGGATGTGATGTATTCTAGAACCATTCATCCATTTTCTGCCTTCCATTAGAAAGCACTATGATGGCAAATGAGAGTTTGCTGATTCCCGTAATATTTAGGAACATCTTGTTTTGAAGTTGAATGTTTTATTCCAGAAAGGTTGGGAATTGGATCTCCTTTTTTCATGAGTTGGAGATTGAATTGACTTGGCTCCACCTCACAAGAAGCTGCACTGGAATGACGGGAAGTGGAATTTAGTGAATTGCAATTCAGAAGTGATGCAGGTGCTCTTCCACCATAGTCCACAAAATGAATATATATTAGTAGAATTAAAAACAAATGATATTCATATAACTTTAGTTTTTGTAAAATTGAACTATTGTATGTAAATAACAGTAAAATATTAAAGTAATATGAGTTTCAGTTCATTTTAATTGTACTTTTTTTACATTCAAATTCAAATTACCGTTCTGTATCCTGTTTGCTACCTCAATTCAAATTCAGAAATTGATTTGGATTGAATTTAAAAAGCGTTCTCTGTTCAGTTCTGAATGACGCACAACCCTGCAATGCTTAACCAAGATGATTGCACTTCACTCCTCTCTTTAAATGTGCCATAGTGACCGCTTTACTAGATACAGATGGTTTCTTGCAGGAACTTCAATATAATAGAGACACAGACAGAGGGGAAGCAGATGAAATTAGCGTAATGGTCCAGGGAGGAAGAGAAGTGTTATGTGGTCAGACCCCTGTTTTGCAAGCTGTAAGACAGATGAAGAGAGAAATGAGGAGAACAGCCTACCCTGTCATGAGTGGTTTACAGTGATGGATCGCAGAGATTAGTGTTACCTCTAACAGCTCGCCCATTGCTGTGGAAGCACAAGGATTTGTGCATGGCGTGACGATCGGAGACATTCGGCGTAACAAGCTAATTTAGAAGGCCTCGTCTCTAGTAATCGTGAGTGAGATCATAGACATTTGGAGTAAGCTCTAATACTTGTGTCTGTAAGCAACCAAACTCAGCGAGGTCATGTGCCGTTTTCGTTCTCTGATATATAAATCTAGTTATCTGCAATGAGGCATTGTCATGTAAAATAATGATTTTGTGTGTTGTGCAAAAGCTTTTCTGCATGAAATCCATTTCAGAATCATCCTGTTTCCTTTGGGATTTTTTCTGCAGTGGCAGATCTGGAACTGAGGAACCCCTAACTTCTTTTAAGCCTAGAAGTTGGTCTGGAAACTCCAGTAATAATAATAAAAAATATATTAATTTACTGCCTTCTCCTGATCAGTCCCACATTATTCCAACATTACACACAACTCAACAAAACACAAACACATGTACACACATCAGATTGCTTTTCCCTTGTAAAGAAAGATGTCCCTTGCCCTCCCAGCTTTCGTGTAAATTCTAGTCCAGAGAAAAAACACCCGGAGAAATCCTTCCCCCCTTTTAATGACAGAAACAGAAGAGGGGGAGGAGCGGAGGCTCAAGCCGCTGTAATTAATGAGGACTGCTCACTTATAAGATGAAGATTAATTTCATGAGCCACGTGAAGGGATGAGACGATCTCCCGCATGAAGGATACACCGCAGAGCAGGCAGGGGGGTAATTGATGATGGGGGCGCCTCTGCTGTAAATGTGCTGTAAAAGCCATTAGGAAGGGTTTCAGTCTCACCCGTCTGATGCCTGCACAGATAGACCAGCCTGAGAGAATGCTGAAAACAGAACCGAAGTGCTCCTCAGACACAAAGACTGCTTTTTGAGACTGAGTTCCCAACAGCTGTCAGCACATTTCTTGCACTCTCTAATTGCCAATGACCTAGTGCTCTGAAGCTCTGAGAGTTGCCATACAGCAGCAAATTAAATGCCTTTGGTTGTGGCCTCCCTGTGATGGGCCTGTGATAATAAATATTCCTGCTATTAGCAGATGACATGGATTTATGACTCGATCAACATCACCAAAAATAGGATTTGGGCCTCCGTGAGATGGGAGGATGGGAATACGTGCCTGTCCTTGGTTTAAGCGGTCGCTGTGCCTCTGGGTTTGTGGCTTTCCTCCAAGTCATCCACGCAGAGACTCCTGAAAGGAAACTGCTTGTCATAGACATCCTGCTGATAGGGTTAAAACAAGAGTGTGCCATCTTCCTCTGCCATGGAAGATGACACACAGCATGCTGAAGTATCATATTTTTAAACTGTTTTTTTTTTTTTTGTGGGGGTGGGGAGTCAAAATGTACTAAAAATGATTTCTAAAAATAGAAATATATTATCAAAGGACATTGTCCTTTAAATTTAGTCAGTATTTCAGGTCAAGTCAAAATAATTTGTATAGCACTTTTCACAATACTCATTGTATCAAAGCAGCTCTACAGAAAATCATGATGTTAATGTTTATACTATCTATAATATAATATCCATTTAGCAGATTAGATCTGACATTTTGCATCAATACAAGCAGTATGCAAATAAGTTTGGCTTATATATCCATCTAAAGAACTGGGCGATAATATAGTTACATTTGGTGACGAAATAAAAAAAAAACAGGCAGTTGAGATTTGGTTATAGGCCCTTTACGTGAGTATACCGTTTTATATGCTAAACTTGTGTTGAATCATTCATATATTATCATATATACACAAATTTTAGTTGAAAGCAAAATTAAACCAAATATCTTTCAGTGTTGCTTTTTCAGTGTTGTTATATTTTTGTCAACAGTAAACATTTTAAATTAATTAAAATCATTTTATTATTGTAATGATACATATTTTTGACTGATCTTTGTTATCATTGATGGCATTGTTGTCAGTCATTTAGTTTACGAGATTAACGTACACATTGTTAATAGAAATGATTAAAGTTTGTCTGTTAAATCAGATGGCCGAAACAAAAACCTGTACTCGCAAAATGATAATCATGAAATCCAACAGGAAATTACTAAATCCGATTGATTATAACGTATAATTGTACATGTAAATCTGTTTCTCCATTTATAATACAATTCAATATTCAGCATATAAAATAAATCCTTAAAAACAATGTGATTTGGTTAGTCGAAAGTGTTTCACTCTCACTGCAAATCCGCCACAGCTCAGTAGAGATAAACCAAAGCTTATTCTCTTCGAATTCCTGTCAGGATAAGCTGAGGTCTTTAAGAGTGGAAGTTTCCATCCTGATACATTCTTCTCTCCCAGAGGTATGTCTTTTTCTCTGCCTAGTGTGAATGAGACGGCCTATGGGATTATGGGTAATAAGGCGTGGACCTTGGTCTGCACAGTCCATTCGACTGAGAGCACTCTGAACTCCAGAACTTTGCCTTCACATTTGTAGACCTAGAAAAGAGAAAACAATATTGATAAAGGAGCCCGTTAGCTTTTGGACTGTGCTGTCCTCCTCCAGGACACACAGGAGGGCAGTGGTCAGGAACAAAAGGTCTGAGAGACAGACTGTACAGGTCCTTCTCAAAAAATTAGCATATTGTGATAAAGTTAATTATTTTCTATAATGTAATTATAAAAATTAAACTTTCATATATTTTAGATTCATTGCACACCAACTGAAATATTTCAGGTCTTTTATTGTTTTAATACTGATGATTTTGGCATACAGCTCATGAAAACCCAAAATTCCTATCTCAAAAAATTAGCATATCATGAAAAGGGTCTCTAAACGAGCTATTAACCTAATCATCTGAATCAACTAATTAACTCTAAACACCTGCAAAAGATTCCTGAGGCTTTTAAAAACTCCCAGCCTGTTTTATTACTCAAAACCGCAATCATGGGTAAGACTGCCGACCTGACTGCTGTCCAGAAGGCCATCATTGACACCCTCAAGCAAGAGGGTAAGACACAGAAAGAAATTTCTGAACAAATAGGCTGTTCCCAGAGTGCTGTATCAAGGCACCTCAGTGGGAAGTCTGTGGGAAGGAAAAAGTGTGGCAAAAAACGCTGCACAACGAGAAGAGGTGACCGGAGCCTGAGGAAGATTGTGGAGAAGGACCGATTCCAGACCTTGGGGGACCTGCGGAAGAAGTGGACTGAGTCTGGAGTAGAAACATCCAGAGCCACCGTGCACAGGCGTGTGCAGGAAATGGGCTACAGGTGCCGCATTCCCCAGGTCAAGCCACTTTTGAACCAGAAACAGCGGCAGAAGCGCCTGACCTGGGCTACAGAGAAGCCCATTATTGCGGTTTTTAGTAATGAAACAGGCTGGGAGTTTTTAAAAGCCTCAGGAATCTTTTGCAGGTGTTTAGAGTTAATTAGTTGATTCAGATGATTAGGTTAATAGCTCGTTTAGAGACCCTTTTCATGATATGCTAATTTTTTTAGATAGGAATTTTGGGTTTTCATGAGCTGTATGCCAAAATCATCAGTGTTAAAACAATAAAAGACCTGAAATATTTCATTTGGTGTGCAATGAATCTAAAATATATGAAAGTTTAATTTTCATCATTACATTATGGAAAATAATGAACTTTATCACAATATGCTCATTTTTTTAGAAGGACCTGTATACTATGATACATCCCACTCCAAATAGGTCCACTTAACTTTCAGTGATGCAGAAGTACCACAGAAGTCTTCATTAAAGGGATAATTCATCAAAAAATTGTTAATTCTGTCATTTACTCACCCTTGTGTTGTTTTTATTATTTTTTTTCCTTTCCAAAGCCTCTTTATCACCATATACCTGTAGTCAGAAAAAAAAATCCATGACTTGTGCACTGTATTCCAAGTCTTTTGAAATCATAAAATAGTAACAGACTGAAATGTATTGCATCTAAAGGCTATTTTATTTTGTTTTATTTTATTTTATTTTGTGCCTTTTTTTTTTTTTCATTTTTACTTTTTTTACATCACTTTTTATTACAAAAAAAATCCCATTTTCTTCGGCAGAAATATAGTCATATGGGTTTGGTACAGTACTTTTGGGTGAACTGTAACAATATACTGCTAAAACAAAAACTGGACTGACAGCTAAATGGAATCCAGTTAAAAACGTTTAGTTTAATCCGAGCCCTCTAGTGAATCTGATACTATTTTCATGATCATTTCATGAGACATTTACTTGATAAATCGTCTCTTAGGGTGATTCAGAGAGCAATAAACCTATTATTTATAGTTGCACAAGCCTTCGGACAATTGTTAATGTCACCGTGTCCTGACCTCACGGGTGAGTTCAAAGCTCCAGTGCTCAGTCGGCCGAGTCGGCCTGCTAAAGTGTTTATGATACTAATATCAGCCGGTCCCATATGGAGAGGGCAAACCCATAGACTAGTCACTGGGACTGTAGAGGACATGGTTACCGGACCGTAGCACTGTCACGCAGAGATGCAATCATGACTGTCATTATTACCATTTAGTCCTTCACCAGATGCCCTCTTAACAGGCGACCAAACCTAACTGCAATACGCTTGCATGGATCACACAATCACCATACTCCTCTGGCGATCAGCTCCGATCTTCCAATCCGCTCACGTCTTTTAAGTCAATGCATTGACGATGTTTACTTCAGGAAGGGACATTTGCAACTTTATTTAGCTCAATGAGTTGCTGGCTATTGGCATGACCTTTTCTGCCTTTGCTGTGGGTCCAGTAAGCCTTAGAGACTCCTACTTCTTTTCTCGCTTACATTGATGTTCAATAAAACCCCGTTCTTCATTGATGAAGTCATTTTGTGCAATACTTATGAAATGCATCGACTAATAGAGGAGTGTTTAATTCCAATGAGAATATTTATATATATATATATATATATATATATATATACAAGAGTGGATTCGGAATTGATTAGAATGGAGGTCGTGTTTATGCCAAGTTGTTTATTAGCAGTTGTGATTTGAAACTTAAATAATATAAAAATGCTATTTTGTTTTTGTGATGACAAATATGTTGGTCCCTCGTCAAACCAAATATCAAAAACAGTTTGTAGAATGTTTTTCGGGTTTAATAGGGGTTAAGTCTCACACAGTTTTCTCTGTGAGGAAATAATGACAGAATTTTTAATAATTCTCTTTTAGTTTTCCCATCCCATGTCTATAGGAAACGGGTGCTGCGATGCTGTTTAGATTCCCATGGAGGCGGCACCATTCAGACACAGGTCTAAAGGCATCTTTCACTGTCCCAGTGATAAGAATGTGCTTTATGTATTCCAGTCATGTTGGATATACACACACCTTCCTGACAAATGCAAGGCCGGCAGGAGTTAGAGCTATGGGGGTGGGGGTGGGGGGGGGGGGGGGGGGGATGATAAACAGTTTTGTTTGTGTATCTGTGACTGAGTAAGGAAAGAGAGCATTTTATTTCTTTGATGAAACACATTAGATATGTGGTGGGATTGAATCAGGTGCGTTCCAGCGTGCTGCTGTAGTAAGAAAATGAATACACAAAGCACTAAATAAAAGCGTTCCAAAGCTACCTGACCGTTTTCAGTCTAGAAAATGTTTGTGTTTAAAAAACTACAGAAGCAACAAAGCAGCATTAACAGTGTCTTTTAAAACAATTGATATCAAACAAGGATTGATTTTTGAGTGTGTGTATTGCAATGGTCTTTAAATCTATTATGCAAACACCATATGTCTGCAAAAATGAATGAAAAATATTCAAGGCTTAGTGCTTCAGAGCTGTTCATGTTCTATTCTCTTACTGTGGGGGTCCACTTTTTCAAGTTTGTTCTTTGTGATAAATAATGTCATTATAATTAAATATATAAAAGCAAGAGGTAGAAAATATTATTTGCTCATATGAACACATTTATTTGTTACTAGAAGCTCTGTTCCAAAATATAGTGAGCTGGATTTAAAGGCATCTTAGAGTTTTTGAAGGATAGGCAATGCCATCATGCCTTCTTAGATCCCTTCTTTTGGCTAAATTATAAGAGAAGTGGTGGTTATGGTAGTCTCATAATGCACTGCAATGTGCTATGTGAAAAAATAAAGATTGATTATAAATACTTTCATTAATTGATTATAATATAAAATTCAGAACTGAGATTCATGCCCCAATCCATAATTTATGATCCAAAAAAAATAAAAAAGACAGTTCAATCAAGCTGCAGTCAGAGGCATAAACTGGAAATAAAGATGCCATTTCTTTGTGTTGTTTGCCTGTGTGCATCAGTGAGGAGGTTCGCTGAAGGGCAGCACGACTAGTTCTTCTTTATTGAAAAAGACAAACGTGGGGGTTTGTAAGCAAGACATGCTTCATTTTAACGTCTACTGTGGCCCATGGCAAAGAAGTGTGCAATCTATAAGTCTCAAGTACGCTCTGTGATGCTCACATGATGTTTACCTGTGGTTTGTGTACACAAAATGTGTGTGTATAAAGTGCCTAGCAGGAACACACAGCTCATCTTAGCTCCTAAAGATCAGTGCCATCTTGTTCTGAAAAGAGAGAGGTAGTTTGTTGAAAATGATCTCACATTAAAAATTATTTTACTTTAAGTTTTGGGTGAACTCTAAGCAGGTTGGTGGTAAAAAAAAAAAAACAGTACAGTATATTTAGTCTCCCTCATGAATTTGATGTTGGTGTTTTTTTTTTTTTCTTTTAGTGGGTTAGCTGTATGGTATAGAAATATGGTATAGAAAGAAACATCTCCTCTAACAAGATTATATCCCACAATTCACCTGTAATCTCACATCGGAGCCCCTCGGGGGGCAATAAATGTTTATTACGTCTAAGCTTCTTTCATAATACCTCCCTCGCTCTAATGCATGTTAAGGGTTATTGAAAAGACCCAAGTCTAACACCTGACCTCAACGTATTTCAATCTCTCTTTATTTTATATTCTTCTCAAAATCTGTATTTTTAGGGGAACTAGTTTGTGTTTTTTCTACCCCGATTAATTTGAGGGAGACTGGAAGATTGTTATGTGCTTGTCTTGATTACTAATGAAGACTTTAGAGCGAGGGATGTCTTTAAAAAAGATGACACAAAATCAGAATTAATCATACTTTCCTAAAGTGCATCCAGTAATTTGTTCCCCATTAAAATGGTTAAATTAAGAAATAAATAGTACTTTTGACCAGTGCATTGAAGTAAAAATTATGAATATTCTGCCAACATTTACTTAAACTCATGTTCTTGGAGTGGCTTTCATTCTTCCTTTAAAAAATAATAAGCTTTCAAGCTTCTAAAATGATGCAAAAGCACCATAATAAAACCAGTCCATGTTTCAAGACTTCTGAATCCATATCATAGAACACATTGAAATTAAAGTTGTGATTCACTGAAATACTGGACATCTAACGTAGCTCTCCCCTAAGAGAGAAGTGAAGATGTTGTAAATTATGTGTTCTTTTGAGTCAAATCTTTTCAATGACTCATTTGAGCCAGTTCACAAAACAGTTCTCAAAAGCATTGTGACCTAAGCTGATAGTAGAGAAAATTGTGAGCTCAACAATCTACAATGGTTCTACAATCTACTTAGGGTTACACTGATTTTAAGAAATGCAGTCTGGTCTCAATGATTTAATCATGAATCATACTGATTTGAAGTTCAACTCAGTGATCCAGTCACAGTGATGAAAAGCATGGAAAGTAAATGGTGAGTAAATGATGGCAAAATTTTGATTTGTAGGTCAAATGTTCCTTTAAATTGAAGGCTTGCAGATGTGGCCTAGAAAAATTATTTACATGTAGCCACCATCCCTGCTTCATTTTGCGTGAGTTTGTTAATGAGCACTTGATGAATAAGGTCTCTGCTGTTGCATATAAGAAAGAAGCATAACATTACTCAAACAGCTGTAGATGTATATCAAGTATAATAGGAAGATGTGTAGCTGCATTGTCAGTTAGTCTAATCACATGGTGTCGTAATGCATGTGCTGACTCCCCTTTCTCTCCCTGTCTTTCTGGTGGGCAGAAAGCGGGTGGCATGGGATAGGCGTGGATTTGCTTGTGGATGTTGTGACAGTGGTTCAGTGAGGCGTGAGAGGGAGGGTTACACTCTTGGCTCAAAGGCACTGCCAGCTGATGCAACAGATGGCAAATATCTTTGATTGGTGCAAGGTGTTTGATGAGCAGAAATGGCTCTGTTTAATTACTTGTCAAGTTGTCCGTCTGGGGCTTGAGCCTCCTTGTCTGTCTTCAGGCATGATTGAATTGCATTGCTGGATGGACTGAAGCACCAACCAGTTCCTGCATCTATTGTTTACATCAAAATGTAATTATTTCTTTCTTTCTTTTTTTCTTTTTGCAGTATGTACTGGCACAGAGAATAAACTCAGTACTCTGTCAGACCTGGACCAGCAGTATCGGACCCTTCGTAAATACTACGAGAACTGCGAGGTGGTGATGGGTAACCTCGAGATCACCAGCATCGATCGCAGTCGTGACCTGTCCTTTCTTAGGGTAAGTACTTTGTGTGAGCCATTACAGGCCATTCCACACATGACATCTCAGATTTCATATTGATATTTTATGTTTTCCATAGTGTCCATGCGGTGCCATATCAAAGGTTCACGGTTTTAATTACCATACTTGATTTGTCTGGTTTGGCATCAGAGTTCAGTTTGTTTGATTACTGTAAAGCAACGGACTTTGTGCATATAAAATTTCTACCGACGCTGCAATGGTTGTAATGAAGTCACACTCTGCACCTTCTTTTTTCACACCTTCTTTAATCACAGTACATTATGGCAATTGTTTTGTATTACAGCTTTTCTGAAATGTTTTTAAATATGCAATATCTAATTAAATATGCACACATTCACATGTGTTTCAGGAGCAGAAATATGGACATTGGATCATGACATTAGTCATGAGTTAAAGGTTTTTACTGAGGGGATTTTTGATATCTCTTTTTATCAATCCATAATCAGCAACAGCTAGAAAAAAACACCACCCATTAAAACTAGTTTTCTGAACTCAAATGTGCGCCACGCCGCAAATCAAACCTGCTAGTTTTTGTTCAGATTCTTGTTCACAAAAGAGGTAGCTTCTGTGTTCATTTCGTTTACAAATGACCTGTCCCAGTTCATTTAGTTCATTTTCCAGACAAGATATCTCACTGACTTCACTTTAAGGCTGAAATCAGGAAAGTATATGGCAGAAATAATAAGAGTAGCATGCTAGAGTAGCATATAGTGTATAAGTATGCCTCTGTCTCGTCCAAGTAGTTCAGTGAAGGGCATATTCGTTCAGTTAGTCCAACCAATGATATGCTGCTTGCACTTCTATGCTATTTGTATATAAAGTCTTTGAAGTCAGAAAAAAGTAACCAAAGCAATCCTGTGACAGGAGAGATTTCTGAGTTGTAAGTGCATGGAAGTGAATCAAAACGATTTGTTCACTTAAAAGATTAAACATTGCTTTGTTCATTAAAAAAACAACTCTAGTGAAGAAAAAAAAGCTAGATTGGGGTCAGAACTCACTGCTCACCTCCCCCATCACAACAGCCCTATCTTCCACATTGCAGCCCATAACATGATGCGGATAATGGGTAGTCCGAGAAAGGTCAGGGATCTTTTCCTTAGGAAGAACACAGGTGTAAATAGTGTGTGTATTATGTGTGTTCAGACGTGACTAGCAAGGCTTTCTAAACTTTCTTGTGAACACATTACTGGCTCTCACACATCCCATGCCTAACTTAAGATCAATTTCAATTTCATTGAAAAAATTTACTCAAAAGAACAATTCACTCATTAAGACAATTCTACTTCAGTGATCAAATCGTTCATATAAGTTTTCTGAACTGGATTAATTGATCCAATGAACAGATTAGATAAAAAAAAATGATTTGCTCATGATCTGAACATTTAAAAAAAAAAACAGTATGAATGATTTGTTCACTGAAGTAGCACTGTTCAATTCATGATCGAATTGTTCATTTGAGACAAATCTTTTCAATTTCAATGTATGGTTCACAAAACCAAGTTGAATGATTAATTTACTGATTGAACTGATTTGGTTCTCCAGTCTATCTTACAGACTCAATGACTAAGGCTTAAACTTCAGTCTGTTCCTTACACAAAGCTGATCTATGGCTTCAGTAGACTTTGAATATAGCACACAAATTTGTATGACCTTTTTTTTATTTTTTTGTTTTTTGGTAATTTTTGCAGTTTAAGATGTGGTCAATATGATCTTTATGTATAGACTGTAAAAAAAAAACAGATTTGTAATGACATGAGGATGAATAAATAATGTCAGAATTTTGATTTTGTGCAGAATTATTGCTTTGAAGACTCAAATATAGATAGACTAAGAGGACCTTTGTGGACTCCCCTCATCACAGGGCCCAGGACAGCATTCCCAGTTGTCTTGTCTGCTGCCAGCCCTGTAGGTCCATCACATCTTTTTTCCTCAGAGTGGACAGAGTTTTGCATTACTAATTGTTATTCTTGCCGCAAAAACACACAACGCCACCCCGCAGGTCAGGAAAAGTGTTCAGCTGTGAAGGGCAACCACTGGCCTCCCGCTGAGGTAATTGGCCAATGCAATCGCTAGTATCAAAGTAAAAGCACTGATAAACAGAGTCGTATTATTGCTTAGGCTAAATAGGATGATGGTTAGGGAGAAGAACATTCTGTGCTTAGACATCAATCTAAAAACAATTCCGGTCCATGTTTGTTTCGTCGCACCATAGGGGATGATAGAGCACAGCGAAAATCACTTGTAGGAAAATGCTTTAACATTTAGACTGCCATCTTTGTAGGCCAATGAGGTCTTGGTGTATCTAGAGGCCTCAGTTGCACAGGTTAATTGAACTTGTTAATTGAGAACAACAGCAGGGCCAAAGAGTGGAGTCACATGTGTATTTTTGGTAGGATTTTTAATATTTTAAAGCATTAATATCACGCTTCCCCAGGGTCTTCACGTCAGTTGGGGAAACTTCACCTTGAAGAGACAAGGAGGAGAAGAGAAATCTTTTCAGCAGTTGACTAGCTGTCTCTTGGGTGATTGAAACTGATGCTTTCTTTTTTAAAGATAGCTGGAGATTGATGGCCACTTCCAAAACAGCCAGAATAGCTTTAGTGGTAAACAGAGTTCATCTTCTCGTGCCTTCAGGGCTGATGAATTAAACCCTCTATGTGATGAATAACTGTAATTTTGCCCTCTTAAAAATTCCACATTTCTCTTTTAAAGGCAAAGGTTACATTGCAAAAGTTAGATGTTTTACATGGACGTTCAGTCCATGTGGACAGTTGCTGGTTTTCCATCCCATTCATGTGCATTTTAAATTTGCGCTGAGTTTAAACACTTGATATTCGCATAAACTCTCAAAATGTCCATAAGGTTTATGCGCTAGGCTGAGGTGGAGTTAAAGGTACTGGGAAAAATATATATTTTTGCAAAACAGATGCCATATTTTCATTATTTGGAAACGTGTTTCCACTCTTTCTCAGAACAAAGTTGACAAACACGGTGCTACTGTATAAAGTTCAATGTTTTGCATTCTCTTATGTCAAACTTTCTGAAATACATAAAAAAATGTAAAACATTTGGATGGAAATCCAGCTACTGACACCCTCTTGCAAGAATCCCCCGTCTTTGATAAGGTCGTCTTTCGACGCCCTCCATCCACATAAAATGCATTATATGCTTAGTTCAGGATTTAATGAGCCGATATAGAGTTAATAACCGGTTATCATTTCCAAGAGGAAAGCGTAAATATTTCCACAAGGCAGCATGTCATTAGGCTGAAGATTAGATACTGCAGAGTGCCTAGAGTGTGAGGTCTGATTGGAAATATTACTGGATATACGGTGTTGCCATGGAGCCCTGACAGGGACCAGAACTATTCTTCTTTTTAATTTCATGTCTCTTTTTCTCATTGACTGTCTCTTTTTTTTGTTTTGTTTTCTATGTATTTTCCTTTTTTTCTCCTCATGTTGTCTGATAGTCAGTTAAAGTGGCTTACCAAAACAAGCAATGTTCCTAGAATAGCTTTCAGACCCTGAACTGAAGTGATCGTGAGTTGTGTTTTGGCACTGTAGTGCTGACGTGACTTTGCTAAAGGGTAACTGTCAGTGACATTTTGCAGATTTAGAGTTCGAGTATATAAAAACATTGCTAGCAGTATTTAAAAAGTCATTAATAAATATTATGTAATGCTTAACAGATCAGTAGTTCCGTCAAATATATATGCAAATGTGAATTAAAGTGTCGTGACAACTTTTGAATGTAAATATATGTATATATATATATACAAATCTACATTTGTATTTATCGAATTACCATGAAAGGCTGTATGGACTACATTTCGGACTGACTTGTGATTGTTTTATGTCTTATATAAGCAAATTCTAAATAAAACAATCGCATAGGGAAGGAATCTCAGTGTCCTCCATTGTTTTTCTCAGCCCGAGGCGTCTCTGAGCTTGGATGGGCCGAAGGTTGCTACTCTCAGAAACATTCACCTCCAAGTCTTATAAACTTTCCTATTTGTTTACTGACTCTAAATATTGATTCAAATCAAACTTACCTTGAAATAGAACATTTTAGGATTGTTTTCCTGGCAAATATTGTCTAGCAGTCATTGTTGTGTGGGATGTGAATACTTGGTTCTCCATTCAACCCTGAGAATAATATACAACATGGCTCACGATAATGCGATACAATTTACTTCCATAAACTTTAAAATGGTACAAATGATTTGAAAATAAATAATTTTTGTTTATTTTGTCTGGTAATGGATGTCTCACTGGCTTTTTCTAAAAACCTAGTAAACTACATATACTACCTACTGCCTAAATACAGTAATAGAACCTTATAAACTTTTCAGCTTTAAACTCAACAGCAGCTGATTATAGTTGATTGATTTTTGCGTATAGTTGTTTAAAGCAATGGTTATATATTGCTTTAAATAAAAGACTGTGATTTCTGTGAAAAAAAAGAAATATATATATATATATATATATATATATATATATATATATATATATATATATATATATATAACATTTATATAAAATATATATATATATATTTTTGTTATGATGAAATGGACAAAAGAAAGTCAAAATAATGAGAGCAGTTTTATTAGTGTGTTAGTTTGATAATATTAACATGGAGTGATGTAAATACGTAATGTACCTTGTACATTAAATAATAACTTTGTAATTTGTTATTATTAACAAAGTAATTTGTACTTTGAAAGTATAAATTAAAAATAGAATAAAGTATAATTTTTGCATTGGAAACGTAACTGGGCAAAAATCAGTTGCAATAGTGTTTAGGCCGGGGTATGACGAAACACGAGACGATACACAATATTGCATTGAGGAGAACAAGACGAAACGATATTTTTAAGAAACACTATATTTAAGAAGTCTTCAGTGACAAAATGTTGGAAAAATAGTCTTTTATTCAACTGAAAGTCACAAAATGCAAAACAATGCAGGTGTATTTTACTTATAATTTAACTAATCTATTTCTGTCACTAGCGATTCTTTTGGTAATTGAGTAATTGGTCAATTATTTTGACAATTAATTAAGTAATTGGATATTTTTTTTGTGGTAATAAAAATAAAACAATAACATTTAAAATAATTTAAAATACATAACAACAGGGCAATAATAATTGGTTCAACTAAAGTAAAAAAAAAGTAATTGTATTATTTTATTGAACAACACTGTCATTATACATTAAGTGATATACAGTAAAATTTAAATAATCAGCTTATGTATATTATATATTATAACAAATGCCTCCAGAGGGTGCCAATGACCTGGTGATTGTTGTTGTTACAATTTACAGCCTGATCAAATCCTTGTTTAATATTGTTCTACCTCATGAGCATAAATTATCATGTGCAGTAAAAGACAGAACAATATAATGCAATCACTGTAAACAAATTTGCTACAAACTCAACTAAGTCATGCTGATATCGCGAGACAGATTTTCACCTCCACCAGAAATATTATTATTATATTTTATCATATTTTATTATCGCAAAATCTTGTGACACAAGATCTCGTCACACCCCTAATAGTGTTTCGAAATTCCTAGAAATGCACACTAAAGTACAGTAATGAAGTTCATGTACTTTATACCCCAGGTAATGTAGTTTTTCCAGGGCTAAGTGCGACGTTAGATCAGCTGTGATCGAGAGACGTTTTCACAGTGCCCTTCAATATTAATGAAGACTGATGAAGTGTTTGGGAGTCCATGTCTTTCAGCTCTGCCTGGATGGGATTGACAATCGCAATTAGCAAACTCTCAAGTTAATTTGCATCACTTTAATATGACATGAAGACGGGCTTAAAAGAGGAGGAGAGAGAAGGCGCAAGAGAGGAGGGGAATTATATTTGCTTTGGGAATAATTTGTAAATATTGGTGCAATTAGAGGACACAGGAAAAAGATCACCTTCACAGAATATCAGTATCTTGACTGTCAGATACAATTTATTATTTAATGTTAAATTAACATTGAATTATTATTAAATCATTTTAACATTAGTATTATACTTAATATTATTTTTTGTAAAATGTGAGTGAATGTTTGAGAACATTTTTAGTTACTTTTGTATGATTAGCACATTTGGTAGTCCTTTAGCAAAACTAGTTGAGAATCACTGACACTTTTTAGCGCATGTTTATGGACTCACAGTTTAATGGAGTTTTAGAAGAAATATAAACACTTCCACACATGCATGGAAAAAGTCGACTCATGGCCCGCTGCAGCGTCTCCTCACTTCTCATGCCTACGGCGAATGTCAGCACAGGTTCACATTCACAAAGGCTCGGCACACACAGCAGTGCTGCAGTCAGGGATGTCTCACTTCCCGTAATGATGAGTGTCGTCCAGCTCTGGCAGAGCGACAACACCTCAGGAGACAGTGTGGAAGAAAGAGCAGGTGTTTGAGCTGTAACAAGAGACAGTGATATAGTGAGACAAGCACACAAGCATTATAGCATTTTGTTTATATTGTTGGTTTCTATGTGTTTGGGACCAGTCAGTGTTTGTCAGCAGAAGGTTTATCTCTCTTTTGTGGATGACTAGCAGATATATTTTTAGGCCAATAGAAGGCAGAAAATAAAGTTTACAAAGATTCTTTACCTCCCCCTTCATTCCGTAAATTCCCCCTGTGGTGAAAATCAAGTTTTTAAAAGTTGTTTATATGTCTATGTGGTGTTTTTTAATATTCTTTACGACAAACCATGTGCACAATCATGTCAACACCGTTCCTGAGTATTTTCTCCTTAAAACTACATATAGTGCATTACCATTCTGATACATCGACTTGTAGAAGAGTCTGTATGAGTGAGTGGAGGCGGGGCTCATTTTCATATTCATGGGTCCGCGTATACTAAATGAAGCAAGGGTGTAAAGTTACATTCAGTCTATTTTAAGGCATGTTAAGTTTTTTGTTTTGTTTTTTCACAGGAAAAAAACATTTGATCAAAGTTTTAATGGATAAAATTATTGGCTACAGGGGGACTCTAATACATATTTTCTACAGATATTTGAGACAATGTTTCTAGTTTTGACTGGCAAATATTTCCACTGTACTGTACTAATAACATATTTTAACATATCTAAACATATGTAAACAAATCTGGTGTATGGTAGCATTTAAAACTGATTCCTCTATTGAAGATGATTTTTTGTATTTTGCCATATCAAAGACATTTGTACACTAATATAAAGAAGTTAATGGTGCTCAAGAAACATTTCTTATTATTATCAATGTTGTACAACAGTTGTTCTGCTTTTAATTATTTTTCTTTATTTATGCATGTATGTATGTATGTATGTATGTATGTATGTATGTATGTATGTGTGTGTGTATGTATGTGGAAACCATGATACCTTTTTTCCAGGATTCTTTCATTAAAGGGGCATTCGGCAACTATTTCAACTTAATAAAACTGTTTAGAAATAATTTGGATGGTTTAATAACCTGTTCTGGTGAGAATGATGACTTTCCCCGCTCCCCCCAGCGTTCCTAGGCGGAAAACCAACCTTGCAACATGAGGATTATCGTCCCGGTAAGTTGGAAATAGGAAGTCTCGTGAGAAGCGAGAACGAGCGAGAAACACAAGCTGCTTTTACGGCAATTCGACAAACACACACGCCGCTCCCAATGTGTATGATGTATTACCCACCTCGGCAGACATAGCTCCACACGATAAAGTTGGCTGGCTCCGATAATACAAATGCACATGAGCAGCGGTAGAAAGGGGGAGGAGGGTGCCGCAAGTGAGTTTTCTTACGACATTGTTGTAAAATATACTCCTCACAGCTGTAGGGGGAGCTCGTTGACAAAACATGTGACAACAAAAGTGAAAATCAGCTAAGAAATAGCTAGAGTTGCCGAATGCCCCTTTAAAAAAAATAAGTTCAAAAGAACAACATTTCTTTGAAATGGAAACCTTTTATAACACAATGAATGTCTTTACTGTCGCTTTTGATAAAGTTGATGCATTACATTATAGAATACTAACCTAAAACTTTTGAATTATTAGTATTATTATTTTGAGGATGAAGCAGGCTTCCATACATGTATGGTTGTATGATAAATGTATTAATTCAAACAGTTTTTAATAGTCTTTATCTTAGTAACCACAGCTGATTTATGGAATAAATATGGGAATACTGACTGTTGAATTATGTGGTTGAATTATAAAGCTTTAAGGTTAAATATTTCAAAGTAACTTGAATGCAGTTTAAATGCAGTTTTAAAGTTTAAAGGTTCTACATATCTTCGAAACTCAGCGCAGGTTGTCGTCGTTCGCTCATCTATGATGTAGTAGGTGGTGTGCGTGACCCTCATAACCTCACAGCAGGAAAGTATGCTGAGGTTGTGCTGGTCATGTGTTTGATAATGGCTGGGTCAGTGTTTAGTTGGGAGGGCTGGAGTTCACAGGGTCTGTCCTGAATGTGTGTGTCAGGAAGATGTATGAGCTGTAGTCAGGGCACATCCTCCTCACAGTGCACACTAATGATGCTACAAGCCCTGATGGACACCTTGATACAGTCACATCCATCGTTCCACTGTTTCTTTACACCACATCAGTGTTGAGGAAAATACTTTGAAAATATATCTTGCCAAACTGCAATCTAAATATAATTTAAAGTAGTTCAATCACGCTTCTCTTTTTGAATAGTTGCACTGAAATATATATTAATTTACAGTGTATTGAATGACATGCAGTCCATTCTTGTTCTGGATTGTTAATTGGGGATCTCTGTTGTACATGACATTTTTGCCATTCTATTATATGTTTTGTAATATTCGAGAAAAGCTTGTAAAATATTTCCTTTTGCGAGCATTTGACCTGTTTTT
Organism: Gila orcuttii; assembly: GCA_026230005.1. Lineage (NCBI taxonomy): Eukaryota > Metazoa > Chordata > Actinopteri > Cypriniformes > Leuciscidae > Gila > Gila orcuttii. The sequence goes on along the minus strand of JAPDVR010000007.1, from coordinate 42,304,315 downwards.
TCCAGGAATGTGATTTTCTTTTTACCTTTGTGTCTGCATATTACCATAGCATGAGCATTCAGTGTGTCTTGTTTATCAATAACATTCATATTCCATGTAAAAACTACCAGAGATTCAGAATCAATAAGTATCTCCATAAGCCTCTTTTTACAACATCTCTGATTTATTAATGCATTTTTGTATTTTATTTTATTTTATTTGTTTACTTTTTTTAGCCACTGATTGTATCCTCAGGCATGGAAGGGAATCTTGGGACAGGTGTTGAATAACTATAGGATAAACTGGGGCTAGTTGTCACAATGAATATGTTACAATGACTGTGAGGTGTGGATTCAGTTGAACATATTTATATGTATTTAAATATTTTATGCAATTTATTAAATTATTGGCCAGCATTTTTGTTTGTTACTTTTAACATAATTGAAAGGTTTATTATGCCAATTCAAAACTATCACAACAACATTATCTAAACAATTAACAGCAACAATTGTCTTTTTATTATGGGGGTTATTAGCTTAGTGTACTTTAAGGTACACTACTGTTAATTGTTTTAAAGAAATTAATAGATTTATTTAGCAAGGATGCATTAAAGTGATCAAAAGTAAAAGTAAAGACATTTATAATGTACCAACAGATTTCTATTTCAAATAAATGCTGTTCTTTTGGGGAGAAAAAACTATTTCCACAAAAATATCAGTTTTCAATATTGATAATAAGAAGAAATGTTATTACCAAATCAGCATATTAGAATGATTTCTTAAAGATCATGTGACTGAAGACTGGAGTAATAAAAAATAGAAAATTTTATTGTGAATTTTAATAATGTTCCACAATATTACTGTTTCTAAATAAATTAAGCTTTATTGAACATAAGAGACTGTATTGAAAAAATCTGTAACACTTTACAATAAGGTTAATTAGTTACCTACCTTAGTTAATGAACAATACTTCTACAGCATAAATGCTTAATCTTAGTTCATTTTAATTTCAACATTTACTAATACATTATAAAAATCAAAGGTCGTATTTGTTAACATTAGTTAATGCACTGTGAACTAACATGAACAAAAAATGAACAGCTGTATTTTATTAACTAACAAGATTAATAAATACTGTAACAAATGTATTGCTCATTGTTAGTACATGTTAGTTAATACATTAACTAATGTTAATTAATGAACCTTATTGTAAAGTGTTACCAAAAAATCTTGCTGACCCCAAACTTTTGAATGCAAGTTTATGTGTCTATACAGAGAAATATTCACTGGAGAACAAAGTGTGACAAGTAGCCCCAGTCTCTCCTCAAGCGCATGAAGGTGACTTTCAGCAGAGCGGAGGCATGTCATGAAGAGGACAAGATCCGCTGTATGTCTGCAGGAACTTCCTCCGTGTTAACTGAGATGTCTTACACCCACCACAACAGAGCGCAACCTGACAAGCACTTCACGTCTCTCATATACACTTTCCAATCCCAGAGAAAGGAGTAGCAGACAGATAAAGAGAGTCAAAGAGAAAGAGAGAGAAACGAGATAAAGAGGAGAAGCAGCGTTGGTTTCTTATCTCAACAGAACACCGGTCATTGAATAAAGAGTATGAGAGGAAAAGCAGCAAGGGAGTCACAATAGTCTGTCCGGGGGCCGCACTTACGCTAGCCGTCTCGCTGTCCTATCTCCCCTCCGCTCTCCTTAGTGAGAGGGGGAATCTGGGACTTGACCACTCTCGCACGCTAAATGAAATCAATTTACACAATAGCAGCACTCAGTCCGGGCTCTCAGTATGGGTCGTGTCAGGCTCAATGTGCTTATAATGGCTGAACATACTTTATTAACCGCTGCTTCCTGATAACAAAGCCATCTGGAATTAAGTGAAGATCCCCCCCCCCCCCAAATCCACATTTTCATTCATATTATGAGACGGCTTTTAATAGGTTCTCTGGAGCTGTGTTGGGGAAGCTACTCATAATCACGTCCTGACTAAGTCTGCAGTCTATTGGAGAGTTGGAGAGAGAACCTTGGAGAGTGAAGGTCAAGTTCACTCTTAAGATGATAATGCTTTAATTGTCATTTCAGAGGAAATTTTACATTTTGATAAATGATTTGCAACATGCACTGATGAATCATGCACAGTAAGATCATACACGTGTCTTAATAATTTAAATAAGATCAGTTTGATTGATGCTGACTCTGATCGGTATTAAAACTAATAATCTCCAAAGGTGCCAAAAGAAAGCAGAAAAACACAATTCTGTATTTGAGCTTGTGTAACAAGAAAGAATGTCCTCTTTGGGGGGTTTTACTGGTTTTTTAGCAGTCAAGATAAAGGAGCTAGCAGTGGAAGGAGGCCCTGAGGACGGAGTTTCAGAGGAAGGACAGAATGGGTAAACAATGGAAATGAAGACTAATACCTGCAGAAAGAGGGCTGAACAGATGCGACCCGCTCTGACGCATGATAGGACTGCCTGAGCAGCGTGTCCATGCCAGGCCGGCTCTCCGCAGAGAGGGTGACAGTCAGACAGGTGCATGTGTGTGTCTGCGTGTGACCGGGAGAGACGGCAGGCTCCGGGATGGCTGGGAATCCATCATGTTTTACGCTATTTTAGCTAGGCCTCAGCCACGGCACTCCTCTGTTTCTATTAGAGCAAGGGGTCCTTGAGTGCGAAGGGTTGGTTTTTGTGCCGCTTGACTTTAATTATGATTGGTCGGCGTTTGTCCCTCTGACCTTTTTTTTAAGGCGGGGGAATGTGAGAGAAAGGGTCTGTTTTTTAACCAAGGACTAACCTGCCTTTAAGAGATGTTTATTAGAGAGATTAAAATGTCACTTATTCTCCTTAAACTATGGTGTGACGTAGCCTCACGGTAATCAGTTTAGTAAACGAATGGCTCTACGCATCGTCCGGTCTGTTTACCCCCCACCCCCCGTCTTATACTTTCACACAATAACTAGTGGCTGTTTAAATAAGAACTCATTAGAATTACATAGCCATTTAGCTAAGTGACATTGGGTGTAATTGTACCATCCATCAATTGCTGTGTGTAATAACACACTTGGAAGAGCTGAATGTTGATTAGCCGGTGGCCAATTTCTCGTGTAGCTGAAAATAATGACTGAGAAAAGGGCCATGGGGCAAGGTGAAATTGCCCTCTGAGGGGCCGGTCACATTTACTGACCTGTGCTGGCCAAATTAACTTCTTTTAAAACAAATGAAGACGTCATCATTACTCCTGTGTGAGACCCAAACCCACTCATAACTCGTCTACTGCTGAGAATTATGCTCATAAGTAAAGGTGTGACTGTGGTTACACAGGGTTTTACATCAGTCCGTTTTGAATCATATTTGTGCTTTAAATGTTATACATTTATTAGTTACAGTATTTGTTGAAACAATGGTTTGATATTTTGATTATTTTTATATTTAATTTTTATATATAACTTTCATAACTATTTATATGGTATAGGCTTAAACAGTGAAATGGTTCAACAGTAAATATTTAATATGTATTATATAATATATACATGTAATATAATAATTTTTACCGGTTGATTAATGGCACGATTCCATTGTGACAACTTACCCCATACAGTGTGATGCTATTGGAGCGTTTTGTCACAAAAGGTACATTTTCCACAAATTGAAGATTTGTCTCTATTTGTGTTTTCAGTTAGTATCCTTACAGATTAGCCTTCTAACTCATTCTGTATAAGTGTTACTTATATGTGTGGGTAATATTTTACTGTTTGATTAATGGCATATTCCATTGTGACATCTTACCTAATACAGTGACACAATTGGGGCAAGTTGTCACAGAAGGAGTTTTTTTTTTTCCTGGGCAGTAACGGTGTAAAATTTCAGTAGGGTTTTTTTTTTTTTTTTTTTTTTTAGCCAAGACTAACATAGACTTTCAAACAAAAACATACCCTGTGAAATATTTCCTGGAATGTGACAACTAGCCCCGGTCTCCCCTGATCTTTGTCCGTAATGTGATTACATGTCTTTTCAGCCCTCATTTCAATGTGTATCTTTCCCATTTCCTGCCTTTTTTATCATTTCCTCAGTTATTGCTCCTTGTTCATATCTTGCCCTTCTCTCTTTCTTTTTGAATTCCCCTCATTCTGTCTGTTTATGTCCTGAGGCGTTAGCATGTGCAGTGCTTGCCTGTGAGGCTGCCTCCTGTGTGTTGTTGCAGTTTAATCGGGACAACAACAGCACCACACATTCCCCTCTCTCCTGTTGCCCTTTCTCTCTCTGCAGAGAGAACCCTCTGAAATCCAATTGCTGGGCTATAATTATGGCTTTAACTAGGGACTAGTGTAGCCATTAATCAAGTTCACCAAAAAAGCACAGGCTCTGCCCGGGCCGTTTCTCCCACTCCTCGTCCCTGAGCATGTGTGGGCTAAAAATCACACAGAAATGTCTCTGTGCTCCTACCTGTTCCAGTCTCTATTCATTGATAATCCCTCCCCCAGAATTTCATCCTGTTCCTCCCACAAAGCTATCATATGGCTTCAGAAGACTTCCAATATAGCACAGAAGTCGTATAGACCACTTTTACTGTGCCTAATCTGGCTTCCCACAGCTTTAATTCATTTCTTAAACAGCCATTTGTGATTACTGGATTAGGATTATTTATATTTTTTCATACTGATTCTACTTGTAAAAAGCTCATTTTCTACCATAATTTTTTGACATACACATTTCCTTGACTTTTCCAAGTTTTTCTTGAAAACTTTGAGCTATTCCTTGAAGACTTTATACCACTGGTTAGATTGGCATGTTTTTGATGGAAATGCCAGTGGTTGCAATGCATTCTGTGATAACACTCAATTACTCATTTCTCTATGCAAATATTACAAGGGTATCATCACTGGGAAATCTTAAATCTAATCTTAATTTTCATTAATTCATTGATTTAATCATTGAATCGTTGATTCATTTAATCATTCATTTAATTATAAATATTAAACATTTTACTTATGTTTATCTATGTCTATTTTTATCACATAAGGCTTCTTTACACAAACCTTTTGTCTATCATTTCAATTCTATGTGCACAATATATTTTTAAACTTTGCACTTTATTTTTCATTCCGTTTTCCATAATGTGGAAACTTGTATTTGGCAGTGGCACTAAAGAATGATCTATGTCTGTTTATTTTTTATTCCAGTGCGAAAAGCAAAATTGTGTTCTATGGCAAACTGAATAGATAATAAAGTGTAAAGTAAACTAGCACCTAGGCTGGAAATGATCCCCAAAATAAGTTTGAATGTTGGCGATGAATTTATTTCAGAAAAAGTGTAGCAGAAGAACTAAAATACAGAAGGATTTCAATACAGTGTTCACCTTGCAAGCACTGTAATTCAGCCAGGAGCGTTTCACTCACTGTAGTTGGCCCGAGTGCCGAGGACACTCGGTAACCTCACTTTGATTTGTGGGAGCAGGAGTCAGTGGCGCGGCACCTGGGCTAATGAACGGGGTTATAATTGAGATGGAACGAGCCACAGATATATTCAGCTTTGCTCTGCTCAAGTAGCATGCCACCCTGCTGGCTAAAAGAGTTCAATACGAGAGCCGTCCCCTTTCATTGTAAAACTTTAAAACAAAGGGTACTTCACGGGAGAACGAAGAGGGGTGGGGGGGTATTAAGACGCATTCCTCGGATCTTCCCTTAAATAGAGGCGACAGACTAATTTAATTGCTCATCAGCTAATGATGCTGTTTTAAAGCACTAATATTCCTCACTCTGACAGCAGGGCCGATAAGAGTGCCGACGGAACCAATAAGGGGACAGTGGCACAGGAAGAAAGAGAAAGGGAGGGAAAAAGAGAAATTGGGACCGAAAGAGAGAACGGTTGTGTAATTACAGCCCTTTACTGTGAAATTAAAGCATTGTCACAGAGCGTGCCAGCTCCTCCCCGCACCAGTGTTAGGACTTCATCTTCCCCTCATAAATACAGTCAGAGCTGGGTAATTATAGACGTTTTGTATCGTTTTAGGCACGAATAGCAATGAAAAGCAAATTGTTCGTTCTCTTTCTTCTTTTGTTCATAAGTAGTCAAATTCAAATAATGGTAAAAAAAAAAAACCCAGAGTGAGCGGGAAAGTGAAGTGGCTGTGTGAGTAATGTGCGTTTGAAAAGCCAGTTATTTCCAGAGCCGCCTGTAAATCTGGATGCGGCCGGACGGAGTTCTGACAGCATTGCAACCTTTAGAAAATTTGATGATAATGCCTTAGACCTCTGAATGGATGCGGGCCTGAATTTATTGCCTGGGCAAGAGAGCTTTTCTCAGGAAAGCTCATAAATTCCCCTGTAGGGACGGTGAGCACACTGTTTAAAGGGAACGATTGACTGTGCCGAAACGTGCCGTGTGACACCAGCACAAAACCAAACACATGTATGTTTCCTGCTTAGTTATTTATTTAAAATAAATTCTACTTGTTTTTATATTTTGATAATGTGAAGACATGCTTGCATTTTTTATGGCTGCTTAAGTGTCCAAATACTTTTTGGGATCACTGTAATTTGGTACAGGGATTTTCAAAAGGGTAGACATGCATTCATGACTGCCCTGGATCTTATTTTGTATATATTTTACTTCTAGTGCACCTGAACATTGTAAATATGTCACTGTGAATATAAGAAACTTGTTTTTTAGCTTCCTTTTGTTGCTACTGGATCATGGTACCTGATAAACTCTCTTCCCTCTGTTTGAACCCAAGAGAGTGGTTGTGTTTCAGCAAACTGTTACTGAATCTGTATTACAGCCAAAAAAATCAATGTAGAGAGCAATAGAGACTTTGTGTCTTTCCATGTGCTCTGATCAATAAGCAGGCCTCATCAACTCTCTATAAGGTGAGCACAAGCTCATTGAATTAAAGATTGTTAATGTAAAAGTGCAACCCGGCTCTGTATAAAGGAGCATTCATCCTGACAGTGATCAAATAACTGGAAGCCACGGGGTCATTCCCTAATTATGTAGCACATTTTCATGCCCCAATATAAATGTATTAAAATAGTAGATCAAATATTAGACTAAATGTTTGTAAAAAAAGATGGGAAAACAATTATATAATATCACAATTAAGTGAACATGGATTGATTTTTTAAAAGTAATTAAAACAATCTAGTCTAGTTTGAGTAGGTTGCCATTGTTGTGCTATGCAATTTAGTATGGTCCCTGTGTGTGTGTGTGTGTGTGTGTGTGTGTGTGTGTGTGTGTGTGTGTGTGTGTGTGTGTGTGTGTGTGTGTGTGTGGAAGGCGAACAGAGTCATAAAGCTCACCTTTTCTCTTCTAGGGTGGCACAAGGCCTGATAAACAGTTAGGCCTATGTAGATGCTTCAGAAGAGTTTGCAAGCCGATTTCTTGAGGGAAATCTATTGTAAATGCCGGGCATTCTCCCAGTAGTCTTTGTTGTCTGTCTCTGACAAATAGAGAGAACAGAGAGACAAACTCTCACCAGCTCTTTTATTAAACAAAACCTATCAGCATACTAGCTAATATCACTGTTGCATCTATTAAACAGAACTATTCTCTGTAGGCATCAGGATAACAACCCTGCGGCATGGGCGGTGAAGCTAAAAACTGGGCTCGCCAATATCTCAGCATGATTTGACACTATCTGAAAACACCTCAGCAGTGGTAATGATTGGCTAAGAAAAAGACACAACAGAGGTACTTTAAAAACCCGGTGAATCAATTCACAAACCATCAATTTTGAACTAATAGATACAATACAGCAAGACAAATAGGTGTTCTTAGCTCCTGGCTATTGCTAGTTAGCATTAGCAAGTGTGGTACAGCTGCTCACACCGCATAGTTATTAACAGAGGAGTGATGCTGTTGTAAGGTTAAAAATAGGGCTTAGTCCTTGAGCAAAGCATTTTCGTTTTCATTATAGCCTATATGTTATTTAAAATAACTTATATTGTTTGAGGTTTGAGTTACAAGTTCAGAAGTGCATGAGCTAAAGTGGGTTATATCCCAACAGTCTTTACAGTAATGGGGACAGCTAAGTTGCAGGTGATACTGAGACAGATGGTTTTGACCTCGGATGCATTACTGTCTTGTCTCCCATTAGTGGTAGCTGTTAAAAAAAGACTGGCATGCTGGAGAGGACCACAATGGATTACTGCTGGAATTAAGTTGTAGAGAAGACTAGTGTTGTCTCTTCAATATCTCAGTTGTTTCTCCTAGACAGCAGCAAGATATTTGCTTCTGCTTTTGCTCTTAAGAAAAGACCCCAGTAATCTCACATATTTCATCTAGAGTTTCTGAAGATATCGCCGTCTGCAATGTGCAATTTCAATAGGAACTCAAACATTTCTTATCAAATAATATTCAAATTATTTGCTTTCAATTTAATTAAATAATATTTTATATCATTAAACAATGTATTAAGTTAGTAATTACGAGACCAAATTATCTGATTTACTGTATCTTATATATATTCAGTTCATAGCTCTGTACTGTTTGGCTGCATTTGAAATTGCATACTCTTTGAGTACGTACTTCTTTTGAATAATTAATTACTTTATGATTTTTTTGGGGGTAGATTACTTACAAATTGTAATCGGTTACTTTTGCAAATTGTGGTTTGTGAAGGAACTGCAGGAATCGGTGTGTTTAATGAAAAGCTATGAAGTAATTCAATCATAAAAATATACAATTAAAATAAATAACAATTTAAATAAAACGCGTACTAAAAATGTATATTTTAAAATGTTTACATGCATGTCATGTTACCATTAACTGATATCAGAGAACCATGAACTTAATTTTATTATTATTATTATTATTATTTAGAAATTTTATTGTTGACAGACAAAAGCCTTATTTGAAAGACAAAAGCCTTTCAAATACAGTAATAAATTGTTAAATGACTCACTGAGTGATAAATCAAATAATAATGAATGTGTTAAAGGAGATGATTGGATATGAAATGTTGCAATGTTGAGAAAACACTTAAAAGAGAAATGATTTCTGTAAATCCAGTAATCAAAAGTTCTGTCTGTCTCAGTTTTGACTAGTGGCTGGTCTGTGTGTGTATTTCCACAAACCTGTAATATATGTATATAATGTATAACTGTAGTCTGATTACAAGCATTTTAAAATCTAATCTAATCTAATTACAAGTAATATATTTTTGGAATCTGATTATGTAATGAAGATTACATGTAATCAGTTAGGCCTACTATCCAGCACTGTCAATCTATATAGTATGAATGTGTGTGGTATGAACAGTGTTGGGAAAAAGTAATTAGTTACAGTTACTAGTTACTTCTTCCAAAAAGTAACTAAATGAGTTACTCAGTTACCAATTATAAAAGTAACTAGTTACTTCAGAAAGTAACTATTTTGTTACTGTCAGGTAAATTTTTAAATGCTCAAAATGTGACCCCACCTCCACCCCTCTTTAAAGGGATAATGTGTAGTTTTTTTAAGTATTTTATTATCTAAAATCAATATTTTTATTCATAAATATGTCCTCAATGGTGTACAAATACCTCTGCCAATTATCTGACTAATCCTCGTAAACGAAGAATTTATTATCTTTATATTCATGTGACGGGTAGGTCCACGGAGGCTTCCATGTAGTTCTGCCATCTTGAAAAACTATAATAGCAGAGAGGGTCAAAAAGTACTAGGCAAACGCGTTTCCACAAGGCGTTTTCGCTCAGATCCAGTGTCACGTAACTGAAAGCAGCAGAAACGGAGGAGCAGAGCAGTGAGAGGCGCTTGGCTTGTCACTGCCCCGGCAAGTTTAAAAGGCTGCATTGCACTGTTATTATTCATACTGTAACATTCGTTGGTTCGTTGTGTCAAGTTGCAGTTTGTTTGAAATAACAAACCTGTTCACCCGAAGGAAAACTCAACGAAGTGCTATTAGAAGACATCCTGTCATAGCTTTTTGGTACATAACAGCTACCGTGGATGCAACACGCAAAATACAATTTCACCGCTAGATGGGAGAAATTCCTACACAATGTCCCTTTAATGGAACTTAAAATACATGTGCATGTTCAATTTATTTATGATAAATCTGAATATTATAATGAAATTGATACTTAATACAATACATTATTAACAGAAACAATGTACACAAATCTAAACTATTTTAATGTTGCTGTGGGACAAAGTGAGACTAGCCTCTAATCAAATGCCATGTTTTTCTTAACACAAGGACAATATAATCATCAGAGATGCACGCGATTACGTTTAGAAATAGACAAGCCTTGTTTCCAAAATCCACCAAGCAAAGATATCCTGTCAATTTTATAAACTTTTATAAAACCAGCCAATATAATCACAATGAACACATCCAAAATAAAATAGCCTATTTAAGATATATAAAAACTGCAAAGCGACTAATTTGCAAACAAAATTATTTATGCACGAAATCCAGCATAAACTCCGGCACAATCTGCATATTTTTAAAATCTCAAGACAGTTGTTATATAGCCTATATGTTAAAAATTTAATTTGGATGTGTTCATTGTGATTATACTGGCTGGGTTTATAAAAGTTCTACAGGATATCTTTGCTTGGGGCATTTGGGAACAAAGCTTGTCTATTTCCGTATGTAATCGCGTGCATCTCTGATGATTATACTGTGTGTGTTAAAAAAAAAAAAAAAAAAGATTAAACACACTTGCAACAGACACACCCCAAGGCAGAGACGTTTATTGCGTTGCCAGCGGCATTGAGCGGAGTTTTGCCACTGTAGTGGACACGCACCATTAAAACAATCAGCGGATGGCAGGCGGGTGCGGCTTTGAAAATTGGTCCAAAAACTTTGGTGCGGATGGATGGCGGACAGATGATGAGTTTTGTGATGCGGTTGCAGATTAAATAATAGCCCATCCGCGCATCTCTACTACCCAAGGAAGAGCAGTAAAAAAAGGCTTTGCCTCTCGGCTCAGAGATCTAGTTGGTCTGATGAAAAAAACAGCTTCAATTATAGTAGCGTGCCGCATTTTTTGGCAGTAACGGTGTTATTAAGATGGGAAGAGTAATCAATTAGATTACTCGTTACTGAAAAAAGTAACGCCGTTATTTATAACACCGTTATTCTCATCACTGGGTATGAATGTAATCCAGATGTACTGCATTCGTCATGTTGTCCCTGTTATGTGACCTACCAGGGTCACTTGCATTACTTCACTGCCATTCACAAATGCTCTTCTGTGGCTTCATGGGATAGTAAGTGTCCATCAGATGCACACTTTACAATTTTGCTGGAAGTAGGTCATCCTGGTACTTTTTGCCTAAACTTTTTATAAGTGCTGTGAATTCAAACATAATACTACTCATCTCACATAGGCTACTGTTTTTCGCCTACTCGTAAGTATGTGAGAAGTATGTAGTAAGTATTTATTGAAATTCATTTTCTGATATTGTTAAAGATAATGAAATAAATGGCTGCAAATGGAAAGAAAAGCAGCAAAGACATATCTTAATGGCTAATATGTGTTTAGATTTAAAATAGGCATAAAAGTAAAGCTTAATTCTCTCCAATTTAGTCTAATAAGATGTACAATTTCATCCTCATAACACAGATATATGACAAACAGCTAAAATTAGTTTGTATGACTAAATGAGCAATACTCTCTCGGCTAAATTAAATCGGTGCGTAATTCAGTAACATCAACTCATTTCAGAGTGACTATTAGATTTACAACCCTTAAAGCATGTTCATCATAACTTCCGTTTGTGATATTCACAAATCACCTAAATAATTTAAAACACTCTTATCATTTTGTAATTATTTTGAATCAATATGACAGGGCCATGCATTCACAGGAGACATTTCTCTCGTTTCTATGCTGCCTGAAGGGGTTAAACTAATGAACAATGACTTCATTTAGCGTTTCAATTTCTATGCAGCAGATCTTATGCATATTCATACTTTTGAAAATAAGCAATTAACCTGATGCTGTTGTTGATAGCAGGGGAAAAGTCATTCAAAACCAATCAGAAGTAACAGGTTTTCTGAGAAGTTTCACTCAGGTGCATTTCACATTAGGCCGTCTCTCGTGAGATGCTCAACAAAACCTTTCAATGACTGAAATAAGCTAGTGAATAACAAACTTATCACTTCCTTTAGAGAAGCTTTAAATGGCCAAAGAATCATAAACAAGCTTATTGTGATTCTAAATGACTGAATGAAGCCGTTTGAAAGGCACATTGTTTTCATTGTGATCTCCATCTTGAGTCATCAGAGACGGCTCTCAAGGACTACTTGACTTTGTCTTTTGTAGCAAACCTTTATGTTAAAATGTTAAACAGAAAAAGGGAGAGGGAGAAATAGGGAAAGGATAAAAAATTGTATTAAAAAAATATGAATAAAGTTTTGAATATAATGTTTTGTTATATCATTCATGATATGTATACATTAAATTTGACATTTATTTTGTTTAAAATACAATATTTTTATTATATCAGAATATTTATATTTGAATGTGCCCCTATTATGCTATTTTAAAGGTTCCTAATTTTGTTTCGGAGGTCATGCATCACATTCAAAAACACTACACTTTTCTCATAATATGCAGTACATTGCAGCATCACCTCTTTTCTCACAGTGTTGGAAACGGATCAACATGGATTTGCTTTCACAACACAGAAAACAGAATCTTCTCGACATGTTCATAATATGAACCAAGCTCTTCCAGGCCTCAGCTACAACTACAGTGTTTTAGGATGGGTCAAAGTAGACATTGTTCGCGAGCAGCCAATGAAGACAATAAGCTGGCATTATGCAAATTTGTTACAAACCTATGTAGATTCATGCGGAAAGAAAGACTGGAATTACTGACGACTCGTTTCATGCAGTTCAGAATCGGTTCTTTCCTTTGGGAGACAATAATTCTATTTATCATTATATACGTATATATATATATATCATTATATCATGAACAACTGGGCGTTCTGCGGCGTACTCTGCTGTAGACACCATCAGCTGGTGTGATTACCATTACTGAATGAAGAAGTGCAGCGGTAACCTCAACTCTAATTGAATAATTGCCATTCGCCCAAACGATCCCAGTGCGGATCCTCTTCTCATCAGAAGTGTGCAATATTAACCATGACACAAGCAGAACCGGACGGTAATTAATGCACCAAATCAATTCGAAATCACTCCATTAGGAGAATTCCTGCAGGAGAGCCCCTCATTATCAGAGTACTGATGGAGTCCCACTCCCAGGAGGAGAGACACTGCTCTTCTTTAGCTCACCCGGTACGCAGCGATAGATTTACACTGCTCAAGGAGATGTTTGGAGTGTCAAAGTCGTAGATCTTTACGGGCTGTTCCTCTCTTCTGCTCAATCATCTATCCTGAAATCCCTGAGACAGAGAAAATGAAATTTGATTGGCATGAAAGGACATCTTTAATGTGAATGAGTCTAAAGTAATGTAGCACATAAAAGAACTGATGGTTCTTGTCTGGGATGGAAAAAACAGCAGTGTTGTCTTGGTCTCTGTGATGAGTGGGGCCCACTTTAAGGCTGGTCTGCCGTCGGCCCATTTTTAAACGTCGGTCACCTTAGTTTGTTCAGTGTGTTCCTCCATTGGCTCTAGTCGGATGCCATCTGGGTTTTTTGGGCCGATTCAGCTTGTTGAATCGGTCTCAGGGCGTCGGTGAGAGAGAGAGAACTCTGATTGGCTGTTTAACTTTGCATGAGAATAAAAGCGAAAGAGATGAAAGTGAGCAAAGAAGTCAAGACTGCTCAGACAGAAGGCTGTTATAATTTTATCTCATCTTACCTGAGCATTTGAAAGCACAAATTTTTCATAATAACATGAGCCGACTGGAATGAAGAAAGTGATCAGCGTGATTGATGTTCAAAATGATAAGCAAGTCTTAGTTTCCGTTTCTCTTTTTCAATGACGAAAACAGACCTGCTGATGTAGACATTGATATTAACTTACACGCAGTCACCATGGGAAAATCTCAGAGTAAAACTGGGAATTGTGAAAAATATGATACACCGGTGTTTTGCCAGATGAGAAGTTTATCTATATATCATCTTTTTTTACTCTTTTAATTAATTGTATCAACTATATCATATATCTCTTTTAATTTATTTTATAACTGTTTTAATTTTCCTTGCTTTTATTTTGTGATTATTTGAATTCCTTTCTTTAAAGCACTTTGAATTGCCATAGTGTATGAAATGTGCTATATAAATAACTTGCCTTGCCTTGCAGAACGCACGTGCTAGCTGACAGTTGTCTTAAGTCCTTTTGGCGTGCTCAAGCGCAGCTTTTTGGGCTAGACACAGTCGATGAGAGGCGACAACACAGTCAGCTTTTGTTGCCGCTAGACCTTTGACTTTGGCTTGACGTGTCCCAGGCTTTAGGTTTTTTATGGCAGGGTTTTTCAAAATATGTGATGCCTAGGACACCCAAATATGGATGATGGATATTTGTGAGGTAAAATATTAACATTTGTTTTTTGGCTTTTATATTGTCTCTGTAATATAGCCACAGATAAAAAATTACATTATTATCTGGAAAATATTTGCTAATTAAGTTGACTGTGTATCTTTTTTCTACCCATTATTAGAGTAATGTCAATTAATTAAATCCTGATTTTCTTTTTCAATTCAATCAAGATTTATAAACTGCAGATTTCCCATGTGATGTTCATAATACATATCAGTCCAAAGCAACATGTAATAAAACACATATTTAATACATATTTAGATAATTTAATAAATAATATATTTAAACTGGCCCTCCTTTTGAAACTTCAGCTCTGTGATATTATAGCACTACTCAGAATACCCAGTGGAAAGGGTTCAATATTACAATGTTAGTGATGGTACTGGTTAGTACCGTTTTAAACATTAGACATTGTACATTGCATTGTCAGACCATGTAGAAATATGTTTATTATACATATGCTGAATGTGTTTCCTCAAAACCAGTTGTATCATTATTTGGGCTGATCAGTGTGATTTTTCCAAGTAGGATTTGTTCCATGGAAATGTACAAATTATTCAGAAACTTTCAAAGGCACAAAAGGGGTGGTGATGGCGCAGTGGATAAGACACATGCCTTTGGTGTGAGAGACCCGGGTTCGAATCCACTGTGAGACACCAATGTGTCCCTGAGCAAGACACTTAACCTCTAGTTGCTCCAGAGGCGTGCGACCTCTGACATATAGCAATTGTAAGTCGCTTTGGATAAAAGCGTCAGCTAAATGAATAAATGTAAATGTAAAAGAAAAACAATTACACATTCATGCACATGTTGGGTTTTGAACATGAAAAATTCACATACTACAGATTGTATACATAGTAGTATGATATGCTATACCATAGCCAGTGTTTAATGCTTTCTGTCAACAAAATTAGTGTTATTGGAACATACTGTGACATCTAGGTGTTATTCCAGAAACAGACTGCAAAGTGACTAAAAGTATGTGAGATCCTAAATGTTTGAGTTTTTTTTTTTTTTTTTCTTACAATGCAGCAGAATATTAATCCTTCTCATGTCTGGAAAATCTACCTTTCAACTCCAGTAACAAGCCAGCCGAAGAGACCTTTAAAACTCAAGAGGAGTGAACGTTCTTAAATCGCGATTTAACATCTGCTTTAGAGACAGAGAGTCTGATCTGCCACCTGCCAGGGCAAAGCTCATAGATCACTGTCTGCTGCCGATGATGTCATTTCCTAGATTCAGCGCCCACAAAGTTGGAAATTCTTCAGCTTCTGAAGACATCCCGGGTTCAGCTGCAGTGCAGGGCACATTTTAACATTCTACGCACACAGAGCCAAACCTCAAAGTTTAATGCATCAGAAGCAAAGCTGATCATTTCCTGGCAGTTTCTATACATCATCTTTTTCCATAGGGTGACCTTTCACGAATGTAAATATATGGATTTTTCTTTTTTAAACCAAGAGGTAAAAAATAACGAGGTTCAGTGAGTCTGTAAGAAATCTACCAAGCATTTGAAACAGCAGCACAGGAAGTACAGGTAGAACTGGGCCCTGCAGTAAAGGAAATCCTTGCAGTGGCAGATCAAATAAAAATTTGAAGGTTTGTCTCGAGCACTCCGATTCTTGTCAACATCACATATTTGACATCTCAGCATGCAGGGGACAGGATAAAAAGGAAACGGACACAGACAGACTCTGTGTCATCTGAATCAAAGAGAAAATGCTTTTGAAGACACAATGGAGCAGACATATTCACTTTGACTATGGGGATAAGAAGATAGACACAGTCAGGAAATCTCCATTTAAAGGGTTCGTTTACCCATACATTTTGTGTACACACACTCATGTCATTCTGACCCCATAGTATTACTTTTTTTTTGAGAAATGTCAAATTGAATGTCTGAGATGGCTGCTTTTCTAACAAAAGTGGATATCCTGCCAAGCTCCAAAAACTACGAAAAAACACAGTGCATAAAACATAAAAGTAGTCCTTGACTACACAACCTTTCAAAAGTTTTGGGGTCAGAAAGATTTTTTTTTTCTTTAAATTAACACTTATATTAAGCACGAACAATTTTGATTAAATTAATCAAAATTGTAAACACATTTAGAATGTTACAAAGCAAATCTATTTCAAATACATGGTATTCTTTTGAACTTTGTATTCCTCAAAGAATCTTGCAGAATAGCTCATATATATAATTAAGCAGCACAACTGTTTTCAAGATTGATAATAATATAATAATAATACATATTACTTGAGCACCAAAACAGCATATCAGAATCATTTCTGAAGGATATACCTAGACTTTTGAATGGTAGTATATATTAATTGAAGCACTTTGATATAGGAACAGATCAAAATCTTGCTTTAAAAATATGTAGTTGATGTCATTGACACCACATGGCATTGATTTTCGTTCATCAGATGATTAATTGTTGTGTGGCAGGTTTGAAAAACATACACATTCGAAATCGAATTCTTCCCTACTATATAGTATGAGAAAAACAGAATGCCAAAAGTATTATTGCATAGTATTTGAAAAACAGAAAGGCGGAAAAGTCCCTGGATGACCTACTACTTCCAGCGAGATTCTGTGCGCATTCGATGGACACTTTATTATCCCATGAGGCCATGGGAGAGGATTTATGAATGGCTGTGAAGCAACGCATCTGACGCTGTGAGCACATGTTGAGGAAAAGAGCAAAGGGAAGTTATCTGTATCATGGGTAGAGTCAGCAGAAAGAGATGGATATCATTCTTAATTACTGTTGAGCCCAATCAATACGAAAGGAACTCAAGCATAGTTCATTGTGGGGTGCTGAAGTCTGTGTACGTGAAAGCTTTTATTAAGTGCAGATAAAACAAATAAATGAATGATTATATTAAGACATCTGATGGAACATTCTATTTTCACAAGGCATCTCCCAACAGCGAATCACAATAAATCGACACACACACACACACACACTCACACAAGTCTCTCTCTAGAGAGAGGATGAGAGTGCTGTATATAGTGCCACAGTAGAACTGCTTTTGTGATCCTTAGTCCACAGGGAATAGGTGGAAAGTAGAGGAAGCAGGATAAAAGACAGACTTCCTGCAGAGTGACAGGTTTTCTTTCTCTCGCAATAATCAAGGGCCTTAACACACAATCCCAGCCAGCCTCCATCTTAAAATGTGGCGTCGCTGTAAGAGCGCTCATCACTTTCCGACCCCCCCAGAGTGTGAGATGAAAGAGTTTGTTGGGTCCGAAGGGACCATCCCCTCAATCAGCTTCACACCTGTGAATGGCCTTGCAGATGTTTACATTTACATTTATTCATTTAGCAGATGCTTTATCCAAAGCATCTTACAAATGAGGAATTCAACAAGCGATTCATCTTAAAGAGGCATAAACATTAGAAGTGCTAGTAATACAAAGTTTCAGACACAGTTCAGAATAGTACTATCTAGAGCAGGGAGGAATGGATGAAGGAATATTGTAAGCATAGAATTTTTTTTTATTATTATTATTAGCAGAATGCAGTTGCTCATGAAGAGATGAGTTTTCGGCTGTTTCTTGAATATTGTTTGGGAACAGTGAACGAAAACATTCTTGAGTGATTCGTACGTACCATGAGGTGCAGGAGGGGATGTAGAGCCCATGATTGTTCTGTACGCAAGCATCAATGTCTTGAACTTGATGTCATTAACGCAAGTATCAAACGCAAAACGCAAGTAACTTTGTTGGTGGATCTCGGGCGCTGTTGCTATTATACCGGCGGGATAAATTACACTTGCGCCCGACGCAAATCTAAAATGGGTTGGTCTGAAGTAGCTACATTACTCATAGGTGTGGTTTGGGCGTAACATGAAATAAACCAATCAGAGCATCATCTCTCATTCTCTTTGCTATTATCCCTATTGCTATTATGATGGCGGATTTGCCAGGAGCGGTTCACAGCCGAGGAGACCGACGTTCTTGTCAGGGCCGTAAAAGACAGAGAAGTGACATTGTATGGGGATTGGAGAAACCCACCCAAATTAGCTTCGGTTAAACAGGCGTATAATAATTTTGGTAAATGTGTAAGCTAGATTTATGCCTATTTTTTCACATCTTCATGGACACCACAATGATTTCCCTCTTGTGGTAATATTTTTCCTTGTAATTATTTATGGTTTGCAAAAATGGGAACTGCTGCGTCTGTATAAATGAGAGAAGCAAAGTGTATGCGCGTTGTGCACGCTACATTATGGCCAAGCATGCGCCCTTAAAATAGCATCTGAATAACGCGCCACTGACTTTAGACTAGGTTTTTCCTGGTCTGTGGTGGAATTGTTTTCTGAAACTGCAAAATAACACCAGGGAACGTTTGTGCCGGAACACGCTTCCTCTTTTCGCTGACCCACCCCTGGGAGCACAAGTTCATTCCCTAATTTACCGACGTGTGTATGTGGAGGGGATAGTCTGCTGTACGTCGGGTGCAAAATAGGAATGATACATGCGTCGGTGTACAAAGTCAATTGCACTGGGTGCAAGATAGGGCCCATTGTATTTAACTTTGGCTCATTGATGACCAGTCGTGCTGCTGCATTCTGGATCATTTGTAGAGGTTTGATTGCACATGTTGAAAGTCCTGCCAGAGGAGCATTGCAATAGTCCAGCATAGAAATGACAAGATCCTGGACAAGAAGTTGTGTTGCATGCTCAGTTACAGTAAGAAGGGCCTGATCTTCCTGATGTTGTGCAGTGCAAACCTGCATGAGCGTGCTATTGGAGAGCCTCTCCAGAATTCTGTTTCTGCTTAAACTGATTATTATCCTGAACAATTGTGCAGAGCGCACATGTAGTGCAGATACACAGTACATAATGCCTCTATTCCAAAACCTTGTGATCTGCCTTCTACAGCAGAATCATGAGATAGTATGTCATTGGACTGATGTATGGTATCACAGCTCTCAATTCAATTTAGATTCAGTTGGGTATATTTCATTTAGAATGTCCATTTTGCATAAATATAATTTTTTTTTTCTTTTTGTGTGTTCTAATGCTGTAAATTATGTAAGCAGTGTTTCAGATTGATTGAACCTGGTCTTTTTGAACTGCTCATAAAATAACCGGATCATTAGAATCATTAGATGTGGGAATTGGGCTTGACTGATCACTCTGATTTTGATTCATTAAAAAGAACCAACTCATAAGAGTCTTGGTTCATGATTCAGACTATACTGGTGAGCTATATTTTTATATGAAGTATATAGGCCCTGATATAAGTCAAGCGAAATGAAAGAACGAACTGATGTGACGTCATTTTGAACAAAATCAGGCCAAAATGAACTTCGTTTGGAGTTTGAAACACCTTTGTACTACCATTGGTCCCTGGCGAAGTAAAAGGTGTGCGCGTGTACTTGCCTCGCTCCGAGCAGAATTCAAACCAGCATTTCCGGCATTGGAGATGGGCGCGCTAACAAGGATGCTAAAGAACTCAACCTCTAGCATCTATCGCTTGTACGCCTCTTAATATCAGTGGACTGAGGTTTCTAGCTGGCCTTCATTATTCATCATTCAAATCAGCGTGACCCGGATGGGAGTGAGGTTTAGGAGGGTGGGTGTAATGGAGGTCAGATAGTAAGAGCTGTGTGGGTAAACCTCACTCCCCTGATCTCAAGAGGCACACTGACGACTATCGCTAAAGGCTGCGGTCTTTAGTGTCCTTGTTAACCTGCCCGCCTCCCATGCCAGAAATGCCGATTCTGTTTAAATTTCGCTCGGAGCCGTGCGAGTAGAACCAGAAGGGGTTACATGTTAAAACACAGAGAGATGCCGTGCAACAGTAAAACACATCCACGTAGCGCAATATTTACGTGACATAAAAAAAGCAGAGCTGTGGACATGCGTTCTGTTCTAAAAGTAGTTTATTTACTTAAAGTGTAAAGTGATATTTACAGGACGGGCTGCACTTGCAATGGATATGCTTTCACGCAGGTTAACGATTGATCTATTCATTAAATTATTATTAACATTAAATTAACAGGATTATTTAAAAAACTTATTCCTTTCACATTTACATGATAGTGGATTTCGGGTTTTGGAAGCGTATCAAAAGTTAAACCTGCGCCATATGTTTTAAACATGTATTTATTTATTTTCCATTAGGTATATGTATCGATACAACTGGAAAAAGCTTGTTCTGTATCTCAAAATCAACGTCTGTGTGCACACAGATGGAGCACTCCTGTGCCAGACATATTTCCCAAACATATTTCAGGCAGTGAAATATAAAGATATCACACTGGAGCATCAACACTCCGCTGAGCCAGATGGTTTGAAAATGCATGTTTGCTAAAACAAAGCCCAAAGCTCCATTAATGATCGGTGACATCATTGTAGCGGTGGGCTGCTGTCTGCTACTGTGGGATCTACTCTGTGTGAGATAGTAGTCCATTGCAGCAGTGCGGAGGAATAGGAAGGATCGCTATAGGAACTGTTTACAGTGCTGGCAACTCTTAACAACAGCTCACTCCACCTTCAAAACATGTCATCCTACTCTTCTATAAAATGACAGGTTGATCCCGCTGGAGGTGTAGCTATTAAAGCCTAAATATGGTGTTTTACAGCAAATGCGGTTGTTTCCGATAGTGTGTAGGCTAATCATGCATATTTTGGATTGAAAATATGAGAAATGTCTTTCAGTGATATTGCATTTCCCATTGCCATATGAACAAATAATGTGGTAATACTAATAAACTTTGATTTCTGTACTATAAGCATAAAATTCTTTCTACAAGTTAGATGTGTAAGAATAAATAAGCTGAAGTGATATGCATTATTGGTAAAACGTTAGATTAGGAAACATTTATTCCCTTTTAACTAGGAGTTTTCCTTCAATAAACACCTGATTACTGCTTATTGATAGTAAGTACGGTAGTTGTGTTGGTTATGTTTAGGTATTGGGTAGGGTTGAGGGATCAAGAATATGGTCAAGCAGAATAAGGCATTAATATGTGCTTTATAAATATATATAAACTGCCAGTATGCTAGTAATATGCATACTAATAAGCAACAAGTTGATGGTGAATAGTGTTCCCAAATCTAAAGTTTTACCAATAATGCATATCACCTCGGCTTATTTATTCTTACACATTTAACTTATAGAAAGAATTTTATGCCTTTAGTACAGTAATCTTAGTTTATTGTCTTTTTTTTATTGTTTAAAAGTTTAAACTCAAATCAATATTGCCTTGTGTTTGACTTTGTTTTTCCCCATGGTTGCACTTTAAAGCAACACTGTGTAAGATTTTCTCCCACCTAGCGGTGAAATTTTATATGTCTATCAACTGAATATTACTTTCTAGCCCCTCCCATTCCAAGGGCATTTTAACTCCTACGGTGGCCGTATTATATATCACCCTTGGAATCGGCTACCCAAGCATTATCAGATTAGGCTACATTGTGTACAAAGTAAAAGCAATGAAAAATAACTAAAATTTACAGTGCCCTTTGATATAGCCTATAAATGGCGCCAGTAAAACTATTCATCGCCTGTGATCTGTCGTAGCAACATGGCTGCTGCCATTCGAGCGACTCGCTTGTATGCATTCTGAATGGCAGATTCTACGCTTACGAGAATACTTGATTAGTTGGTGTAAGTAATTACACATGAATGAGCACATATAATTTTGAAAGAACAAAGTGTTTTTTGCTAAGAATCAACTTAAAAAATTACACTGTATAGCTTTAAAGGTTCAAATGACCCGTTTGTGACTTCAGTGTTTGCTTACAGTGTTACTGTAAATCTGCTCACATCATTGTGAGACAATGTTTTATTGTTTGTTATCATGTTCTGTTGTCTCACAAAATGAGTCAAGGCACTTGCAGTATCTGGGCTTCTCAAATAGAAACTGGTATGTGCATGTTTATCTCAGAATATGGTTGCACAAGCAGCAAGGTAATAGTCCGAAACACAGCAATCCATTTTTTTAGCATGCATGTCTGTCTGTCATGTCTGTGCCTGAGTTTCAAATATTTACTGTCACAAAATGTTTTGTGGTAATCAACATATCTTGCAGGCTTTGCTTATCAACGAGCCTGACATGTGTCTGTTGCACTGTCTAAGCCAATGAGAATCAAACAGAGCACTGTGCTGCGCCTCTCATTCACAATTCCTTTCGCAGTGGAAGTCTGGCATCTCCGTCAGTCCACACAGATTAGGCAAATGACATGCTGTATGTTCTAATGGTTACAGGGATATCCACAAAGAAGTTATATTAAAGAAGGTAATTGGTTTAATGTAGCTTAAAAGCTTGTTTATATTTAAAAATCTCATTCATAAAATAGGGTTTTTATGAAGAAAAGAAAAAGGGGATTTTAGTTCCTTTGATTGTACTTTTGTTTAGTTTGTTCAAGATAGAATGTCCTTTTCTGGTTGAAGGGTGAGATGAAACACATCAGACGCATCTTTGAAATCAAAATATCGACATAAGTATTATTTATTTCAAGTGTCACTATTCGAAGTAAACTTAAAGGAGAGAAATAAAGGGTAAAAATGGAGCAGGAGAGGATTTAGGACTGCATAACTCTGGAACATGACAGATCTTCCCTTAGCTGTGGCTACACATATAGTTTTCGGTATGGGAAGCATAAAGATTTCCAATTAACAATTGTTCTTTATCGATTCCTTTACAACTAAAACCCTCTTTATTTTTTTATTTATTTTTTTGCTGTGGCACTTTGGCATAATAGTATTTGCGGGAAACTCCACAGTAAGGTTTTTCAAGAACTGTTAACAAAAAATGGCATGAAAATGTAATTTAGCACTGGTAATTTTATTATTATATTTAATGCGTTCTACATTCTCAACCCTAGAATAACGTGGAGATATGATTTGTGAATGTAATAACAAAATATAAATAAATTAGGGCCAAGAGTTCTTATTTTTGTCTTTTCAGTGAAATCAGTGAAATTTCAATGAAAACTTTAGGACCTTTTTAAGGAATGGTTTTACTGTTGCACACAATATTGGGCATGGAGCATTTTTGTTACATTGATTTTTTTCATGATTATGTCATATAGTATTACATTCACTGTTCGATACAGAGAAGGTCAAGATATTTGAGTTGGGATGTGGTGGCAGAGAGATGTAGACAGTTGATGTGTTTCAAACTAGTTACTTGTAAGTTTCTTACAAAAAAAAGTTTTTCACCTCTAAATGCCTTTAAAAAAGTATGACACCAACTGCATTGAAGGTGCCACCTACATGTTGATTCAAAGAATGTTGCTAATAAATGATCACTAGCAACTCTGCTAATAAGTAATTATAATAATCAGAACAAGTATTTGCATAATAATGATAAATATGTCCTCATTATAAAACTGTATAGAAATGCAGCAGAGAGATGCTGTGCCTGTATTTTTTGAGGGTATAATGCATTAGCGTAAGGACACTCAGTGATCCAAACACCGAAACCTCTGTGTATGTCTCCGCCCACTCTTCCAAAAGACACAACAAGATCTATATGTATGTAAATGAGCACTAATTAGCATAATGGTATACACAGGGCCATGGTGTTGCTATATGTTTACACTCTCTCTTTTAAATCTCTTTCAATCTCTCTTTGTCTAGTCTGTCCTCCTCCTCTCAACCCCTCTGTTGTCTTCTCTGAACTGGAACAGGTGGAGTATTAATTATGCATTAAAATATACAGAGGGCCAACTATGATCCACTCGACTGCAGCCCTGTCATTCTCCTCATCCTCATCTCTCCGTCCCTCTTTCTTTCTCCTCTTCCCGGTTTTTCTCTCCATTCCACTCTTGTTTGTGAATTGCAGGAGTTTATTTCCACACTGAGCACGTCTCGGGAAGTGAAAGGGGGTTTTGTTTTCACGGCACACTTCCTCTTTTCCGACACTCTACCGCTGAAAAAAGAGAGAATCCCTGGAAATCTAGAGAATCTGTCCATATCTTTCTCCTTTACTTTGTTCACTGCTGTTTTCTTTGACTGCGTCTGAATGGAAGGCCCAGGGCGAATAGACTAAACTGTTGTGACTTTTTGCACACTATATTTTACCACATGCAGAAACACGTTCAGTGATTCTTTAAATGATGGAGATAAACGTTATAACCGGACATATTTTTAGAATCAAAAGAGATCTTTCAGAATCCATGCTGTAATTTGAATGATATTGTAATGTAGGCTTATTTCAGACAATCTGGTCTATGTTCCCATCTTAAAATCACTTTCTAGTCCATATAACGGTAGCTTTACCAGCACTCAAATCTCAGATGTCCTTCTCCTGTCAGTATCACGAGAGCTTTAAGTGGACCACTGTCATCCGAGCTTCCAAAGCCAACATCAGGGCTCCCATATCTCCCGCTCTCTCCACACACCTCATGGAGGAACATGAGCTGTATTTATAGATTAGCTTTATCAGGACTGTTACCTTTAACAGGCATCATTCAAATGGCCCCTAGTGTTGGGTGTATCTTTAAGTGCTCTATTAGACCACCTGTATAAGAGTCTGTCTTATTGGCTTCTAAAAGCATCTTTAGTGTCTGTTGTCAGTTTATAAGTACAGCAGATAGGATATGTAGAAATGCCGAGAGAGGATATATAAGAAATGCCGTTAAAAAGTTTGTTTGAAAGACATTTTTTGGTCAGCAAAGATGCACAAAAGTGACAGTAAAGACATAATTTTACAAAAGATTTCTGTTCCAAATAAATGCTGTTCATTTAAAACTTTCTTTTGATTGAAGAATCCTGTTATCTCAAAATATTAAGCAGCACAACTGTTTTCAAAATTGTTAATAATGAAAAATATTTATTGAGCACCAAATCAGCGAGAATGATTTCTGAAGGATCATGTGACACTACAGACTGGAGTAATGATGTTAAAAATACAGCTTTACTATCACCATTGCAATTTTTCACAATATTACAAATTTTATAGTATTTTGGATTAAATAAATGCAGCATTAGTGAGCAAAAGATTACAGCTTATTTTGAAAATATTAAATAATCTTAAACTGACCCCAAACGTTTGATATATCTGTCTTTGCAACAACAACAAAATTAAAAATAAAAAGTTTTTTTTTTCCTTTAGATGAACTGTTTTGATCTTCTGATATAACCATGATTCGCAGTCTTTTAACATTTTTTTTTAGACATGAACAACTTTAAATTGAACTTTGAAGTCAGAGGAGCTGTAAGTTTGAATTGCCTCCAAATTTTTCACTCAGTAGAAGATTGACCGCCTTGGGTGTAACACAAACAATTCTTGCTACAACAGAAACAAATAGGTTGAAAGTTCTTACAAATGAACACAGACGTCCCGAAACAAAGATGCAGTGACATTCATCCTTGTGTTACAGGTGCACTTGACCCCAGAGCCTTAACTGTGCCCTTACATTAGAGGTGAAGAGACCGTTGTAACAGAACGGTCAGTAACGTTGTAACAGATGTTGTAACAGAAAGAGCTGTTGCTTTGTGTGTCCATTGATCTCTATACAGCTCAGGTTGGATGTGTTATGTTTAACAACTGGTGGAAATGCCTCCTCATTGATGTCACGTCATTAGCTTTAAACTACGCTTGTAATCACAAAAAGGTGTTTACCTTATTTATATATGTGATTCATTATTGAGCAAACAGCAAGAAGAAAGAGGACTCCTTTCTATCCCTCTCCTCCGCTCTCTTCTCCACTCTGGGAAGTATCGATCCACTGGCTTGAAAATAACAAATTAGTTTGAGAAAGAGGAATTAAATGGTGATGGAAAGCAAGTGCGGGAAGCCAAATAGACTGTGTGGAAAATCTCCGCAAAGTAATCCTTTAATTAAATTAGGAGAAGTACAACAAAGATGTTGCTGTTTTTTCTTCTTACCACCCTCTACTTTCCTCCTCTCTCATGTCTTTTAGACAGCAGCAGGTTCCAGAGGTTGCTAGGTAACTGGGATGGGTTTAGTTCCCGATGGCCAGGGGCGAAGGGGTTGTTGGCAGGATGTGGCAAGTGCAGTGGCTTTTTGTTGGCCGTAAGGAGAGGAAGAGGAAATGGAGGGACCACAGCAAGGTCAAAGGCTTGGCCAGTATTCGTGCTTTCATCCAAATTCAGATGCCGTGACGGAATCAGAGTATGAGAGTGGAGTAGTGGAGTTTTTTACGTTTTCTGCTCCTCGTTTACATAACAAAATTAGCTCTCTTTTTTTTGTTACAGGATGCACAATATATTGGTTATCACTATTAGACAGGGGTGTTTCTTCTGATAAGGCAAGGGAGGCAGTATCTCCTCAAAAAACTGGATGATTTGTTTTTTTTTACAAATATTACAAAATGTGACCTTAAAAAGTGTACAAGTCAGTCGTTTTTTATAAAGTAACAGTGTCCAACAGCAACATCCGCAGGGAAGTTACAGCGGGAGGTGTGCCTTCTCTGTCCCAATTGACTTAAAACGGACACCCTAATGCGTGCGGTGGGTTTGATGGGGGGTAATTGAGAATGAATGGGGGAAAGTCACGCAAGAGGAGGCAATGCCTATGATTGGATATGATCGGTTATGATTTGATATGATTGGTTCGTGAGACAAATCCCGCCTCTTTTGAATGCAATTTCATCAGCCTGAAAGAAGTTAATTATGCTGTTAATGTGAAGACTTATTAAAAAGTAAACAACTCATCGCTTTATGTCATGTCAAAATCAAACTTGGAATGAGCTGAAAACGTGATGACTGTGGGGGGTTTTAGTGAGCAATCAGCTTGGGGAAATTAAATGTACATCTTCATGTATGTGACCAGTGTGTACAAGCTTGATGGCCGCTGAAAAAGAGTTGACTATTAAAAAGAAAAGTTGAACATTAGTTCACAAATAATAATATACTGATACAATATACTAATACTAATACTAATATATTGTTTAAATTGCTACTGCATTTAGGTATTATTTTGGAATAAATGTAAAAAAAAAAACTTGAAATGTATACTTGGTTTTAATAAATAGAAATGTATATAGTTATAGCAAAAAAATACAAAATAGATTTGTATTTGTTCTCTCTTTTTTATGTAATGTTTATGTGTTTATATAAAATTAAGTGTAACTGACATATATTTGTATTTGATATACAGTATATATATATTTTTTCAAACTCATGCATTTAAAAAAAAAAAAAAAAAAAAAAACGGCCTTTGGACGTCGTACATTTTCCCAAAGCCCATTTATTTGATAGTACATTACAGATTTGATCTCACTTTCTGAATGGTAAAAATCTGTTACAGGAACGTGTTTTTGCATTCACTTGCACTGTATTTCCACTGTGTTTTCATGTAAACATGTACCAGACAGATGTGTTTGACCATTCCACTCACATCTCTCATCATTTGCAGCATCTTTTTGTGGCGCTCAAGTTGAAAAAAGTTCAATTTTGTAAAAAGATTATCTCAAGAACTTTTTTTTCATTCCACTTCTCCTTCGTCTCCCTTTTTTTAAATAAAAAAAGGCCCAGACACTATAAAAAAAAAAAGTACAAAATTCCTCCTTAACATACAGTTGTATTATGGCCTGTTAATATGTTGTGCTCTTGAAGTAGTATCAGAGTTATAGAAAAAAAGCGATCTCGTCTTTGTACAGCGTGTACCGAAGTAGCACTGATTCTGCTCACAGCAGCTGTGATGCCATTTCCAGCTGGTCCGCTCTCCGTACCTTCTCGTCGAAAGTCCTGTAACCCCACTTGACACAACACTCACATCAGTGATACCCCACGTACACGAAATTCTTTCTGCAATGTCCCTGCAGCTATTAGAACAGTTCATTAGCCCAGATAAATGACTGAGGCTCTGACTGGCCTTCTAGCGCTGCTGCTAAAAAGAGCTCACGTCTCTGCCCATTAGCCGGACATGGCGGACGATGACAACAGCAGGACCGGCCCTGTCACACTGCATGGGTCTCGAGATGAAGCTCACGCTAACTGACGGCTGTCAGTGAGAGCACCTCCCGCTGTTAGCACTTCCTCAAGGCTACTTCTGGCCCCCAACACACACGCACACACATTTAGTGTCATCATTCACAGCAGGAGACGCTCTGTCAGAATGAATGAAACTGTGTCTGCCTTAATGACAGGCATGGTGACGGCACCAGTATGTCACGGCGAGGTTCTCACGGATGTGGTTGGATGGGTTTGAGTCATCCCCGTGATCATTATCTGTCTAGTAGAGGGTAGAGAGAGAGAGAGAGAGAATAAAAAAGAACAAGACAGAGAAAGATAGAGCAAAGACCCTCTGGCTTATTGTGTCCTACTGCTGCCCACTCCCAACACTTCAGCTAATGACTGTATGATGAGCCTAGAGGCCTGAGGTGACTACCCGTAACTTTACATCACAAGCACTTTAGATTTCACCTTTATAATTGAGACATAAACATATTTCTGCAGGATCATATAGGAAGAGGCTCTTTTACAGAAATGTATTTTCAAGACGTAAGCCCTATACGGACTAATTTTCTAAACAACGTTTGAGTTACAGTTTTTATCACTTGACGTTTGCGATTTTATGTACCGATTCAGACCGGACTAAAATCTGAGTGTGTGTTTTCTAGATGTGCATTATAGAGGGTCATGTGCATCACGTACTGTATGAACTATGTCTTTTTAATTGATTATTAATTGATATAAATTTAATTTATTATCACGAGAAGTGGCTATTTATAATAAACCCACATAAGGGAGCAATGAAATCTAGACAAGTACCTGACACTGATTTTTCTGCGATTTGGCTCTATTCATTTTATCATTTTATTTTTCATCGGATACCATCCAAATTGAAATTAAATGAAAGCATCCCAAGGATTGGTGCGGAAACGGTAGCTCAAGTAGGTCAAAATACAACGTCAGCAATCACAGACATTCACATTCAGACGGGATTAGATTTCTCAGATGACCATTGTGTTAACCTGTGTAATTTGCCATGGATTTTTTTACAAAGGTTGTGTGAGAAAAAACAGACTTGGCAGATTCGGACTGGATTAAAATCGCAAAGTGTGTCTGTGAAACACGAACATCCCCCTGGAAAACTAGTCCCATCCGAATAGTTTGACAAGATAATTGACCCTGATAAATTCAATTTTATATAACAAATTTTGATTTTACTTTCTTTCTGATTGCTAAATGCCTATTAACGCTATATTTAACAAGTAAAGAATAATTTCTAACATGCAATAGCGTTATACAATTGATATAGCAGTATCAGAGTGATTGAAAAGAAAAATCTCTTTTCTTTCATACTTTTTGATTGGACATCAATAAAAAAAAAAAAGTTGTTTTTCTCCCCTACATAATAGTGTGGTGTGTACTGTGTAGTGTGTACTCCTTGCAAAGTTTAATATGTATTTGTTTCGCTCTAAATCAAGATTTTTTTTTTTCATCTAATTTATTTCCAGAAGTTCCAGTTGATTGGTTGGTTAATATTTGCTGATTGATATTTGTGCTTTATTCTGTCTGCAGTCCATTCGTGAGGTGACGGGCTATGTGCTCGTGGCTCTGAATCAGTTTGAATATCTGCCCCTGGAGAATCTTCGCATCATCCGCGGCACCAGGCTGTATGAAGACCGCTACGCCCTGGCTGTATTCCTCAACTACCGCAGAGACGGCAACTTCGGTCTCCGTCAGCTTGCCCTTAAGAACCTCACAGGTACAATATGAGCCTAAGAGTCCACAGGTCACATGAATCATGTGTTCATTTTTTTTCTCATTCCCTGTCTTGCTTCTCTTTTGTGAATGTTCTTGATTAAGCATAAATTCTTTGATTAAGATGGTTTGTCGTTTTTGATATCCACTTTAATACACTGATCCCTGCTGAAATCACTCATTACAACATCAATAACTGCTTCTGGCTGAGAATGTATGTCTGTCGTATACAATCGCACAGAGTAAATTTCACTGGTCGAGGCCTTTGTGAAGTTGGCAAGTGCTTTCTGATCTCTCTCTGAGAAATGAAAGGGGGAGGATTTATGAATATGGATATCATACTAAATTGATTTCACACAACTTCCATCAGAAATGACTTAGCTGGTTTTCTAACTAGTGGATGGATGAGGACAAACACTGGCAGTGAAATACAGCGAAATATCTGCACCTGGAATTGGATCCATAAAACTCAGTGAGAGGTTTGGGGAACGCTGGAGCTTGAACAGCTTGATGATGGCGCTGCTCTGATATGAACCAAGGCTTTATTATAGTTTAGATCGGTCAGTTTTGCAGGAGTGATAAAGGCTAATCTTCTTGTAAGTGCCAGAGAGTCTACACTGGATAGTATTTACTTAGTAGTACAATAAAGTCTGCTGTAGCGCAGTAAAGTTTGAATTTCTTAAGGCTATATTTGTAAACATTCAAAAATATTGCAGTGGCAATTTTATTTAAGACTACTCTGGAAGTATGTATTTCCCTAAATTGTATTTTAAGAGTCTCGTATGCCCATAATTATTTTTTTCTAGTTTTTAAAAATCAGCATTTATAGATTTTTTTTTTTGTAACAATGTTTGTATTTCCTCCTTTGATTAATTTAATGCATTCTTGCTGAATAAGTCTATTTCTTTAGAAAAAAAAAAAAATCTCACTGACCCCAAACTTTTGAACAATGTTTTTAAATGTTTTAAGTATTAATGGTCACCAAGGGTGCATTTCTTTGGTTGAAAAAAAATAAATAAACATAAAAAAAAAAAAAAAAAAACAGAACAGAACAGAACAATTCTGGCAATATAACATAACTGTTTCTCATTTTAATATATTTTAAAATGTAATTACAGTGATTAGCATAAGTGCATACACCCATGCTAAAGTTGACTAAAACGAGGAATAAAATATCATCTTTTGAAAATTGATCTTAATGAATTAATAAAAAAAATGAGGAAAAATCCAACCTTTAAGGACACCAATTTTCTTTATAAATGAATAATGTATCGTAAATAAATAAATGTTCTTCCTTAAAATACAGGTTGCATAAGTCAGTACTTAAATTCCCATAGAGGCAGGCAGAATTTTATTTTTAAAGGCCGGTTATTTCATGGATCCAGGATACTATGCACCCTGATAAAGGTCCCTTGGCCTTTGGAATTAAAATAGCCCCACATCATCACATACCCTTCACCATACCTAAAGATTGGCATGGGGTATTTTCCATAAGATCATCTCTCAATGCAAATCAAACCAGCTATTAGGCTAACTGAAATAAAACCATGCCAATCTCTAGTATGATTTTATTTACGATACATTATTCATTCACAAAGAAAATTGGTGTCCTTAAAAGTTAGATTTTTCCTCATTTTTTTAATTAAGGCATTAAAATCAATTTCCAAAAGATTATTTTTTTTATTCCTCTTTTTAGTCAACTTATAACATATAACAGTCACTCACCAAGCAGTGTGTGTGTGAATCATGTATATTTGTACAAATATACGTTATTTTGATTTACACTAAGTTAAAGTTTTTTCATTATATGATTGCTCATTCTTCTTAAAGGAAGAAAGCATTATGTATTTTCCATTTGGATGAGAAATAAAGACATACGTCATGCAAACGTCCTTTCCATTCATTAATCTAATTACTCTATTTTTTCTGTGAAGGACCTTTTTAGCTCTGCTCTCTGTACCGCACCTATTGTGTGATGCCTATTAAATATTCTTCAGTATTGTTCAGTTCGAGTTCGTTAAAATGTTGTTAATTTCACTGCAAGGACATACATACATGCAGTATATACTCATTCAGAGGTTTCTGAATTGTTATTTTGAATCAGTAGCTAAATTCAAATGCATGTCTCATCATGGGTTACAAAAATATGAGGCCCAATATAAAACAGACACCAAACACAAACCTCTGTTGAGTCGGACGTAGTGGTAAATAAACATTTCATAATTCAAATCAGGGATGAGTTGGGGGAATTATGTAAGTGTCTCTGTTCTTTCTGCTTCACTACCAGGGCCAGTTGGAAATGTCTCTTCTTCACAGTACCTGATCATTTGTGTTACACAACAGCTCCGCTTCCTTCTGACTGGCTGATAGCACTAGTAAAGTGCATGGGCCTGACATTTACGATGCTCCACTTTTGTCTTCTTTGGCAAATTAATAGTATGTTTCCTCTTAAAGGATCCTCCACACATCCATAATGGCACAGACTGTAATAGTTGTTAGAAGGTGGTAGTAATTGCTCCTGTACTTTTGCTCCTGTACTTTTATTATGAAACTTAACAGGACCAGAACTGTTTACGATCAAACTAGTAAACTTAACCAGCATTAATCAGTGGCGATAACCAGTCAGCCTTTAGTGTGAGGAACCAGGATGCAGAGTGTTCTTGTAATGCTGAAGAAGAAGATTTGGGCTCTAAATTGTAAGCAGTGCCACTACTTTTCTTTTCAATCCACTAAGGACTAAGTCCATTTTCATCTATATGTATTGATTTTTCAATTATTGTTATCAACAGCAGTTTACAGTATACATATTATCAGTTTGAGTTATTACATGGAATCAAATCCATGACCCTGTTGAACAAATGATACATTACAACAAGAACAAAAAAAATATATATATATAATTTAGGTTCATCATTATGTAATCTATCCTACACATATGTTTGCCAACAATACTATTGTGAAATATTATTATAATTTTAAATACCAGTTAATATAAAATAATTGTAATATATTTGATATGAACGGTTATTTTAAATCACAATAATACTTCACAATAAAATGTAATGTATTCCTTTGAAAGCAAAGCTGAAAACAGCTGTGCTGTGATAAAAACTGAGATACTTGTTTTAGGATTCTTTGATGAGAAGAAAGTTCAAAAGTACAGCATTTATTTGAAACCGATTTTTTGTAACAGTGTAAGAGTATTTACTTTCACTTATTAATTTGATGCAATTTTTTTTTTTTTTTTTTACTTGCCCCAAACTTTTGTACAGTAATTCTCTGCAGCTTAAACTTTAGTGCATAAGCATAAACTGATAAAAAATAAATGTCTTGAATGCAATGTAAATTGCTTTGGATGATAGTTTCTGGAAAATGTATACATGTAAACGTATCCCAGCCTAAAATGAGGAGGCGACTACAAGCCATTTCTAGTTTGATTCCTTCTGGTTTGTTGACTGTTTTTTTTATTCACGATAAATGGTATAAGTTTGGGGCGGGACTATCTGTTTGTGACCTGTGGCAGACAATGGTAGAAAGAGCTGCACTTGTTTGTTTGTTTGTTTTTTGTTTTGTTTTTTGCGCATTGCATTGAAATTGCTTTGGTCTGTATCTCTGCAAAAGGGTCGATTACGATGTGAAATCTGGCTAGGTATTTAACCTAGTGCAGGTAAATGGTTCGGGAACACTGTCTGTCTCTTATGGAACAATGTTTCTGGTCCAGAAAACACCTTCGTTCACTTGCTGTGGGTAGGCAAAGGAAATAGAGCAGAGAGAGACATGGCATAGCATACCGGGTAAATAATTTAAGCCGTGTGTATTGTTCCACTTACTCTGTCCCCAGTCCACTCGACTCGTACATAACCCAAATGCCACATTGCAATGCTGACATCACTTAAAGCCTAACTGTGCTTCATTTAATGCTGTATTCTTGGAAGATGACAGTGTTTAGGAACGTTGAGAAGACCAGGTGCCTCCAGAGGAGTGTGATCCCTGTCTTTGGCAGACTAACACGGAACAGCGCTGGAGTTAAGGAACGTTTGAAATCCCAGCCATGCCCACAAGGAGGGAGACAACAGAAGCTCTGTTCTCTCGTTTACTCACACTCTCTCATCCAACTCTCTTTCTGCATACATTCAATGGTTACACTTTATTTTAAGTTGACGTTTGTTACATTGTACTTACTCAAGTAGCTAAGTACTGAGAAGTATTAATTAACTACATGTACTTACTTTAGAGTTATGGTTAGGGTTTGGTTTAGGGTTAGTTGTAAATATGCATCATTTACTGTTACTAAAGTGAATACCGTAATTCCTCAAATAAAAACCGGTAGTCAATTAAACGCCGGGCCTCTGATAGTGGCCGGGGGGCGTGGCCAACACGGACAAATAAAGGCCGGTCTTAAATAAAGGCCGGGGGAAAATTAGTGTACACTCAAAGACGGACGCGCTCAGCGCTTGTCATATATCACAACTATTCAGTGATTTTAACCACATGATGTTTATTTTAGGTTTCAGACATTTAAATACATATGATTTATAGCAAAACAATAAATTTATAGTTTGTAAAATACATAATGGTGTCTATGGAAGCAGCAATAACAATACATTCAAATATATTTGCCGACGTGTTTTATTTTATTCAGATACACAGTGTAAGTAACTATAAAGTTTACTCTATTCTTCTCCCAGTTCACCGGCCACTTACTTTCATGCATTTCGGGAGAAACTGAAGAATTTACGTGCTGTAATAAATCCAAAGACAGGAATCTCCGAACTGCGGTGCCCATCTCACGTTACAGATCAAGATCATTTATAAAGGGTTTTAAACGACAAAACAAACTCACTTACATGTATTTGAGAGTCAGAATAGAAGATAGTTGATGACATGGTAAGCAAGTTTGTTAATATTTAGAAATAAAAGCGCTACATCTGTCATACAGGGCTATTTTGGCTGTGGTGAACACATGCCAAGCATGACGCTTCACCATGGAAACATGGCTGGCGGGCGGGCGGGGATCGCAAATTAGAAATAAAGGCCTGCCTCTAATAAAAGCCTGCTTCAAATAAAAGCCTGCTACCATTTGCAGTTCAGGTAAATAAAGGCCCCGGCTTTTATTTGAGGAATTACGGTACATGTAGTAATGTGTAACTAATGTATACGTCACCTTAAATTAAAGTGTTAACCATTCATTATTTTCTTGTTCACAGAAGTCTTTGTGAAATTTACTTTCACTGCCCTCTTAACTTTATCTGTATCTTTCTCGTGCTTTCATTGAGCAGTATAGCAAAGTATTATAGGCCTAGAAGAAGCTGCATGTTTCTTCCACAACAATAAGAAAGTGACGTCGGAATTGTAGCGTGCTTGTTCTTTCAAGGACAATTCACCCAAAAGTGAAAATTGTCATTAATTACTCACCCTCATGTAGTACAAAACCTTCATGACTGTCCTTCTTCTGAGGAAAGGTGATATTTTGGAGAGAAAAAAAAAATCTGTGTTTTTTGCTGGTGCAAATTAAAATTCAACAGGGTCTAGTGTTGTTTATGCCCGGTAATTCTTCTTTTGTGTTCCACAGAAGAAAGAAATGCGGTTTGCAACAACATAAGGGGGAGTAAATGATGGCATAATTTACTTAAAACTTCCGAACGAATTGACTCACTAAAATGAATCGAATAACAAACAAAATAGAGCAATGTAACGTTTTATCAAAGTTTGCCACTACTTGTTGGAAATACTAGGAAGAAACAGCTAAGTAGCTATTTTTAGTCACTTACTGCCAACACTGATCTTCTAAATGTTGAACTCAGTCAGCGCCCTGTAACCCTGTGACAGATCAAAGCTGGAACAGAGCCCGGCAACATCTCTCTTGCTCTCTGTCAAGGAGACCTACAGTACATTTATGAGCCTTTTGATCCCCTGTCACATTATCATGTCATTCCTCTCATAGCAGTTCTCCAGAGATGTGTAAAGTGATCAATACCATCCATAAATGATATCTAAGAGAATAAAGGCTATTAACTGCGCTGGGTCTAATCCCGAATCTGATCAAACCAGCCTGTCGGCATTGCTACTAGAGTTGAAATCCACGGAGGTAGAAATTGCCCTGGATAAAATCAATTTGTCACTGGTATATTCTGATATTGCTCTAATGATTTTCTGAGAGGTGGTGTGTGGGCGACACAGTGATGTGGTGCTCGGGCTTCCCATGTGACTGGCTTTCAAACGTCCTCCCTGCTGGGTTATTAAGTCAGAGTCAATGGAGTGAGCTATTTGAACTATTTGTTTGAATGAAAAATGGTACAACACTACCTTTACTACACCTCGAAAAGCATTTGAAACGTTTGAATGTTGTTGATTAAGGATGTTTGCGTGAAATAATAGCTACGATTTGTTTCTATTTTTTATTTCTTTTTAATAGGTTTAGGCTTTTTATATCTCCTGTGTCTTTTCATTTGGCTTCCACAATATTATGTAATTTGCCCACTAGCAAACTCACCGGTACAACCGTCCAAGGTTTTTTTTTTTTTTTTTACTGTCTGATTGGTAACACTTTCTATCAAGGCTGTATGTGTAATGCATTACATGCTAGGTGTCAAACGTATGGACACACATGACTGAATTAATTGTTCTCATGATCTACAAAACCTTTACATATAGTGGGTTTTGCTTAAATATTTTAAATCAGTTTATGTGTGTGTGTGTGCGTGTGCGTGTGCGTGCGTGTGCGTGTGCGTGTGTGTGTGTGTGTGTGTGTGTGTGTGTGTGTAGTATGTGTGCCCAATAGCAACAATAATAGATACATGTATTATTATGCTTCAATAATGCCAATATAGAAAATATAATACATCTTATACATTTCATAAATAATTGCAACAGTTAACAATACATTATGTATAATAATAAAATAATATCAGTTGCTATATCTTTTTTTAAATCTTTTTTTAGTGTGTTCATACCCATGCCAAAATGTCATGTCCTTTGTTGTATTTTTACTCTTTTAAGTGTAAGAATGAATAGCTCAATATAATCATCATGAATTATAACTCTGGTTACAATTATTCATGGCAAGATGTTATGGATTAGGATGTGCATTGTAATGTTTCATTTATACAGGCTTCATAGAAAGTGTTACCATCTGCTACTGTCAGTCCAGAAGGAGCTGTGTCGTCTTGTGTCCGTGTCCTCAAAGGCCTCAAGAGGCAGGTGATTTGTAATAATTATGCCTCGTCCCACTGCTGAGGCAAAGGTTAAACTTCGCATCCTTTCTTTGACATTTCAAAGTGGCGCTCCGTCGTCCTTTTCAGAAGAATTAGAATGTTTTGTTCATGCCTAGGCAAACATTTTTGTTACTCAACATTTGTGCACCTCATTGTTTCTTGTTATTTCTTTCAGCAAATGCAGCCTTAGACAATAATTACCTCATAATAATAACAACCTCCAGAAGAACAGATGAGTGTGTAAATGTTAATGTAACTGTTTCCTTTTTCTTTTTCAGCTAGTTTACAATTTCTTTAGTTTTCTGTTTTCTGTATTATTTCTCCCACTTTCTATTTTTTGCCCTCGATGAGTGCTTTTGGTTATTACACATTATTTTCTTCTCTACCCAGAATTTGACACGATCAATGTCAAAGGTGCCGTATGTAATATTGACAGCTAATGGTTCAAATTCAAAATATCGGAGAGGGTTGTTTCCCCCTCCTCCTCAGACTCCATTCACCATACACTTACACTGTAAGTTAATGAGTTGATTTATTTGCGTTTTAATATGCCTCTGGACATAGAGCTTTTTAGATGGATGCCAAGGCTTTTTAGGTCGGGTAGAATCTGCGACCTCTGTTTGCTGGCTTCCATGGCTGCAATACGCAATATTTTACGCCAACTGGCAACCCAGGGTGTCAAAATACTATTGGTTAAAATACTATTCAACCTTTGATTAGACGTATTATATGATATTATCACGAATCTCTGAATGGCTCTCACTCAGAATTGTAGGAGCACTGCTCATTATTCTTATTTTCAGCTGTGGAAAATGGGCTTCAACGTCCTGTCCTTCATGCAAGCTATTTATTTCCCTGCCTTTTAAAACAAATTATCTTGAAAGAGGACTTTGTTTTGTCAAGGTTTGTGTCTGTGCCGTCTCAAGGTTCTAATTTTGTACTGCACGCTAGGTTTTTATAGATTGTTCTGTCAACTGTCTGCCTGTCTTTAACATTAACTTGATCAGAGGCTTTTTGTATCAGTAAATGGTGAGTTTTTGCGTGGCTTATTCCACTTTGTTTACTTTCAGCTTCGCTCTAAAGCATTAGCATTTTTTACTATATTAGTTTTTTTTTTCTGTAGGTTTGAATTGAAAGAGACATTTTACAGATGCACAAGTGCACACTTTGACACAGGACATTCGAATACTGCAGTCTTTATGTACTGACATCTGTGTAAGTGTGTTGTCACTCTAACTTACATTGTATCTTGAGGCTCAAAAATGTGAGCTGTGAATGTTCAGTTACTGGTACTACTCTCATGTGTTTTGTGGTTTTGTCTACCTTCTACTACTTTTACTGTTTCTTGCAGATTCACATGATATTTCCTCCACCTGTTGTTTCATGTATAATGTATTAAGTGTGCACTATTCAGAATTTAATCAAGAATGCCATTTAAATTCCAGTTCAGTTACTGAATTTGAATCAAATTTGAATTGAGGCAGCAAACAGGATGTTGAATTTAAATTTTAATTTGAATGTAAGGAAGTAGTAAGACATTCATCGGATAATTGATTAATCATTTTTAACTAGAAAATCAAAGTGTATCATGAATACTAGCTTTACAAAGCCTTGCTTTATAGTTTTAAAATAAGTTTTAAAACAATTACTTTTTATAGGCCTTACAGACACATGGATGGATGGATGAATGGTACCTATTATAAAAATGAGCATTTAGTTTATGTATGTCATATTGAATAAAAAAAAATGTTTACCAGGTTGGAAGAACTTCCCAGCATGTATCCCCTCTTTCTTTGAATTACAATTAAGTAAGTTCTTCTTACTGTCATTCCAGTTCACCTTCTTGTAGAGTGTGGGCATATTAGAAGTGCACAATCTAAAGCAAGAACTAATATTTGATATATTTCATGAAAGAAAACATGTGGCAATATTACATTTAGTCACAACTGCAATCAATATGTAAATAGTCCCTCAACTTTAGAACTTCCCATCCAAACATAAACACATTCATGTACATATGATAGCAGCTCTTTATTTTTACTCTTCAATATACCTGCACCTGTTCAAGGAGAAAATCTCAATGATCGTGCATTAACCTCATTGAGTCCTGCTTAGTGTCTCATGAAAGGGGTCTGGAAAAGCACACCGGAGATGAAAGACAAAGAATGAGAAAAGGAGATCATCAGCCTATCACTCCCTCAGACACATGTCTGTCTCTTGTTCCCTCTCTTTACCCGTTTAGCTTATTTTTCAGCTCAGCGCGGTCTGTGTAAAGGGATCCGGGAGGAGAAAAAAGAAAATTACTTTTGTTGGTGCTTGCACAACACTCATTTCCATCTTTCGCACTGAGGCTTCCAGACCCCGGGTCACTTCCAATTGTGTGTCTAATTGATTACTTCCCATGCAATTACGTTTGTGTCATACTCGATTTTTCACTGTTTGAGGCACAGGGGAGCGATCCTCCTTCTGAAGGACAACAGTTGCACTGCAGCAAATCTAGAATGTGGCTGTATTATTAATCTTTTGGCGCAGCTGTAGTGCAGTAATAACCAGTGACATAAACCACAAACGCAAGGTTACAGAGGTGGAAAGGACGGTGTCAATGACAGGACATGTTCTCCATGCATGGCATTGAGGAAAAACAGCATTAAAAGCGACAGTATTATGATTCTGCTCATTTGCAACAACACAAAAAGTGCTTCTTTATTAGGTCTTGAAAAAGACAGTTGCTATTTTTTTTTTTTTTTTTTTTTCATTTACCACTTGCATTATTCTTTGTGCTATTCACTTCTTAATTTTTTTAAGAAGTTTTCAAGCTCATTAATTAAAGCTTTTGGGAATTATGTAAGCTGTGAGATAAGAATGTAATGAAATATTGATGTCTAACCACAGAAGACTTTTAAAATTGCAATCATTAGAAAGATTTGACCCTTCTGCCCTCACAAAGGAAAGGAAAAGTGTGTGATGGTAATCAAAGCAGTTAAAGATGTGGGATTCATGACTTTTCATTGAGCCGTAAAACCTGCTATGAGACTTATTCACTGCACAGAGACGCTCTTTTTGAAATATATTAAAACTCTATTAAATGTGCTTCTCTTTCTAACAGCAGTGTGTTTGTATATACAGAACACATCCAGTGTACTTTCATTTTCCATGGAGATGAAAAGATGACAGAACTGCTGAGGAGAAACAAAGCCCTGGGAAGTGAAGTAGAAAAATGGAAGAATCCCTTTTAAAAGTTATCTGTATTTAAAGCCTGTAATGTGAATTGGGAAGAGAGTAAAAATGAAAAGCTGTAATTACACAGAGATCAAATAGAGAGTGTGGAGCTAGTGCTAATACCCACTCGCCCACCCCAATCACTGGAGAAACCAGGCCCATTAATAATGAATCTGGTGTCATCATTAAGAATCTGAATGATTAAACATATCTCCTGGCTTCAAACACCACTTTTCACAGTAAAAAAAAAAAAAAAAAAAGGGCTCACACATACATAAAGGAATAATGATATGAAACACTTATGAAACATACCAAGTCTGCAGATTTCAATGGTATTGGATTGTCTGTCATTCACAAAGTTATACAAAAATCTTTCACAAACGAAATAATTGCATGCAGGTTTGGAACAACATGAATGGTCTGCCATCATTTACTCACCCTCATTTGTTTGTTTGAACTATCCCTTTAAAGGTGAAGTGTGTAACTTTTACACCATTAGTTAAACCAGAAGTTTAGATGCTTAAACACACAGAACAATGTTTTGAAAGTGCCACAGAGCCCTTGAATTGTTTGTCTCTACACACTAAGCTGAGAAAGTAAAAGGTCATTCAACATTAAAAACTTCAAATTGCTTTCATCTGCCAATTAGACCGTAGTACTATGTTCTGTTTAATTCTTGTTAATATATTTAAATTAATTCTACAGAATTCCAAGATGTCCCCCATAATCCATGCAGTAAATGTACAAAGGTGTGCAGAATAGCTATAACTTTCCTCTTTGGATACAATGAGGGATTGAACCTACCTGTAACGTAAATCCAACATCATGACAACAGCCAGTTATTCTAATGTTTGTAAAGCTTTTAATGGCCTCATAGTTAATTCAATTGCATGAACCATCCAGAGAAAACGGCCAATTAACGTCACTGCGTTCTGTGTACGGTAAAAAGAAAGTGGAGCACATCACAGAGCGGTTATATAATCTGAGGCAGGTGGAAAACATATTAGTGTAGAACGAGCATTGAAAGAAGAGAAATTAATTTATCTTTGACAGTTTGATGATGGGAGATATTGAGATTTGTTTATTAATGAATGCAACAGGTTAGTAGAGATCACTATTTTTTGACCACACTAGAAATAGTTCACCCCAAAATTACATTGTGTCATCATTTACATCATTCACACTCATGTCGTTGAAACCCTGTATTGTTTTATTACTTAAATGAATGCATCAAAGACTGTTTGAACTGCTTTTTTTCCCCATTCACTGAAAATGGATGGTTATTTATTCTGCCAATCAGGACAAAGAACAAAACAAAACGGCATTATAAGTTGTCTGAAAATGTCATGTTAAATGGAGGATACAAGGTGCCAGTTACAACAGTTTATTGGCAAATGAAGTGTAGGGCAAAGTCCAAACAGTCTGGTGCAGGAATGGTGGCTCTGAGTGACGCAGGAACGTAGACAGGCAACCCGATCGGTGATGTCAGAAGTGTAGAGATAATCCACGAGAAATCCAGCATGAAGCAATAACCTCCAGATGAGCAGTAATCCCAGGGCAGAACGTAGAACAACAGGAACTAGAATCCAACATAGGCAAGGTAGCAAGGTGAACAGGAATCAGGACAGGACACCGGGAACTCTCACATACCCCTTTTCCACCAAAGCATTTTGAGAGCCGGTTCGGAGCCGGTGCCTGCGCGCGAACCAGTTCTTTGTGTTTGGACAGCCAAAGAACCGGTTCTCGGCCAGGAAAACTGGTTCCAAAGCGGCACCAACTCTTTGCTGGACTAGAACCGTTCTTTTACCACGTCATGCTTACGTCGGGGGCTGGGGGCGGGTTTAGATGTGTTCTAAACATCTTTTCTGACCATAATATAGGATCGCAAAGCCCGGAACATTTGCAGAAACACTATGTAGTCCGCCTTTGTAATTGTTATGCTTGAAGTTGGCGCAAGCGTTTCTATTTTTTTATTTTTTTGAAAACATTATAACTAAGCAAAGAAAAAAACAGTCACAATATAGAACAAATAAATGGAAAGGGAAAAAAAAGACACAAAACAGGGGTACATAACTAATCAGAAAAGATTACATATCAAAGGAAAAGATTAAAAGACTTACATATTTCAATTGTTTTTAAAGCCTTCTTGGTATACGAGTAAGAGATAATCCCAAAGTAATGTTGTACTTGCAAGCGTTTCTAGCTAAGACGTATGGCGACGTACACAGTGACGTAACGACGTCGTTCGCTGGGCGCTCTAGTCAGTGGAAAAACAAACAGATTCTGAAAAGGTTCGCAAGTTGAACCAACTCCGAACCAGCACCAGTTCCGAACCAGTTATTTTTTGGTGGAAAAGGGGTAACAATGATCTGACACAACACAAGACACCAAACAGTGAACATATATAGGCACGGCTGATAGACGGCAGCTGGCACAGATAATTAAGGTGATTGGCAATCACCCTTACACACACACACACACACACACACACACAC
This sequence comes from Gila orcuttii, assembly GCA_026230005.1. NCBI lineage: Eukaryota > Metazoa > Chordata > Actinopteri > Cypriniformes > Leuciscidae > Gila > Gila orcuttii. The sequence continues at coordinate 42,261,300 of JAPDVR010000007.1, read as the reverse complement.
ACACACACAGAGGGCAAAAAGAGAGAAAGTGAATTCATGAACCGTGACACAAAATCTGTGAGAAACTGAAGATATTATTCTTGGATAGTCTTCATACTCAAATGTCATTTGTAAATAAAATAAAAAATAAGTAAGTATTAATAAGGCTTGGAATATATTTTTTTATTGTTTATACGTTTTATTAAACTTTTATGGTGCATAACTGTTTAAAACTTCACCCATTTTCGTTGTATGGAAAACAGAAGCTTAAAAATTGTGCCTAAATATCCCCTTTTGTATTTGACCAAAGACAGAGATAGAGGTTAATAAAAGTTAGCAAGTTAAAAATAATATTTTTAAGCCTTTATCATGTCATTTTATGCTAACTTTGTAGCTCTACTTATCTTTAGTGGAAGGACATGTTCAACTGCCAGAAATGTAAGTGTAACAATAACATTATACCTGTTTTAGCGTGTTGCTGCTAGTCGACCGCTTGCTCCTGTGTTAAGAAAGCATTGACATACACACGTTTTAGCTTCCCCCATTTGTCTCCATTACCCGTAAGCCTCTGCTAATGGAGTCAAATAGTCTCTAGGGTGTTGTTAGCACCTGACTTTACCATTTGATTCAAGCCTTTGTAAAATCAGTCATTACGCTCCACCCCGAACACAGACTCGTGCAAGCTTTTTGACACAAATAGAGCTGTTCCATGACCCAGAGCTGTACATCACGATAACACTAAATGACTCCATACACTTATGCCTTTGATTATATGCGTGTGCCGCTTTGAGTGCAAGCAAACGCTCACAGTCAAGAGAAAAGAGGAGCAAAAAACAGGGTTGAAAAAAAAGTAGAGCGGCTTTGGATGTTGAATAATTCAGAACTGGCAGCACATGGGGCTTCAGGGCCAGCCGGAGTGCAGGAACTTCAGCCACTGATGAGCAGTGTGCCCGCACCTCACCTTTGTCCTGCAAACACACACATACACAGACACAATGTGTTTCAGCAGCACTCAGAAAGCTGCAAACTCTGCTCGCCTGTCCATTTCAAACCGTTTCAGCCCTCCACCTCTTCAGATATCAGACTTGGGCCTCATTAAAAGTTAATGTGAGGCGTGCAAAGAATTTTGATGCCAATTAATAATCAAAACAGTTTCCTCTATAGCCCTGCAGCGTTATTTCAGAGTCAAAAACCAGGCCATTCGACAATGCAACCAAAGCAAAGACTGTGGGGTGCGTGAAGCAGGGAAAGACATAAAAAGTCACCCAATAGACGTGATCAGTTTACGTCGGTGGGCGTAGCAGGTTTCCTGGCAGGTGTGCGACGCTGTCGTGGATGTTTGAACAGTGCTGTGTTGTGCTTGCCAGCTGTTCTGGCTGGGTTTCACAGTGTATGCCAGCCAAAGCCTGTGTCATTGGCATCAATAGCATGCAGAGCAGAGTCCAAACACAGCCAGACACATCTATAAGTACAAAAACACTTGTGCTTTTAAGTGATACAGACACTACAGACTGATAAAAAGGCATCTTCACCTCCGCTATTCCTCCTGTTCTTGATATCGCCTCAAATTTGGCATTGTTTCATCAAGCCCGCAGAGTGGTAAGTCAATTGCCTCTCCTGACAATCACAGAACGCTTATTTCAGAGGGAATGTGAAAGAATCGTTGTTCTGCTGAAACTGGGGGTTGTGGTTTGGTCACACGATCGATAGATTAGATGGAGACTGTGTAGCCAGACTATTGTCATGAAGTCTAATCCACATTGCAGCTTATTTTTCATTTAGACAGGAAGAGACTGGCATATTAAAGTTTATTTTTTCAAGCAGTTTAGGAGCAGGTTAATCGTACACTTTATTAGGTACACTTCGCTAGTACTGGGTTGGACCTTCAGAAATGCCTTCATTCTGTGTGGCATAGATTCAACAAGGTGTTGGAAACATTCCTCAGGTATTTTGGCATATTGACATGATAGCATCACGCAGTTCCTGCAGATTTGTCAGCAACATCCATGATGCAAATCTCTTTTACTTGCCCCTGATTGGTTAGTGAGTTACCTAGGAAGAAGCCGGTGAACGTAACTGGGAGACCTAACCACCATAGAGTCATGGCACATCAGACGACACCACCAAACTTGCCCAGTGACATAGAAAACACCAGAAGGAGCTAGAGACGCAGAAAGCAGCTGGTGTGCATCTGGAGTGGTAAATCGAGTGTGCGCCGGCTCTTGTGTTTCAGCTAAACTGGCACAGCGAGATGGTTGCCGCAGCATACCCGTCTCCCTCTGTGGCTTAATAATTAATGTATTTATTTTTTGCATAGTGGCTCACAGGGACGTGGCTCAGGGGCTGTACTGAATGCAGTGGAGGGTAATAGGACATGAATAGCCCCTGCTGTCGCTGCTACGGCCGCCCTGCCAAGCGCTCGAGCTGCTCAGGTGGGGTCTGCCATGCGGATGAATGCATGATGCTAAATATACCCCAAACTCCTCCCTCACTTCCCCACCTGGACTTTTGTTTACTTTCAGCGCACATCTGAAATCACTTTTCTAAATACAGAGAATTTCCTCATCCAGCCCTCTTGCATCACTTTGCAGCACTGTGCATGAACTTATTTATAATGTGTTACACAAGGTAATGTGTGTCATTTCAAGTTTTGGTAGCAGAACAAGGTTTAGCCCTAGAAAAGTTTTGAAGTCAAAATTTGAGTTTATATTCACTTTAACTAGAGGATTTAATGATTCTGGTTACAGTTCTGTAAGGATTCTTTCTATTATTTAGTAAGTTTGAGAATAGACATGTTATTATAAAATTCTGATATAAATTAAGATCTAACAACAGCTTATCATTTTTATTTGATTTATATATTTGATTTATTACAGCGTTTTTTTTTTTTTTTGTCATTTTAGGAAGAATGCAGACACCCCAGAGCTGTTAATGTTTAAAACTGTTAACTTTTAAATGCAAAGGGTGGTCACACCAAATACTGATTTGATTTAGGTAATAGAAATTAATTGACAAATAACATATATTTCTGACATTATTTTTGAAAGTATATTCAGTGTGTGTGTGTGTGTGTGTGTGTGTGTTTATGAGTATATATACTTTTATACATACATTTAAATTGTCTTTCACGCTGTTATGAGATTTAGAGGTTGGGTTCAAAGACGTTCCTGGCTTTCCCTGCAGTCTAACAGGGGAATGCTGACCTTTCCCTGAGGTTAAGATAGGTCACAGTACAGTCATCTGTATGCAGGTGCTCTTCTGTTTGAGTTTTTCCTCTGTGGAGCTCCCGGTTACAGAGCTCATTGCAGTGCTGGTGTGGGGTTAACCAAGTCCTGCACTGATATCTGAAGTGTCACTCAGTCAGAAGCCATACTTGGCCTCCTCCCTCTCTGCCTATGTTTTTCATTGTGTTTTTTATTTTTATTGAAGCATTCATTTAAGCTCTCTTGTGTTCTCTGATTGAGCCATTGTGCAGTTAAAGAGGCATTTTGCTCTGCCCAAGGAAAGAGAGAATGGATGTTTTAATTGCTATTAAATGGTAACAACAGCTTTCACCATAGCATAACTCTCAAAAATATTATATTATGACATAATATTTGACTGAAAATGTCTTATTATATTATATTATATTATATTATATTATATTATATTATATTATATTATATTATATTATATTATATTATATTATAGAACACACAGAAAGATATTGTGGAGATTATGTAATGTTATCCCCCATTACTGCACTAAAATCATATTCAGGCACTCGGCACTGCTTTCTCTTATAAAATCGTTCATCACAGTGTTGACCCGAAGTAACTGCGTTCAAATCCTCTCAGAGGAGATAGCTGGCCGAATACACATGCTGTGTACAGTTTAGGACGGCGGTCTAAATCTGTGTTCTTTATCAGCAGACAAACCACTACCGTATGTTCCCTTTCCTATAGCCCTGTGTTTTAGAAATCTATTCCCACAAGTGTGCCACTATACATGTAGTGATTTAACTAGCTTACCTATCTGACCCAGATATGTAACATGAAAGGTTATTTCTGTTACCAGAAATAAGAGAGGGAAAGTCTTGCCCTCTCTTATCCCTTTGCCCTCTCTCATTTATACCGCTATTCTTTTTCTATTCTTTTCCCAGATAAATAAGCAGATGCTCCTTGCCCTAGATAATTCCATAAGCCTTTAATCTTAGCCATTTTCCATAAAGATTCATCGGAAACAATTGCGTACGGGATAACAAAATTTAATCAGCCTGCTTTAAACGCAATTACCACCCTGAGGAAGTCAGGAGGGCAGGGAGGATTGTAAGTAGACCACTGTCTGAAACTGTCACCCATCCTGTTTATATATATAGTGAATCATTATTTATTGAGCCGACCAGCCTTGAACCCTGATATACCTTGTAACCAACAAACAACTCAAAATAAGACTGGGTTCAAATTCTTCTGCTTTTAACTGTTCATACAAAGATGTTATAGTGTATTGCGAGCATCTGTCACTGCTTTTAAACCACTAGTCCAGCACAGCACGCTTTTCTTTTCCACTCAGCATTCAATATACTTTCAATTCTCTCTTTATTGCTTGTATATCATACCGTCACTGTGACAATTCCCCTTATAACATTTGCCAATAAAAATTGCCCTCCTGTTGACAGAAAGGGTGTCCTATTTTTTTTTTATCAACCTTGGTTGGATTTGAAAAGGATTTATTTCAATGCAGCTCTTGCCTGTTATTTACTGCCTTTGTCATTGGTTTTTCAAGAGTTGTTATCGAGTTGGACTTTGTCCCTCTGTAGCCTGAGCAAAAAAAAAAAAAAAAAAAAATGATGCATTGAGCGCTACAAGAGGGTCCTTGGTTCAGATAAATTCTAGACAGACACATGTTACCAGTAGAACACATGTTCTGTCAGTGCCGATCACATATGGGCCATCAGTAGGCTCCCATGATGCTTTGCCTGACGTGGCCACTCATGCTTGAATGTCAACAGTGTCTCGTTAAAAGTGCATTTGCTCGCAGCCAGCACGGCACGAATGCCTGCCGAACTACTCCCGCACAGGTTTGCGCCTTCCCCCTTTCTCTCTCCCCAACGCCTGCAGCATCAACTCCTCATAAATGCTTTTATGTAGTTAAATTAAAGCCGTTGTTCTTTTCAGGTCAGTAGTTAAATACATAAAAGTGCAATTAAATTCAAATAGAGTCTGTCTGTGTTTTATTCCTAGTCTGCCACCCCTGTTCCTCTAGATTTATGTGAGTGGCTCTTTTGCTCTGCCCTTGGCTGAGGTGTTCATGGAAAGCCCATCATCGAAGTTTCTTATTATCTTATTAGCTAAATAACGAGCAGCTCTTCACAACTGTGGCTTTTTATACAACCATTTCATGTTTGGGGTTAGTAAGTCTTTTTTCATATGCAAGGATGCATACAATTGATTAAAAGTGACAGTAAAGACAGAAATGTATAATGTCCCAAAAAAATCTATTTCACGTAAATGCTGTGCTTTTGAACTTTCTATTTATTAATATTCCTAAAAGAATCTGGAAAAAAAAATGCATCACGGTTTCCACACAATTATTAAGCAGCACAACTGTTACTTGATCACCCAATCAGCATATTAGAACAATTTCTGATTTCTGAAGGATCATGTGACACTGAAGACTGTTATAATGTTAAAATAATAATTAAAATATATTAAAATAGAAAACAGTTATTTTAAATTGTAATACTTTTTCACAGTATTAATGTTTTTTACTGCATTTTTGAAAAAAACTACTATCATGATTTACTAAAAACACGTAGTGAAAAATTAGCGCTGAAAAGGCGTGGACATAGTTATTTTTGCGGCTGACCTTATTGCATATGCATTTGTAGGAGTTTCCCTTCAGATGCAAAATTTATGGAAGTAAAATATTTAAATGAATCACGCAAGGTGGTTTACTAAGGTTTTTGCTCATCAATTTACTGTTTACGGCATTATTTACCGCCCAAAAAAAGCATGTCTTAAAACAGATCATCAGCTGCATATTGAAATCTTTAAAAAAACAAATTGCTAGGCAATACAGTGTCTTCATTCATTTTGATGATCAGCCATTATCATTTGTATCCAATAGGATTCAGAAGGTAGAACAAATCATTACGAGCTGTATTTTTGTGAAATAACACACAGAAGATGTCCCTACTACCTGACAGACACCAGCGAAGTCAATCTGTCAGGTAGTAAGAACATTTCAGGTAGTTGTCTCTGTCAGTCCTAGACTCAATAAGCCACAAAAAAGAGCACAGAATGCTATCATTTATCCAGTTTGAGGTGTTCTCTGCCTGCTTTTCAGTCATTTCTGTGTCGGCTAGTTGCGATAAGACTCTAACAGACACATGGAAGGAGTTACTTGCGTTTTTCCCCTCAAATTGGACACAGAGGAACACTCGATCTTCAAATATCCGGTGGAGATGTAAGATATTCTTTGTCTCTCTCTTAGGTCTAGTTTAGCACTTAGGCCGTGGTTTAGCGCTCTCAGTCTCACAAAAGAAAAAAAGACAGCATAAAAGTTATCACCCTTAACAGTGAAAAGAACAATAATGTTCAGTTAAACTACGATTACAACACAAAGTGTTTATTTTTCTCACAAAGTCCTGGTGTGTTTGGGTTGCGGGCAATTTTTTTGTTCCCCTTATCGTAAAGAAAAATCACTCTGTTCCCTCTTGCTGTTTGTTCAACTTTACTCGTTGCATTTTTTTACCCAGACAGCATCTCCTTGGTAACGCATCTGGAGAGGCTAGGCTGTGTGGTGCAGAGCCTCACATTGATGGATGGTGCAGAAGATCACCTATTTGTACAGTGGCGGCAGGGGAAGTTGGCACAGTCTGGCATATCATTCCTCTTAAGCCCTGCCAGGCGCGATCCTTCTATGCCACACGCAGAGCCAGACTGCTGGCAGTGACTGGCGTAATGCCGCGGTGATGTTGGCACTCGTGATGAATAGGCAGCAACATTTATGCCCGACTGACTTGATCATCTTATAGAGGAAGTATGAATGAACCACTGGATTAGGACTCTGCGATTGTTAAAAGGAGACGCTTGATTAGTGTTGATCTTCAAGTTAAGCTGATGAAAGGCCCTGCATACATTACTGGTTCCAATATGATGTCCTGTCTTGTCCGTTTAGTTAAATTAAACTGATTGTCTTAAACCCAGAGAAATCATTATGTTCTGCAAGTTTGTGTGTTCTGCAAAATTTCACGAGTTGCCTATGAGGCAGCGTTTTTAGTCATCAGGCACTTTCTTGAAGTTAAGAGACATTTTTTTAATCCAAGATACCTTCTTTTAGCCAAATTCTAACAGAGTATCCCATTTATCTTCAGCAGAGAAGACAATCGCATTCTGCAATGCTAAATAGCTCAGATTAGAATAACATTCTGTCATTAATGAATGACTAGGAACAAATGAGTAACGCACTATTGACATTCTAGTAACTGCTATTAACTAACAAGAAACTCTGATTAACAAATTAGTAAGTAACAGTGCTCAGTTGAATGTGATCGTTCACTATTAGTTAATCAGTAACTACTATTTTTTCATTCTTCCCGGATAACTACAGTACTAAGAACTTCTATATACAGGTTCATTATTAATGTGAATAATGCATAACATCCATGAAATTGACTGAAGTCATTTTAAACGATAGTAATGACTCAAGTGTTGCTACATCCTCCTAAAGGAATTACTAATTATTTGAATCAGTATTCTAATGGGAAGATCATGGTAACACACTAGTAATGACTCAAGTGTTGCCAAATCCATCAGAAGGAACCTTACAAAAACCGTTTGTCAATGACATTAATGTTTTCACTTCATTTGAGACTAAATTTAACCTGTAGCTTTTACAGAACCAACTAGTCAAACACTCAATCAAATGAAACCAGCTGTCATCGGTGAAAAGAAAAACGCTTAACTAAACCCAGTGCTGGCATATAGACTGTCAGTGCATGCGTGCGTGCGTGCGTGCGTGCGTGCGTGCGTGCGTGTGCTCTCCTACCCCTCCAGCTGTGTGTCCTTTGATACAGGTAACTTACTTGCCTGCCAATCTGTGCCAACTGAGAAACTGAGTTTAGGGTGATAATGTGCCCCATTTTTCAAGATTTATCACAAATATGTTCCTTCAGATTTCATTTTCATATTAACAAATGTAAATATTAAATGTAAATGTCAAATGCACATGAAAGTATTAAATATAAACATTGAATATGAATATAAATATCATATCAGAATAATAAATCTAAATCATAACCTAATGTTAAAGTGTTAAGCACATGCTTTTTGACCTACCTCCTTCTTTGGAACACAAAAGAAGATATTTTGAAGGAAGTTCTGTCCAATGAAGGTCAGTGGGGTCCAAAACAACACTGATCTTCCACAGATAAAAAAGGAAGTCATACATGTTTGGAACAGCATGAGGGTAAGTTAATTATGACAACATTTTCAGTTTTAAATGAACTGTCCCTTTAAAATAGGGACAACTACATAAAAATCATCATAGCCTTGTTTATAAAAAAAAGTTCAAGGTAAGCACAAAGGGAAATGTCATAGCCTGTGTAGAATGCTTTGAATGTTGTCTTTGAGAATGATGAACCTTTGAGTAAGAAGTTAGATGAACTGGTGCAACTAGCTTTAGATTCACATGATGCTTGCATGTAAACACACACTATTATCTGCTTTAATGTTTAGTTTTATTTTATATGGCCAGTGTTTTAATGATATTATAGCATATAATTGGGGCTGACTGGGCCTATGCATGTAGTCTTCAATTGTGGACTCTCTTCTTTACTGATGTACACACTAAGGTTCAGTGAAGCTGGTGTGAAATCATCTGTAGAGAGAGAAAGACAGCTTTCCGGCCCTCCATCAACCGGTTGGGCCGTCTGAGGACCCCTGCTGAGTTCTGCCATTGCATTTATTTGTTTTTCTGATTCTTGCCTCTAGGAGAGCTCAAAACATTTGTGTTCAGCCCTCCCAGCATGTCAGACGCAGAGAACGCTAAAATTAATTTATCCATTGAGCGACAGGTTTCTCAATGCCCTGTAGAGATTGGGGAAATTCACAATAACACCTTCTCCAATCATCCATGGAGTACAGTTTAATCAAGCTTTTGTTAGGCTATTATCAGTTTCAGATGGCCCGTGGTTATATGAATATGTCTCATCTGTTCTATTGCCACACAGCTAATCTCCTGTTTTCGTGAAAGAGAAATCCAATGCAGTAAATAATGCAAATCTGTTATAAGCTCTCCAGTGTTTTTGTCCACGCAAGTGAGGATTACTCCAGACACGTTAAGATCATAATGTTCACTGTCGTCTGGTTGTGCCCAAACAGAGACGTCTCACCCGTGAACGCGCGGGGAGGGGAACAACAGATTGATTCGGTGATCCGTGTGAAACAGTATGATGCATATTAGGGCAAAGGATTGAGAAGTGTCTCCCTGCAGATGAAATATGAAATTAGAAATCTGTTAGCGCTGCTGTCCAGAATGTCAGAGCTCCAAATCCAGGATGGATCTGATTTTGATATTGTCGGGGAATGTAATCATTTTTGTCTGCTGGGAGTAGACATCTCTCAAAGGAGCGGAAGGAATTGGGGGAAATAAAAATGAAGAGGGGGAAAAATAAAATTAAAACAGATTAGGGTTATTAATAATAGCAGCAAGAGTCAAATTTGTCTGGCCTCTTTGTTAAAAGGATAGTTAATCTCAAAATAAAATAAAACACAAATCTGTCTTTATTTATTAACCCAAATGTAATTCCAAACCTGTATGAGTTACAGTACTTTCTATCATAAAAGGAGACATTTTGAAAAATTATTTTACAATGAATGGGGACTGGAGCTTTCAATCTCCAAATAGGATGCAACCGCACCATAAAAATATCATAAAATACTTCTATTTGACTCATAAGTTGTTATATATCACACAATAGCTTTGTGTGATACACAGACAGGGAAGGATTTACCTCATATTGCGACATAGGCAAGAGACATTTTAAGCAACAAAAGATTTGGAATGACATTAGAGTGTGTAAATAATGACAGAATTTCATTTTTGAGTGAACTGTCCCTTTAAAGCACCAGTCTTTTCTGACTGTGGATTCCAGGCCAGGCCAGCCAAAAACACCAGAGGGTCAAAAAGTGACATTGTGTGAAGAAATCAAATTATTTTATACATTATCTTTGTTCTTTGGAGAGCCTAACCTTGCTATATTCCATGTGAAGTAAGATAGTGATGAGGTCACCTTCACTGGAATGATTCTCTCAGAGGTGTTCGCTGACATAAATTATTACAGACTGATTGCTGTTTTATCGTTGCTGTCTGTGTTTTAACAGAAATTCTGAATGGAGGGGTGTACGTGGACCAGAACAAGTTCCTGTGTCATGCCGATACCATCCACTGGCAGGATATAGTGAAGAACGCCCGCTCTGATCACCTGGTTGTGCCGTCTAATAGCAGCAGCTCCTGTGAGTACTGACCAATTAGAGCATGAGGTGCAAAAATAAATAGTTACTAAACTACTGTTCAAAAGTTTGGGGTCAGTGTGATTTTAAAGTTTTTGAAAGAATACTTTTTTTAATGAAAGTTTTTAAAATAAAGCAACCATTACTCCAGTCTTCAGTGCCACATGATCCGTCAGAAATCATTCTAATATACTAATTTGGTGGAAGAAACATTTCTTCTTATTATTAATGTTGAAAACAGTTGTGCTGCACAATATTTGTGTGAGAGAACAGTATTGATTTTGAATAGAAATATTTTGTAATATTATAAATGTATTTTCTGTCAATTGTCAATAATTAATTTATTTTTAAAAAATCATATTGGCCCCACACTTTTGAATGGTAGTGTACTGTTCTTTCTATACATCAAAGAATCCTGAAGAAAAAAATGTTACACACTGACACACTGTTTGGAAACCATTTTAGTATTGTTTTTCCATTTCCAGTTGATGTATACTGTAGTTGTCAGGGTTATGTCTATGTCTGTGTTTTGGTTTTGTTTTCGCTGCTCCCCTTTTGCCTGTGTTCCTTGGTCATTAGCTTCCGATTAATCCGGCACCTGTTTCTGTGTATTACAGTTCTTTCCTGGCTACGTTCAGACGTCTATCCAAATCCGTTTTTAGTGCGTATCTGATTGAAATCCGATCAGATTTAGCAAGTGTGAACAGCAGAAAAAAATGCAATTTTTACAAATCCGTCTCGAGCTACATTCATACGCGTTTTGAAATCCTATTCAAAAAGCATTTCTTGAAATCCTTTTCAGTCTGACTGCTTTGATCGGATTTTGTGTGGTTAATGTGACTTTCTCACGCCACAGAAAAAAGTAAGCGTCAGACTTTGCTATAGGAAACATGCTGAAAGTCCCTGCAGAAACAAGGTTGTGTTGTTGCAAAGTGCCAGACGAGCAGAAAATGACAATAATGGAGACGTGTTTTGTATTGCAAATCCCTCCATATTGTGGTGGTTGTTGTTGTTTTTGGCGTATATCTACCAAAGCAAAGTCATTGCCATAGAAACCAATGCAGATATTCCAGACAACAAAGAGCAGCATGGGACACACAAATCGGATCTGAGCAGTTGCGATACACAACATGGACAACCAATCATTTAGATCAGATTGCATTTGGATACAAAAATGACCAGATTTTGACTGATAGTGTGAACATAGCCTTTGTAGTTGTAGCCAACGTAGCCATTTTGTAGTTGCTGATCTGATTTTCCTGCGTATTCTCCCTGTTTATTAAAAGATTCTTGATTATATTTGGATTTGTGCGTGTTTAACTACACCTGCATTTAAATTAGGTCTTTATTTACTCACTCTCGTGTCGATCCAAACCTGTATGCTATTATTTTTCACAAAAGGAACACAAAAGGAAAAAGTTTGGAGAATGTTCCCACATATGTTTTTAATCATACAATAAAAGCAAGGAGCAAAGCTGAAAAATACCAAAATTGTCCTTTTGTATTCCATGTCTTAAAATACAAGAACAACATATGGTGACAAGATGAGGGAGAGATTTAATTTTAGGGTTAACTAATCTTAAAAACTCTTTTTGAAACAAATATTTTTTTACAGATTTTAATTTGGAGATACTCACGTTATGTTCAATCAATCAATCTTCTTGATCTGTTTCTCTCCCCGCTGCCAAGATCAAGGGTGTTGAGTTTGTAAACCAGTAAATCTCTTAGTGTATTGGGGAGGGATTGTCCTCATTGATTTTATTCCATTATTTAGTGAGGTTATTTACATTAGCTATTCAAAAAAACAACAAGGAATAAGCAATGCTCCTTTTACCAATTAAAACGCAATCCTGCCCTTCAAGCCAATGTTTATCAATTACTTATTTCCAATGTTTGTAACCTTCAGATTGGGTTAGAAGCAGCAGTGTAGGCAGTAAGGAGAAGCATAGAATGATCTCGATGGTCAATGTAAACATTAAAATGAACCAAAAGAGACCTTGAGCGTCTCTGTCATTATTTACTCACCCTCATTTCATTTTCAAACCTGAATGACATTCTCTTTCTAGTGGAAACAGGAAGAGCTGTTTTGTTATTGTGAAATAATCTTCACAGTGACCAGGAGCTTCCCAGCTCAAAAAAGCACCATAAAAGTGGCCCATACGACTCGTAAGCTACATCTATACCTCACAGAAAACTATCGTACATGCATTCAGAAGACTTGGATTATAATGTACAAGTTGTATAGACTACTTTTATGCTGATCTTTTGTCCTCTTTAGAGCCCTAGAGTGTGAAACGCCATCTAAGGCTACGTTCACACTGCAAGCATTAGTGCTCAATTCCGATTGCTCAGATATGATTTTTTGTATAGCTGTTCACATTGTCATTTTAATTGTGACAGATTCCAATATTAGATTCCATTGTGAAGAGTTTGGGGTCCTGAACTGATCCACATGTGCAAAATAACGATAAAAAGACTTGCAAGCTATCATACGGAAATAAACACTGAGGACATTAAAGTAAGCGATTACGCGTTTGTTTATAGTGTGATCTGCCGCAGAAGACAGTGAATTTATGCACAGGTAATATTAAAAACAAAGACGAGGATGTGAAAAAAGAGAGCAGAGTTATGCATATCATTATGTTTTGCTTGTATATAGAGTTGTCACATGTAATACTTCTGACACATCACTGTCCTTCACTGAATACTTTTCACAACTGTCTTGATAACTTTGTGTATGTAAAATCTTTGAAGTGTGAATTGTGACGAATGTTGCTCTAGAGTGACATAAAGGTCACATGAATTCCGATATGACTGTTCAGCATCTGACCTGTATTAGGACCACATATGGAAGTGACACAAATCAGAATCATAAATATCAGATTCAATGTGGTTTGTGCCGTTCACACTGTCAGGACAAAAACATATCCGAGTCACATACAAGCAAAACATTTTTTATTTGGGCCACTTTTATCTGCAGTCTGAACGTAGCCTAATTTCCATTACATGATGGTGAGTAAATGAAGACAGAATTTTCATTTAGACTGAGCTATTGGAAAGTGGGCCTTTCTCACCATATCTCACAAAAGTTTGCCGTGAACAACAGAGAAATCAAGTACTTAGGCAGAATAAGAGGAACCAGGAGAGAGAGTGTAAAAAAAAGGGTGACGTTTAAAAAAGGGAGATAGTCAAAAGTGTCTGGCCCATGCAGTTGAAGAGAGTAAGCCACAAGTGTAATTACTCTTAACTGAAGTGGAACAGGGACAGAGGACAACACTCCATCAGTCAGCCATGCTCACACTGCAATTACCCAACAGTCAATTAAGCTTGGGTGGCAGAACAGCCACTGCAGATGAGTGTAGCAAACTATACGGGCCGGGGAGGATTCGGGCACAGCTCCGGAGAGTCAGGGAGAACATTGTTCTGTCAGTCAGAGATGACTCTTCCCCACTTCATCAGAATAGGGTCAGTGCGGATGAAAAGAGTTCTATCCCAAAGCGGAATGATCCAAATTATGGTTACTGTGATTGAACATTAGGACAACATACGTCCCTGTAATGATTGTGTGATAAAAATACACACTTAAAAGTTTAGTCAACATGAAATCAAAATGTACTAAGATCACTGATCTTTCTGGTCTTATTATGCACAGGTGCATAAGTGAATGTTATTTCAAATAAAACATGTTATTTTGTGTAATCTTTTATTTCGAACATTTCAATAACTAAAGGTTTTATCTTTGCTGGTTGCAGGTCAAAGGTGTCATAGAGCATGTAATGGACGCTGCTGGGGGCCAAAGGAGGACCAGTGCCAAAGCTGTAAGTTTCAGAAATTCACAAGTGACTTTATAATGGTCCAAAAAAAAAAAAAATTGAATGTGCAAAAGTTACTTTTCTCAACCTTTGGTCACATGAGAGAGTGTCACTTCCACTAGTGTTTCAATTATTCCTCACAGGATTTGAAGTAGTTTCCAGTCTAGAGCTTTAAACAACATGTTGAAATCATGTTTGACCATGTTTGAAATGATGCCACCAACCTTTTAATTATCAGAGATTTTCAGTCATTGAACTTTGAACTCTGGTGCTCATGCAGGCAATGCGAGTTCAAGCCTCAGTATGGGTTCAAATCTGGCTTATGTTATTTTCCTATGACATTACCCATTGGTTCTGGTCGTCCTCATACTATTTACATGTATATAGTGATATAGTGACCAAAAAAAAGACAAATAGTTTTTAATATATATATATATATATATATATATATATATATATATATATATATATATATATATATACTGTATATATATAATTTCTATTATTAAAAGGAAAATCTCTCAAATCTGTTTGGATCGTCTGCGCCAGTATCTCGTGCCGGCATGCAGCACAGTTGCGATTCGGGCATCTCGAGTTCGGGTCCCGGCTCGTGGACCTTTCCCGATCCCGTCCCCCTCTTTCTCTCCAACTTCACTTCCTGTCAACTAACTGACCTATCGTAATAAAAATGCAAAAATGGCACACAAAACAATCTTTAAAAAATTAATTAATTAAAAAATCAGTATCATTAGATCAGTATTAATTTAGTTTTTATTTTCATTTTATTATAATTTTATTCATATTTTGTATCAGCTTTTATTTTTTATAATTTTTGTTTTCAGGTTAATTTTAGTTTATTTTTTTGTCATTTTATTAGTTTTTTATTGCAATTTAGGTTTAATTTATTTTTTATTTCCATTTTAGATTTAGCTACTGTTTTAGTTTTTGTTTATTTCCAGTTAATCATTTTAGTGCTTCCACTTAAACTTATGTTTTATTGTCAAAGCAACATTTCTAATTTGCATTTAGTTAACAATTTTCAACTGATATGTTATTTTATTTCAGCTTTATTTGATTTAAATACGTTTATTAATAGTTTTAGTTTTAGTTAATGATAATAACTCTGCAATGGATGAGCCTAACTCAAAGCCGTCATGCAATGCAGATAAATGCGCACATGAACCCACGTTAGTAGGCACCAAGTTGACTATGTTGTGGCTGATTAATATAATCTGTGGAAATTTGTTTATCTTTTCATGATTAATAAATTTTTTGATTAATTAAATTCTCAAAAAAAAAATTGTTACAACCATTTTATAAAAGAATCTAGTCACTCAAGGCCAGGTGTTACAGTGATTTATGGAGAGTTTAGGCAAAAAACTTGAACAAACAGCCTTGGCTTATTGCTTTCATTTTCTAATTTAATAATACATTGCATAGCATAAGCATACTGTAACTTATCAACCAGGATGAATAGAAAATCTCTCTGAAGTAACTTTTACTCATGAATATAATATCTAGACTGTGCAGAGACAGCCGCAGAGAGAGGTGAAGTGTCGTTCCACTCTGTGAGAGTTCTCCAGCTTTCTCCACGGGCCCGATAGGACACCTCCAGCAGGCCGTGGCTCACCGCTGCCCTCCCAATGGAGGATAACTGAAGAGATAGACGGGAAGCCCGACTCTCCCTCTCCTCTCACATGTAGCTGCACTTAAAACTGCCAGGATTAATTACTTTAGGTCCCTCAAAAATCTCACACGTAGACAGATAGTCCGTCTCTCTCTCTTGCTGGCTTCCTCTCAACAAGATTGATCACAACACCCTGTAACTCTGATTTCCCTCGACGTGCTCTTATAATGCAGTCAAATGCTAAGTCAGACGGCTCAAAAACATGTCATTTCCCCTGCCTCGAAAAGCTTGCTAATGCAGCAGTAAGGGTCTTTTTTCTTTCTTTTCTTATTTTTTTAAAGGACAAAAACACTCAACTTGTATTTTAGTTTTTGCTGCTGAAAAAAATAATCCATTTTTGAAATTTTCATATTAGAGAAAAACCTCTTGTGGCATTACAGGCCATAAGTGTCTTGTGTCATTAGCATGAGCTAGAGGAGATGGAAAGTTATTAGGCAGACCCACACGGATAATTCAGAAAATTCCACAGATTTCCACAGAATTTGAATGCCTCTCTCATTTACAGTTTGAAACATCAGTCTCCATTCATTTTTCATTCAATTTAGTGGATATTTATAATAAATAATATATATTTTTGTATCTGATGGTTGTTGATCCTTGCTAGTGATTGGCAAGGAAAACTTAAATTAAAGCAGCAGAAATTTGACCTAAACATAGGTGTCTAGTTCTTTTATTTGACCATACTTGCCACAAAATTCTACAGATTTTCACCTAAAAAAAAGAGCAGAAAGTCTGTTGACTCTGTCTGGAACTGCTAATGGTTTTTCAGCACATCTGTGAGACCATGTATCTGTATTCACGACAGTATCATCACACAGATGAGCAGAGCAGAGCAATTTCACTTTACCGAATGGCAGGAAAACTATCTTGTACCTGAAATTCGTACTACCCTGGTGATATCACCATTTATTCATGTAACGGACAATCATTTTTATAGACTTAAAATGGTTTGGTGGGTCAAGTAGGAGAATATGAGCCTTTTTGCTTCTCAAATATACTCTAATTAATCATAATGTCCTCCCTGCTTCCTCTTTCCTCTCTCTTCTGCAGATGTACCTGTCATTTCACTCTGTCCCTCCATCTGGGTACCAACACACTCTCATTCTTCTCTCTCAGTTTTGTTTTCATTCCATCTTCAAGACCTCTGAGAGGAAATCTGTTATTTAAATGGAGAAACCATTTATTTGAACACGCGCTTCTGTCTCTCTGTGACTGTTCTAGCAAGCATACTAACGAAAATGGAACCTCATATGTAGTAACCAATTTGGAACAGCAACTCATACAAATAGCAAAGTGAACAAAAGGCTGGAATCTCACTTGAATTCACTGTTGTTGTTAATGTAAATATGTTCAGCATACACAAACATTGGATAGAATACTTAATTATTAATAACATTAAATTATATAATCAATACTCATCAACAAAATGTTATTTATTGAAAGAATTGTACACTGCCGTTCAAAGGTTTGGGGTCAGTATTTTATTTTATTTTTTAATTCATACAGCAAGGATAAAATCAATCAAAATGGATTTTTACATTGTTACAACAGATTTATAATTCTCAAATAAATGCTATTATTTTGAACAAAAAAGTTTAGAAGCCCAACTGTTTTCAACATTGAGTTAATAATAATAAATATTTCTTGATCACCAAATCAGCATATTAGAATGATTTCTTAAGGATCCCTTTAAAGACTGGAGAAATGACTACTCAAAATTCAGCTTTGCCATCACAGGCAATTTTTTTTTAAATAAATTAAATAGAAAATCATTTTAAATTACAATAATGCTGTATTTTGATCAAATAAATGCAGCCTTGATGACACACGGGACTTCTTTAAAAAACATTTGAATGGCAGTGTATATACTGTACATTTATAATCAATATCTTGGATGGATTCTTTCATTGAGCTCATCAGATTTATTATATCATTATGGGATTGCCTTCTCCATGAAAGATGTTGTGATGTTTCTTTAGATTTTGGGACTATAATATATAAACTTTATTGCAGACCCAAGTCCATATAACAAAGCATAGTAAATGCTATAATCATGCTGCTTACCTTTTTTTTTTTTTTGGGGGGGGGGGGGGGGGGGGGGGCGGGGGATGGGGGTCAGCAGCAGTTCACCAAAACAAATTAAATTTCTGGCATTATTTGCTCATCCTTATCTCATTCCAAACTCATCTGAACTGTTCTTGTATGGAAAAATCTGTATAACGATGCTCCAAAAATGTCTGCACCATAGCACACGTAACAGCATATGGATTTGGAACAATAATAACAGAATTTTCATTTTTGGTTGAACTAAAAATGTTGCAGACATAAGCAGCTCACTAGGTTTTAGAACATAGCATGCTCTCTCTCTCTCTCTCTCTCTCTCTCTCTCTCTCTCTCTCTCTCTCTCTCTCTCTCTCTCTCTCTCTCTCTCTCTCTCTCTCTCGTATATTCTGATCTAATTTAGATAGCCATAAGCAAACCTTTGCTTCTGCAAACTGCCTCCACAAAGACACTACATGTCACCGCACTGCACCAGATAAGTCCTGTTTGTTCTCTCGTCTCGTCGTCCTCACCTTCCTTCTCTCATCACAGCGGTTAAATCCGCAGCTCGCCTCGCCACCAGCCGCCTAGCTTGAGTAGTCTTAATTGTCGGAACGATAAGGACGAAGTAATTGGAGAACTGCACGACTGTGAAATGGATTTGAGTTCCATCTCACACTAATGAAGCTATTTTCTAAGTTGAGAGCATTAAACATTCTTGTTGGATTTTCGCTGTAGCTTCCCTGTCATTTCTGCAAACTTAAATCTGTATTTCTCCTCAACCCAGTGGATACTGAGTAAATATTTTAATCTAGTGTATTCAAATAATGATTTTTTTGACGCATAATTAGATTTGGAATCAATTTGTGCATAGCTAAATGGGGATTACATCTAAACAAGAGCGGCGCTTCTTGACCTAAAATGTGTCTGCGCCGTAAAACACGGCAGTTGAGCCGCTAATGAAATTCTCAGAGGCTAAATATTCTGTGCTTTATAGTCTTCTGTGTACTTTATCAGATTGATGGTGTATAATTGCCAGAGCTGGGTGTATTTTAAAAAGCTTGTTTTATGGCAATTTATTCAACATATCATCGGGTTTCTGAGTGGGCCTTTGTCCACTAAAATGTTTTTTGTTTTGTAAAATAGCCCATTTGGTGTCTATGCGGTTATGGCTTACACTGCCATAATGGAATTGTAAAAGTGGTATTTCAGAGGAAGGACAATTCACATCAATTGAATCTATTCATATAATAACTTGTATACATATGCCTCTCAAAGTGTATTGATTATGTACCTTTTCATATATATATATATATATATATATAATCCTTGGATACATTGTGCAGGTCTTATAGCAATGCTGTAATGACTAGAGACACTTGTGAATGTAAATAGGTAGATGACCATTTCTATCAACATTTTAGTTTAAACGTTATATACATTTTCAAGGGAAATTGTGTATAGATGCTGAGATAATCATCATTTCCAATGCCCGATTAGATTTTTTACAGTTCTCCTAAGGGTTCATATCAAACATTTTTCTATTATTATTATTTCCCCTGGTGCCAAGATATTAAGTGTTTTTTTTTTTTGTTTTTTTTTAATGGTGTACAAAAGGCAATTTTCCTCCCTCTATCCTTAAAAATAAATTCTTTTTTTTTTAGTTCACTCATATGGGAAGCATGTTTGTTGTTGGGTTTAATATAGTATTAACTGCCTTATTCTTTAAAAACAACTTTTTGGTTGCATCACATTGTGACAAAACAATTCACATGTATTTGTGTGGCCTAATTAATTAAGCTTAGACAGAAATGATCAGCCTTGTATGGAAGCTTGTTTCTGTGGAAGCATATGGGTAGCAATATTCAATTTGAAATGTAATATGCAAAATGATAATGCAATATGTAAAAGGACAATGCAATATGTAAAATGGCAGTGCATTTCTGTATTTAAATTGACATTTTCCAATACATTTGTGCAATGTTTGGTGCAAAATGAAAATGATAATTCAATTATATAATTTACATTTGCCATTTCATACACTAGTTTTAATATGTAAATTGAATACATATTTTAATGCTTTATAAGTTGCAAAATTAAAATTAAAATGTATTAAAGAAATTATTAGATCTGTTTAAAATGTTCAAGCAAAAACTGTAGCAAAATGATCATTTAAATGTTATTTTTCCTGATTGCGTTTACACTCACAGTTAAGACACTTGCGATTGCATTTTCATTAAATGTCCCACAATGAATGTAGCAAAATTCAATGTGCAAATTGAAAATGCATTCCGAGCCGATCCCGCCCCTCCCCGCCCCGTCCCCGCCCGTCCCGCTCTTGTCAATCACTGCGTGAAGTTGGCCCCGCCCCCACCCAATGCAAAACGTCGCCAAAGTTGGCTCAATCGTTTTTACTTCGTTTGTGCTGTTACTTTGCTTTTTTGTTTGCGCTGCTTTGGTTTTTTAGATATTAAAATAACATTTATAGGTCATTCTGAGGTCACCCAGCCCCCCACATGCTCCAAATAAAATAGTCTTGTTCGTTTGTGTTGGTTTGTGCTGGTTAAAGTTTTCTTTGTGCTGCTTCGGTTTTTAAGATATTAGACATTTAATTACAGGTGATGGCGTCACCAGCCCCTACCTCCAAAATAGGCTCAATCGTTTGTGCTTCGGTCAACGTTTATTTTTTGCTGCTTCAGTTTCTTAGATATCAAAATAATATTTATTGGTCATTCTGAGGTCACTCAGCCCCCACATGCTCCAAATCCACACAAAATAGTCTCGTTTGTTTGTGCTTCTTTGGGCTGTTTTGCTGCTTCAGTTTTTAAAATATTAGACACTGAATTATAGACGATGATGTCACCAGCCCCGGACCTGCTCCACAATTCACCCAAAAAAGGCCAGTCTTCGAATTTGACCCGTCAGATATTTAGTAATATCTGATCAATATGCTTTATAAAATAGAAAGGGGAGATGGTTTAACATCAAATGAGTCACTTTATTGAACATTACATTCAGATATGGTGAAATAAGGAGCGGTCACATTTTTCGGTATGAATTTGATCCGTCAGATTCCGTGACCCTATACTGTAAGGCAAGGCAAGGCAAGATTATTTATATAGCACATTTCATACACAGTGGTAATTCAAAGTGCTTTACATAGAAGAAATTAAAATAATCAAAAGAAATCAGAATAATTAAAACAGTTTAGAATAAAAGATTAAATAAAATACAGAACAAACAGTCGGACGAACAGTGGCACAGTGCTCATTCAGTAAATGCACAGCTAAACAGATGTGTTTTTAGTCTGGATTTGAATGTGACTACTGTAGGAGCACATCTGATCTCTTCTGGAAGCTGGTTCCAGCTGCGGCTGGCATAGTAATAAAGCAGACTCGCCTTGCTTAGAGTGAACCCTTGGTATTTCAAGCTGATGTGATCCTAATGATCTGAGTGATCTGTTAGGTTTATATTTAGTGACCATATATGTGATGTATTGTCCTAGGCCATTGAATGATTTATATACCTGTAATAATACTTTAAAATCAATACTATATGTAACTGGCAGCCAGTGTAAAGACCTGAGGACTGGTGTGATATGTTCATATTTCTGGTTCTGCTCAGAATCCTGGCAGCAGTTCTGTATGAGCTGCAACTGTCTTATGGTCTTTTTGGGAAGGCCAGTGATGAGTCCATTACAATAATCCACCCTGCTGGTGATGAAAGCATGCACAAGTTTCTCTAAGTCTTGTCTGGAAACAAAGCATCTAATTCTTGCAATATTTTTCAGATGATAGTATGCTGATTTAGTTATTGCTTTGACATGACTACTGAAACTAAGGTCTGACTCTAGAGACACACCCAGATTCCTGACTTGATTTACTGTAGCTATATATTTATCAATATCTAATCAATATGCTTAATAAAATATAAATGGGAGATGGTCATATATCACATGAGTCACTTTATTGAACATTACAGTCAGTTATAAAGAAATAAAGAGCGGTCACATTTTTCGGTAGCTCTGAATTTGACCCGTCATATTCTGTGATCTCAGAGTAATAGGCCTATGCATTTGTAAGGAAAAGTGTAGGATCTCCAACATTATTGTGTAATTATAGTTAATAGTAATAAGAATAAAGATAAGCATACAGTGATGTGAATAAGTTAGGACACCCATGCTAAAGTTGCCTAAAAAGAGGAATAAAAAATCATCTTTTGGAATTTGATCTTAATGCCTTAATTAGAAAAATGAGGAAAAATCCAACCTTTAAGGACACCAATTTTCTTTGTGTATGAATAATGTATCATAAATAAATAAATGTTCTTCCTTAAAATACAGGGGCATAAGTCAGTACACCCCTATGTTAAACTCCCATAGAGTCAGGCAGATTTTTATTTTTAAAGGCCGGTTATTTCATGTATCCAGGATACTATGCATCCTGATAAAGTTCCCTTGGCCTTTGGAATTAAAATAGCCCCACATCATCACACACCCTTCACCATACCTAGAGATTGGCATGGGGTATTTTCCATAAGATCATCTCTCAATGCAAATCAAACCAGCTATTAGGCCAACTGAAATAAAACCATGCCAATCTCTAGGTATGGTGAAGGGTGTGTGATGATGTGGGTCTATTTTAATTCCAAAGGCCAAGGGAACTTTATCAGGATGCATAGTATCCTGGATCCATGAAATAACTGGCCTTTAAAAATAAAAATCTGCCTGACTCTATGGGACTTTAACATAGGGGTGTCCTGACTTATGCAACCTGTATTTTAAGGAAGAATACTTATTTATTTGTGATACATTATTCATTCACAAAGAAAATTGGTGTCCTTAAAGGTTGGATTTTTCCTCATTTTTTTAATTAAGGCATTAAGATCAACTTCCAAAAGATGATTTTTTATTCCTCTTTTTCGGCAACTTTAGCATGGGTGTCCTAACTTATTCACATCACTGTATGTGTATCAGACAATGAGATTATTTAATACAAAATGAAACCATCATTAACACAGTCCAGCATCAGACAACAACAGTGCTGCATAATGTTCACACCAAACGGGTGTCGACGCCCAAGGCAGAAAATGATCACAGACGTTCCAACAACGCACTGGTTCTATCACCTGCAGACGTGTAATAATCTTCGGAAACACTACCATTTCTCTGTTCACGCTCCCCTTCATCTGCCAGTAAATTTAACGCTTGTATCAGCTCTTCCGCCACCATGTTCCCTTCCAACACCTCAAAACACTTAACACCTATATTTACTTGTTGCCGAGCCCCGCCTTGATGCAGTGATTGACGGGGCGGGGCGGGGCGGGGCGGGGCAGGGCGGGGCAGGGCGGGGCGGGGCGGGACGGTGACGTGATTGGTTCGGAATGCATTTTCAATTCGCACATTGAATTTTGCTACATTCATTGCGGGACATTTAATGAAAATGAAATCGCAAGTGTCTTAACTGTGAGTGTAAATGCAATTAAGAAAAATAACATTGAAATGACCATTTTGCTACAGTTTTTGCTTGAACATTTTAAAATATCTAATCATGTCTGTAATACATTTTAATTTTGCATGTTATAAAGCGTTAAAATATCTATTCAATATACATATTAAAACTAGCGTATGAAACGGCAAATGTAAATCATATAATAGATTTTTCATTTTCATTTTGCACCAACGTTGCACAAATGTAATGGAAAATGTAAATTCAAATACAGAAATGTATTGCCATTTTACATATTGCATTGTCATTTTGCATATTACATTTCAAATTGAATATTGCTACTCATATGCTTCCATATGTTTCCGCTACAGAATGAAAAATAAAAAAAGGTAATTGTGACTTTATCTCACAGTTTTGACTTTTTTTCTCATAATTGCGAGATATAAACGCACTATTTTGTGAGATATAAAGTCAGAATTGTGTGACTTAAACTCGCAATTGCAAGTCATAAAGTCAGAATTGCAATTGTGAGAAAAAAAATCTGAACTGTGAGATAAAAAGTCGCTTGGAATATAAAAATAAACTTCCAACATTGGGATCATTCAGAATTATGTGCAGAGCAGCAGGTGCTATACAGAACCAGAACCAGCTGAAGGTTTGCTGAACTTTTAAACACTTTACTCTTCTCTATATTGTTAATTCTCCTGGTAATCATTACTGTCTGACAATGACTGGGTGGGCCATGTTTCTGATCTCCCATCATTGGTATGTAAACATGGATGATCAAATAAGAATTTATTCATCTAACGTCAGAAGTGCAGTTTTTTTTTTTTTTTTTTTGCAGTTTAGTTTCAATAAGTTCTCTTTTTGAAGGAAGTGATTCTGTTAGCAATGTGGCTTTGCATGAATATTTAAAAATCAAAATTTTCAATTAGCATGAGATCATTAAAACTGCATGTATAAAAGTTATACTGAAAAAAGAAAGAAATATTTTATAGTTTTAGATAGCATGTCACCCAGCAGGACACTGCTGTCACAGCTTGAAATTCTATGTCAACGTACCAAGATCCTTGTACATCTGAATCCTGTCATGCTTAGAGAGCCTAATGAACTCTTGATAAAGAATTAACGCGCATGTAAGAGGCTGTGTAGCGTGCAGTCAGCCCGAACAAGCATGCATATACAAATGCTGCTGTGGAAATCCAATTACACTGTTTTACAAGCACCTTGCTAGTAACACTCACACTCACATTTGTGTGGGGGCTAGTAGATCAATTAAAATGACAGTCTTTGTAGGATCTGAGTCTTTGTGATTTTGTACGTTGTTGCGTTCTAGAAGCATAACCCACTGGCCATTAGTGTAAACTGTATTCTACTATAGCTAGTTCTCTCTTCAGGTCAACATTTGTGATGACAGAGCAATTTTTTTAGGAGAATCTTACTCAGGAATTTAGTTAAATTCGACACATTTACAGCTAGCTAAACTTCCATAACATTATTTTTTTTATTTACTACTTTTATTCAGCAAGGATGCATTAAATTGATCAAAAGCAACAGTGAAGACATTTATAATGTTACAAAAGATTTCTATTTTAAATAAATGCTGTTCTTTTGAACATTCTATTCATCAAAACATTGTGGGAAAAAAATATCACAGTTTCCACAAAAACAAAACAAAACCAAAACAATTAAGCAGTACAACTGTTTCAGCATTGATAATAGGAAGAAATTTTTCCAAATCAGCATATTAGAATGATTTCTGAAGGAACATGTGACACTGAACCGAAGCTGAAGGTGGACTGTGATGCTATTTTCTTTTGGAAACAAACTTTGCTGCATTTTCCTGTTATCTCTGTAAAGCTGCTTTGAATCTGTTTTTTTTTTGTAAAAAGCACTATATAAATAAATGTGACTTGACTTGACTTGACTGAAGACTGGAGTAATGATGCTGAAAATTCAGCTTTGCCTTCACATGAATAAATTACATTTCTAAATATTATACAAATCAGTTATTTTAAATTGTAATAATATTTTCAGAATATAACTTTTTTAAAAAATCATAGAGTACCTTAATAATATTTGATCCATTTAGATAATAACTCTATCACACCCATGAGTAAAGTTTTTTACTATCCAAGAGTATAAGAGTTGCATAAGCCAAGCATCCGCATCTTCGTTTGCATCCTTATAGCGCATAAAGTTGGCCTTATTTCAGAAAGCTCCCTAAGCTCATTCAGCAGCTACACCAGAGATGTATTTGGCATGCCATATGGTAGGAATTACTGTGAATGTCGAAATGCATTACTGTGAGTATCGCTAGGAATAGGAAAGCAGCACTGCTCCATGTTCACCATCATTGAAGTTAAGAGACCACACATCACAACTTGTTCTCTCTGGCTAGAGCTCGGTTTACTCTTACTTAATACCACTCCTACTGTCAGCTGTGTAGTATGATGAGGCATTATGGTTAAAGTGTTTGTTAACACAAATGCTACTTGTCATTAGAAAATGCTTTTTTCACAAACAGTTTCTGAACCTGTCACTCTGTTACTTTCTCAGTGACCAAGACGGTGTGTGCCGAGCAGTGTGATGGTCGCTGTTTTGGGCCGTATGTCAGTGACTGCTGCCATCGCGAGTGTGCTGGAGGCTGTTCAGGACCCAAGGACACAGACTGCTTTGTATGTCTTCAGTATTTTTGTAACACACACATACACCCAAGCATATTAGTGATTGCAGAATATTGTCGATTAGCTCGGCCACTAGTTGATGTTTTGACTGTGTCGACTAGTCACAGATCACATGACTACAGTTTGTTCTATATTGTTCTATCTATATATAACTTTCTTTGTGCCTATTCTATATTTTTTCTGTATTTGCATGTCATAGTCAATATATAAAAGTGGGGTTTCAAAGTCCACTAGCAAATTTGAGCTTTTGCATTCTTCTATTTCTATAGGGTTTTTATCAACACAAATTATATGATCAGCAAACACATTTTTTTCTTTTTCTTTTTGCTTTAATAACAGCAGTACTCAAGCTGCATGAACTTCACAAGTTTATATAAAACCTGATTATCATATTTTCCAGCAAGATATGAGAATGATCCAAAGACCTTATTGAGCTTCAAAGGAAGCAAGAACATTTGAACTTTTGTACAAGTTAAGGTCCGTTCACACCAAGAGTAATAAGTAAGATAACTATAAAGATAGCTATAACAATAAATATATAAACGTCCACACCAATGCACAGTGAAATTTTGTTTATTATAAGCGCACACTGCAATTATGTCACCTGCCACTTTAAATGCTCAAGTTTTTTAAAGCAGGATGGATTCTGATTGGCTGTCAGTGTTTTTATTATTTATCAGCTGGAAAAAAATCGTTCTGAAGTGATTTTTTTCAATTATGTCATTCTTCTGTCGTTGTTATAATTAGTTGTGGTGTGGACTTCCCTATTCTCATAGAATTAGAATGATTTTTAAAACTTTATAGTTATTGTTATAGTTGCCGTCATGTGAACGGGATTTTAAACATGGTCAAAATATCACACATTTATAGTGGCCTGGAAATGTTGATGTACAATGTTAATTCTGAAATAGTTTTTATAGGTTTAAAATTGAATTTTGAATCTCAGATTTGAATGTGGAATCAGACATTTACACTTCACTGTGTTGATGCAGATTATGCAAGATGTGAAAATAGTGGGCATTGTGCTTTTAAGCATTGACTCACAAGTAGTCAACATCTTTTCCGGGTCGAATAGAATCCCTAACTTCAAATTTTATCCTCTTAGATGTCTCAGCATGTAACCCCCCCACCCCCCAAACACACGCAAACACACACAAACACACACACACACACACACACACACACACACACACACACACACACAGTCTGTCAGTCATCTATGGCCTTTTCAGCATCCCATAAACCTGAAATTGTATAAGTTTTACGGTAACAGCGCCAGACCCATTCTGGCTCCCTCACCTTATCTGTGAGTTTTTGTTCAGCTGTGATATTCACTTCTGCAAAAGAGATCTATGTTGCCTACAGATGACTCGCTTTTGACCAGAAATCTCCCTATATGAGACGTTCTTTGCACTGGAGATACCATTAAAATCTAATTTCCTCCCACAATGCTTTGCTGTGAATGAGAGGGGGGCCACACCTCTGGAGCTCTTTTGTTGAGTGTTGCCTGGGCAGATCCCGAATGTCTCTGACTGCTCCTCGCCTCTCCGGCCCTCAGAGAAAGCGATTTATCGCACCTCTCTGTTTTTTTAATTAGTTATCCTCAGCTGTAATCATTGATATTGTACTTCTCAATTGTTCCCTTTTAATTGAAAAAGCACTTTCACGGCATGCATTGGGATTTGGATCAATGCCTTCAATTTTTTTTCATTTCAGCAACTCTAAGACAGAAAACATATATTCTCACATGTTTCTAAAGTCAATGTATAGAGCTTTTTCCATTCCTTTAGCCTGTTTGAATCATTATTTATTAGTAGCATTGCTGCCCTATATTGCTTTTATGTAGTATTGGTGTTGGTTGACATACTTGTTTGTGTGTTGAAGCTGATTTTGTGTTCCTACACATTCTTCTATTGCATAATTGACAAAAATGAGACTGTAAGATTTGCAACACAAGATTTTGTCAGCTGTTTTATTAAATAAATGTGTATTGCTGTCAATAACCTTGTTTCCTTGTGTCCAGGCCTGCACTAACTTCAACGACAGCGGTGCATGTGTGACGCAATGCCCTCAACCCTTCGTCTACAACCCAACCACATTCCAGCTGGAGCACAACCCACGGGCCAAATACACATATGGAGCTTTCTGCGTCAAAAAGTGCCCACGTAAGAGAATGAATTCAAACCTGTGTATGCTTACGCACACCATTCTAGCTGGATCTTTCACTCACATAAATGGATATCAGATACCGTGTCTAGGCGCATTCACAAGCGGGCATGTAAGCATGTTTCAGATTGAATGCAAATGAGGCGAATCGACTGCACCTGAGTCCTCACGCTCCTCTGAGCCCCTGTTGAGGTGCGGCCCACATGAGAGCCCCAGGAGTGAGCCTGTCTGATAAATCTCACTCAGCTTCTTGACCTCTGTTGACTTGAAGGAGGAAAGAAAGAAAGAAAGAAAGAAATAGAGAAAGAAAGAAAGAAAGAAAGAAAGAAAGAAAGAAAGAAAGAAAGAAAGAAAGAAAGAAAGAAAGAAAGAAAGAAAGAAAGAAAGAAAGGGTCTTCAACCAGGGATGTGTGGCAGTACTACAGGGGGTCCACCAACTATTGTTTGATCTCAAAATAATTATTGTTAAAATATTAAAATATGCGTTCAAAACGACATTAAGCTCACCCTCATGTTCTGATGAGAATTAGTTTATTTTTATTTATGATAAATAAAAATATTTTTTTTTTTTCTTTGCATTAATTTAATACGTTACTCTAACCTAATCAAATTCTAGTAGACAGATATTATTAAAAAATAATATCCACAAACAGTAATGCACCTCAATGTGGGTCCCCAAACAGAAGAAAAACTTAATTTCAACCAATGTTAAATTTATTATTTACCATCCCACATTTAAATGTATTAAGTAAAAATTAAAATGTGATCTATAAGTACATTGTCAGCACCATAACAAAGTATGTACATGTACTATACGCATGCATACAATGCAACATATAAAACAGAGCTGAATGTGAATAGACCTGATAGAGCAATAACGGAGATAGGAATCTTGTGTGTTTCTCATTGAAACGATGACAGTTTCGAATGAACTGGCCTGACTTCTTTGAAGAGGAGAGAACAGAGAAAGAAAAAGTAACATCAAAATAATGAAAGAGAGTTTTGATAACAGTGGTTATAGGTGAGCACGAGTGCCATTATTCCCCCTTGCTGGGCCGCCACTGCTGCAGAATGAAGGGTTTGCACACTGACAGACGCCCACTCCAGTGCTCAGTCCACGATGAATGTTATTGTGCAATACTCAGAGACCCGTTCCATAACCCAAACCGTCCTTTGCAGTTTGGACAAGACCTCTTCATTCAATGGCACATCTCTGAAAACCTCAGTTTGGTTGGGTTTCACGAGGCTGTCAAGTGAGGGTTGTGTTTTTACCCAGGGTTATTCGTTCTTCTGGTGTCATGTTAAATCTAATGCCACAGTAAGACTCTGAGATTCACGTTTAATGTAAGAGGTGAAGAGAGACGTCTGCACTTAAGTGCTCCATCTTCTTTTATCTGGCCCTTCGTGAGCCCTTTCTCCTCTTTAGTGATGAATGCCACGCTGCACAGTCGCCGCCGGAAATGGGCTCTTTCCACACACACACACACACACACACACACACACACACACACACACACGCCACAGTCAGGGTCCCCAGTGTGTTTGCGCGGATGTGTTAATGGTTTTTGTCTGAGAATGGATGTTTCATCTCTACCATTTCAAAATGTCAATGGCCTTTTTCACAGAGATTGCTTGGAGTTTGTTCAGGGGCACACTGCAGTCTGACCGTTTGTTCTGCTTTTGTGTGTGGGGTGATAGATAACTTTGTGGTGGACCACAGCTCCTGTGTCAGAGCCTGTCCCAGCAACAAGATGGAGGTGGAGGATAACAGGATCAAGATGTGCATCCCCTGCACTGATATTTGCCCTAAAGGTGATCACACACTTCATCAAAACTCACCAAAATTATTATTTTGCTATGATGATTGCCCCAAAACCAAAATTACAGTTGTCAATGAAATTTCACAAACTGTGATAGCAAAGCAAAAACGTATTTTGGTGGGAATGCTATTTCCTTAATTTATAACAGTAATATTTTAATATTACTTACATGCTATTTATTAATATTTTGAATTAGCTTTTATATTTTAATTTTAGTTTAAGTTTTAGTAATTTTGGTATGTGTTTTTGGCATTTATATTATTTTTTATTTATTTTTATTTATTTCAGTTTTAGTTTTAATAATTTTAGTACTTTAGCTTAAAAAGTATAATATTTCACCATTTCAGATGTTTATTTAAGTTTAATAATATTTATATTGCATTTTATTTCATCTTTACTTCAGTTAACAAAAACAGTTTTTAATAGTTTTGGATAACACTGTTTTTTACAAATTATAACTGTACAATATTATAGATTGTAATATAGTTATATACAGGTCCTTCTCAAAAAATTAGCATATTGTGATAAAGTTCACTATTTTCCATAATGTAATGATAAAAATTAAACTTTCATATATTTTAGATTCATTGCACAGCAACTGAAATAGTTCAGGTCTTTTATTGTTTTAATACTGATGATTTTGGCATACAGCTCATGAAAACCCAAAATTCATATCTCAAAAAATTAGCATATCATGAAAAGATTCTCTAAACGAGCTATTAACCTAATCATCTGAATCAACTAATTAACTCTAAACACCTGCAAAAGATTCCTGAGGCTTTTAAAAACTCCCAGCCTGTTTCATTACTCAAAACCGCAATCATGGGTAAGACTGCCGACCTGACTGCTGTCCAGAAGGCCATCATTGACACCCTCAAGCAAGAGGGTAAGACACAGAAAGAAATTGTGGCGTGGCATGGAGGCAATCAGCCTGTGGCACTGCTGAGGTGTTATGGAGGCCCAGGATGCTTCGATAGCGGCCTTAAGCTCATCCAGAGTGTTGGGTCTTGCGTCTCTCAACTTTCTCTTCACAATATCCCACAGATTCTCTATGGGGTTCAGGTCAGGAGAGTTGGCAGGCCAATTGAGCACAGTAATACCATGGTCAGTAAACCATTTACCAGTGGTTTTGGCACTGTGAGCAGGTGCCAGGTCGTGCTGAAAAATGAAATCTTCATCTCCATAAAGCTTTTCAGCAGATGGAAGCATGAAGTGCTCCAAAATCTCCTGATAGCTAGCTGCATTGACCCTGCCCTTGATAAAACACAGTGGACCAACACCAGCAGCTGACATGGCACCCCAGACCATCACTGACTGTGGGTACTCCAGTGCTGCTTCTCTGTAGCCCAGGTCAGGCACTTCTGCCGCTGTTTCTGGTTCAAAAGTGGCTTGACCTGGGGAATGCGGCACCTATAGCCCATTTCCTGCACACGCCTGTTCACGGTGGCTCTGGATGTTTCTACTCCAGACTCAGTCCACTGCTTCCGCAGGTCCCCCAAGGTCTGGAATCGGTCCTTCTCCACAATCTTCCTCAGGGTCCGGTCACCTCTTCTCGTTGTGCAGCGTTTTTTGCCACACTTTTTCCTTCCCACAGACTTCCCACTGAGGTGCCTTGATACAGCACTCTGGGAACAGCCTATTTGTTCAGAAATTTCTTTCTGTCTTACCCTCTTGCTTGAGGGTGTCAATGATGGCCTTCTGGACAGCAGTCAGGTCGGCAGTCTTACCCATGATTGCGGTTTTGAGTAATGAAACAGGCTGGGAGTTTTTAAAAGCCTCAGGAATCTTTTGCATGTGTTTAGAGTTAATTAGTTGATTCAGATGATTAGGTTAATAGCTCGTTTAGAGAACCTTTTCATGATATGCTAATTTTTGGAGATAGGAATTTTGGGTTTTCATGAGCTGTATGCCAAAATCATCAGTATTAAAACAATAAAAGACCTGAAATATTTCAGTTGGTGTGCAATGAATCTAAAATATATGAAAGTTTAATTTTTATCATTACATTATGGAAAATAATTAACTTTATCACAATATGCTAATTTTTTGAGAAGGACCTGTATATATATATATATATATATATATATATATATATATATATATATATATATATATATATATACACACACACACACACACACTGCCGTTCAAAAAACTTCAAGATTTGTAATGCTTTTAAAAGAAGTCTCTTCTAATCACCAAGGCTGCATTTATTTGATTAAAAAAATATACTATATATATATATACATATAATTATGTAAAATATAAATATAATTATCTAGATTTTTTTCTCTTTGAAAACAAAGAAAAGAAGCAATCAAATGTAAAATACAACTACTGGTAACACAATGCTTAAAACTACATGGAACTACTGCTGCTATTCAAAGACTGTTATTGATACAGTCTTTGTTTATTTTTTTGTTTGCATCAACTTGTGAAGTTCCTTGGTTGCTGTAGTTATTGTATTTAGGAAAGTTCAGCCTTTCCAGTAAGCAACCTACTTTGTCCATTATGCAGCTGTGTATTTTGACAAAACACTGCATCACAGTACATGTATTGTGCACCGTGAACTTTACAGCAGTAACAGTTATGTGTGAAGTATGGTATTTTGGTGGGAACCTTGCTAACCAATTTCTGAAGGGGTCAGTTGACCTGACATTAACCATTCATTACTTATTCTTTCTCTTCAAAGTTATCAAACATCACCTGAAAGTTCTATCCATGATTTTGACACAGTTGTCTGGTTTATGTTATAGCATGTGATGGGATTGGCACTGCCAGCCTTCAGACGTCTCAAACCGTCGACTCCAGCAACATTGACAGATTCATCAACTGCACCAAGATCAACGGAAATCTGGTGTTCCTCATCACAGGCATTAAAGGGTGAGAGTTGCTCCTTCAAGGCTTCTTTCAGCTCACTTCACAGCCATTACACTCTGCTTTACAGCCAAATATTGAATATTGGATTGTCGGAAGCCATTTGACCTATGCTGCTTCTTTTTATCAGATAACATCAGCTTTAATGATGCAGGAGGGGATTCATGAAAGAAAAGCTCTAGAGAAACCATTCACATCATGACTGTGTAAAAAAAACAGCAGTGGCTAGTTTAATAGCACACATTAAAAGTGCCATTAACACACTTTGCGAGTTTAGACAGGCAAGCAAGACCTACGAGACCTTCTGCTGACTCTCAAGACGGACGCAGTTAATGTGACTTTATATGAGAAATCTGCTGCCCCCTTTTTATATAAGTGCTGTGAAATATTTGATTGTCAGCTTGTCAAGAAGTCATTTGACCTCTGGTTGACCTGCTCCCTCCAGTGGTCTCTTTCTGATCCCACTGCGCCTGCTTGGCTGGCCCTTTAACCCCATATAGCTGACTCTGCTCTTAAAGAGCAATCCAGGGCCAGCAGCCGCAGCACGCTGGGAAAACTCATGTGCACACATACACACATCCTGATAGGCATGCATATGACATCATCTCCACCACAAACTGTGCTATGGAGTGCGCATATTTCTTACACGTATTCCCACGTGCACACTCTCACACACGCCGCGTCAGCAGGTGTTCTGGACACATCCTCCCTGAAGATCTCCAGCTCAGTGGTGCTATTAAAACCTGCTGTACTGCTCAATAGAACATTATAGGGCATGGAGACTTAGAAAAGATCTAGAAAATTCAGCATACTGGGATGGATGTGGTCAGCAGACACTGGTTAAATGCTTTTATATTGATAATCTGCAATTATGGACTCTCTAATAACTTGATTTTTGCAAATGGCTTCTCACTGTTAAGAGCTTGTTACACGATCTGGACTCAAAATGCTAGGTTTTCCTTGATTTCTTAAAGAAATTATGTGGCTTTCAGTATGTACTGAGTACGATGTGTATTTGCATCGATCTTCATGTGTGTTACAGGGACATATACCACAACATAGAGCCCTTGGATCCAGAGAAACTCAATGTGTTCCGCACCGTTCGAGAGATCACTGGTAAGTCATGTTGGTTTTATTTGGATTGGTCTTTTACATAATAATGATGATAATATGATAACACGTATTGTTTTCAAGGCATCTTTGAATAATGCATAGTGCCTTACAAACACAAATTGCGCAAGCCATAAATGACAAAGAACAAACCTTCGGAGGAACCAGCACTCAGCAGGGGGAGCCCATCCTCCTCTGGCAGGCACATATTTAAATAAATGCTATATGCTAATATAATAAATGAACAATTTTACCCAACATTTATGTATGCTTGTTAGAATATGTGCTGACACAAGCACTGCTAACTCAATCTCTGCTGAAATCAGTCAAGTTACGTTTACTGTGCACTTTGCAATGAGGAGGGTTATTTGTTTAACACACTAAGGCCCTGCTTACACCTGGTATTAATATTAAGATGCATTTTGATCGGTTGGATCACAAGTAGACGAGGGAGAAACATTCCCGTTTACAATCTATAACATTATCCTGTTTACACCTTCATTCGCAAGACTACTGCAAACATTGTGAGTGCATTAGAAATCATCAATGGTGAGAGAACATTGTGCTTAGTACGTTTTTCATCTTCAAACCAAACTTCTCCAGCCGACAAAGTCTCTCTCTCTCTGGCTAGCACGCTTCCCATAATCTTTACGCATTAGGTCAGTAGGTGGAGAATAGTCTTAGGCTTTTGTGGCTGTTCGAACTCATTTGAACACGAGCGTCTACACTACAAAAGCAATCTGGTCGAATGCATTTTTGTCTACCTCTGGAAGTGGACAAGCTCAAAACATGTTAAACCCCCTTTACACCTGTATTTACACCTGTATACATGTCGTCCACTTGTGATCCGATCAACCAAAACACATCTTAATACCAGGTGTGAACAGGGCCTGAGAGAGTGTTCCAAACCAGTCACTTATAAGGGTCCATTTCTGTTAGGGTGCTGCCTTATAAGATAACAGACAGTAGACAGCGAGGCAGCTTCCTACATTTTGGAAAAGAGCCATTAACTTATGCTTTCATAAATAAGGGCCTGTAAAATGAAAATAGCTGATTCACATGCCCAGATTTCCATAATCCACCCGTTTTATTGAAGAGTTGCATCAAAAAGACATGAAACAAAGCACAGAGGAAGATCTAGTGTGTTTGTGGATTTGTAGATGTGTGTGTGGGATGTGTGTAACTGTGTGTGTGTTTGTACAGTGTCCGTTTCTCTGTATCTCAGCGGGGAGGCCCTATATTTGATGAATACATGATGAGGAAGATTTCTCCAACTGAAGAGAGCCTCCCAAAGGAGAGCAGAACTCATAAGAAACATGAAAGCAGTTGAAAACACCTCCCTCTCTCTCTCTCTCTCTCTCTCTCTCTCTCCCGGTGTGACGTGTGACTGTTGAGTGTGAGCGGAGCGTTTGTGAGTGAATCGTCGTGAGTGAATCTTTCTTTCTCTTTCTCTCTTTTTTTTCTGGCATGGGTTATTGCTGAAAGAGTGGTGATTTGTCTGTTTGTTTGGGCCGAGTGCTGCCGTTTTTCTTTACGGGCAGCATGACGGACCCACGTATGCAAGGTTTGAGTAAACTCACGCGGCGCCATGGAGTTAAAGTGGTGTCCGCAGTGAGCGTGGAAGACTGTTGCCTGGCTGCAGGAGAGGTTGTTGGGCATGAGCATATCATGTCGGCCTCTAGAATGAACAGTGCCACTGTCATCTTTCTTAGCTCTGTTGAAAAGGCAAATGAGTTAGTTGAGACTGGTATAGTTATTGAGAATCTTTTTACTCATGTTCTCCCACTTTCTATGCCATCAAAAAAAGTTTTGTTACATTTACATTTAGTCATTTAGCAGACGCTTTTACCCAAAGCGACTTACATCTGAGGACTAAAGCAAGCGAGTCATCGTGAAGAGGGAAGAACGACGCAAGAAGTGCTCAAAATACAAAGTTCAGGCATTGCTCAGAGTAGCAAAAGCCAGACAAGGGAAGATTTAAAAGGTTTAAAGGAGATTTTTTTTTTTTTTTAATTTTTTTTTTTTATGTTAAGTACTCACGGAAGAGATGAGTTTTCAGTTGTCTTTTGAATGCTGTCAGGGATTCTGCATTCCGGACGAGGGTGGGGAGATCATTCCACCAGCATGGAACCATGAATGAGAATGTTCTGGAGAGAGATTTAGTGCCTCGCTGTGATGGCACCACGAGCCGCCGCTCCTTGGCCGATCGTAGGCTTCTGGTAGGGACATAGACTTGTAGTAGGGAGTGAAAGTAGGACGGAGCTGAGTCTGTGGTAGATCTGTAAGCAAGCGTCAAAGCTTTGAATTTGATGCGAGCAGCGAGCGGTAGCCAATGCAGGGAGGTGAACAGCGGAGTGACGTGGGCCCTTTTGGGCTCGTTGAAGACAAGGCGGGCTGCAGCATTCTGGATCATTTGTAGAGGTTTAGTAACACATGACGGAAGTCCAGCCAGAAGAGCATTGCAGTAGTCAAGCCTAGAGATAACCAGGGCCTGGACGAGAAGTTGTGTTGCATGCTCAGTTAGGAAAGGCCTGATCTTCCTGATGTTATACATTGCAAACCTGCATAATCGAGCTGTCTTTGTAATGTGGTCTGTGAAGGTCAGCTGGTCATCAAATATTACTCCAAGGTTTCTGACCGACCTTGATGGGGTGATTGAGGATGACTCTAGCTGGATAGTGAAGTCGTGCTGTAGAGACGGATTGGCTGTAGAGATATATGTTGGCAGGGAGAATAAAGTTATGTTGTCGAACTTTGTTGCCTTTCATAAGTGACGAAACTTTGGTGAGAATTTTATCACGATATGGTAAATTGGTGTCACCTATTAAAAAGATACCAATTGGAACTGGATCTCCTCTTTTGAAACATGTGTTAGTGAGCCGGTCGAGGCTGGTCCGTCTAACGCGGCTCGGCCGGCGGCGGTGACGGCTGAAGCCTTGTTTATACTCGACGCGTCCGCAAGAGCGCGAAGGTGCGCGCGGCAAAAATGACGTCATTGCGGTGTGGGCGGTCGTGCGCGTTGGGTGCGCAAGACCCCATTTCGCCTGGCGGTGTGCACGGCACTTTTTGTAACATCGCGCGCGGCGCCGCATCCGAAGATGAACGACTTCGAGCCGAATCTGGACGAACTGGTACGTCTGTACCAACATGTTTATGATCCTTCTATACACAGAGACATTTGCATTGATGGGCGACCATAAAAGTCTCTCATTTTGTGAATAGGAATGCATTTGCATTAAAGGGTCATGAAACCCCCCTCTTTCAACTCAAGTCTAGCTCAAATATTTTTGAAAAATGCAACTTAAATGGGCGTGGATGGCTGTGAGAAGAAGGGAGGGTGTGGGTGTGTCACGGCAGGGGAGAGGGAACTGTCATCAGCCAGTGGCCAATGCATATCGACTGTCACTAAAAATCAGTGGTAAAACGTAAGGAAATGCTAGATTTTTTTATAGCTGGCAAAGTTAACGTCTAATGAAATACACTGACACTTTATTATTGTACTTTCAAAAGTATCTGAATGCCCTGCTACATAGCCTACAGTAATCGTAATTCTATTTAAAACAGAAAAAAAACGTAATATTTCAAATTTTAATAACGAGTGCTTATTAACAAAAGGCAAGTAAAACGATCAGGGTTACATTTTAGACACGCACATACCTCTGAAGGGATAGAAAAGTCCTCGGGACCGCATTACTCGCAATACGTAACTTGCATTGGTCGTGAACAAGGCCGAAGTCCACCATTCTCCAGTTCTCGAAGCTCTCTCGGGTAAAATGTTTGCGGCACACGTACAGGTTAGATATGTCCGTGGTTGATGGCCAACCAACCGCCCGGAGCCATAGTCTAGCCCTGCAGCATCGCGGGAAAACATATTCAACCCACTTTGACTTTTGCACCACGAAAATATACACTTGCGTGAGTTGCGTCCCATGATTGTCTCGCTCCTCTACTACGCGATATCACCGTTTGACATGTCTGTCATTGGAAAGATCCACGTGGTGTCATGAATAATTAAGAGACCGTGTCTTCTCATAGGATAATGAAAACTTAGTCTAATTAATAATTATGAGAGACCGATGAGTCATCAACGCACTATACAGTGCTCTGCCACGTCACAGCCTGTGCTGAAGATTTTAAACCCGGAAGACGAAAATGGCGGAAAGAAACTAAAATTGAACCATTTTCACCCTACTATTAAATCTATCAGATACTAACATTGTCTTCAATGGTGTTCAACACACATACCTCTGTTACAATCTCAGAAAATTTGGTGTAGGGTGTCATGACGCTTTAAGCACCTTTAAGCACCACAACTGCTTACATTTACAAAATAAGCCTACAATGGCAGAAGTAAGCCCTGCTTTGAGCTGCGCTCAAAGTGCGCGGCGGCGTGGCGGCGACGGAGCTGAGAAAGGATTGTTTTTACTTTGCGTCTGAATAACGTACGCGTGGGTAAACGTGTGGATAAACGTCTGAATAACGTACGTGTGGATAAACGTCTGAATAACGTACGTGTGGATAAACGTGTGGATCAACGTCTGGATAACGTACGTGTGGATCAACGTCTGGATCAACGTCTGGCTATTAGCCTAATAGTTAGGCTGAATTCTATCATCTCACTGTATTGTACCTTTTTAATTTGGGATATGATCATAACACACACTGTTTTCATGTTTTTGGGGGTTTACAACACTATTATATATCTCATTTATATATATTTATGTGTGTGTTTAATATTGGTCATCATGGGCGGCGCTAGGGCGGGCTAGCAGTGCTTCAGCACCCCCAATAAAGACCAAAGCACCGCCAAATATTATTTCTGGAATCAATTAGCCTATATTCAGGCTGTGTTCTATGCAGCCCTGAAACAAATGGTGCAGGGAAAAAAGAAAACTTTCTATTTCGAGATATTGAGTCATTATTTCAACATAATTGTTATTTCGACATAGTTATTTGACGTAATAACGGGACAGTCTAATCTGCATTAAACCACTTTAAGCGTTCTTGTAATGATTTTCTATGGGAGAAAAATGCTTAATAACGTGTAATTAAACGCGTTGCGTTCATATTCTGGGCTAATCTGATTTTTTTGTATACAGTGTAGCCTACTTTATTATGATTTTAGTATCATAATGATTAATAATTGCATGCACAATTATCCGTGTACTTGATAAATGTTGCAGATATGATTTACAAACGAATGCCTTTCAACTTATGTGTGCAAACTTCAGAATTAAATGAATGTGCAGCCATTTCTACAAATAAAGAGTCTGTAAGCCTACTATATGTGTTGTAGCCATTAAATAAATGCATTTAGTTTCATATTTGTTATAATGTTATTTTTTTCCATCTGTGATTATGAAAAGTAGCCAATATATCGAGAGACGTGGGTCAACAGAGATGATTTTGACCACTTCATTAAGTTTTGTTTTGTAGAAAGCCTTTCTTTAAAGTGAATTTCGTTTTGTATAAATTGTATCTTAATTTTAATCAATTTTTCATCAACCAATTGCCTTTAATAAATAAGAAGCAAATATAGCAGACAATAGCCATAAGCATGGAGTCCGTTCGCTATAAGGAGATGGTTAATGTATAGGTATAATGTTTTATGGGTTTCTTTGTCTGTTCTGTTTATTCTGCATTGTCTCCTCAATCAAAAGCATCTGATTCAGATCAGGTCATTAACAGGGGCTTTATACAGAAGAGACATGTGCAGTGTGTGGTGCTGGGGAGACTTCAGGACTCCTGTTCTGCACCGGCCCAACAAGCATATAGTCTGGGGATAAATATGCAGGGTAATGTACAACACTGTGTTTGAATGTACTGTGAATGTATAATTTTTCACCTCTTCTAAAAATAAGAAACATTAACTTGGTCTTGTCACCAAACTCTTTCTGAAGCTCACTTAGACATAGTCCAGTGTTTCCTAACCCTGAACACAACAGCACTGCACATTGTTGATGAAGTCTCCCTCCTGTGACTGCTGTATCCACTGAAGAGCTGATGAGTTGATTGAGATGTGATTATGATGGAAAGTTGTAAAATGTGTTGTGTGTGGTGTGCCTCCAGGAACAGGGTTGGGAAACAGCCTTTTTTATATGGTAAAATACAGTCCCTAAAAATCTCTGCAAATAAATATGACAATCATGAAGGGAGTGCAATGTGATAGTTTACTGTATGTACAATATGTACTTCTCTCATCTTACATCAAGTAACCCTTAGTGTAAAGTAGGCCTACTGTAAGTGTAGTGTAAGTGTACAATATTTGTGTAAGATTTTGCACTGTCTCTCAAGTATTTGTATGTTAATAACCCTTCAACAACAAGGGATAGAAACAAAATAATTGTTCCCCTGAATCATTGAACCAAGTCGTATTTGATTTTCTTTTACATTTTCCCCCACTTCTTTCTATTTTTTATTTTGCAGCCAGCAGTTAATCATTTTGTAACATAATGATGTATAATCCGATCGGTTATGAGAACCAGTAGTCATGTGTTGTGTCAAATCAAGTGTACTGAATTTGGTGAACAGCCACAAGGTGGCGCAGTAATAAGTCACCTTGTATTTTGCTAATAACTCCACGGGAATGCATAATATAATCAAAATTGTTTCTTTTAAATCCTTGCAGTAGCCTAAGCATCGACAATATTTCGTTTTAGTGTTTGTCAGTTATTGTTCTCAGTAAAGCCAAATCTTTATGAAGTCATCCTGTTCCTGAAATTCGCACATAATTTGGCATATTTATAATCCACAGACCTTCATGGCAAAAAAAAAATAAATAAAAAAAATAGCCCAAAATTGTGAAGAGTTGAATTGTCCAAATGATTTGTTCATTTGCTTATTTATTTATCTTGTTTTTATTTGCCTGCTCTGGTCATTCCTCAACAAAATGCCTATATCTTGAGAACAAGTCAAACTGTCTTTTTAACGACAAACTGCCTATAAAAATCTAAATGTGGAGTTTTTATATGTTTAACATATGTTAAGCAACCTCAATTATTTTTCCTGAATACTATCACGATTGAAAATGTGATATTGATTTCCTACAAGTTACAACAGTTCAATAAACACTTAAAATTAAGTCACTTACATTTTAGATGCAATATTGCAATATTTTCACTGCTGAAAGTGAAACAGAACAAAAACAGCCAATATATGTTGGCTGTTTTTGTTCTATTTCACTTTCAGCAGCGAAAATAGTTCCAAACAAAAATCACATCAGAACCACGGCGCATCTCACAGGAACACTCGGCCTGTTTTCATTACTGAACGATTCAGCATTTTGAACGAATCGGTTGAGTCAAAGATTCAATGACCCATTCATAAACATCTGGCTCATTCTTGAATGAATCAGCCGTTTGAACGAATGGTTTGAATGAATGAATCAATGACTCACTCATTAAGACGGTCGCCTGCCACCACCTACTGGTGGTTTAGTGTAATGTTTAAAAGTAGTAGACTATCATTCTTTTCAACGTTTCTTATTTGTATGTTTAAATCAATTTCATAACATTATTTTATGCAATTGTAATTTCTCAGTGTAAATGATTTAATTGGATCAGCTCTACCTAAGGTAACAGATATGTCTTACTATTCTAAATAATTGAATTTATTGATCAAATTTAGGGATTTAAAATGAAAGATGAAGCATACATTTATTAAGATTAGGGAAGAGGATGCCCTTTAAAGATGCAGATATTACAATATGCCGATTTTAAATATCAAAGCTGATTGAACACTGATGAGAAGATTGCTTAAGAATAAATTAACACACACAAAAAAAAAAAAAAAAAAAATCCGGACAAATCAACTTTTTTACACGGACAAGTGAATGACAGATTTACTTAATAAGCACATGAAAAGGTTTAATGTCGAGCCCTGGTAAAGATAATAGAAATTAGCCTAAGTATTAATCCAGGCGTTTATCCACGCGTACGTTATCCAGGCGTTTATCCACGCGTATGTTATCACACGTCATTGGTCACGGCAAGGTAGGTGACGATCGACACGATGATTGCTTAGTTTGCAAAGTAAATGCACAAATCACACCTCATAAAATCACACCTCATATGCCCGCGCAGTCAGCGGAGACTCGCGCTCGTGCGGACGCGTCGTGTATAAACAAGGCTTGAGGAGAATCCGCCCGCGGCCGAGAGTGCGGCGATACAGTTAAATGACACCACAAATGTGGTTGAGGAAAATAGACTGGGTGATGCTGAAACATTGATTATTCGTTCTCGCAAATTGAACGTGCAAGAAAGTGGGAGTGCACCTAATGTTTTACTGCCTGATTCGTTTGGTGATGGCATTGAAATGGAGACAGAACAGAGTGATTTCAAAGTTCCATCAAAAAGGAAAACATCTGACGAGTTTCAGAAAGTTAGAGCTAAGAAAGCTGACGTGGAGGATTTTTATGGTGAAACTGACAGTGAGTCTCTATCAGTGTGACTTCTCTAGTCGAGGTGTTGAAGTAGATGACATTAAACTTTTTTTAAAAGCTACTAAGAACAAGAGAGGGGTCTGTGTAAATAATTATTTTTCAGACACAAAGCAGTTTGTTGAGAAAACCATTTTTTTATGTCGGAAGGTTTGTTTACAAATAAGTAAAGATATATCGACTAAAAAAGATCGTCAGAAAACTCAATTCTGAAAGTGCCAATGAAGGTAATGGGAAAGTATAGCCTGGCTAGCGGTGTGTGTGTGTGGAGTGCTGATTTGCTTCTTAGTTTTTTTCATTTCTCCAAGCATGAGTGAAGTGAATATTGCGACTTTGAATGTAAATGGAGCAAGGGAATTGAGAAAAAGAGCAGGAATGGTTAAACAAAAAAGAATAGATGTTGTTATGTTGCAAGAAACGCATAGTGATTTGAGGAATGCTGCTGATTGGGCCGAGGAGTGGGATGGGGTCTCTGTGTTGAGTCATGACACCTCACTTAGCGGAGGGGTCGCTATTCTTTTTGCTAAGAGTTTTAGTCCAACTTCTTATCAGGTTGACGAAGTAGTTAAAGGTAGACTATTAAAAGTGAGAGCTATTTTTTAGAACTATATATTTGTTTTTATTTGTGTGTACATTCGAACTGCACAAATAGAAAGAATGTTGTTTTTAAATACTTTGT
Organism: Gila orcuttii; assembly: GCA_026230005.1. Lineage (NCBI taxonomy): Eukaryota > Metazoa > Chordata > Actinopteri > Cypriniformes > Leuciscidae > Gila > Gila orcuttii. The sequence continues at coordinate 42,218,063 of JAPDVR010000007.1, read as the reverse complement.
GTTCAGTTTTACAAAAATGTTGTGTCGAAGAATATTTATTTTTGGGTGGTGACTTTAACTGTACATTGTCAAACTTGGACATGAATCATATTGAACCTCACTTGCCCTCTCGTAATCGTTTGGTTCAGCTTGTTAAAATGCATGAGCTTTGTGATGTTTAGAGGCAGCTTCACGAGACACAAAAACAATATAGGCCTACTTGGACTCATGTTCGTGACAGTGTGATTTCACTGGCAAGATTGGACCGTTTCTATGTTTTAAAGCATCACTTTAACATTGTAACAAAATGTTTAATTACTCCACTGTGTTTTTCTGATCACAGTATGGTGCAGTGTTCTGTGTTTTTAAACTCCATTAAGCCAAGGAGTGCATACTGGCAGATAAATACCACTTTGTTAAGTGACAGGTATTTTAAAAGTACGTTTAAGCTGTTTTGGGATGAGTTCAGAACCGAAAAGGGGTCTTTTAATTCTCTACGGCAGTGGTGGGATTTTGGGAAAGCCCAAATAAAGCAGTTCTGTTTGCAGTATACTCGAAACGTCACTAGAGAGATAAATGTGAGTATGAACACCTTGGAGATCGACATTTTAAAACTTCAAGATTTAGTTGAGTCGACTGGTGGTCAGGGTTATCTAGATTCTTTGTCAAACAAGAGGACACAGTTGGCTGATTTACTGGGCATTAAAACACAGGGGGCTCTGGTCAGGTCGAGGTTCCAGAGTGTGGACCAGATGGATGCTCCATCCAGGTTCTTTTTTAACTTGGAGAAAAAGAACGGTCAGAGCAGAGTCATTCATGCTCTGCGCTCCGAGTCTGGAGGACTATTGACAAACCCTGCAGACATTCGAAAGAGAGCGTTTGGTTTTTATGAAAACCTGTATAAAAATGAGATTGGGGTGGAATACAGGAGTGACAGTGATTTTTTTAACGACTTACCCCAGGTGTCTGAGGAGGTCAATACTGAAATCTCTGGTGCTTTGAGCGTGGCTGAACTTTACAAAGCCCTCCAAGGAATGGAGTCTGGAAAGGCGCCGGGCATTGACGGCCTGCCAGTAGATTTTTTACAAGTCTTTCTGGTCAGAACTAGGGTTGTAACGGTATGAGATTTTCACGGTATGATAATCGTCTCAGAAAATATCACGGTTTCACGGTATACGATATTAAACTATCATTATTATTATAAACAGATATGGTTTTTGGTTGAACATGGTTTATTGTAACAAACTTTTTTTTATGAAAATAAGAAAACTTTATGGAAGTATGAATCTACCTAGTTTGACCCTAAAGAATGAACAGAATTATGAACATTATTAGCATGTAAACAATTAGCATGTAACTACATATACACACATAATAAACCAACAACATGGATTTAAATAGGAAATTTAAATAACTTGGATGGGGCAAACTAATTAAAATTTTTAAAATACTGAAACATGTCTAATAAATTGTATTAATTTTTTTTTTAATTTATTAATTATTATTTAAGAACAATAGAGTCTTTATGAAATGTATATTTATTTCCTCAGAAATTATGGGTTGTCTGATATAACTGGTCTGGATTCTGTGATTGAATACAAAATGTATTTTTGAAAATGCAATCAGATAAAATGTAACAACTTTTGTTTGTCTACACAAGAGAGGTTTACTAAATTAAAACATGGACAAAAAAACTATACACAATAGTAATATAATTTAGTCATTATTTCTTCAGGCTAAACCAAACTTTTTTTTACAGGTTGTACTGAACACCTATGAGTTTCAGTCAGTGTATTTGATGATTATTCTTTTAAAAAACAATTATAAAATGCTCATTAAGTGTTCTCTGTCTGGATATGTTCACGTCTTCACGCCTTCACATAGTGGGTGAGACAGCAGAATCAGATGCTTTAAAAACCATGAGCATCATGCGTACTTGAGTGTGTACTAGATCTACTAGACGAAACGACGCTGCTCATTCATACTGAGACACGCTGAACATAGAATTAAGGGGGTCGCACACCAGTCTTTTTGCGCTGTATATTCACAGACACGCACATCGCGATTTGATTTACTGCACAGCTATATTTTGATTTATTCATCCATCTAGTAGGCCTATCTATAAAATCGCACATTTTACGTGGCATCTGTATTGTAACGCAAAAAGACTGGTGTGCGTCTTTTTGACAGAAATAATATGGCCTTAAGTTATAAAGGTTATGAATTACCTTTATCTTCACGGAGGGATGTTGTTCCCGAATATGGGAGAACATGTTCGACGTGTTTCCTCCTTTTGCAGCCACTCTTCGTCCACATATCTTGCAAACTGGATATCCGTCTTCAAGGACAACACCACGATCGTTTTTCGGATATCCAAAATATTCCCATACTGCAGATTTTAATTTTTTTTTTCGGCGGGAGATAGAGATTCGCAGCCTCTGTCTCGGACATTTTCAGCGCTGTACAGGTATGGGTGGAGTCTAAGCAGTCAAGCTGAAAGAAGTTGCATGCGGCAGTGCGGGTGAATTCTGGTTTAATTTTTTTTTTTAAACCGCGGATAAGCAAATGTGCACGATATGATAATCGTACATGTCAATATCGCAATAAACCGCCATACCGGTATACCGTTACAACCCTAGTCAGAACTAGCAGAACTTCTGGAGGTTTTGAATGAAAGCTTGGCTGAAGGCCAGCTGCCTCTGAGCTGCCGTAGAGCAGTACTAACCCTCCTGCCCAAGAAAGGCGACCTTGCAGTGCTGGAGGCCCGTATCACTGCTCTGCAGCGACTACAAACTGCTCTCGAAAACGCTGGCTAACAGGTTAGCAGCAGTGATGGATGGTGTCATTTAGGGGTGGGCGATATCTCGATATTTTAAATATATCGAGATATTTTTGAAACACGATATGGATTTGGACATATCGTATATATCGATATATTGTTTATATTTAATTCTGATTTCGCCACTTTGCTTGTTTGCCTTCTCTGTGCTGTGTGTGCTCGCCCCCGCCTCCTTGCTTTTGTTCCCCCTCCCTTCGCGTGTTGTCTCATTCAACATGTAGGCGCGTTGCGTGCATGGTTGCGTGTGGTAAGCGCGCTCATAATGTAAGAGACGCCGGCGCGACCACAACATTGCCCAACGTCAAATGGCAAACGTAAAACAAGCGGAATGAAACTGCTCGTTATTGTGTAGACCAGTGCAGCGCGAGTCGATCGTGATCACGCGACACTGTTACTACACAGCGCTAATAAGAGATCCAGTAAAGAAAGCATTTGAATTCGCCACAAAAGTAATAACATCGCTGCGAGATCTAGTGAGAAACATTCACATTTCTCCGTTATTAACGGATCAAACAGCGCTGACGTGGAAACCATGAGATTGTGCCATGAATGAACTATCCAGTGTCCCCAGATCAGCAACATTCACCATGGATTTACTGTAGTAACACTAACTGCAACCATGGAAGTTTGGCAGGAATAGGAGGCAATAATGCCTTCAAGTAACATTACTTCGGTTTTATTTTGACATTATGAATACAATTGCTGCCCGCAAATGTTAATCTGAACTAAAATAAACCTTTGTTTATAACTACTACAATATTACATTTCATTTTTTCCAAGGAGCTGTTTTGTTTTATATGCTAAGAAGAGTCAACTAGCTCCAGAATTGCTCAAAGTAAAAAAATATCATATTTATGATGTTAGTTTTAATTTTAAAAAAAATTTAATTAAGGAAAAAAATTTTCTGGCATTTCTTTCTTTTTGATGTATCGAAAAGGTACCGAACCGAACCGTGACAAGTGTATAGTATCGAACAGAACCGTGAATTTTGTGAACCGTTACACTCCTAATGGAGATACTTCGGTTTTAAGGCGTCGGACGAACAGCAGACAGATGTCTACTGCTGTGAATGCCGAAAGTTGGTGCCAACCAAAGCTTCTAGCAAAAGAGTTACACAAACTTGTTTTTTGGCTATTTGTTGATGGCTACAACAGAGTTAATGCAAAGGTGAGCTTGAGTTGAGTTGTTTTATTTTTTAATGAAAAGAAGGCAATATGCTTTATTTCTTCTCTTATTTTACAGTTAAATTATTATTTTTGTTTACTGGGATTTTTTTTTAAATGTCGCAGAAGCACTTTGTCCCTACATGAACTGCCTACCTCTTTGCACATCAATAAAAAAGACTTTGTGGTATTTGACATATTTGTTTTTGCAGTAGTTTTTGGGGGGTTATTTTTCCTGTAAAGATATCGAGATATATATCGTATATCGAGATATAGCAAAATATATCGAGATATATGTTTTGCTCCATATCGCCCAGCCCTAGTGTCATTCATCCTGACCAGACCTACTGTGTTCCTGGTAGGTCAATATTTGACAATGTTTCATTGATTCGTGATGTTATAGAGGTCTCCAAGATGTTAAATTTAGATTGTGGGTTAATCTCATTGGATCAGGAGAAAGCATTTGATCGTGTTGAGTTTTGCTATTTGTGGAGAGTTTTAGAGGCTTTTGGGTTTTGTCAAAATTTTATAAATAATATTAAAGTTCTTTACAGTGGCGTTGAGAGTATTCTTAAGGTGAACGGTGGTTTATGTGCTCCTTTTAAAGCTCTTAGAGGTGTAAGGCAGGGGTGCTCAGTGTCTGGTATGCTCTACTCTTTGGCAATAGAGCCACTTTTACAACAGATACGGGTTAAACTTCATGGTATATGTTTGCCAAACTGTAAAAATAACATGATACTGTCAGCTTATGCCGATGATGTCATAGTAATGGTTAATAGGCAAAGTGACATACAGGTTTTGTTAGGTTTACTTAACGTTTTTAAAGGTTTATCTTCAGCAAGTGTAAACTGGAGTAAGAGTGAAACTTTATTATTAGGTAAATGGGTAGGTGGGAGACCAGATCTTCCTGAAGGTTTAGGTTGGGGAAAATCAGGGTTTAAATACTTAGGAGTGTATCTTGGTGATGATGTGAAAAAAAATTGGGAAGGAGTCATTGAAAAGGTTAAAGGTCGTCTGGATAAATGGAGATGGTTAATTCCAAAGATGTCATATAGAGGGCGTATTTTAATTATAAATAATTTAGTTGCTTCTTCACTGTGGCATAAGTTTGCATGTATTGATCCTCCCTCACATCTTTTAGCGAAAATCCAGACTATTTTAGTAGATTTCTTCTGGGATAAATTGCATTGGGTCCCACAGAGTGTGTTATTCTTGCCTAAGGAGGAGGGTGGACAGGGTCTAATACATCTTCACAGCAGAATCGCAACTTTTCGGTTGCAACTCATACAAAAACTACTAGTTGGTTCAGTTGAATATAAATGGTGTTCTGTCGCATATGTTATTTTACGTAATCTTGAGGATCTGGGTTTGGACAAAACACATTTTTTTCTGGACCCTACAAAATTTAACACTTCTGGTTTACCAGTGTTTTATAAGAACCTTTTTAAGGTTTGGAGTCTTTTTGTTTTTAAAAAGCAGAGGTTTCACAGTCACTTCATTGGCTATTGGAAGAGCCTCTAGTTCGTGGAGCACGTCTGGATGTGTCTGCCGGTGGCCTTTTCCCAGGACTTAACAAAACACTCATTGACCGTAAAACCACCACTTTGAGGCAATTACTGGAAATAGCAGGTCTTGATTTTAAGAATGAAGAAGCGACGGCTCAACATCTGGGAATTCGATCAACCCGTCTAGTTGCGCAGCTATTGGTGAAATGGCAGACGCTTCTTAATACAACAGAAAGAACTTTGTTGACTGAGTGTCGTGATGGTCTCTGTAAACCAAATCCTGAAGACTCTTTTCCTTGTTTGTTTCTTTCTTTGAACCTAGGAGAGGTTTCTGGAGTGTTTTTAAAAAGTTTTGATTCCTGTGTGTAGACTTTTTTTCTTGTACTGGGAAAACTTTGTATAAGTATTGTGTCATTATGTTTAAAAAAAAATGCTAGATAGGAAAACAGATACTCCGTGGCGTGATTTTTTTACATTGAATGTGGATAGAAAACCTGAGTGGAGAGCACTTTATAAACCACCGTTGACGAAAAAGACAGGCGACTTACAGTGGAGAATTCTTCATGGCGCTGTCGCCGTCAATGCTTTTGTTTCAATTTTAAATTCTGAGGTTGATGCTCAATGTCCTTTTTGCACTGAAAGGGAAAACATTTTTCATGCATTTGTGAACTGTGCAAGATTAAAGCCTTTATTTTTGTTTTTAGAAAGTATTTTTCAGAGGTGTAATGAAACTTTTTCGACAGTGTTATTTATTTTTGGTTTTAAATATGTGTTAAAAAACAGAATTGTATGTCAGTTGTTGAATTTTGTGTTGGGCCAAGCAAAGTTGGCTATTTATATTAGTAGAAAAAAGAAAATCGAGCAAAACTCTGAGCAGAATGTAGTTGCTATGTTTTCAAACATGTTGAAAGCTAGGATATTAATTGATTTTGCTTTTTACAAGCATATGGATGATCTCATTACTTTTGAATTTGAAGGTATTTGGTGTTGCAATGAGGCATTGTGCTCTGTATTTGAAGGCAACTTGTTTTTTGCACATTTATTGTGAGTTGGGGCTGCTCTTAATATTTATGCATATTGTATTGTAAATATACTTTGAGACGATTTTGTAATAAAAGTTTGTTAAAAATCTCTCTCTCTCTCTCTCTCTCTCTCTCTCTCTCTCTCTCTTCTCTCTCTCTCTCTCTCTCTCTCTCTCTCTCTCTCTCTCTCTCTCTCTCTCTCTCTCTCTCTCTCTCTCTCTCTCTCTCTTTCTCTCTTTCTCTCTCTCTCTCTCTCTCTCTCTCTCTCTCTCTCTCTCTCTCTCTCTCTCTCTCTCTCTCTCTCTCTCTCTCTCTCTCTCTCTCTCTCTCTCTCCCTTACACTCTTTACCTATCTCGCTCTCTCTTGGTGTGGTGACAGCAAAGAGGGCTCTCCAAGTCAGTGAGGCATGCATGTCAGGCTGTCACATCTATATGCAGGTGGCCACAGTCTCTGACAGAACGTCTTCACTGGAAAGGTGTTATTTCTGCTCTGTGACCCCCAGCTTTAAGACTTTGACAGATCCAGAGGTGCCTGCTATATGTATTTCTTTACAGCGGGTTTTTAAATCGAATGTGTTTACTACATTTGAATGAATTCAGTGTACAATTTGCATTTTACGCTTGAAGAATATCTAGCTGTGAGAAGTTGCAGCTGAAACGAAAGACCCTTCAGATGGCTGTTATTTAATTTTTGTATGGTTGCATGGTCAGTATGACTCCCAGTAAACCCCAAACCCTGACTTGCATTAAACGAACATTTCACAGCCGCAGTCGAATGCTTCTCCACCAGTATTTGAAGATTTGGGGAAATGCCTGTGGCTCATCCGGCACTGCCTTGAGCTCAAGCCCTCTGTGAATCATCTCTCAAGAGAGATGGACCGAAGAGGCTGACCTGATTTAACCTCTGCCTGGTCTCTGGGCTTGAGGGACATAGAACAGTGAAGAATTATCAGTATTTTCTGACAAAATATTTTTGCAACCTTTCGATGATAATATCAGAAAATTTTCTCCAAAATGATTTATTTTCTCTGCAGTTAGTTTTTTCGACCAAACAGCCAGTGTTGTAAAGTAGATTCAGATTGTTTATTGGAAAAAGCAAAAAACACAGTACAAATATGGTTTAAAATATAGTTTTCCACACTATTTTTGTTGAATGATGATTTGAATGATGTTTAATATATATATATATATATATATATATATATATATATATATATATATATATATATATATATATAAACAGCCTACATACGGTATATTAAAGCATCAGAAATTTAAAGCATAAATTTCTAAATTATGACACAAAGAGATCCTAGCCTTAAGGATCATGTTGGCGCAGATCAAACTCGCTGGTGTCGGCAGCTGTATTTTGTGTTACTCAGACTCATTTGCAGCAGTTCCCCTTGTGATTCTTACATGCAATTCATTTGTGGGGCAGCATTACTCTCCCGATGTTTGTCTGGAGCTGACAAGTGTTCTCTGGGACCTCGTTAGCACTATTAGCATGATGAAGTCTCGCCTCCACACGTAAAAAATAAACAGATTACAACACAGACAGGCAAGCGGCCCACTCTCAAGTCACTGCAGACACACTCTCTTAGACTTCCCATCGCACAGTTTTGTCATTAAGGCAATTAGTGTCAGCAGACACCACGCTAACGACACCTCACTGAGGCACTTCCTCTAATCTACTTCCACAACCTTAGACCAGCTGCGGAAAATGCAAACGCTGAAGCATTTAACCCCATTTCAGCTTAGAAATTATCTATTTCAAAGAGTGAAAATCATGAAATTTTAGGCACATTTTTGCAGGTTTTGCATTAATAATAAACAGTCTGGCAACAATGTCAGTAGAGCTAAATTAATGTCAGATTTAGATGAATTATGATTTATTGATGGCATTTCTCTCTCCTCCAGAAAACCATCACTAGAGGCAAATGTCTTAATCAAATGGCTGCATTAATATTTACTGTAATCCTTTCCGGTAGACATGCTAATGAGTGTGGAATCCAAACGTTTGAATCCAAAATTTTAACGAAGCACAACAAAGCAGGCCAGGAATGATAACTACAAGTTACGGCTGAGAGATATGACCATAAACTCTCAGCAGGAATAATAATTATAGTAGTCTCTTAACACAAGACCGCTATTGCTCAAACATGTCCCTCTGAAAGTAATGAATTAGTTTGAAGGCAATCACATATCAGTTATTACTTGAAATATGCACCATCCAAGCTTTGCATTGTTGAAGTAATTGGAGTAATTTATGTTCTTCTTGTCCTTGATTTGAATAAGATAGTCCTCTTTTTTTTTTTTTTTTTTTTCTTGGCCTGTTTGTCTATTCTTGGCATATGCACAGGATTGTTTTCCCTTCAATAAATTATTCATTTTTTGAATCCATTATTAAAATGTCTCCTTGATCTATAGCTATCAGCTCTTCAATCTGCATTAAATAAATGGAGATAGATGCAGGATATGAGAATATAATACTGTATAGTCAGGCATTATATAGTGGTCATATTTCTCAAATAATACATTGATCGTATGCTCAGCACTGATCCCCCACACTCATTAATGACTTTAATAAGCTCCTAAGAGGTTTTTTTTTTTTTTTCATGCTGCAAGGAAAGTAATACATTTCTCTTAATAATTACTGTAGGTGGCACCACTTATGTCTTCTATGTTGGCTGATTATTTGGCTCTTTGAATGTGTCATCTTGTGTTTTCCAGGTTTTTTAAACATTCAGTCCTGGCCAGAAAACATGACTGATTTGAGTGTCTTCTCCAATCTGGCAACCATCGGAGGCAGGTCTCTCTACAGGTAAGATCCAGGGCTTACTCTTTGTTGCCAGCTCTAGAAATAATCCCCCTCATCCTTCTTCCACAAGTCTGTTGCTTTCTTCAAGTGCACCTGGGAAACTCATTCTTCCAAATCAGGCATTTGTTATTACAACGTCACACTTTTAAGTCTGAAAAATATTACAGAAGTAGCCTTAACAAAACAAAAGAATTATATTGTGAGCAGTGGACCCAAAAAACCTGAATTCAAAATGATTATTCATTTCTATTACTTATTTATTAAGTAATAGATTTATAGCTGTTCAAATTGCATTCAGTACTAATTGTGTGACTACTTTTCCATTATCTCCTGATTTGCATCATTTAGTCATTTTAGTGAATTGGACTAAAACAACGCAGACAGCATGTGCAAATGCGTAATTCACTCTTAGTGAATACCCTCTTTCGTGTTTTCTAAAGAGGCTGAGGCTTTCTTGCCAAGAGTTCAAAGAGTACACATGAAAAGCTCTATTCACACAGTTCAACACCCATTTGCTTAGAGTTAAAGAGTCAGTAGAGGCAGAAATTTGCGGGTCATTTGTTGAAAGCTCTACCACTCTAGCAATTACCGTTTGTCACATGATGTGCTCTGTGTCTGATACAGAGAGGAAAAAGTAGAGAGAAAGAGGAATAACAGAAGAGAAGTCTCTGCGAGATGATAGCGATGTCAGTGTTTAAGTGCACCTGCACGTTCTGACTCTCAAAGCCTTTGATGTGCTCTTCAGCACGCCTGCCTGTGAATAAAAACACCGTTGTGATTACGCCTCAGCATTAACCCATCTCATCACATCTGAAGTGGGAGATTCTCTGCGACGCTAGATGGGGGACGCAAGCTAAACACTTGCTTTAGAAAGGCAACAACATCTCTCATACTGACAAATCGCTCATGCCTTTTGTTCATGAAGCCATCATTTCAGCTTTCTTTGTGTCAGATCTCATTCTTTTGTTTAATTCTTACTCATTCTGATCTGATCAAGACTCTAGGCTAAAGAAAGTCTGGGCGTCTTAGTTGTGTTTGATTGTTTAAAGTAACACTATGTAGTTTTTCAACCTTCATAATATATTTCCAAGACCCTTGTGATGGTACATCGACTTACAATAGTTTAAATGACACGTCTGCCATAGCCTGACGTGGTCTGTATCGCTTTTACTGGCACTATGTAACTTCGGGTTTCGGGTAGTAACCGGAGCACAAAAAGAACTACAAAATTCGACTGCTTTACGGCATACATAGTTTTCCTTCGTTTGTGATGTCTTTCATAAAATCATGCATCATACTCTACCTTGTCTGTGGCCATTGTTGATTCCAAAGCCGGTGCTGGATAAACAGCGAGCGTGCGCGTGCGACAGTAGGCTGCGGTAGGCAAAATTATTTACGACAGCGGTAATGGACAATTCCGCTTCCAACCTGTAGGGCGACCGCAGAGGAAAAGTTCCTTGGTGTTGCTTTAAAATTGTGGTTGTCAATTTAATGTGTCCATTCAATTTGAAAAATTGTTAAAGTGTAGTGAAATTTTATTTTATCAAATATATAAAAATGTAATGTCACATAAATAATTATAAATTATATAATTTTAATAAAAAGTTTATATTTATTTAGTTAGTTTGTTATATTAATATAAAGCCCTCAAATGTTTAATTATTATTTTGTATTATTTGTTTTAAATATGTTTTTGTCATTTGTTTGTTTATTCACTCAGACACACACACACACACACACGCACACACACACGCACACACACACACACCTCTTTAAAGTGTTAACAGTAACCTTTTGTCCCCTTGTGTTTTCTGTTGTGTTTAGTGGCATCTCTCTTCTGGTGCTGAAGCAACAGTGGATTTCATCACTTCAGCTGCAGTCTCTTAATGAGATCAGTGCTGGAAACGTGTACGTCACCAACAACAGTCAACTCTGCTATTACAACACCGTCAACTGGACACGACTCTTCCGCACTAACACCCAGAAGTCCCTGATCCGCAACAACCGCGACCCCAAGGAATGCAGTGAGTCCATCGCTCTGTTTTTTACTATTGTTCCATTCGTTTTTAGGATAAATTAGTCATAACCTAGCATAGCCAGACATTAGACTTGCATCATAAGGTCTAGTCCAGTTTATTCTTGCAAATCAAAATGCTTCAAAAAGCAGTTCTTCACAACATCTACCCAACAATCTGCAGCATCTGACCTGTGAGAAAAAGTCTTGAGGCTAGGATGGTTCTCGGGCTTCCAGCTGCTGTTTGTCCTAGTTCACCCGAACCACAGCCAGAGATCACGACGCCTCACGCTGACCTCGCTGACTTTGAGGCACTAAATTCGGTTACTTTGGAAGGTGCTGGTGCGGCTCCCTCATACCTGTCGTTCTGGCTGGGTCATTGCACCTCACCGAGCCTAGCGGGGGCCATGAGGTTCCTCCGCAGATGGAGGGGGTCAGGAGATGTCAGACGATCAGTCTCACTCTGCTGTGAAATACGAGTACTGATGCAAGCCCCCTACTATGTGCTCCCTTTTTACCCTTCAAAATCACCCTTAGATCCAACATAAAGAGTTCTTTGAGGTTGTTTTTTTGTGTGTGTTGATGATGATGTTACCGTAAACCTGAAAAAAGACCCCAAATGCCTTGGGTTTATGCATGGACCGTCAATCTAATTACCCATTCTCTTCAAATGTTAAGTCGCTCCATGAACAATCACAGGGAATTAATTGCAGGGAAGACCCTGCAACAATTTCTGACATTTCAGATTTTTTTTTCTAGGAGAAGCTGTAATCACCAGAGGGAATATACTTGCACCTCTGTCTTTAAGAACTCTCTTTTTTCTCACTGCTGAGTGATGTTTATGAAAAACAGCTAAAAAGCTGTTTTGGCCTTCTTTTCCATTGCGCAGGATGTTGTGATGCAACAGCAATCATTAATGTCTCGCGGCAACCGTAGCCTTTTGTTGGGCTTCGCGATCCCCCTGGCTCTTACACATCTCCCTGGAAACCAACCCAGCACTGCTTTTGACGTCAACACAACCCAACTTGTGTGTTTTCAACCAGGTTAAAACTTTGAAGTTGGCATCTTTTTGATCCATCTGCCACAAACGTAGAGCTGAAAGGGCTTCCCACTTCTCTCTGTTGTTCCTCGTGCTGTTGGATACCTGCGTTAAGCACCAAGTTGGTCCTTGAACTAAACATCATGTTCCCTGAGAAAGGCCGGGTTTTTGTAGTGCTCTCTGGAGTGCTTTTACATGTTATTGCTCATTTAGTCATTGACTTTTGCAAATAAATATGTACTAGCCACATATAAAATAATCCCTCCCGGGTGTTCAGCAATGCTTACTGTAGTCCTCAAAATAACATTATACGCAGTGTTGGGAGTAACGCATTACAAAAGTAATGCATTACAGTAACATATTACTTTTTGCTGTAACGCAGTAGTGTAAGGCATTACTAATCAATTTTCAGTAATATTTTACTATATTACATGTTCAGTTACGCTTGCGTTACAACAAACTTTTAGTTTTAATTGTAAAAAAACAACAAACAAAAAAACACCAAGACCGCGAGACATTAACGAATGAAAAATGCAAGTAGGCTAAGTTACCTGTTCGTGGTCAGTCAATACAATAGCCGCGTGTGGTGTCCAAGTTTGTAAATAAAGACTAAATGGCAGCGTCTGATATATTTTTTATAGCGATTTATTTTTTACAGGAGTGCCGTGAGGTATGATTTCGGCCTCTGTGCTCGCGCTGGCCAGTGGAAAAGCGGCTAATGGGTGAAGATGGCATGAAGAAGACTGTACATTTGCGAGATGGACGTCTGCGCATTAGGCTACTCTATTTGTTCTGTGTTTTCTTTCTAAACAGTTAGGCTATGTTTAGGTGGTATTTTTCTTGTTTTCATCACGCAATCATTTTTGATGCGGTGGTGACGCGTTCACGTAACATGATGTAAGGAAAGCAACTAAAAGCTGTCACAAAGAACCGGCAAAAGCAATGATTATGAATATGTCAAATATAGCAAGGAGACATTTTAATTGTTTATTAATAAAGATGAAGTTGACGTTGCTGACTCGCGATCTTCGCAGTAGGCTAGTGAATGCGCCAGAGAGAAATGCACATTTCATACAGATAAGCAGAGAGCATTCCGTTTTCTTTCGTTTTGAATTGTTCTGTTTGCAAGTAGACATTTCAATATATATATTTTTTTTCAGGTCTGTGAAGTAGGCTAGGCTACCTTATAGCCTACGCTGAGTTTCGGTTAATTTATGAGACGCGCTCTAGTTCACGCGCAGGCGCCTCCGTGTCGTGATTATCTATTGTCTGCTATATTTACTTCTTATTTATTAAATCCAGGCAATTGGTTGATGAAACATTGATTAAAATTAAGATACAATTAGTACAAATCGAAATTCACTTTAAAGAAATTTGTGTCTTCTGTTTGAGGTCTCTGTGAAAGTTTTAAAACAGTCTTTTAGTGGTGCTTCAGAGCGGTCGCGTCCATAACGGAGAACTGTCATGTCCTTACATTGTTTTTTCCTCATAAATGCGAACACGAAAAATTTAATAAAATGAATATTTTATGTTCTGTGGAGAGCCAACCCTTCTTCATCCAGTGGGTAGTATTACTTTTGATTTGCGCAGTGTAATTCACAGAATTAAAAAAAATATATTTTGCCTGCTAAAAGTTAAATATTTTTTTTTGTCACGCATGAGTATTTCCCTCATATTAAATATAAAACGCATGTGTAGACTGATATTTTTCTAATGTCTGGACTCTTTTAAGGGGGTATCCTATGGATAAACAGACGTTTCAATGTATTGGTATTAAATGCATTTTCTGAGAATTTATATTTCAAGTTTTGACTGCAAATGTCACGTCCAAAACGCTGGAATTCCCCAATTTTAAATAATTTATCCTCAACTAGTTTTGTGGTGTAGGTCTACATATTTTATAATGTTAACTTCAAAATTCAAATAATAGGCTACTAACAGTAATTTAAAGATGTGGTAGCATTGGATCTGGATGGGAAGGATAACTCTTGAGAGTTGTAAGGGTGTCACGATTCTGCAGGTTCGTGGATCTGAATGTTTCATATCGCATATGGTTACAGCCTTAGAATGTTAAGTTCTACTACTGTATATCTGTTTTGGTGAACGTAACTCAAAAGTAATACAGGATAATGTAACGCATTACAATTCTGAGACAGTAATATTGTAAGGTAATGAATTACTTTTAAATTACAGTAACAAGTAATGTATAATGTATTACAGTTTGGAAGTAACTTGCACAACACTGATTATACGTTATGGAGGTTTTCATTAATTTCTAATTGAAAATTTAAAAAAAAATCTTATATAATATATTAGCAGCATAACAATTTGAATGAAAAGTTGAATTTAAAAATGTACATGAATGTCGAAATTTGCTTTTTTGCTTTGAATTCACCATGATATCAAAATGGACAATATTTGTATGGAATGTTGTGTTCTTTAATCAAAATAACTTCCCCTCACTCTTGCTAAGACATCTTTCTCTTCTTTGATGACATGTGACAACCTGTCAGTCACATGAGATCACAGCAATAGCAAACTACAACGATTCAAATGATCTAATCAATTACACACTGACAAAAGTCTTGCTCTACGTTTTTTCTCATTCGAAAAGCTGTGTAACTCGGATATACATAACAATAGGGAAGAAAAGCCAATCGCAACATCCGTTTAATACCGACTTTGTGAGAGCTGTGCAGGTAAACCCCTGATCTCAAGAGGCACACTAGCGACTGACGCTAGAGACTGTGGTCTTTAGCGTCCTTGTTACCGCCTGTTTCCCATTCCGGTGACGTCAGTTGAATCCCACAAGTTCACGCTGTAAAATCCAGCGTTATTGTTCCCAATGAAAACAAGAACATGACTTTTTTTCCACATTGTCATAAGTTTGCTCATATTTAATACACATTAGTTAACATCCATATTTTAACCGTGGTTTCGAATATTTTGACCCCGATATATGCTCTTCAGTGATATTATTCTCATCATTAGTTTCAGAAGTTTTGTCTGTTGAGGGGGACGTCTGTGAGACTTGCTGAAGTGGTGTCAGCAGTATTTTAAAACACTCTCCCAGCTGCTGCAAAATCCAGTGCCTCAGTGGGTGGGCGCCCGGACCACTCTGTCCTCATTTCAAATTGAAATGCGGCAGTTCATATACAGCCAGCTTCGTACAAGCGTAATACATCCATGACCGGACGAGTAACACTGCAAATATGGACAGAAATTATTTTTTCATTGTAGCACCTTGGAACAGGTGACATTTTATTAGAAAAAGTCAATTAGAGAAGTGACTTGCACAATTAGCACTACATTATAATTTAGTCAAATATGAAATTCTGCATTTTTATTCTAAAAACATATCCGTATATCATATATTGCCATACATAAAAAAAAATAAAAAATAGTGGCACATTATAGTTCTGACTTCAATTACCCAGATGAGCCAGTGTTTCTGTTTTTACCAGTTGTTACCAGGGAATAACATACCGCTGGATGGCGCGATTGACCAATAAGAATCAAGTATTCCACAGAGCCGTATAATATATACATTTTGTATTATCATTTATCAGAGGTGGAAAGTACCGAATTACATTTACTCGCGTTACGTAATTGAGTCGTTTTTTTGTGTACTTCTACTTTTTTAAGTAGTTTTTAAAATCAATTATACTTTTACTTAAGTACGTTTTGTTTGAAGTATTGTACTTCGCTACATTTGAAATCATATCTGTTACTGAGTAAAAAATAATAATACAAGGGAGAAAAAAAAATCACATTCCGGAAACTACTGCATTGATTGAAGGGCGGGAGAACAAACACGCAAAAAAGGTAAGCTGAAAGCGAAGCGCCCTCGAATTCTTATGAAGCGAATTATGGCCAGTATGGAAATACTTTGGATGTAAAAAAGTGTGGTTGTCCTCGAGGATAGATATCCTATTTGCAAAAAATGTGGACACAAAGTGGCTGCAAAAGGAGGATACATAGGACACCATCCCTCCTGCAGATAAAGGTATGTCCCGATTATAACGTAAGGCCGAATGATTTACGTGATGCAGAGGGAATCCCGGAATCCAGTGAATCCCCCAATTTTTTTCCCCAAAAAATAAATGGACACAAGTTTAAATTTTCATTTGATTGCCACCGTTTTTGATAATATATTTGGATTAAATCATAAAAAGAAACATTAATTTTCTGAATAAAATACATTTCATAGGACTATATTATTCTTAAAAAATGTAATAAATTATTAATGTTAAAAATGAGTTGTTAATCTAATTCATTATCAATTATTGAATTTAATTGATTAGGCATGTTCTATTGAAATTTTAATAAACAAAACAAACAAATGGTTTCAAGTTTGTTATAATAAAAGCATTTGTTCAACCCCCCAAAAAACTGTTTTCTTTAATTTAACTGTCATTTTAACTGATGATAATAATAATAACCATAATTTAATAATACCGTTTATTTAATAATTGATTAATACTGTAAACCGTGATATTTTCTGAGACGTTATCATTCTGTAAAAATCTCATACCATTACAACCCTACACGGGAGAGTCCCCCCACCCCACCCCACCCACTGTTCACCCACCCCCCACTGTTAAAAAAGTAACTCAGTAAATTTTACTTGAGTACATTTTAAATGAGCTACTTTTTACTTTTACTTGAGTAGATTTTTAGACCGGTAATTTTACTTGTAGTTAAGTAAAATTTCATTGAAGTAGTAGTACCTTTACTTGAGTAGAATATTTTATTACTCTTTCCACCTCTGTCATTTATTTAAATCATGTATTTAAATAAGACAGGCTTTTGCCACTTTCAGTGGTAGGACAGATGAGAGATGATAGGAAACTATGGGGAAGTTAGTTATTTACTGGCATGAGTGCTCTTGTATTAATGATAAACATATCTTTTGCAGTTTTGGATCGTATGGTATGTGACCCGCTGTGCTCTGATGCTGGATGCTGGGGTCCGGGGCCTGACCAGTGCCTGTCCTGCCGGTTCTTTAGCAGGGGACGCACCTGTGTTGAATCCTGCAACCTGCACGAAGGGTAAGTTGTTAAACATCACACTCAATGCCACTGATAAGTTAAATTGACATGTAATATAGATATGTATATATAACTCCACAAAACTATATTTGTACCGGACATGTTTTGCTACATGAATCTACAAATTATCAAGAATCACATGTGTGCTCAAGCTATGTTGTTGGATTATTTGCATACACTTTGCGGCACAGTTTATTAATGTTCGCTTGTAGAAAATGTGTCTTAATAAGGTTGAACAATAGCTAGTTGTTCTACAGGGATTTCACAAAGATTTATGTCTACATCCTCTAGACAAACAATAATAAAACAGCAGAGCAGCACATCCCCTGGCTTTGGAGAGCAGGTTGCAATGATGAAATGTAAGCTTGGTTGAGCTGGAAAATAAATAACAGTGTTTGGGTGAGCTCTACCTCATATGACGTCTACATCAAATACAGCAGTGTGTGGAGCACCATGACAGAATGAAGAACTAAGTAAAGCCTTGGTTTTGTTTTCACACAGGCACAAAGATTTAACGCAGATAAACAGACATACACGTATGAGTGTTTCCATGGACGCTTTTGACCCTGTGTACTTTAAGAAAATAAACTCTGTTGAAACACTTTTCAAACTCACTAGTTTATCCTTTCCACACTATAAATATTTTAAACAATTTAATAATATATGACAGATTTTCATAGTTTACTGTATGTTTAATAGTCTGGATAATGTGACAAAGTTAAAATAATAAAATGTCAACTTTAAAGGGATAGTTCATCAAAAAAAAAAGACGTCTGTCATCATTTACTCATAAAATATTTTCTTTCTTCATTGAAACACTTAAAAATGTGGTTTTGGAAAAATATCTTAGTGATTAAACTTTTACTAATTAGTCACTAATGTTTTTCAATGTTGTTTTGGACCACATTGACTTTCATTGTATGGGCACACACACACAAAAATAGAAACATTTGTGAAGAAAAGAAAGTCATACAAGTTTACATGAATGACAAGAACTAAAAATTGTGGATGCACTACGCTTTTAAAGGCATTTTAAAAGCAGGAAAAATAAATGAAGGTGTAGTAAAATATATTCCAAGACAAATGGCCTTCATTTAACAAAATTTTTTTTTTTTGATTTAATAAAAGCACAAATACTGTACATATACTGTGTTTGGCTAGTCACACATTAAAGTAGAGTGGGTGGATATGTAGGGCACATGAAATTGTAATGTGTGCCAAAAGACATTCTAGAACACATATTTTGTGTAGTAAATCTGTGTATTTTGTTGTCGTCCTTTCTTGTGTCTTGTGCAGCCAGTAATAGATAGACAATTGCTAACTCTTCAATTTGATAGTTGACAGACATTCTGCCAACTATAAGTAAATTTGCAACTACATGTCAACTACCAGTCATTGAAGTATTAGTAGAGTCTTAGTATCTGCTTAATATTTGATAACACTTTATTTTAATGGTTAATGGAATGGTACATTCCACCGACTATAAGTAACTTTGCAACTACATGTCAACTTATTCTAACCCTAACCTAATGGTCTACTAATATCTAATGAGAGTTAGTTGACATGTAGTTGCAAAGTTTAGTTACTTTGTTAGTTAGTAGAATGTCTAAAGTGAACTGTCGAAATAAAGTATAACCAGACATTTTATTTATTGTCTTTGTGTTATTTCATGGTACCCTGTGTCTTTATCTCATCATAAACTCCTAAACAACCCAAAGAAAAATTAATAATTTTGTTTGCCATGGCACTGTAGATTAGAAAGTGCTTTGCTGGTCACCAGCACATGTTGTGTTATGGATGATGTTCTCTGAAGTTAACTAACTTAACCAGCCAGGCTTCCTTGGTAAACCGCCTTTACCAATACCAAACCAGCACAAAAATCTTTTTGGTGGTGAATGTCTGTCTGATTCCTCATAAAATTATTTTGACATTAAGCTCCTTCTCTTGGTTAACACATTTGGAATAAGTGAACAATAAAGGTGTTGATCAGTGCAGTGAAGAGAGTAAATAACAGATTGGTTTTGAGTTCCTTCTTTATTTGTTGTGTGCTTACGTACAGCTCAAAGGGAAAGATGAATATCAGCTTTTGATTGATTTGACTGAGTGAGGCAGCTAAATTTAATTTCTCCCTTGCCCAGAGCTAAAACAAGGCAATAAACAAACGACATCCATTTTCACATTCTAAAACAACAGTCATTTGCCATTTTGAGACGGCCCCTCGTCCTTTGAGTGTTTAGGACTAGGACTATCATGGATGGGTGCACTGTATTTTATATAAATCCCACATCCATGTTGGTTTTCCATTGATAGTGAATCAGCACCAGGGCTCGTGCACCCTGCCATCGTCCCACATGATTCTTTTGCCTTGCAGACTGGCCGGCTCTCGGCCCAAGCTGCTCACCAGGCCCTATGTGGTCGAGAAGCGGGAGGCAGGTTCGGAGAGGTACGGCACGGACACGGATGCATCACTGTCTTGCACTGTCACGTCCACCTACTCACCCGTCCCACACGAGTCACCCAGTGCTCCGCTATCTTTGTTGTTTTTGTGTGTTTGTGTGCGTGTTTGTGTTTTGATTCATGGGGTGATCTCAATGTTCTCTCTCTCTCCTCTGGTTGTTGACCTCTGTGGTCTCACTCACTGTTCACACAAGATGATTCACTCAGTATGGGAAAAGACCCACTGTGGTGTGTTTGAGCTCTAAATGGAAGATTTTGAAGATGATTAGAACCGTTTTTGTTGTGTGGTTTGCTAGAAGCAAGCAGAACCTTTTGTGCTTTTTTACAGCTGGTATTAACATTCATTTCAGATGATTGTATAACAAGTGGCTAGTGGTAAATACAGATATCAGAAAACAGTCCATAAGGCTTTCTGGTTCAGTTTTCAGTGTCAGATACTATTAGGGAGGGAGGACATGTAATTTATTTATTTTTTGAAAGAAGTGAATACTTCTCCTCACCAATGATACATTACATTGATCAAATATGACAGTGAAGACTTTTATAAGGTTACAAAAGATTTCTATTTCACATGCTGTTCTTCTGAAATTTCTATTAATCAAAGAATCCTGAAAACAAAATGATCAATTGTTTTCAACATTGATGATAACAATAAGAAATGTTTCTTGAGCTTCAGATCCGAATATTAGAATGATTTCTGGGAGATCATGTGACACTGAAGACTGGAGTAATGATGGCTGAAAATTCAGCTTTACATCAGAGGATAAATTATAAGTTTTTTAAAATATATTAAAATAGAAAACAGTTTTATATTGTAGTAAAATTTCAAAATAATATTAGTGTTTTACTGTATTTTTGATTAAATAAATGCAGCCTTGGTGAGCTTGAGACTTGTGAAAAAAGCCTGTATTCAACAAAATTCAGCCAAGCCACGTTTCACATTGGACATCAAGTGGAGACCCAATACAGAAACATGTTTTGCATTTTAGTGGTAGCATTCATATATTTCATGTTCGATTTTAAGTACATATGTGTATACTTTTGAATGATAAACCATTTTGTTTCTGTATTGGGTCTCCACTTGATGTCCAGTGTCAAAATTTGTGTCCTAAAGCAAACACAGTTGAGAACAAAGAGAAAATATGCGGTGGACACCGAACATGCAACACTACGGAGCCTGTGAAGTTAATCTTCACATAAAGGGAGAAAGAGAAGTCCTTTAATGATAAGGGGGTCTTCTAAAAGCTTCCTCATAGTCTACACAAAATGTGCTGTGCCTTTCAGATAAAGAATAATTCATTCTCATTTAATGTAACACTCATTACCATAGCACGTCAATCATAAAAACATTTTTTTTTTAAATATTTTTCTCCCACACTGAGCTGCCATCCTCCACATGTCACGGCAACGGATGTCAGCTTCTAAAATGTCACTACCGTCTTCAGAGGAGTGATGGAACCAGGAAGCGACTGTGTTCACCTGTATTGAACCATTTTGTGATCATTTGTTTCAGAGGTCCCTGGCTGATTTCCTCCGTGTGGTGCTTTGAGGTGTCCCTGGATGTACTTGATGAATTGTCACCTCGATAGGTGGTGAAGGCTGACTGTTTACTTTTGGTCAATAGTAATTGTGCTTGCCAGCTGTGGCAGCTGTCTGAGAAGTGCTGTAAACACCTGGTGGATGTGTTGGATTCCACTGTTGCCTCCCTACAGCCTTGTGCCTCAGGCACTGAATTCCCTTCGGCTGCTCTTTCACAACCTGTGTGCGTGTGGACGGGCATGCGTGTGTGCATGTGTCAGCCTTTCCTCATTCAGGTCTTGAAATCTGAAGTGTACATAATGACCTAATATCTAGTATGAATTTGGAGAGTTGTCTTGACTTTAAAAGGCTAGTGATTGAATCATCTAGATCCTTGACCTTGTGCAGGAATTCCTGGAAGAACTTTGACGATTGATGTTCTATTTTTCCCATCTGAAACTTAAATGCTCTTGAACGGTCATTAAATGTCATATTAGTGTGTTATGTTACCTCATATTTTTCTCTTTCTCTTTTATAGGGATGTGCGTGAGTTCGCAAATGGTTCCGTGTGCCTGGAGTGTGACGCGCAGTGTGAGGTGGCAGATGATGACGGTCTTACCTGCACTGGGCCTGTGAGTTCAGTCATATTTATCTCCAGCTACACTTAGAAAATAATAAGTCAATGATATCAGTCTTTAAAAACAACAACATTAGCACAACTGTACAATTTGAATTGCCATGGTGTTTTAGACATTCTTTTTTTCTGATTATAAAAAAACAACTGTTATGAATACTTTTATTCAGCAAGGACATTGATCAAAAGTGACACTGAAGCCTCTAATAATGTTACAAAAGATTCCAAATAAATGCTGTTCTTTTGATCCTTTTATTCATCAAAGAATCCTGAAAAAAATTATCACAGTTTCCACAACGATATTAAGCAGCACAATTGTTGTCAACATTGATAATAATGCGAAATGTTTCTTGAGCACCAAATCAGCATATTAGAAAGATTTCTGAAGGATCATGTGACACTAAAGTAATTCAGCTTTGCATCACAGGAATACATTACATTTTAAACATATATAGAAATAGCTCATTTAAATTGTATCAATATTTCACTAAATATAACTGTTTTACTGTATTTGTCATCAAATAAAAGCTGCCTTGGTGAACATGAGAGGCTTCTTTCAAAAATATATTAAAAAACAAATCTTACCAACCCCAAAATTAAAGGTAGTTTTAACCTCACAAATATAATGAATAATCAGCTCAATCAGTCTGATCAAAAGTATTTTGAAGTACTTTTTCATATTTTTATTTTCATATTTGTGTCATATATAACTGTTTTCTTTCTTAGCCACTGATTTAGACCAGCCTCTCGCATCAACCCCACCCTTCAAAGGCATATGTCATAGTGATTGACAGGCAATGAGTGTTTCTGATTGGCCAATCCCCTGAATCCTCCATTGCTCTTTGCAGAGTATAGAACTGTCACAAAGAAAACCTGCCTGTGTCAAGTGAATTTAGATAAATTACTGACCATCATTATTTCTTACTGGCAACTTTATTTTGCATTATTTAAAAAAAAAATGCAAAAGCTGTATTTGTTATTCTTATGGCAAATCAATTATTTAGCTGATTTTCTCTTCAATATTTAAGGCAAAGACGCCGTTTTTGTCAGTCACAGCATCATATTCAGAACAGTCTAATATTGTGTTTCTTATATTTTAATTTTATATTTTGGTGGCATAATTTTAAAACATCTGTTGTTACAGAAAAGAAAAGGGCTTTTTGATGACCAGTTGAATCTTTTTTATTTGATTCTTTCATGTAATTGTTTTTTGCGTCAGATTAATCTTTAATCATTAAAGCGCTATACAAATACCTCATTTCATTTAATTTCATTATTATACTGAGATTTTTCAAGGTCATTCACCAAAGATGCTTTTTCTTGCATTCGGTGCTTGGTGATTGTTAATTTTGGATTCTGTGTGCATGTTTATTTCATTTCAATGCAATCTCTTTCAATATATATTAGCTTAAAGCACAAACAGAGCTGAACAGCAGACACCCCCTTCGATTGGCTTGGTCAAATGATTAATTGAATCCCTTGTTGAAGTGTACTTTTGCTGCCGTGGGATTGATTTTACTTCTTGTTAATTTAGTGAGAAAGTAGATTAAGTTGCCTAAGCTTGGCAAGTGTTTACAGAGAGTCCTGCCCCATAGAAGACACCTGAGAGTGGGATGAATAAGCTGTTTGGATGTCCATGAATCTGATCAGGTTAGAGACATTATCACAGATGGGCTGTGTGCTCTGAGCTGCCCCTTTTTCAAAACAGCCTCAAGCACTTTGGTTTAAATTGATGACTACATGACAAGATGCGTACGGCCGTGTGCTTGTGTGTGTTGGCGAAAGAGGATTTAGCCGATCTGTCTCTAAAGCTCAGAGGCCTCGGGCTGTTGTCTGCTTGAGTCACAGAAAGGTCTCGCAAATGACGCGTTCTTGAGCCCTTGGAGACCCATACCAGCACAAACATAGACAGAAAAAAACTTTTTCTTTTTTTTGTTTTACATGTGCCTGGAAATTTAAATGATAAATATTCCTCTTTTGTATATTTTTTTTTCTAAAGCCTGTCATCTGTTCATTTCTGAAGTAGTTCAGTCAATGTGCCATGTCGATGTGAGTATGTGTACATGTTAGTAATTGTTATATAAAGAATGAAGGCATTTTGCAGTGTAAAATTATTGACAGCTAAGCAAATCTCCCTGTAACCCTTGTGTCATATGTAATCTAAAAAATATGTATTGAAAGATATTTGTTGTACTGCTCTTAATTATTTATGTTTAATAAAAGTTTTAATCACAAATTATATGTGGTAAAAAAAAACCTTCATCACAGTAATGGGAATATTATGAGAATTCCTTTTGAGAATTATAATAATAATTGTACAGTAACATCCAAATGAAAAATTTTCCTAAAATAGACCATTGGAGACAATATGCAAAAAATAGAGACACTAAATTGATCACCAAGTGATCCAACTGACTTTCTCCAATAAGGACTTTACACACCCATAAGCCTCTGAGGTGATGCAAGGCTTAGCTAAGCTGTTAAAATGTTTGTTGTTATTAGTGCAGATTAACTGCTGAGTGGTCTAACCTACCTGTGAAGCAATCAGCAACATCTGCTTCACAAAGGCATAATTAAACAACACTAACAAACAGTGTTTTGTGTGTGGAGAGGAAATGGAGATTTGTGTGCAGCAGGTGTCTGAAGAAGCAGCACAATTAACAGAAAAAGTGATGATGCTTTCTAGGTAACCTAGCCTTGGAGGAGTTTTACAGACACCTTTATCTCTGTGCTATGCTACGCACGATTTTGGCAGGCCCAATGCCGGAATAAAATTGACTTGCCGGGCCATCATATTTCTTTCTCTCTTTTTTACAAGAAAGACAGTAAGCTTTTTCAGAGCTATATAACAAAATGATGAGTAAACCAGCTAAATGAGGTGGCATTTGGTAAGCTTTATAGCAGCCTGCAATGCATGCGAACTAAATTGTACAGTCAACATTCACAATTAAAACTTAATCAGAAACAATACTAATTTACTTCCGCCAGGATTCTTTAATTAACATGCCCCCAAACTCAATGAATATCCAGAGTTTCCCCACTAATTATGACATTCTGGTGACATTCATGCACACTATTCTCATAGCCACAGTCATTTTGAAGGTAAAATAAATTCAATAGATTTACTAATATATTAAATGAATAATGCAATGCTGAATAGAGTAGTATGCTAGTCATGTAGTTGTGGTTAAGTTTTAATTTGTTTATTTAGTTTTGAGCCTTTTGCCACTTAATAGCAATAGTAGAGGGTAGATGAGAAATGATGGTGATAGTTCACCCAAAAATTAAACTTCTAGCACCATCATTCTTATGTTATTCCAAACCAGTACGACTTTTTCTACTGTGGGACCCAAACGAAGAGACAGTATTTTGTGAAACGTCTTTTTTGTCTATACAGTGAAAGTCAAAGGAGTCCAGTGTTATTTAGGACCCCATTGACTTTTATTATATGGACAAAAACATTCTTCCAAATGTGTTTTTTTGCACAGATGAAAGAAAGTCATGCAGATTTGGAACAACATGAGATGTGTGTAAATGATGACAAAGGTGTCTTTTATGCTTACTCAGGATGCAAAAGTATAGTAAAACAGTAATATTGTAAATATGTTTTGTTAAATATAACTGTTTTCTATTTTAATATATTTTGAAGTGCAATTTATTCCTTTGATGGCTAAGCGGTATTTCAAGCAGTAATTACTCCTGTCTTGCTCCTTCATAAATCATTGTAATATTCTGATTTGTTGCTTAAGAAACATTTCTTATTATTATCAAAGTTGATGTTTTGTGGAATTGAAAGTTAGAACAGCATTTAAATAGAAATCTTTTCTAACATTTTAAATGTCTTTAATGTCACATCCTTGCAGAATACAAGTTTTAATAATTTCTTTAAAAAAAAAACTGAACTGTAGTGTGTCCCTCTTAATATCGATGGAAAACTGTATGTTTACGGTCCTGAAGCTGTGTGTGTTGCGTGCTGCCTGGCTCCCACGGCCGCGTCTGGGTGCCGTCTGCTGCTTTATTGCATCAGAGGCGGTTTACAGCGTGAAATGAAGAGCAGCTGTAATTGCTGCAAGGCATTTATTCATCTCTCACAAGAGATTCACTCATAAAGAAGCACATATCAGCCTCGGTCTCACTGAGCACAGACAGATACGCTCGCGTACAGATGTTCCTCAAGGTTGCGTGGGCGCAAGCGTGTGTTTTCCACCCTTAATAGAACAATACGGAGCATCTCTTCTTATTGTCCGCAAAGTGTTATTTGTCTTTCTGGTTGATGAGGTGTTCGAATGACTCTAAGGGTGCTCATATTGATATCCAAGCTAACAATTCCCCCTCTCCGGCCTCCTCTCTCCATATTACCGCCATAAATCCTGTGCCGGCTGATTGTTATGGTCATTGTGTTGGTGGTGAGGGATGGTTATTATCCATAGTTGCTGCTATTTTATGTGTCTCTTTCCTCCACTTTCTTTCTCTCTCTTGCAGGGTCCTGATCACTGTGTTAAATGTCTTCACTTTAAAGACGGACCCAACTGTGTGGAGAAATGCCCTGATGGCCTACAGGGAGCAAACAGCTTCATCTTCAAATATGCGGAGGCCAACAATGAGTGTCACCCCTGTCATGTCAACTGCACCCAGGGGTATGGACGTGTTTGTTAAATGTTTGTAATTCGTGAGTGTGTGTGTGGGAAATATATCTGTAGCGGTCCAACTATTTCCTGTGCTTGTTTGCCACATCAGTTCTAGCCTCAGGAACTTTAGAGAGCCTATTTGTCAATGCACTGACCCTTTTTAGAGCTCTTGTGTCCTCGGAGCTGGCTGTGCATAAAGCATCATTAATTTTAGAGGAAGGAGTTTGCCCTTGCTGCGTCTCTGCCATCTAACTTTAGGCCTAAATGATAACCATCACACTCTCCGAATTTATCCGACTGGGCACCTGCAACATAACCTCAGGCCCATGGGGTTACATGAGAGACGGCTCAAATTTCCTGCAGAAAACCATTATCTGCTCAAGGAATCTTCACACTGAGTCATGGATTCACTTTTTTTCCTCCTGTGTCACATGGAAGCCCTCATCCGCTGACTGTCTGATCTGGGATCGCTGTTAGCCAGGGACGATTAGTGACGTTAGCGGTTAGCTGGCAAAACGACAGGGCTGTGAGCATCAGTGTGGAAGGGCAGGAATTTAGACGTCAAGAAAACGACAGGAGAGGCAGTGTCTTGAAAATAGGTCTAGCAAATAGGACTAATAGATTTGATGAATTGTGAGTGACAGTATAAAATGAAGCAGTTTTGAGATGATTTTAATGTGTTTTCGTTTGACCATTAAGTTGCCTCGAGACAGTCATTAGATTACATTCACAATCTTTCCTAGTCTTGTAATTATGAAAACATTTAGACAGAGATAACAGCACTTCTGATTTGAACTTCAGTAGCATAAATTAAGTACGTACGCAAGTGTGACTCGTTTCAAACTGTCTTTTTCAATTAATACCTTGCATGCATTTTGTTATTTACTAAAATATTTTAGTAAAAATTAATAAATGCAGCATTTTTATTGCTATGAATTGTTTTATTGAGGTTTCAGTGTGAATCTCTGTCTGAAAATGTTCCCTTAACATTAATGAAAGGCCTAATTCAGTTAGCATGGAAGACGGCAGCACTAAATCAGGACGGACTGCTTACAATACACAGCACATGCTGTCCTATTACAGGTCTTTCATAAAGATCCAACTCTTCAGAATGCCAATCTTACCAAGCAATTGGATAAACATTTAAATAGTTAAATACTAATACTAATAAATATATATATTTGAATAATTTTAAAATATAAATACTTATAAAATTATTTTGTGTGTGTGTGTGTTTACTCATTTGTTAATTTGTATTCTTTATTTATTGTTTCAGATGCACAGGGCCTCGTCTGCAAGACTGCATTGGCATGATGGACAGGTACACTAATTTTATATATATTGGGCTTTTTCACCTTTAATGGACAGAAAACAATGGGATAGAAGAGAGGGCGGCAGTACCTTGAGCCAGGACTTGAACAAGGGTCTCCCATTGCTCAGATTTATTTATTTTTTTTTCTTAATTATATATATATATATAATTGTATCATTGTACTATAAGTCTAAATCTCTGTAACATAAATGATGTCCTGTAGCAACACTACTGTGTGTTATACACTCTTTCTCCAAAAAACAGTGACTTCCACTGTCAGTAGGTTTGCTAGGTCAGAATTCTGGCACCAGGTTCTTGTCCTCCTTAAGCCATCATTTATTCATGGTATCTATTTTGGTTTTCTGCCCAATATCCAACAGTTGATTCTAGTCACACTGACTTCCATCAATAGAAAATCACTGTGACTGGAGATCCTTTATACCACACAGTTCTACAGACAGTACACACACACACACACACACAAAGTGTCATATTGGTGATTCATTCACAAAACCTCTGTGCACTAGCAGTGGGGTCCAAATGTCTACATTGAAAATCTCTGACATTTTTTTTATTAAAAAATAATAAATAATATAATATAAATAATTAAGTTTAGTTTTTTTTTTAAAGCACTGATGTCAAATGAAGAAATATTATTTGTAATTGTAATATTTATTAAGTATTTTTTATTTGAATTTCTTGGTTAATATTTAAATAAGCAAATTTGTGACTATGATCACATGAAGTTTTCACTCAAATAGTTATGCTGTAGTATAATTTTTAATGAAATGTTATATTGAATGAACAAAGCTTGCAAAATAGTGGTATTTTCACTAGTGGTTTCTTACTGTACGTTAAAGTTCATCCTTTACTGGCTTTGTACAGTGCAAGGTTCTAGGTTTGTCAAACCCAGCTGCATCTGATTGGCCTTATTCCTGTGTTGATGACATCATTAACACACACACACACACACACACACACTCACACACACACACACACACACTGCTCATTGTTTTAGTGCCAGCTGCCTTTCAAGACAGAGCTCTGCTTTAACACAAAAATGCACGGTGGGAAAAAAAAAAGAAGTTATATAATGACCAGGCCACAGTTCTGTGATTAATGTGCTGCTGTGAGGCCTGTGTGTGTGTGTGTGTGTGTGTGTGTGTGTGTGTGTGTGTGTGTGTGTGTGTGTGTGTGTGTGTGTGTGTGTGTGTGTGTGTGTGTGTGTGTGTGTGTGTGTGTGTGTGTGTGTGTGTGTGTGTGTGTGTGTGTGTGTGTGTGCACATTTGCTTCATGGCATATTTGATAAATTGATATCACTTTCCTTTGTTCTCGTGGGAAAGCTGGAACAAAATACCATTAACTGCTCAGAGCAAATATGTTTGCTATTTCATATCCACCATAGTGCTATACACAGTCCTGGCTGGGGAGGGAAGCCAAAGCTAGAAATCGTTTGTCTCGACCTCACACATCACAACCACGGACTGCTTGATGTGTATTGAAAACAACTAGGGCAAAAGCTTCTCACAATATGCAATCTGATCGGCTCTTTTTGGATATTTTTTTTGAGTCAGGGAGCACAGATTTATATCAACTGAGATATTAAGTCTTGTTCAGAGACTGAACAAGACTTAAGTCTTGTCTTCACTGAACACTTTCAGAGACTTCCAGAGATGTTTTTTTTTACAGCCAGAATGAGCCGTAATGTGGACCAGGATTTATATCAAGACTATTCGCTTTCTCTCTCACACACACATGTATATATATAGTTCTGTCCTGTCCTAATTGTGTATTATAGTGCAGGAGTGAATACTTGTTGTTTGGACAGACTATCAGAGTAAAGGCTGGAGGGAGTAATCCTGATAAAACACATTGCTATCCTTGGAGACCAAACACGCTCAGGTGAGAGTTGAACATCTCTAGTGTGAACAAGATGAGAGGCAGGTGATAGTCAACACTCACGACAGCCTGCAGAGTCGGGTAAAGAGGATGTTTTTCACAACGAAAAGCATGAGGGACTATTTATTGCCATTTGTATATTTATCTGTATATTATATATGTGTATTAAAAAAAACAATCTTACCTCAAACTTTTGAATGGAAGTATACATATTATTAAATAAAATTAAGTTTATATTAGATTATTTATGTAATATATGTTTTTTTTTTTTCCTTATAGCTAATATGTGTATTTAATACTATCGCAAAATGGTTTCAGTATAAGTAATACTGGATGGGTGGGTCATGTCTTATCTTGCCTAGGGCATCAGAATCACCGCCGTACCTCCAAAAATCCTTGTTGAACCTCTCTGTAATGTGTATTCTAAGCGTTTCTCTCCAGAGTCTCTCTTGCACTATTGGAAAAGACATGGCAGGTTACATAAAACAAGATGTCAGACATCCTGTCCTCCTTCCCCTGCAATATACGGCAGTGGCACAGTGCGTGCTGACAGCAATGCAGCATCAACATAATTGCCTTCTCATTGTCAGTGCGAAAGAAGCTCGCTCACGCATGTGGGATCTATACACTCAAACAGGCTTCGGTGGGTGATGGTATGCACTCGACTATGGTTTCCATGGCTCATAAGCTTTGTATTCTGACTGCAGATCAATATCAAATTAACAGGAGAGATTCTCATCTCGCCCATAGATAATCTAGCAGTCTATCGCTCATCATGCCTGGGCAATGCTTCACCGTCCCCACCTCACTGAGTGGGAATTCATTTCCCTTCCACAAACTTACAGTTCTAAATTTACACAGGAGGGAAGACCTAACACAAACACCTTCCATACAGAGGTGTACATGTAGGGAGCAACTGGACGAGTTTAACGGAATAGAAAAAAACACAAGGATCTCAATATCCATTTTTAACACATGATTTTTGCCAGTCCACCGTGGGATAGTTCACCCAAAAATGAAAATTCTGTCATTAATTACTAAGATTTTTGGTTATTCAATAAAACAAATTGCTTACAGCTAATTTAATATCTTAAATGGAGTTCACCCAAGAATGAAAATTATTTCATTAATTACTCACCCTCATGTCCA
This sequence comes from Gila orcuttii, assembly GCA_026230005.1. Taxonomy (NCBI): domain Eukaryota; kingdom Metazoa; phylum Chordata; class Actinopteri; order Cypriniformes; family Leuciscidae; genus Gila; species Gila orcuttii. The sequence goes on along the minus strand of JAPDVR010000007.1, from coordinate 42,187,036 downwards.
AACCCATAAAACCTTCATTCATCTTCGAAACACAAATAAATATATTTTTGATGTAATCTGAGAGCTTTCTGTCCCTCCATTGACAGCTATGCAACTGACACTTTGACTCTTCAAAAATTTTATAAAGAGATCTAATCCATATGAATGGATTGGTTTAGTCCAAATTTTCTGAAGAGACGCTTTATATGATGAACAGATTTACTTTATTTGTACATTGATCAGCAAACATAAACAGAAGCTCGACCAAATCTGCTTGATGCGCGAGAACAAACCTCATTGGTTCTCTCCGAAAGTTCAACGTGCTGCGTAACACATGAGAATGAACCTCATCGGTTCTTGTGGAAGCTCAAACGTGCTGCGTAATGCATGAGAATGAACCTCGTTGGTTTTACGATGTTTTACGACTAGTTTTACGATGTCTTTATGAACTTTTTGAAGCGCAAAAGTGTTAGTTCCGTAGATCTTTATTTGTGTTGTTTCCGAAGATGAACGAAGGACTTGTGGGTTTGGAACAACATTAGGGTGAGTAATTAATGACAGAATTGTCATTCTTGGGTGAACTATCCCTTTAAGATATTAAATTTGCTGTAAGCAATTTGTTTTATCGAATAACCAAAAATGTTTCTACAATCTGTCAGAAATCAACTGAAATAAGTGTCCTGAGAAATCACCATTACAAGACACTGTAAACGGTAAAAAAAAGAAAATTGGGTCAATTCCTTTTCTTTTTTTTTCTGATTAGTCCTTCAACACATTGATGTTCATTACATAAAATGTATCTACTTAGAACTTAATATGGTTTCTTAATGCAATGCTAATTCTACAAGATACAAAAACAAATGGCGACTTTGAGATGTAAAATTCCAAAGATATCCATCCAACAATTATAAAACAGCAAAGTTGGAACATGAGCACATCCTGTGTGTACGCAGCTTATATGCTTAAATATTTTTCCCCAAAAGAAAAACTAAAAAGAAGACTTAATACTTGGGTCCGTGATAAAACCCCCCAAATGGCGAATCTACTTTATATCCATGTGCTGTTAGAAATACGTGTGGAAAAAAAGTGCAGAGACAATTGCTTGGTAAGATTGGCTTTCTGAAGAGTTGGATCTTTATGAAAGACCTGTAATAGGACAGCATGTGCTGTGTATTGTAAGCAGTCAGTCCTGATTTAGTGCTGCTGTCTTCCATGCTAACTGAATTAGGCCTTTCATTAATGCTAAGGGAACATTTTCAGACAGAGATTCACACTGAAACCTCAAAGTACAGCCCAGAGAAGACTGATGCAAGATGACAAGTTTTTTTTTGCAGACACATCCAACCAAATATCTAATTTCTTTCTGAGAGTGAGGCTTTGTTCATGTTCCTTCTCATTTATGGGATGTTGGCAATTCTCAGCCCGCTCCTCTGATGGGTTTCTCTACTGATCTGTACAGCTCTTGTGTTCTTCTGTAGTATGTGCCAGCGATTCTCAACTATAAATATAAGTCTGAGTTTTTCCAAAAATGTTGTATTTAATAAATAAATGGATGTTTTTATTTATTCTTACATTTCAATGTTTCGTTTTAATGATATCCGATGTTGAAATGTCTTAGTCATGAAGCAGAACTAGTTGACAAGCTCTAGTTTATGTGATATGGGACCAATTACCTAGTAGTTTATTGTTATCGCTTATGGCTAATGTTTATTTTCTCTCGCGTGTTTCCCTCAGGACTCCCCTCATTGCGGCTGGGGTTATTGGGGGATTGTTTGTGGTGATCATCGTGGGCCTGAGTGTTGCCATATCAGTCAGAAGGAAGAGCATCAAGAAGAAGAGAGCCTTGAGACGCTTCTTGGAGACTGAGGTTAGACACAGTCCATCTTTTTTTCTACTTTTGCTCTTGCTCAAAGCATGCATTCAGAAAACAGACAGAAAACTTCCTAAAGACTGCTCTCTCAGCCAAATCCATGAAGCCTGAAAACCAGAAGGACCTTAACCGTAACAATCATAATCTGTTGATTGATATTCAGCTGTGTGTATTTAATTGTCAAAAGCGTAATATTGTTTTTTTATTATGTAATTAATTACAAAATAACAAAACGACACAAACCAAGGTATTAACCCTCTGAGGTCGCGCGATAGTCTCGCTTTTTTTCTTATCAGTGCAAAAGAAACTCAAAATACTCTGTTGATTTTGATCTTACATATTAAATTAAAATATGTATAAAATACATATTTTAAGCAAAAAAACGGTAGAACTCGACACATAGCAGGCTGTCATATGGAAATAAACACAGAGGACATTAGAGTAAGTGATTACGTGTTTATTTATAGTGTGATCTGCTGCGGAATCCAGCGAATTTATGCACAGGCAATATAAAAAAACAAAGACCAGGGTGCGAAAAAAAGAGAGCAGAGTTTTTAAACATTTATGATATGACCCTCATGTTTTGCTTGTATATAGAGCTGTCACTGTAATAATTTTAAGTTCTGACACATCACTGTCTTTCCACTGACTGCCATTTGCAACTGTCTTGATAACTTTGGGTAAGTAAAATCTTTGAAGTGACTCCCATGAGCGCAGAATTTTGACGAATGTTGCTCTTAAGTGACGTAAAGGTCACATGAATTCCGATATGACTGTTCAGACTGAGGTCACATTGCAAAACATCTGACCTGTATCAGATTTAGGACCACATATGGAAGTGGCACAAATCAGAATCGAAAAGATCTGATTCCATGTGTTTTGTGCCGCTCACACTGTCATGACAAAAACAGATCTGAGTCACATTATGAGCAAAAAAAAATATGATTTGGTAACAGAGTTGCAAGAATAGCAAACCTCACTGTAAAATGAATAAAAAATAGAAAAGAGCATACATATTATTTAGTTTGGCCTCCTGAGTTTGTTCATCTACTATTTATGAAGGTTAATCACTCCCTTTTACTGACCATTTATTGATATGAATTACTTCATTCTCTTCTATTTTGTACCTTTTTCATGGTTAATTAAGTTAAGATCTCTATAACCAAAACATAGTTCAACTTATAAAAGTTCTAAAGACAGTTAAATGTACCTAACTCAATCTGTTTTGATTACTACAGTATGTAAACCTCATGAACAGTCAAGCTGAATTATTCCAATGCTGAGGATAGCCTCTCTTTGCATCTCTTTTTAAAGAGATTGTATGTGTTAATTAAATTAACATTAATGAGAAGTCGTGTCCTTGCTGATGGGATGTTGGCCTCACTTATGGCTTATTTTTCCTCTTAATGCTTACTGTTTCTATCCTTCCTTTTCATTTACTCAATCTCCTTCTAGTCATCCTCTTAATATTGTTGTTTATTTTTCATATCACAGTGTGGGTGGAGGGTTCATAATAGTGCAGGTTGCGCAAGGATCCCGCATTTCTGTGCCCGAAGGTTCCGACCTCTCATCTTCTTGCGTACATATATCCTTATGGCCTCAGGCTTTGAACAGAGAGTATAATACTCTCCTCATATACTAGAATAATCTGGAGCTGGCCCACGCATGCCACATAAGAAAGCACGTATTTGTGAAAATGGACATCATGTATGCCAATAACACAAATGGTCTTGAACGTTCACATATCTCAATTTTCACCGGAATAGGGTGTTCCTATCAGTATAAGTTCATATTAAGTTGGAGCAGCACAATGCCACTTATGTTTTTCAGCACCACGGACAGCTGATCTGTGTTTCAGCACCGCCTGCAGCGGACAGCTCTCTGGATCACAGCTCATCCTCTCCCCTGGCTCTCCTCTGCCTTCTGTGTTCTGGCTCCTGATTTACAATTCCATTTAAATGAAGAAGTGCTATTGTTTTTTAATCAGGCGCTGTGATGAGCCGGGGGACGCCGCAAAGGGTCGATAGAACGGCTGATTTACACTCTCTCTCTCTATCTCTCATTTTCTCTTACGCTTCCCAATCTCTCCTACACACTTTCTCCCTTCATATTTTTATCAGGTTAACCTTCTCTATTTCTGTCTTTCTTTCCTGTATCTTCTCTCTTTGCTTTTTCCTCTTATCTCTGTCCTCCTCTCTCTCATCACATTTCAATAGTTCCTTTATCACCAGGGGTTTTTATGCATTGATTGAACTCCCAAACTCTTATATGCGCCACATAATGGCACAGAAAGACTAAATAAATTACAAGGAATTTATACACTATTGTCTGGGCAATTCAATTTATTTGAGTTATGTCCAAATGTTCATTGATTGTCCAGATTGATTTTAGCGTCACTGACAGCATCTTCCGTCCGTTGCTTTGTGTGTCTCAGTTGGTGGAGCCTCTGACGCCCAGCGGTGCGGCCCCAAACCAGGCCCAACTGCGCATTCTGAAAGAGACTGAGCTGAAACGGGTGAAGATTCTTGGAGCCGGTGCCTTTGGCACAGTCTACAAGGTAATGATATCAAAGAGGAGACAGAGGGAACTGAAGAAAGATCTGTGCAGTTTGTATATTTTGATAAGGAAAGCATTATTGTAACTATTGTACATACATTTGCTGGGGGATTATCAAAACTCTTAAAGGGTTAGTTCACCCAAAAATGAAAATTCTGTTATTAATTACTCACCCTCATCTCGTTCCAAACCCGTAAGACCTTCTTTCATCTTCGTAACACAAATGAAGATCTCTTTAATGAAATCTGAGAGCTTTCTGTCCCTTCATTGACAGCTACGCAACTGACACTTTTGCACATCAAAAAGTTCATAAAGAGATCGTAAAACTAATCTGTGGCGTAGGACGGCCGAGGGACGTAAGAGAACGGCGCGAGGCCGGTGGTGCAATTGCTAATGAGCAACACCTAGGTAGCACACCGGTCTCGCATCTCTCACGGAGGAGCGGAAGCATAAAGGGGGAGCGACGACGTTGATGATCGAGAGAGGAACAGGCCTGGTTTTACGTTGTGTTTTGGGTTTTGTATTTGTATTTTATTTTAGCCAGCAGTCGTCCGCGAGGGGCTGCTGGCAGTTATGTTTATTTTCGGTAGCCAGTAGTCGTCCTCGAGGGGCTGCTGGCGGTATTTTGGTTTGTTTGTTTTATTTTAAATAAAGTATGTTTGAATGTTCGCCGGTTCCCGCCTCCTTCTTCCCTGAACATTGCTACATAATCCATATGAATTGAGCAGTTTAGTCCAAAGAGACACGATGGCTTTATATGATGAACAGATTGAATTTAGGCTTTTATTCTATTATTTTATTAGGCTTTTATAACTTTTTTAAGTGTCAAAGTGGTAGTTGCATAGCTGTCAATGGAGGGACAGAAAGCTCTCAGATTACATCAAAAATATCTTCATTTGTGTTCTGAAGATGAACAAAAGTCTGGTTTGGAATGACATGAAGGTGAGTAATTAATGACAAAATTTAAATGTTGGGGTGAACTATCCCTTTAACACTAAACATTGTTTTGTTTGTATTTATTTATTTATTTTGTGCATAACTTTCCCCATACAGTGCTATGAACATGAAAGATACACTAGTGTTCAAAAGTTTAGGGTCAGTATGTTTTTAAAATAATAGTATTCAGCAAAGATGTATCAACATTTACATCGAGAGAAAAAAATTCAAGTATATGCTGTTCTTTTGAACTTTCTATTTATAATAGAATTTCCACAAAATATTAAGCAGCACAACTGTTCCCTTTCAAGGGAACTCGAGCTGCGTTGAGACGCAGTGGGAACGCTCTGCGTGATTGCGTCGTGAAGCACGTGTATAATCAGTCCAATGGAAGAGCGAGACGTCATAGGCGGGTGACGTCATAGACCAGGAAGCTATAAAGCACACCAGAAAACAGACCGCGACAGCTTCTGTTGCCTTCAGCAAGCGCTCTCTGTATACTGTCCTTGTCTATTTACTGTTGTCTGTCACAAGCACATTATCTATCTATATATATATATATATATATATATATTATGGCGAAACAAGAATTCAAGCGTTGTGTTGTCCCCTGCCCTCGTTTTATCACGGGTGGGGACACACATCAGCTTTGTGTTGCTTGTTTGGGAGTGGAGCATGCCCAGTCAGTTCTCGAGGGAGCTGACTGTGAGCATTGCGAGAAGCTGTCCGTGAGGACGCTCCGCTCTCGCCGGGCGTTCTTTGAGGAGGACGGTTCGGTTCGTGCTCCCCGAGGTGCGGGTCCCGCTGCTGCCGAGGCACAGCGAAGGCTTTCATCTTGGGGTTCGCATATGGATCTAGTAGCGGGGCTTGAGACGGGCCCAGCCCTTTCTCAACCCTTACCTGCTGGATCCGGTGCCTCTGCCCAGGAAGGAGCCCGCGCTGCGGCTTCTCCTTCCCAGGTTGGGGCACCATTGCTGAGGCTATCCAGTTCTGAGGATCTGGATGTCGTCAGTGTTGATATGGGGGATTTTGAGTCTTCGCCAGCTCATGCCTCCAGTAATGATGAGGAGCTTATGGAGGTTTTATCTCGTGCTGTAGCTAGATTAAATATTGAATGGCCAGCCGATGATTCTCAGAGTGTTTCTAAGAAAAGTTTATTAGATGAAAGATTTCTACCATCTAAAACACAGCCTCCACGTCGGGGACTCCCGTTTTTTCCCGATCTCCACAATGAGGTTTCGAGATCGTGGAATAAACCGGCGTCATTCAGAGTATTTAACCCACAAACTTCCAACTACAGTAATGTTTTGGGTGCATCTGACTATGGTTATTTGACAGTGCCTCGGGCTGAAGAGACGCTCGCGAGCTATCTCTCTCCCGAGTCATCGTCATCATTAAAAGCCCCGACGTTACCCACCAAGCCATTAAAATCTACATCTTCGCTGGTGGGTAAAGCTTATTCGGCAGCAGGTCAGGCTGCGTCATGTCTGCATACTATGTCTATACTGCAGGCATACCAGGCTGATCTGCTGAAGGATATCGATGAACGTGAGGAAGTCAGCGCTGACGCAATTCGAGAATTGCGTCGCGCAACAGACCTGTCTCTCCGGGCCACTAAGGAGACGGCCAAATCAGTGGGCCGTTCTATGGCAGCCCTGATGGCCACGGAGAGGCATCTTTGGTTAAATCTGTCTGATATAAAAGATAAAGATAGGTCTGTTCTTCTGGACGCGCCACTGTCACCTTCAAGTTTGTTCTGCGACGCTATCAATTGTGTCGTCGATAGGTTTCAAGAAACGAAAAAACAATCGGCTGCGTTCCAAAGGTTTCTTCCTCGACGTTTCGATGTCCCCGAGACTGCTGGGCGGAAAATGATTATTAAATCCGAGCAGTCTCGTCCGAGTACAAGCTCCTCACAGCACAGAGTGCATCAAAAACAGAGCGTCGCCACTCGGGCTCCTCCACAATCTGGAGAACCTGGGTGGCGGTCGCAGTCCAGGCCAGCTAGGGGTAGGCAAGATCTGAGGACTGTCATCTCTAAGAAGGCTTGGGCTAAGAAGAAGTCCTGACGCCCAAGGCGTCAGGCTTCTGAGGGTGGTCCCCTCCGAGGAGGGACGTTTTCGAGAAATCGTTCATCCTCGGCACCCTCTGGGGGGCGATTCTCTGAGGAGAGTCGCAGCGCTGCCACATCGGTTGTTCCCTGCCGGTTCGCCGCTTCAGGGCACCGAGGTGTTAGCGTCCCCATAGGAGGATCGTAGAACGGTCAGTTCGGTTGTTCCCTGCCGGTTCGCCGCTTCAGGGCACCGAAATATCCGTACAACCGAATCCCGAGGCCAGTCTCGAGAGACTGGTCCCCTTAGTAGAATTTCTGGCAGCGTGGAAACTACTGCCAAATATTTCTCAGTGGGTCCTGCATATAATAGAAAACGGTTACAGAATTCAGTTCGGTTCTCGTCCGCCCAGATTTCAAGGGGTCCTTCCCACAGTGGTGGACCCGAGGCAGGCTCGGGTCATGGAGCTAGAAGTACTGACGCTTCTGCGAAAAGGGGCTATAGAAAGGGTTTCTCCTCCCAGCAGAGAGTCAGGGTTTTACAGCCGTTACTTCATCGTTCCCAAGAAGGATGGGGGGTTGCGTCCTATTCTAGATCTGCGTCAGTTAAACAGCAGAGTTCAGAAACTCAAGTTCAAGATGCTTACACTCAAACAGATTGTATCACAGATTCAGTCCGAGGACTGGTTTGTCACAATAGACTTGAAGGACGCTTACTTTCATGTATCCATTCATCCTCATCACAGGAAGTTCCTGAGGTTTGCTTTCGGGGGCGAAGCATACCAATATCGGGTCCTTCCATTCGGCCTAGGTTTATCACCCCGCACCTTTACGAAATGCGTGGATGCAGCGCTGGCTCCTCTGAGACTCCAGGGCATTCGCGTATTAAACTATATCGACGACTGGTTGATCCTGGCTCGTTCCGAGCAGTTGGCAGTTCGGCATCGAGATGTCGTTCTGTCTCACATAAAGAGGTTGGGGTTGCGGCTAAACACCAAGAAGAGTGTTCTCCTCCCAGTACAGAGGACCACTTTTTTAGGGGTGATGTGGCATTCGACAACTATGCAAGCACGATTGTCTCCAGCACGTATTTCTGTGATTCTCACAGCCGTAAAGATGGTAAAACTAGGCCAGTCACTCACTGTGAAACAGTTCCAGAGACTGGTGGGTCTCATGGCAGCTGTGTCCAACGTAATTACTTTTGGCCTTCTGCACATGAGACCCCTGCAGTGGTGGCTCAGGACCAAGGGGTTTTCTCCGAGGGGAAATCCGTTTCGCACGATCAAGGTTACGCGGCAATGCCTACGTGCCTTGGTCATGTGGAAGAAACCTTGGTTCAGTTTTGGGGGCTTCTTGTCGACGCGTAACGCTATCGACGGATGCTTCCCTCACAGGCTGGGGGACGGTCATGAGTGGCCGCTCGGCGACAGGTGTCTGGCAGGACCATCAGCTTTCGTGGCATATAAACCGACTAGAGATGATGGCGGTATTTCAGGCTCTCAAATACTTCCTGCCAGACCTGAGAGGCCATCATGTGCTTGTCCGCACAGACAACACATCGGTGGTCTCTTACATCAACCACCAAGGGGGTCTGAGGTCCCGATTATTATGCAAACTGGCTCATCAGATCCTCCTATGGGCCCAGGGGAAATTACTGTCACTCAGGGCAGTTTATATTCCAGGGTGTTTGAATGTGGGAGCAGATATCCTGTCAAGGCAGGGGCTGAGGCCCGGGGAGTGGAGACTTCACCCCGAGGTGGTGGAGCTCCTATGGGAGAACTATGGTCAAGCTCAGGTAGATCTTTTCGCATCTTACGATACAACCCATTGTCAGCTTTGGTTCTCCCTCACATATCCAGCTCCTCTCGGACTGGACGCTATGGTACAGGTGTGGCCGATGCTGCACCTGTACGCATTCCCCCCGATATCATTGCTTCCGGGATCGCCAAGAAGGGGCTCATCTACTATTAGTAGCCCCGCACTGGCCGACCCGAGTGTGGTTCTCGGACCTAGTGTCCCTCCTTCACGGCTCTCCCATGGAGATTCCTGTCAGAAGGGACTTGTTATCTCAAGCAGGGGGCACGATATTTCACCCTCGCCCGGAGTTGTGGAAACTGTGGGCTTGGCCTCTGAGGGGGCCCAGCTCTTAGAATCTGGTCTCTCGACTGAGGTCGTTGAGACCATCCTTCAATCCAGAGCTCCTTCCACGAGGAAACTATATTCATTGAAATGGAAACTGTTCTCTACATGGTGTGGAGAACGCTTTTTAAATCCTGTTAACTGCCCGGTTGGTACAGTTCTCGATTTCCTTCAAGACCGTTTCTCTGCTGGATTATCTCCCTCCACCTTAAAGGTGTACGTAGCGGCTATATCTGCTTATCGCTCCCCTCTGGGGGCTTCTTCTCTTGGGAGAGATCCTCTTATTATTCGTTTTCTTCGTGGTACATTGAGGCTGAGGCCTGCACTGCACTCTAGAGCACCGGCTTGGGATTTGGCCATTGTACTTGAGGGTCTGGCCCTGGCTCCCTTCGAGCCTATTGAAGAGGTTTCAGAGAAATTCCTTACACTAAAAACTCTATTTCTTCTCGCTATTTCTTCTATCAAGAGAATTGGAGATCTGCAAGCCTTGTCGGTGGCTCCTTCATGTCTGGAATTTGCACCTGGTATGGTGAAAGCATTTTTACACCCTAGGCCGGGTTACATTCCTAAGGTCCCCGCTAATGTGGGGGGCCCTATTGTGCTGCAGGCTTTTTGCCCTCCACCTTTCAATACCCCAGATCAGGAAAGTCTCAATCTGTTATGTCCCGTTAGGGCTTTGGATGCCTACGTTCACAGAGCTGCCCTGTGGCGTAGATCAGAGCAGTTATTTGTCTGCTTCGGTTCAACCAAGAAAGTTTGCCCGGCATCGAGACAGGTAATGAGCAAGTGGGTAGTTGAGGCTATCTCACTTGCTTATGAAGCGGCCGGACAGCCTTCACCTATGGCTGTCCGCGCCCATTCTACTAGGAGTATGGCTGCCTCTAAGGCTTTAATTTCGGGGGTTTCCCTTCAGGACGTTTATAATGCGGCAGGCTGGTCCTCACCGCATACATTTGTCAGATTTTATGACCTAGGCCTCTCCACTCCCGGGGCTAGGCTGCTTGTTTCTTAGTGTGCGCAAGGACTCCACACAGAACGGGCATTTCTCATTATGGCGTAGTGGATATGGGGTTCCCACCGCGTCTCAACGCAGCTCGAGTTCCCTTGAAAGGGAACGTCTCAGGTTACATATGTAACCCTGGTTCCCTGAGAGGGAACGAGACGCTGCGTTCTCCTGCCATACTTCCTGCATGCCCTGATCGACTTGCTTCAGGCCTTTTCAGAAGCTGTCGCGGTCTGTTTTCTGGTGTGCTTTATAGCTTCCTGGTCTATGACGTCACCCGCCTATGACGTCTCGCTCTTCCATTGGACTGATTATACACGTGCTTCACGACGCAATCACGCAGAGCGTTCCCACCGCGTCTCAACGCAGCGTCTCGTTCCCTCTCAGGGAACCAGGGTTACATACGTAACCTGAGACGTTTTCTAATGGCTGCTGAAAATTAAAAAATGTATGATATTTCACAATATTACTGTTTTAACTATATTGGTCAAATAAATGAGCCTTGGTGAGCATAAGAGACCTCTTTCAAAAGCATTCAAATATTTTACCAACCCCAAACATTTGATCTGTAGTGCACTTCAAATCAAAAGTGATCAAAACTCGTGAAAATATCATACTTACTTTGAAGGAGGTATCTTTTTAACCACCTAACAACCAACTAAAACACCCTAACAACCACCAAGAACAGCAGTGTGTTAAGAACAGCTCAGAAGACTTTATCAACAATCTAGCGTCAATGCATGCTAGTTTTGCATGAACATTCACATTTTCTACAGTAAAGAAAAAAAACAGTGCATTTCCACACAATTCCCTCTGAGAAATATATTTTTTGTGATTTCAGGGTATCTGGGTTCCTGAGGGTGAGACTGTGAAGATTCCTGTGGCCATAAAGATCTTGAATGAGGCGACCGGCCCCAAAGCCAATGTAGAGTTCATGGATGTGAGTGTCACTCTGTTGCAAGGCTTGCCGCTGTAGTTTGTGTAATTCCACTAAGCGAATATTCAGCTCTTTAGTAGTTCAAAAGGAAAAATGTATGTAAACCTTGAAACATCCTCTTAGATGATGCAAGGACTATGAAACACTTACCAAAGGCCCTTACACACACGTTGAGTGCAATCTAAAACAGGTTATTTCTGCTTATTTGCATGTAGAAGCCAGTCCTTTTTCATGCATTGTTAGTAATGCATGTGTTTGTCTTCAGTAAGATATTTGAGCATATGTGCATGCATTAAAGCGTCCTCTCCATGACTCCCCCACGTAAGGTATTTCCCACAATTCATCAGTGTTAATGGGCATTTCACTTACAGAATATTCTTAGGGGTTTGTAGATGAACAGATCCACTCGTACTGCGCTTCAACAACAGAAGCACGTGAAGGCGGATCAGACGTGTATACGCTGGCCTCCACTGTTGATTGGACGGGCACGCAATCATCTCAGCAGCTGGAGAATAGCAGGAGTGTGAATGCTCATTATATAACTGTCAAGTGTGTCATTTTATGTAGTGCTCAGATAATGGGTTTGTGTGTGTGTTTGTGGATGTTGGATGTGTGTGTTACACACTATTTTATTTTTTTCAAAATGTTCAAACAAACATAAGTGGATCCCTCCAAGGCCTGAAATCATTTTAATGGCTAAGGTATATTTTATTGCAGTAATATAACCTTATGGCCCGAGGTTTGGATATTATTTCTGAATTATCCCTTCAGCTGTTTGTGGAAATTATATGTATTTTTTATGTTCTGCATTTTCTTAGTCCCTGATGCTTTTATACTCTGTGCCATCTTTTGTTTGGACCACAGGTTAAATATGTTGGATATAAACTGGAATTTGGTTCATAAATGTGCTCTCGTTTAGTAAGATGCTTCACGCATTTCTTATTTTTGACTAGATTTACTTAATCACACTGCACTGAAGCACAGTAACTGAAATAGACAAGCATAAAGATTTTGTTAAATTTTGTAGATGCTCATCTTCAGCATGCAAGTGTGCAGTGTTAGTGATTTATGGGTAATAAGTCTACCTTGTAAATCCTCAAGCTTACGCAAGTGTCGTGAAACAAAGCGAGTAAATCCAACACTAATTTTGCAGACTACACTCATTGCAGCAGACTATAACTATGGGGCTGTTTCACTTATGAATCTCAGTGGGACGTCATGTGTGTGTGTTTCAACATGCATGAGAAGTGCTTCAGAACAAATCTTTAATACATTTTCTTTGCTAAAGCTGTTTGTAACACGTATGCACTTCTGTTTTTTTGTAATTGAAACATGGTCTCATTTGTCAAATATAAGACACTGTCTTTCAGTCTCACATCATATTTGTAGCCCAATATGGCATGCACTGTTTATCTTGCTTCAGAACATGCCATCTTTTAGCAGATAATTTATTGTTGGTATGAGCTGTGCAACAATAAAGCACACTACTGTTTAAAAGTGTGTGGGGTCAGTAAGATTTAGCAAGGACACATTGATCCAAAGTGACAGTAAATACATTTATAATGTTACAAAAGATTTCCATTTAAATAAATGCTGCTTTCACAACAGATAATAAGGTAGCACAGCTGTTTTCAACATTGATAATAAGGTTTTTTTCTTGAGCATCAGCATATTATAATGATTTCTGCTTTGTAATCACAGAAATTAATTACATTTTAAAGCAGTAAAATAGAGTTATTTGTAACTGTATTTATATTTCACAATATTACTGCTTTTACTGCTGTTTTAAATGTAGCCGTGGTGGATATTAGAGACTTATTTCAAAAACGTAATTTTTAAATTATTTTTTTAAATATTCCCCCAAACTTTTGAACTGTAATATTTATACTGCCGTTCAAAAGTTTGGGATTGGTAAGATTTTTTTATGTTTTTGAAAGAAGTTTCTTATGCTTACCCAGGCTGCATTTAGTTAACCAAAAATACAGTAAAAACTGTAATATTTTGAAATATTATAATAATTGAATTGAAATTGAATGAAAACTGGTGTGTAAAAAAACAATTCAGGAATCTTTGATGAATAGAAACTTCAGAAGTACCGCATTTATCTTGAATAGAGTAACATACAATACCGTTCAAAAGTTTGGGGTCAGTAAGATTTTTTTGGGAAAGAAATTAAGACTTTTATACAGCAAGGATGCATTAAATTGATCAAAAGTGACAGTAAAGACATTTATAATGTTACAAAAGATTTCTATTTCAGATGAATGCTGTTCTTTAGAACTTGCTATTCATCAAAGAATCCGATTTTCAGAATCTGATTTTCCGACACAGGAATAAATTACATTTTAAAATATATTCAAATAGAAAACAGTTATTTTAAACTATAATAATATTTCACAATTGTACAGTTTTTTTTCTGTAGTTTGGATCAAATAAATGCAGCCTTGGTGAGCAGAAAAGACTTCTTTTAAAAACATAAAAAAATCTACCGATCCCAAACTTTTCAACAGTGTCTGTGTGTGTGTATATATATATATATATATATACTAAAAGCTATAAGAACTAGCTGTGTTTACTTAATAAAAGAACAGTTCAAGATCCCCACCTTACATGCTGTAAAATCTGACATTTAATCCACTCTTTGTGATTGATCGATTATGGATTCCAGTGCTCTGAGTCGCTTTTTTTTTTTCCCTCCAGGAGGCTCTGATCATGGCCAGCATGGAGCATCCTCACTTGGTGCGGTTATTGGGTGTGTGTCTGAGCCCAACCATTCAGCTGGTCACTCAGCTCATGCCCCACGGCTGTCTGCTGGACTACGTGCACGAGCACAAAGACAACATCGGCTCCCAGTTACTGCTTAACTGGTGTGTTCAGATCGCCAAGGTAAGACACCCCAAATCCTGATTGAACCAGAGATTTAGAAATCTAGTTAAATGCAACATTAGTTGAGACCACTCTTATTTATCTTATATTTTTATATAAGATAAATTGATATGCCATTGATATGGCTCATGTTTTTATTCAGAAGAACTAATAATTTGTACATATTAAATTCTTAAAGTGGAAAGAAATAACTTACTGTATGTTTAAAGTAAAAGTAATTTTTTTTTTGTCTGCTCTCTGAATTAACATTACGTTATATTAAAACACTGTTCAGATCTTCGCTCAATCTCTCTTCCTCCCAGTCATGCAGCGATCATTTTGCCATATTTCTTTGATATTGGACCCCCAACCCTGTCTGCTGTCTGTACCACTCTGTTTATCTTTCTCCCACACCAATGGTGGTCATATTTTCTCCTCTCGTTGTCTCCCAGACTGGGATTGCATGTGAATGATCTCAGAGCAGCAGCACCTCAAAGGCTGCTGGGATAGATAAGCAGCGTACAGCACGCTCTGTCTGATCTGAGCTCACAGTTGTATCTGTGAGCTTTGCTTTTTGTCACTCGAAACAAAACCTCTGACACCTCTGAGATGCAGAACTGTGTGTGTGTGGGAGGGGGGGTTAAAACAATGATTTAAGCAGAACAGTAACAGAGCTATTTCAGGAATTATTGTTTACAAAATATTCTTAAAAGGAAAAGAAAAAAGGTGTCTTGAATATGAGTGCATCGGGTCTATCTATCTGTCTGTCTGTCTGTCTGTCTGTCTGTCTGTCTGTCTGTCTGTCTGTCTGTCTAAAAAATTATGAGATGGGAGGAAAAATTATTTAACAATGCTTTTGTGTTCTCTCGCAAATGTTTTGCGTTTCCCCAAGAAATGTTGCTGTCACTCGCAAACCACATTGGGTTTTTATTTTTCCTCCCATCTCATTTTTAATTTTTCAACCACCATGTCCCCCTCATACTAGTAGTATGCGAAAAATGCGGTTTTAAATTCAGCAAGCATTTCAGTTGAATGAATGATTCAATGACTCACTCTTAAACTTGTTTGGTTCCTGAATTAATCTTTTTTTTATTTATTTTTTAAGAAACGTTTGTGAATGATTCATGACTCACTCAAACAGTCAGCCCTTTGTCACCACCTACTTGGGTAACATGCAGAAATGGTTACTGAAAAACAATTAATTATAAATATAGTATTTTTTTTTTATTTTTTTTTTACAATACATACATTCTCTAATGCATACAAATAAACATTATAACCAATAGAAATGA
Source organism: Gila orcuttii (assembly GCA_026230005.1). Lineage (NCBI taxonomy): Eukaryota > Metazoa > Chordata > Actinopteri > Cypriniformes > Leuciscidae > Gila > Gila orcuttii. The sequence continues at coordinate 42,171,409 of JAPDVR010000007.1, read as the reverse complement.
ATGTCCATGTTAGCAACTGCTGGTGTGAGTTTAGCTTTGTATTGTACAGATGAACAGACAAAAGCCAGATTCAATTGTTTAAATGAATCTCATGCATTTAAATCATAGTTTAAGAGGGCTAGTTGGTATTCTGGTGTTTGGTTGCTGTACTCACATGACTACTTTAGAAGCTTTCCAAATCAGCCATGCAGAATAAAGATTTTAGGCACAATACTTTTGAGAAATGTTAACCTGAAGTGATACAACCAGAGGTTATTATTTATGTATTAGGCTCACCTTATGATAGTCTTTCTAAGAGCGGCCTGCAATGTGGGAGTAAAATCAGACTGTCTGACCTGTTCTTTTCAATATAAAACGAGCAAAACGAGCCAAGGCTTTAGAAATGTCATCTCATATACTCGTAGTGTTAAATTACTGGCTTCAGAATAATACCCTAAACCAACCTTTCACCGATACATTATACAAAGATATAGAGATACATTTCAGTTAGCCAATTCCTTGGACATATACAGTATATTAAGCCCTATTGCAAACAACTGTGGTGATTGTGGATGTGGTTCATCTTTATCAGTGAAACAGGGCTTTGTTGTTTCTGAAACTGTTTGTTTTACATACCTTTTATTTGAATCCATTGCACAAAGTTGGCCAGTTACTATATACCAACTCATTTTGAGAAGAAAAAAATATTTTTTTACTTATGTTTTGTTGTGGACCATGCATTATTGATGAAGCAAACCCGTGGTATATGCATTATTTACAAGTACCTTATTACAGACATAGAGTGTGTTGTTTTTGCAATACCCTCTTCATGCTGCTTCTCTGACATTTACACTCATACTCAAACACTGTGTGTGTGTGTGTGTGTGTGTGTGTGTGTGTGTGTGTGTGTGTGTGTGTGTGTGTGTGTGTGTGTGTGTGTGTGTGTGTGTGTGTGTGTTAGGCCACCTGGCTATGAGGAGCTTCTTCTAATGAGGCCAGAGGAAAAGAAAAAACGTCAAATAAACAGAGAAAGGACAATCAGGTTTGAGAGATAGTTGTGTAGTTATATATATGATAACAAGAACGGACTCAGTTGTTTTTGGAGACAGTGATGAATTGCCCATTGTCCTTGTGACAATTCTTCAAGTACTTCTTCTTGCAGCGCACAAGACAAGTGCCATCTTCTTTATACGTATAATGCAAGCCATTCTGACAGTCATTGAACAGATTGTACAAACTTCAGTGTCAGGCAAGTAGTTCACATTTGTACTTGCCCTGCAAACATTTTCACTTGCCCCACCACAAAAGAATGGTCAATTTTTATTTTTAGCAATGCATTTTTTTTATTTATATATCTTTACAAAAAAAATTGTTAGTTAAAATAATATTTTTATACTTTTTCCTTTATGGAAATTAAATAAAAGATTTTTAAGTATTTTGGTGGATTTTTTTTTTCTTTGCAAAGAAACAACAACAACAGTTTGATGGTTTCAAGACCAAGCATTTAAAAATTTGTAAGGCATTAAAAAATGGATGTACAAAATCAGCTAGACTGAATCTCTCTCACACTGACCTCGGGTCAGCTGGCCATCCTTATTGTTGAGCCCTGCAGAGTTATGACTACTGGAACTGGACAAAGCAATTGTTCTTCTGGAGAGGGTACTGTAATGTACCACAAAAAAAAAAAAAGAAAGAAAAAGAGTGAAAGAGAACATGAAGAAAAATTGAACGGAAAGCGTTTTTTAACAAGTACCATTCAAAGAGACAGAACATGGCAAAGTGTCCTAGAGACTACAAGCCTATTTTTGTGTGTGTGGGGGGGAGGGGATACACTTCATGCAATAGATTATTAATGAAATAATCAGGCATGAAAGGAATTTTAATAAGTAGATTAATAAATGAATAATGCAATGAGATAAGATTGACCAGAGGTGCACTAAACCAGCATTTGCACTTCCTTATTTCCTTCACATTTCAAGTGTGCTCTGTTAATGAATTGGACGTATGTGTGGAACAGAATAGGTGTGATCAAGTGTAGATGCTTTAAAAACTGAAGAGCCAACATAAGCCTGACGTGTGAAGGTTAAACTTTGATGCCCTGTGAGATCACCAGAGCCCCCTAGTAGTACTTTTTATTAAAGAAAAGGTGAGGCACTGGTGTGTGTGTGTGTGTGTGTGTGTGTGTGTGTGTGTGTGTGTGTGTGTGTGTGTGTGTGTGTGTGTGTGTGTGTGTGTGTGTGTGTGTGTGTGTGTGTGTGTGTGTGTGTGTGTGTGTGTGTGTGTGTGTAAGAGAGAGAGAGAGACAAAAGCAATGATTTATTGTGACTTCTACTGACCATTTGCCGAAACCTTCATCCTTTTAGCGTGAGTATGTTTGTATAGTGGCAGTCTTTGTGAACAGTGTTGGTTAAGTTACTCAAAAAAAGTAATCCACTACAAATTACTACTTTAAAATTGTAATTTGATTGCATTACTGATTACTGCATGTAAAAAATAATCAGATTACTAATTACTTTAATTTCAAGTTACTTTGAAAACCTATTAAAACTACAAGAATACACTACAAAGTGAAACTCAGTTCTTTCCGTAATTTAGTATTGCAGACATCCCAAGTCTCCCGGAAGTTCTGGGAGTCTCCCGCATATTGATAGCGGTTCCCTGATTCCCGCAAATTAGTTAAAATCTCACGGAATCTAGAGCGAGCGAGCAAGAGCGCGTTTGCGAGACAGAAGAGACTGTGCTCCAAACCGTGTAGCGCGCGCACGGTGGAGAGTGAGAGAGCGAGAGACCTTGCGTGTGTGTGCGCCTCATGAAGTGCGTTCTCCAGTAATTCATTAAAGCGCATGCTCATTAACTGACGCAGCCGGCCAAACGTGATTAGAAATGCATTTTACAAAAAAAAAAATTCTTAACAATACATTTGTAACGCAAGCAACTTAATTTTATTGACATCAGTAACTTTAAACAAATTACAGAAATTTTAAATGTAATGAGTTACATTACTGCGTTATCACGAAAAGTAATTACAATACGCCATTTGTAACACGTTATACCCAACTCTGTTTGTGAACAGGTGAGATCTTCAAGTAAGGATTTTGTAGAGCACTACAAAACAGCCCCATCTCTCAAATTAACAGTGTGGAGCTGACAACCATCTGCAGCCATGCAAGACTGAAGTTTCCCTCAAATACTAATTGTGAGGCACTGCACCATAACATTTATGCAGTAATTACACATTTGGTCATTGTGTTTTGAATGTTTACCACTAGAGTCTATATTTTCCGAGTGGCATTTAAGAAAACAGCTTAGAGGTGTAATTGTTAAGGAAACAGACTGTGACACACAGAAAGTGACAGCACCGGCAAACAACAGAACACACAGCATGTAACAGCAGAATGTTCACACATGCATGCACACTCATTAAGACTGCATCCCATGAAATTCTTTTACAGCCCATTTTTCAGATGTTAAGCTTCATTTACATAGTCATTCTGGAGTCAGAGAGAGCTGATGTTTGTGCCTGCGTCTTTCGGGGACTACTGAGTTAACGGTCCTGCCGGCGACTGTCCATCAGTTTCCAGTTTATGTCCTATGGCAAGCCCCAAAGGGAAAAATACACATCACAGTAGTTTCAAGTAATTAGAAGTTTTAATTAGTCCATCCATTTCTAAAAGTTTGACCCATTTTGGTTAATTTGCAGACCGTTGCAAACAAAAATATGATAAAACAAAATAGTATGTAAATATATTTTAGGGGAGAGAGGTGTATATATTAAAAAAAAAGTCGCGAGATATAAAGTCGCAATTGTGATTTACAAAGTCAGAATTGTGAGAAATAAACTCGCAATTGTGAGAAATAAATTATTTTTTTTTCTCCCAATTGCATGTTTATATCTCACAATTCTGACTTTACAACATGCAATTGGGAGATATAAAGTCAGAATTGCGTGATATAAAGTCAGAATTATGAGATATAAATTCGCAATTGCGAGAAAAAAGTCAGAATTTCAATTTTATTTCTCGCAATTGTGAGTTTATATCTCGCAATTGCAAGTTTATATCTTGCAATTCTGATTTTATAACACACAATTGTGAGTTTATATCTCACAATTCTGAGAAATAAAGTCAGATGTAAACTCGTAATTGTGAGATAAAAAGTCGCAATTATTTTGTAAAAATTTGATTCTGTGGCGGAAACAAGCTTCCATAATATATAGAGAGAGCGATAAATAAAATTAATTATATAATGCTTAATTATGTAAAAAAAAAAATCTATATCCTCCAAAACACACCTGACATGGTTCTGCCAGTCGGAAGAGAACTGTATAATGGAAAGTGTAAATACACTCTGGGTAGACGGTGGTTTAAATTTTATTTCAAGTTATAGAGTTCTTATTAAGAACAATGATGACACTGATACAATCACAGGCCACAATTATCCCTTTTATCCTTTCATGGTTCATTTCATCTGAGGAAATTTTGGAATCCTCCCATTCTTCATGTTTGAAGCTAAGCCAATTGAATTTTCAATAGATGTAATTAAATTGACGCTTGATATTCAATGGTTTTAGTTGAGATGACAATTGTCTGGCTTCTAACTTGCTAATTATAATCTACGGATTGACCGTAGATAAAAATACGTGAAGATGTCTTGAAAGAACACCTTTCCTGAACAATGTAACCTAATTAGCTAAATAAAGCTGTAATTGTCATCCCGGTTAGCTCATACCTGAACCTATATCTCTCCGATTTGAATTAAACCTTTAAAAACATCCTCTGAGTCATGCAAACCCAAGACAAACAAACGGATGCAAAGCAATTTACTTTAAAGGCCATCCATACAGATCCTTTCCAATATTCATATATTTTGTCATTCTCCCACACACAATCATTCATCTCACATCATCTACCTCTTCTTCACTCTTTCTCAACCTTGCTTTTTTTATGCTGGGCTGCTGAAATTTTAAACAGTTAAGAGCGAGAGTAAGACAGCACAGGTGTCAGGGAACACTGAGGCTTTCTCAGCTCAGTAGACCTACAGACACCAGAGCGACTCGCCAGTGTTAGATGAAGTTAAAAGGGACACCAACAGTTTAGCAGGGGCTTCATTTTCAATTATCTGGATATCAAAACTGCCTGTCTAACAGAGCAGCTTTAATTGCTTTGACCTCTGTGAATCTGTCGGTTGTTTCTGTTGGGAACGAGGGGGGTATGGGGACCTGTCATTTGTCCCCAATTTCTATGAGCATGTCATGTGACGTGCAACCAAAAAAAACAACAAAAAAACAGCTGTAACTTTCTAAAGAGTTTTATTAAAGATATGCTAAAACTTCACAATCGAAGTTTGAGTGCTGTTTTTGTTGTGTTCTAAACCCAAGTAAGCTGCCTACGTATATATGCAGCGTTTATAGGCACACTCCGTGCATTCCGAAAGCTAGGGTAGAAACATAATTCTTATGGGTAGAAACAAGAGTCTTTTGCTTTGATTTAGCTTTGCATGTATTCTTGTCATGGTTATTATCATTAGCTAAAACTATTTAATACATTTTTGATAATTTAAATAAAATAAATTAAAAAACTAAACAAAAATTGGAATTGGTGCTTGGCAACTAAATGAAATAAGTTTAAGGGCAATAAAATGACTAACTGTAAATAAATAAAACCTAAAATTGAACTAAAACTTAATTAAAAATAAATGAATCCGTGAATGAAAATGAGCGAGAAGATTCAGACACTGCGCTGGAAGGGCTGCCACTTTTTTATAGTTTGTGTTTGCTGTGTAATAATCATTTGAAACTTAGCAAACTGGCAGCTCCAGTAGTAATGAAAAGATTTATATTGTAATCTGCCATGGAAAGTAGTATGTATAAACCTTAATTAAACAATTTAGTAATCAGCGGGCTCCATCTTCTGGTGAAGCAGCCACCCTCACAGTGCATTATGGGTATTCTATAGCCGTTGAGTGTACATCAGTTGTACACTCATTATTGTGGTACATCATGGGATTGAATGAGTGCACTCAATAGCATCCACTATGGTTTTGGACACCTCTACAAATGTGCCCTATTTAAGGGTATAGGAGGCGATTTCGAACACAGCCCTGGAATTGAATTGGTCACAGCTACTACAGGTGTCGAATTTTTATTGGAATGACAGGAAGAGAAAATTAAGCATAATTGCTTTTATCAGACTTAAAGAGCAATAGAGACATGTGAGTCATTAGCAAATGCAATCATCTAATCTGAATATAAACGGTTTTCCTCTTGCCGTTTCATCAAGGCCTCTGCAATTAGCTAGAGACGATAATGACGTGGATCGATTGTTGTGCTATTTCATCAGGTCAAGTTAGCCATATTTACCACAGGCGGCCATCTGTTATGCTGTAGCGTGTACAGAAAGAATGACTAGCCATGTGGCTGCGTGCAGAGAGTATCACGGACTGCTCACTGGCAGCTCGCGCGCAGACAGACAGCTGGGAGCACAGATGCACATTTGGAGCAGAAATGTCTGAGAAAATAGGAGAGGTTGTCTGAATTGCTGACTGACACTTAGCACTTGTCGGTTGGAATTGAGGTTTTCCACCAGGGCTAGTTTCATAAGGCACAGGATTTAAATTAGTTTTAGGTCAGCGCTTTAAACACTTATGGTGGAAATAAACTGATATACACACAGCCAATATTAGACCCCTAGAGACACCTGGACAAAGTCAATGATTAAAAGACTGGAGCTTAAAGGAGTACAAAAAAAGAAAAAATGTACTCACCCTCATGTTATTCCAACATGTATTTTCCTTCTTCTGTGTAATAAAAATGTAGATTTTACGCAAAATACTGCGTGATAACTGCTCTTTTACGTACACTCCATATGACTTCATATAAAATATAGCCTACATAAACATGACTAAGTATGTGATGATGAAACCATAAAGACTTGGAACGACATGGAAACAAGTAAATCATTTTTGGGCAAACTCTTTAATTGGCTTTAATTGTATCATATTTGTGAGAAGACAATCTTTTGTAATAACAATATTATTCTAGCTATAAAATTACAGACTATTGATTGCTCCTATGAAGCCTATAGGGATAAAACGGTTTTCCCCACTTTAGGATCGTCTTCATTTAGCTCTGACATACAGTACCTATCAGCCGTGATCTCACACCTTTCTCAAACACTCTTGTTTGTTTCTGGTTTCTCTGTATTTCTGGCTTGTGCAAGTGTAGTCCAAACCAGACATTTGCTGTCTGAAGGAGTTTTTGCTCTGAAACATAAAACACAAACACATTTGGCATAGCGTTTTAAGTTAAAGGAGCGTAGGAATGAATGTGTTGTGTCGCCTCAAGCAAAATGACTTTCCCCTTCTCTCATTTTTCTCATTTTTGAAGAAAATGCTTTTTGTTTGTTTGTTTTATTTTTCTTCCAGGCATGCGAACATCAGCAGAGCGCCATCCATACACAGAGTTTAGTGAAAGGCATTTCAGTTTATAATATAATAAACATGATACTAAACTTTGTGTATGGATGGCGCTCTGCTGATGTATATATATATATATATATTTTTTTTTTTTTTTAAGAAATTAATAACTATATTCAGCAAGGATGCATTAAATTGATCAAACGTGACAGTATAGACATTTATTATGTTGCAAAAGCTATCTCAGATAAATGCTGTTCTTTTGAACATTCTATTCAAATAATCCTGAAAAAAATGTACACAACTGTTTTCAACATTGATAATAATAATAAATGTTTATTGAGCATCAAATCATCATATAAAATAGATTCAAATAGAAAACAGTTATTTTAAATTATAAAAATATTTCACAATATTACTGTTTTTGCTGTATTTAGGATCAAATACATGAAGCCTTGGTGAGCAGAGGAGACTTCTTTTCAAACGTGTGTGTGTGTGTGTGTGTGTGTGTGTGTGTGTGTGTGTGTGTGTGTGTGTGTGTGTGTGTGTGTGTGTGTGTGTGTGTGTTTATATGTTATGTACATTTATAATTTAATTATTTTATTACAATATATTTATTTTTTAACTAATACTTTTATTCAGCAAGGATGAAGTAAATTGATTAAAAGTAACAGTAAAGATAGTACATTGATATAAAAAAAGTCTAATTCAAATCAGTTTTTTTTAACTGATAAAAATAAGAAATATTTCTTGAGCACCAAATCAGGATATTATGATTTTTGAAGGATCATGTGACACTAAAGACTGGAGTAATGATGCTGAAAATTACATTTTAAAATATATTAAAATAGACAACAGATAATTGTACTGTAATAATATTTTTATGTATTGCTGTTTGACTGTATTTTTGATCATTGAAATGCAGCCTTATTTTATTAATTTTTTTTATTAGATTTACTTGTATTTTACTTAATTGGCGGAAACCAAAAAGATTAATCACAGCAAATTGACAAGTTTATCACTACTAGGCATGTGACGGTATCAAATTTTCATGTTGCGATAATTGCTGGAGCTTTTATCAAGGTATATAATATTATCACGATATTGAAATAAGTTGAATTATTAGGCCCGTCGTCAATTATTCCTTACATATCGTATTACCGAATACCGGCACATGTCTAATCACTACAATATTAAATAACACTTAAGTCAACAAAATCTTCAGAAATTGTATAGATGATTGCACAAGCCATTGTAAAATAGCCAATATTCACACACCAGAGACAGTTCATTACATTTCCCAGAAGTCTTATGCTGCTGCCCTTATCATGGCTGCCACAGAGGTTTACTCATTGTTGCAATGGAGCCAGACCAGCCTCAGAGGAAAGGCATGAACAACCCCTTTTCCTGAAAAAAATACTCAGGAAAAAAACCGGCCCCCAGCGCCAAACCCAACCTGCAATATTGATTTGCAAGACCTGCGCCTAACAGACACTAGAGGACAGAGCTGTGTTTTGAGGAGCAGACAGGTGTGTATAATTTACTGTGGCCAGACCTCGCTCTGAATCTCTTAAACAATTATTCAGGCCAGGTAAAAAAAAAAAAAAAAAAAGGGGGAGAAAAAGACAAAAATGGGGCAGAAGTCAATGTTGTCAGAAAGGAAATGGGTGGCGGTGCCAATGAACTATCTGAGAACATACCTAGAGTAAATGAATCACCCAATGAGTGTTAAGCTCTTCTTTGTGCCCTGGTGTAATGCCACATGAGGCAAAGGACGACTGCATAATCTTACAGCAGATGCATTCACACTGGATTGAGTTGTTTGATTTAAAGGGATAGTTCACCAAAAATGAAAATTATGGGGACATTTGCTCACCCGCATGTCATTTCAAAGATATATGATTCTATATGATTTGCACACATACATTGGTGAGGTGTGAGGCCTGTCTGTAGGTTATAGTCTCTCTCTCTCTCTCTCTCTCTCTCTCTCTCTCTCTCTCTCTCTCTCTCTCTCTCTCTCTCTCTCTCTCTCTCTCTCTCTCTCTCTCTCTCTCTCTCTCTCTCTCTCTCTCTATCTTTGCACCAACTGTGTTTCATCTAAGACGTCATATCTCTCACATGGTTCATCTCTATGTAATTAAAAACCTTTCCATTATGTAAAGTATAAACCGTCAAGAGCTCTTTATGATGATGGTTACTAAAGATTTAATATTGAATTATAGATGTCATTTGAAGCCTATTCAGTCATCAGTCTTTTTTCTCACTCCCAGTGTGATTCCCCGGGAACATGTCTTTATCCCACTGAATGGTTAATGTGTTGCCAGGCATCCGTTACAGCTTAAAGAGACGCATCCAGGCCAACAAATTGAGCAGTAAATTGGTGGATATGAGGTTCAATTAACAGCAACAAGTCATGTGAAGAGAGTGACAGCATTCTAGAGAGAGAGAGGGAGTGCATTTGTCACCATCACTCATTTTTTCTTAAAAGTTAAAGTCTGAAGAATGGAAGTTACTCTTAACCTAAATACATTCCTCTCCATTTTGGATGGCGTTTTTATTGTATTTTATATATTTTTCTAAATATTTTTTTTTTTTTATATATTTACATTTTCTTCTGAAATATACATATGTTTTCATAGTACCTGTTATAGTTGGTCTTGGGAAGCTTTTAAAGAGATAGTTCACCCAAAAATGAAAATTATGTCGTCATTTATACTCACCCTCATGTTGTTCTAAACCTGTATAACTTTCTTCTGTGGAACATAAAAGATGTTTTGAATAATGTCTTTTTTTTTGTCCAAAGTAGTTTGGACCTCAACATTCTTCAAAATATCCATAGCAGGTTTGAAATGACGTGGGTGTAAACGATGACAGAGTTTTTAGGTGAACTATCTCTTGTGGTAAAATATGGTATGGAGGAAAACAACATTATTCCGTTTCCACTAATAACTCCAATGTGTGATTTTAACGATTGTAGGTCACAGCAGAGGACAAATAAGATTGTGTGTTTTGGGTGGGGGTGATGCCCCCTCTCCCCTATTGTGCCCCTCACACTGTGACATTAATGAATTTGGCCCCCCACCCCCATGGCCTCCACAGGTCTCCAGGTCTCCAGGTCTTACCTGATTGAGAGGAGCACGTAGGTCTTGCTCCTCCCTCACGCCGAGCACATTACCAAGCCCATCTGGTGCCCCGTGCCCCATGCCAAGTACAGCCCAGTCCGTCAGGACAAGGTCATGTGTTGCATATGTTCTGGCACACCATTTCCCTCCCCAAAGGCCCAACACCTGAGATCAGAACCATGCGCTGATGAAGCCAACTAGAGGCATTACTAGAGGTAATTTTACTAGAGAGATCGCTGGTAACAGTGATCAAGGACTAGTACATGCATAAAAAATAACTATGTATTTGTAGCATAATACTAGTATACTATAATTATAGACCAAAAAATGTATTGAGTAGAATTCACCTATATTTTCTCATTAAAAAAACATATCTATACCTTAAATCAGGGTTTCTCATTCTTTTTGTCTTCTTTACTGGGTATCATTTAATATCTACAGAAATACATTCAAAAGTTTAGGGCAAGTAAGTTTTTTTGGTAACTCTTTAGATTCGGGAACACTATTCACTACTAAGTAATCTTGAGCATGCGTATTACTACAATATTGGCTGTTTATTAGTAGGCCTACTTATAAAGTACATATTAATGCCTTATTTTATAAATATACTCCCCATACATAAACATAGGCAACAGATCAACTTCCTTATTTTATTGAGGGGAAACTCCAAGTTAATAGTGAATACATGTTCCCTAATTAAAAGTGTTACCTTTTTTTATGTCATTTTTTTTTCACCATCATGTTTTTGAAGTGTTTTATGCCAACCAAAGCTTCATTCGTTTGTTCAAAAAAGTGAAATTTTCTCGTCTTAGGTGCCATCCTTGAGAAATCCTTCTAATATGCTGTTTTAGTGATAATTATTATTATTAATGTTGAAAACATTCATTTCGATTCTTTGATGGATAGAAAGTTCAAAAGAACAGCATTTATATATATATATATATATATATATATATATATATATATATATATATATATATATATATATTGTAACATTACAAATGTCTTTATTGTTACTTTTTTTCATTGAATGGATCTTTGCTGAATTAAAGAATCAATTTCTTAAAAAAAAAAGTGACCCCAAACTTCTCACCAGTAGTGTACTTTTAATAGTAGCTTCCTCTTACTTTAGCCTGAGCCTGTTTGCTAAGGTTTAGTCATTACATTTTTTTTATTTTATTTTTTGAAGTATCATATAATTATTAAATAAATTTAAATGATTTTTCTTTCTTTTTTTCATTATTCATTTATTTATAAGACCACTGCAGTAAATACTTATTCTGGCAAGTAATATTATAGACTTGCCAATAAATAAAGGCAATCCTATATTATGTACTAGCTGTTTTGTAACAGCTTCATTTCAGTCTCATCCAATCAAATTTTAAGAGCCGTTGGGACGCCACATACAGTATAATGCATGCAGGCCAAAATCAATTCATCAAGACGGCAAGTAAAAGCTGGGAACACTTACAGCTCACCACTTATGACATTAGAAAGACATTATAATGACAAGACTGTAGTATAATTTTCTTCATTATGTTGTTTCCATTGGCATCTAAGCTTTTAACACTGGATACACAAATGTACAGCTCTTTTTCATGCTTTTAAAACAGGCTGAACTGAAAGCAAGAATCAGAACTTTGAAAGTTTTTGTGTGAGTTTTTGTTAAAGAAAGCAGAATAGAAAAAAAGCATAGCACTTGCACTATGGCGACTCCAGAGTCTTGGCCGTAATGGATTAGCTATAAATAGGAATGACAGGTTAATGTTGATTCCATGATTTACAAAGCAGGTGTCAGTGATATGTTGAAGGATTTGATCAGAGTCCTGCCTCTCCTGCCTTATTCTTTTTCTGTCAGCGTCCAGCTCGGTTTCACTATGGCCCGGTTGTCCTTCTCCTGTCTAAGTTCCCTATTGGTATTCTGTCACTCTGAGCGCTGCTGAATGGGTAGTGAAGTGTGACGGACAGAAGCCAGGCTCTCACACACAAGGGCACATTTTCACACACATATACCCTCACCACTACAAACAAACACACGCACACCTCCAATTTCCTCTTTTTTTCCTCTCTTTCGCTCTTATTTTTATGAATTTGAATGCCCGAGAGTGAAATAATACATCATGCTCATCACTAAAAAAACCTTTTTGTTGTAGATTTACACCAGAAAGTCAGAATCATGTCAGTATTAATTAGCATGGCCTTGTATTTCTGCGTATACTATGTGCTGGAACTGCTCTTGGCAATTCAAAGTGTAGTTGTGTAAGAAATCAGTTCTAAAGGATCAGGTGACTTGTTTCAAGTTTATGTTTTCATGTCTTTTATTTAGAAATTCTCATAGTCATGGTTCCTGTTTGTCATGTGATTCATAGCCCTCATGTGATCATGTGACTTGTGCTTCTCATGCGTCATGTTCTGATTAGTTTATTGTGTTCATTTGCCCTTAGGTGTGTCTTGTTTAGTCATTAGTCTTGGTGTATAAATAGCCCTCATGTTCCCATTGTCTCTTGTCTAGCTTTCTTTAACAAATATCCACTGATGGCAAGTTGAAGGAGAATCCGTGTGCAGTTTATTGGAGTAAATGTGAAACCAATACAAAAATAAACAAACCTTTTAAAGTGTTTTTATACACCAAAAAAAACATAACGAAATATCTAGCTAAATATCTATCCATCCATTCATCCATCCATCCATATATGAGGAGGCAGAAATTATACATTCACATTGAGTTACACCTTCATTTTGTGTAACTGAATTCTGTCATTAACTGCTTACTCATGTCCCTCAACGTTTTTCCCCAATGACTGAAGGAGTTATTTTCTAAATTAAAAGCTGATCTTTTCCATGCAATGAAAATGCATGATGAACCCAAGCTTTCAATTTGCTCAAAAAAATTATATTAGGTTGGGTCAGGTGTAGGTAGATTTTATATAAGTTAAAAACTAAAAATAAGTGTATCGTGACATCCTTAATTTTATGCCTGGTATTTAAAAGAAATCATTGGGCAGCCTTAACCAACCCTGATTTGGTTTCATTTTATAAACACCACAACATGGCTATTTAATGCAGCACAACTGGCATCAACTCAGAGACACATGCTGTAAGACTCGTTCTTATGTTTCTACCCTTAATTTCTCTCTTGCATCTCTCTTTCTCTATGTACTGCTCCTCATTTCTTTGTTGCTGTGCTCTCTTTCTCTCTCTCTCTCTCTCTCTCTCTCTCTCTCTCTCTCTCTCTCTCTCTCTCTCTCTCTCTCTCTCTCTCTCTCTCTCTCTCTCTCTCTCTCTCTCTCTCTCTCTCTCTCTCTCTCTCTCTCTCTCTCTCTCTCTCTCACCACCTGTCATAATTTGGTACACCCCGTCCTCCTCCTCTCTGTGATTGCACCAGTAGTCTTCAGTGGCATGTTTACACAAACTACTTAAACAGGCCTCTCTTTTGTCAGCCATGTTGTGCTGCTCTGCTTTTAATTAGCCTTTTGTCTGTGCAGCATGCCGCTCTTTATTATTTTTTTCCTGTGCTTGTGCTGTGTTCTTTCCATACACTGGCTTGAAAATTGGTCACAGAGGGAGTGTACTGCCTGCCGTATGCAGCCTGTGTGTGTGTGTGAGAGAGAGATTCTTTAACCTCTATTAATGCACAGTCCAGGTGCTAGATAATAACATGCTTGACAGAGGAAAAAGAGACATCGTTTCTAATAAGCATTTCTTATTCCTCTATTCAGAAAGTAGTGGGGTCCCGGCTTTTGAAGTCTCAAATTGGGACACACAGGCTAGGGTGACCAGACATCCTCACTGGAGCTGTCGTTGGAACTATTTATTGCTGACATGTTTTCTAAACATTTTTCTCCATGGTTATCCACTGGTATTTAGAAGGAGATAATGTGAATGACAAGAAAGCTATTTTGTCATCTACACACTACTGGTCAAATTTTTTGAATAATTAATGTTTTTGAAAGAAGTCTCTTACTCATCAAGGCTGCATTTATTTGATCGAAAATACTGTAAAAAAAACTGTAATATTGTGAAATATTTTTAAAATATAAAATAACTGTTTTCTGTTTGAATATATTTTAAAATGTAATTTATTGCTGTGATGGCAAAGCAGAATTTTCAGCATCATTACTCCAGTCTTGAGTGCCACATTATCCTTCAATCATTCTAATATGTAGTGTACAGTATATTAGGCTATTAAAAAGCTGATAGAGTAATATTTTGTTAATCGTGATTCTTCTAAATCAAAGCTTTTTATAAAGTGCTGCAGTTTTAAAACGTAAATGGATAGTTCACCCACAAAATAAGTTTTAACTGTTTTTGCACATACAATGAAAGTCAATGCGGTACAAAACAACATTGGACCCTATTGACTTTCATTACATGGTGAGAAAAAAAGGTTTGGAATGACATGAGGGTGAGTAAATTATTTGAATGTTGTTGTTTTTTTTGTTGTTGAACTATCTCTTTAAATCTGATGCAGTTGGAATGCTGATGCTCTTGGTGTACTAAGATGTTTGATATGATCTCATCCTACATGACTACATTTTTGGACAGTGATTTGAATTGCCTGAAATAAGAAAGTTGTTAACTTTATCTACAAGGTCAAAGCCCCAATTTCTTCCTAAAAAGAGCCAGCTGGCATTATATAGGAATCACTAGTGTGATTGAAGTTATAATCGATAGACAAATCTCCCCTCCAATGTTATTGATTGTCATCTTTTTCCAAGCGACTGTGGTCTGCTGACAGGTCTGGAATTGATGGAATGGTTTTGTGGTGGTAACACTGTTCAGAAAGGACATTCAGAATACTGATGATGACACCCGCTAGACTTAACCTATTACACGGCTCCACGCTCTGCGCAGCTGAAATAGCAGAGACAGATTATTTGTCTCGGATGAGGAAAAGATGGCTGAGTCTAATCCCAGTCAGATGTGGTTACAGGTATAAGAGAAGATAAAGAGTGTGAATGTGGGTGAAGTGACAGAAGGACTGAATCACTTTCTCTGCGGTGGATCTTCACAGGTCATACTCAATCTTTACTCAGTGATTATTCCCAGTCTTATTTCACGAATCCTCCACAGAGACAGGAAACGCACTGAAGGCTTTAGAGAAGTTAGAGAAGTTCACATTACTGTAAAATGACAAACACTTAATAAGTGACAAACACAATTTAAATCCGTCTCTTAGGGAATGAAGGACATCATTCAAAAGGTCAAAAGCGAGTTGGGAAGGAAGTTAATTTAATCAGAGCAGTTTATGGGGGAAGCAGTATGGGCATAGAGATAGTAATCCAATAATGATGAAACAGGAGGATTTTTCATTCCTTTAAAGCTCTCATTTTGAAATATGATTACTAAACATGGAGACAAATCCTTTCTGAGTTTCCTTTGGTGAGTGCAAGAATGATCTTTCCATATTGAGGGTCTTCAGCAGGAGCCCATTGAGGGTTTGTGATGGTATTGTAGAGGAACCGTCAATCTGTTGGATCTAGACCTATTTTTTTATGGAAAAAATGTAAATAATGTGTTACAAAAACACAATATTAAGTTTAAATTAAGCATATGTAGAGCTATAAGTATACATATTTAATTGACCTCCTGCATTAAAATGTGTTTTTTAAAATGAATAACACAATTAGATAAGATGAACTGGGTATCAGTATGAATTTCACTATGCGATTTCGCAATTCAAAGAACAATGCAGCAGTGCTGTGTGTTGCTCTATGCACAATGTTTCTGCTGTTGCTTTGTTTGGAACTATTTTCCTTGGCCAAACAAAACTAGACAATTTGCAATATTGTGTGTAAAATGTAAATTACTCATTTTTATTGAACTGTTGTTTAAAAGTAATAGCACAGTTCAGAGTCCTGCACGGGTTCGGGTACCCAACGGGTGACCCGCAAATTTTGCTCAAACGGGTGAAAAATATCCAACTGTGTCGGATACGGATGCGGGTCGGGTCGGACACGGGGAAACGCGGGTCTAACAGTCACGTGCAAATGTAAAAATAAATGCATATTTTTAGGAACACATCTACAAAACTATGCCTGCCCTGTATTTCAAGTTGATAAAATATTTGTTTTTAGTTTATTTGAGCCCGCGCCCTCCCATGAGTCTCTAGGCCTAACGTTACATTCACTTTTAAAAAATCACAACCACTCGAACTGCTGCATGAGTCGTCTAGATGGATAGTGAGGAGTTGAAAAAAAAAATAGCTAGAGGAGATTATAAAGTTGTCGACAATACTTCATCGAAACTCAAGTCAAGTGTGTGGGAGAAATTTGGAGTCATCTCTGATGAAGAAAGCAACATTGTGAAAGGCTTTGCTGCATGCAAAACCTGCCTTAAAGTTTTCGTGTTCGATAGCCGAAAATATCAAACTTCGTCGCTGAGGAAGCACGCAGATACCTGCAGTAACAAACCGAACACCAGTTCTATCGAACAGTATCTTTTGTTACAGTACACTGTTGTTATTGTCTAATTTAAAACTGTTAAGTAGGCCTATGTGTGGTGTGAAATTGTCTGATGTGCTAGACGAAATTGCATTGTTTTGTGGTAACGTTAACCATGTTCTGTATAGGCTATCGGCTTTTTGACAGCTTCGGCTGTTGTCCTTGTCTTAAGGCAAGCCGCCAAAGGTAATACAAATTTGAAAAAAGTGTGTCTATAATGTGATTGGCTAAACTGATTTTATTTCGGGTGCGGGTCGGGTCTCGGTTCTATTTTAAGCGGGTCGGGTTGCGGATTTTAATTAGTGCTGCTGTCGGAAAACGGGTCGGATGCGGTTTTAAGCACTGCGGGTACGGGCGGGTACGGATTTACAAAATCGGACCCGTGCAGCTCTCTAGCACAGATAATCACACTCGCTGTTGCTGTTGGTCGGAATACCAACGTGACTGATCTATGGTCGAATCAGAGCTGTACCGATATTTGAAACATAATTTTTGTGATATTGTTGACATAGACTGTAGTATATTTAATGATCACTTGATACTGCAGCTCTAACGGATTCATTGAGTTGATTCAATGAACTCATGAGTACATGAGTCTTTTTGAATTATTAATTTAAAAAGTCATCAGACTCTCTGTATTTTTAAGCACTAAAAGTACTGATTCATAAGAGTCATTTGTTTGTAAATTGGACTGTTTACGCTTTATTTTACTGTGTATAGTAAACTACAACTTAGAAGAAAGAGGTATTCTTGCCAGTATTTTGTGAAACATGCTTTTTATCTTATCGCATTGTACTTGGACTGCAAACTCAAAATATTTAAAATATGACAAATATTTGCTCATTCAGCAGCGATGCCACAAAGCAGTGCATGCAGTAAACAAATGGTGCTTAGAGTAAAGAGATTGAGGCAAGCACCACTACAATGTAGTATATATAGTAAATACATTAAAATGGCACTAGATGTTATATTTTCTTATTATTATGTTATAGGCCCTCATTCAATTTTATTTGAAGACATCTGCTCTACACTGATACTTAGCAATTTATGGTGAATTATATTCACCCATGTTTTGTATAAGCATTGAATATGTATTGCACACTTTGTGAGCTCAGGTTCACTATGAAAGTGTTAATGTAGAATCCCCAGACTGAACAATATTTGAAAGGGGGTTGCCTATAACTGCTCAGCTCTTTCATAAAGTCACCTGTTCTCTCTTCCGGTTTTTTAACGGTCACGTATGCGACAATCTCTGTTGCTCTATCAGCACGTCCGCTGCATTAATGGACTGTGTGAGCCATTGATTTCTAATTACACTGAAGTCCACTCTGGGGATAAATATTGTGTGCCGCGGCCATCTTGTGTCTTATTGTAATCAGAGTGAGTATTGATTGACTGTCCAGGCTGCAGAAGTAATCTGTTTTAAATACACTGGGACCAGAGTGAATGGGGCAAAGCGGCCTATGCTCGGACTGTGGAATGGGTTTGGGTTTAGTCCTGTGAGAGATGTGGATCAACTGATAGGAACTGCAGTGCACTGCTCACTCACACTGAGGAAGAGAAACGCTGTGTAGCCTGTGTTTTTTGAAACATGGGGATAGGATATTTATGTTATCAGGCTTTTGGGTGAGAGAATTCGGCTCTGTTCCAAAAGGAAATTCCTCTTTTCTAAGGAAGATGGAATTATTTAACATGTTGCTAAATAATTACTTTCAAATAAAAAAAGTGTGTGCAGGTGCGCACGTGTGTGTGTGTGTGTGTGTGTGTGTGTGTGTGTGTGTGTGTGTGTGTGTGTGTGTGTGTGTGTGTGTGTGTGCGTGTGCGTGCGTGTGTGTGTGTGCGTGCGTGTGAGTGTGTGTGTGTCCTCTGCTTACAGCCAGGACTCAATGTCAATGAAAATAGTTCAAAATTTGTAAATGTAAAAAAGTGCATTCTATATGCTATGGATTGAACCTTTGTTTGGATGGCTCTAATATGAACATAAATAAGACATTCAGGGGGCCACTTTCATATTTTTTGACTAGGCAGTGATTTTCTCCCCCATGTGTCTTCCTTTTTATTTTCTAGTAACCTTCCTATACTCACTGAAGAAATAAAAACAGCTAAAGAGAAGGAAAATGTTTGATACAGACACATATATGTGATGTTTATATATGTATGTTTATTTATTTATATATATATATTTTTTTCATTTTCCTCCACAATCATTATTGTGTCTAAATATAATTATTTCCCTGCCGAAAGGATTTGAAAATTTGATAAGGTTATCATATGCTTTATGTCCAATTAAAACTCTTGAAAAGCCATGCCAGTGTGACTTAATTGCTTTTTTATGTGCTACAAGCAAGCACTTTCCTTGATTGCAGGTAAAGCCGTGCAGAAAGTCAAGATTATTTAGCCTGAAATGTACGTTTCCCTCCTCTCTACCTCAGCTCTGCAAACGCAAAGATAATTGGATTTTGATAGACGATTAATGTTAATGTAGGTTCATTAATATTTGAAAAGCTCTTAAGACCATGTCTTCCGTGAGACGTACCTGCAGTGTGTGCAGAGGAAGGAGGAAGGCAACAGAATGGCTGCCAGTCGTGGTATTTGATCTGATTGTCACTTCCTTTATAAATGTTATAATCAGTATACATTTTCAAATATGTTTTAGGAACTATGACACATTTTCAAGAAGAGCAAAAGTTCAAAAACAGCAAAAGGACATTCATTTGAAATAGAAAACTTTACTTTCAGTTTTAATCAATTTAATGCATCCTTGCATGAATAAAAGTATTCATTTATTTTTTTTAAATCTTACTGACCGGAAAAGTTTGAATGGTAGTGTATGTCTAGATGTGATACAGTCCTGTAATAAATGTTGTGCTGTGGGTGAGTATGGAGTGGAGGAAGTGATTTAATTTTTTCTTTCAGCAAGCACAGAGGGTGTAATCCCTATGCCATTACCTCAGATTACACTTGCTTGCTGGGGAAAGATTGCATACGCATGGCATAAAGAGATTTGTTTCCTCCTCCTTCACAGTTCTGCAGACATTTGTGTATTTTAAAGCATACCGATTAGCAATTCTCCCGTGACTCATAATGAACACCACTAAGGGCTTATTGTTTAATTGATCATATCCTACCAGTCCCATTCACAACATCCCCATCTGTGGCTTTACTAGGTTAGACCATCAATTATTACTGTCGGAAACGCACCAGGTCAGCCGGTGTTGGTTGAAGTTTTGAATGCAAAGACTGTCCTGAATGAATTATGTATATTTATAATGGATATGATATAATAATATGGCGCCATATTGGTTTTATGTCTTACGGATTTAATCACAATGCATAATGCCTTGGAAACCTGCCTCTATAGGCAGCTCACTTGGTTTTAGTAAAGAACATTTGTTTCATAATAGAAAAGAACTGTCATAATAAAACAGCTGTCTGAGCAACTTATTATTTTTTTGACTCTTGTTAGTAAAGCATCATCCTCTTTCCCCACTTAACCCAAACCTATTTGAATATGGTTGAAATAAAACCCTCTTTCCACTCCCAGACTGCTTTAGCCGGTCCACTTATGTATTCTTGACTCATCTTAAATTGGAGGATTTCTCTTTCAGAGCTGCTGCGTCATGTTAATAAGTACAGTGGGAAACACACTCTCAGATCTGAGTCTAGACTGTTGACATGCTACAAAGCAAGCCATTCTCATTCAGTATATGTTTTATGTGCCACTTTTTAGTTCCCAATTAGAACTGAGCTCTCACTTAGGTTTATAAACATGTTATTAACATCTGGGAAAATGAACAGAATATCCAGCAGATTTGGCTATAAAGTATATATAAATACTTTATATACTTTATATAAATATATTATATAATATATAAATATAAAAAGTTTACTGAAGTAGTCAGTGGATACAAGCAGTTCAGCAATAAGATGATAAGAAACGCCTGTGGAAATCTAAATGTCCAAATCTAAATATGGGTTTGCATTAGACCCTATTTAGCAAATTTTAAAAAAGTAAATAGTAAATATTAAGATAAAGTCAATGTCATTAAATGAGTGTGTTCAACTGGAATATAGAAGAACTCTGTACCCTGACTATTGTTTATCGTCCTCTAGTTTTATATTAGTAGCATACTTTTTTTTTCATTTATTCAGTTTAATTAACACTAAAACTATTAAAATAATTTTCGTTAATTGAAATAAAGCCAAAATAATATACATTTAATTAACTTAAAAGTTTTAGAAGTACTAAAATTACAAAAAGTAAAACTTATTATAAAAATAAAGCTACAAAAAGCACATAAAATAAATCATTAAAATATTAAAAATATATATATTAATAAATACGGCTGTATAATTATATATAAAGAATACTAAAATTACACTGATTCAGTTTGATGAAGCCTCGAGCTACAACTGGTACATTGTCATATACATGGGCAGTAGGGAAAATAACTATCCCAGTAGACTAAATTTACATCACTGTATATGTAATATTAAATTAATTTACTTAATCAGTAATCTGCTAACAAAGTACTTTAGTGCAAACATACACATACACAATATTATTGATTTGTTTTCAAGAAATGGTCAGGGTTTTTGCTTTATTATGTGCAAAAGAGACAAAAACTGTGAATGTGTTTCTTCAGAAATAATAAAAATATTGATATTTCTCTTCAATTCCCTATAAAAATGAATGCGTAACCAC
Source organism: Gila orcuttii (assembly GCA_026230005.1). Lineage (NCBI taxonomy): Eukaryota > Metazoa > Chordata > Actinopteri > Cypriniformes > Leuciscidae > Gila > Gila orcuttii. Next base: position 42,149,747 of record JAPDVR010000007.1, on the reverse strand, counting down.
AAGCTTCCCCCCTGCCCCAGTATATGATGCACTGCCAACTTGCAGGTGATGTACGAATTCCTCCTATGAATATATTCTCAAAGTTATTTGATATTAAAAGCGCTTGTATCCAGACTCTTCCTGTGATGACAGACACAGTCTTCTCATCTCAGAGAGCACCTGTGATGACCTACACTGGACCTCTCAAATTGTATTTCCCCACTTGTACAAGCTCCCTCTCACTATCTCGCTCTCTTTAAAACCAGTTTGCCACATGCTGTCCTTACCTCTTTACCAATCACATTAAGATTTAAATTTCTTCCAGCCACCAGCTCAAGGGCACTTGAAAGCCCCATTGGAGGGAAAAGTAGAGAGGCTGTTTTCTTGCGAAAGGCCTCCATGCTGCGGTTTGGATTTAAATCGATTACATGCATTGTTCGCTCCTCCAGAAAATTGATGTCTGGAGTTTTCATTGTTCTGCGATACACGGCCATGCCTGAGAAGAGACTCATTGCTTATCAATGTGAACAATCTCCAATAATAATTCTGTGGCTTTTTTTCTGGTGTAATCCCTCCACAAAGTGTCTTTGAAAAAAGTGACGGCAGAACAAACAAACAAACTTTGATTTTACTGCTAATGCCTTCTTCTTAATGCCGCCTTCTACATTTTTAGGATACAAACTCTTCATCATGATTAAACTAATGCAGAAGTATATGAACTTTAATAGCTTATGAGAGATAATGATGGTATCATCATCAATCTAAATGTGTATTTTGCAGTAATATATTGTAGTTTTGCAGTAGACCTTATTTAGCACATTTTAATAAGTAACTAATATACAATATTAAGTGAATATCATAAATTTAGATTGTTCAACTGAAATATAGAAGAACTCTATAACCCGATTATTGTGTATTGTCCTCTCATTTTTGGTAACTGAAATAAAGCCGAAATAAAATATAAATATTAGGAGTAATATTAATTACTGAAGTATTAAAGTATTAAAGTTACTAAAACTAAAACTTAAAATAGCTATATAGAATAAAAAAAATAATAATTACCAAATCACACAACAATTACTCAAATTAAAAATGAAATTAAAATAAAAATGAAAAATATATAAAAATAAAAGCTAATTCAAAATATTAATAAATGCTATAATACTATATAAATAATACTAAAATAACCTTAAATGAGTTTGATGAAAACACTTGAGAAACAACCAGCAACTTGTCATATATTTGAGCAGTATTTTAAGGGGAAAAAAACAATTCTGTCAGAATGAATTTATATGTTATATGTACAGTAATATTAGATAAAGTTACTTTACCAGTAATATACACAACATTATTCAATTGTCTAGCAGGAAAAGTCTTGTTTTTTTTTTTTTTTTTTTGCACTTGTGTAAGTGAATTTAATTAGCTTATAAGATGATATCATCACGCTTGTGATAGTGTTAGTGCTGATAATGATTTTGATTGTTAAGTCAAGTCAAATACATTTATTTATATAGCGCTTTTTTCAATACAGATTGTTTCAAAGCAGCTTTACAGACATAACAGGAAAATAATGCAAAAACTTTGTTTCCAGGAGAAAATAGCATCACAGTACAGCTTGTGATGTTCAGTGATGTTTAATTTTTTTTTTTTTTTTTTAAAGTTATTAATTTATATATATAGCCGCTCTGGAGTAAACCGTGATGTCATCGTCCAGCTCAGTTCAGTTCTTGTATAATAGTGTCAATGCAGGTAGATCAATATTATTGTTGAATATTAAATTAAATGTTAAATTTAATGTCCCCAACGTAGCAAGCCAAGCCAATGGCAATAAAGGTGGAAAAAGGCGACAGTGGCAAGGAACCTAAACTCCATCAGGAGGCAGAATGGAGAAAAAAACCTTGGGAGAATCCAGGCTCAGTCGGGGGGCCAGTTCTCCTCTGGTCAATGAACGAACAGTGTATGATTATGATTCAGGCAGCATTATAGGTCAGAAGTCAAATTGGTTTGGAACAATCAGAATATTATCCAGTTCCATCTTGTTTACAATCAGAGTCATGCGTTGTGGTAGTGTCTAGGTGTTGGTCCTCAATCTGGTTTGGATACGGAATGGATCCGGCTGACTATATAATGCGCTGTGGTCGTGTCTAGACGCAGGTCCTCCATCGGGTCTGGATACGGCCTGGATCCATCTGATTACAGTAAACCTCGGAATAAGCAGAAAGACTAACATTAGCGTTGATGCCATTCTTCTTATGATGTAATGAGTACATCGGGTGTTATAGGAAGTATTCCCGTTTCCGGCTGACCTAATTTATGCAGCCTAACAATCATTTAACTAATTTGAATAATAGGAATGTATAATTTTCTATGTGTATGCCAGGTTAAAGAAATGTGTTTTTAGTCTAGATTTAAACTGACAGAGTGTGTCTATATCCCTGACAATATTGGGAAGACTGAGTTAAGGTGCTAAATAGGAAAAGGATCTACTGCCCGCAGTCGATTTTGATATTCTAGGTATTATCAACTGGCCAGAGTTTTGAGATCGCAATACACGTGAAGGATTATAATGCGTTAAGAGCTCGCTCAAGTACTGGGGAGCTAAACCATTTAGTACTTTGTTAGTAAGCAGCAATATTTTAAAATGTATACGATGTTTAATAGGGAGCCAATGCAGTGTTGACAGAACCGGGTTAATATGGTCATACCTTCTGGTTCTGGTAAGAACTCTAGCTGCTGCATTTTGGACCAGCTGTAGTTTGTTTATTATGCACGCAGGGCAACCACCCATAAGAGCATTACAATAATCTAGCCTTGAGGTCATGAACTAACTGTTCTGCATTTTTCATTGAAAGCATATGTCGTAATTTAGATATATTTTTAAGATGGAAGAATGCGGTTTTACAGATGCTAGAAACGTGGCTTTCAAATGAAAGATTGGTATCAAAGAGCACACCCAGGTTCCTAACCGACGACGAAGACTTGACAGAGCAGCCATCAAGTGTTAGACAGTATTCTAGGTTAGTATGTGCGGAGGTTTTTGGTCCAATCATTAGAAACTCTGTTTTTTCAGAATTAAGTAATCGGAAATAACTTGCCATCCAAATTTTTATATCAGCTATGCATTCCGTTAATTACTTGAATTGACAAATTTCGTCGATTGTCACACAACAGTTAAATTATTGCCATATTAAATAAGTGTGTGTATGTGTGTTGATGCAGGGTATGATGTACTTGGAGGAGAGGAGACTTGTGCACAGGGATCTGGCGGCTCGGAACGTCCTAGTGAAGTCACCCAACCATATAAAGATCACTGACTTCGGCCTGGCTCGCCTTCTGGATGCAGATGAGAAGGAATACAACGCAGATGGTGGAAAAGTCAGTGTCACATGACTCCTACAAGACAAAGGGCATTTGCTGCACTCTTTGTCTATGGGTTTTAGAACACATCTCCTTATGGCAGGCTAATTAACAATGTTTAATAAGCCATACACCAACTACAAGACAGAAGATTATTGCTCTACACGCTTTCAAAGACTCATAGGTATAAGGGTCATGTTGGTGTGCACTTTACATGACTACCCGTAGACTAGTCAGGAAACACATCTAATGAAAGGTCGATTTCAAACCATTTCAAAATAAATTATAGTGGCTGGGAATAGTCTTGGCATGTAACTAAGTAATGTGTGCCTCTAATTTTCTGAGTGATCAAACTTACGGTTTTCACCTGGCGAGAAAATGGGCAAAGGAATTATGCTTTACATTGAACGAGAAAGCCAACACTCATTTAGCCTGCACACATATTTTGTTAAGTATGTATATACAGTATATATATATATATATTTTTTTTTTTTTTTGCCACAAATTCATCGACAAAATGTTTTACAGGTATTACGGAATGGCATATTTGTGCCTGTATTTTACATCTTTTAATCATATTTTTCATTAAGTGACAATGTCAATATAGCAAAATCAGCTTTTTACCTCAATAACCAACATACAAATACAGGTGGTAAAATATAAAGGCACATGATGATTCAGAGTCCATAAAACATGATCAGTACTCGTATATAGATGGTGCACAGGGTCATACATGCAAAGTCAACACACCACACTAACATAATATAATAAACAGTAACTAAATACAGAAAATGTATAACAAAACACCTTAATGTACATTACTAATAACAAAAATGAGAAGAAACTCAGCTGTTTATATTAAATATAATCATATGTGATGCGTCAGGCAAGGACTTCTTGGAATAGCCTTTTACCGTAAATTATATGGAAATATTTGGGTTTTACTTGCAAAACGCAGTAACATTACATACAGTATAATGTGACAGAACATGGGTTAAGGTGTTTACATGCCTGGTGAAATCGGGGTAATGGACAAAATCTAGCTGTGTCGATTGGTTCATTCTTAAGCCGTTTATGAGCTCACACCGATAAAGGAAAACGGTTTAATGCGTTTAACGTGCAGGTTAATGCACTTGATCTGATCTTATCCATCTGAATCTCCCTCTTGTTGCCATACTGGAATAGAGCATCCTGGGACTCGCTCTGCTCCGTTCAGCTTCAACCAGCTACCATTTTAAATCAGCCATGTTTGTTTTCCCACATAGGAGAAACTTTAAACCTCTTTAAACTCTTACGTTTTAGTGCAGTTTGATACCCAGCAGCTCTGCACACACATTTACCCCAACCTGTTTCTTATATTTCCCTTTAAAGCAAAAGATGAAAAGAATCAGATATCACTGATTATTCCATTTCTGAAATATTAACTTACCAGACCTAATAAATAATGCATGATACTGTGATAAGATTTCAGATAGCGGTGTAAGCTTTGAAGAAACTTTGTCAAGTTGCATAAATAAACAATAATTCAGTACTCGTTGTGCTCACTTGAACTTTATTACATTTTCATGTACTGTATCATTGTGTGTTTTTTTATTCAACACAAGCCGCTGAAATGTTACCTATTGTTTTGTCAGATGCCTATAAAGTGGATGGCCTTGGAGTGTATCCACTATAGGAAATTCACCCACCAGAGTGACGTATGGAGTTACGGTGAGATTAGCCTTAATTACAGTTACATGCCTCAGTAAAATGTAATTTATCTTATTTCAAGTTTAATTTCAAGTTTGTTCATGCAGCCAAACTCTGTATGAATTGGACAAAAACTGACCAAACAGTCCTAGCACACACCTACAAGCTTTTTAAATTGTTTATTTGTTTTATTTTCAGGAGTGACTATCTGGGAGCTGATGACATTTGGAGGAAAGCCGTACGATGGAATCCCTACCCGAGAGATCCCTGACCTGCTGGAGAAAGGAGAGAGGCTTCCTCAACCTCCTATCTGCACTATTGACGTCTACATGGTCATGGTCAAATGTAAGGGAGCTTAGCAAAAATTTTCATCCCATTTTTTTAGGGGGGGGGGGGGTTTAACTAGGGCTGTCAGCGTAACATATTAACGCATGTGATTAATTCAAAATAATGCGTTCAAATAATTAGCCTTAATGCGTTCAAATAATTTAACGCAAATAAGTTACTAAAGCACATGAAATTGCATCATTAACGTAATTTACATCACGCAGTTTGAAACTACATTTCTCAGTTGGATAAAGCAAACCAGTGTCTCGCTGGTAAAGTTTTGTTGGATAAGGATTGCGATCAAGGTAAAGACAATTGCCGTGACATACAGGAGTCAGGAGTCATACAGTAAGCATGCGTGAGTCTGTTATTGATGTGCTAACAAATTTAACCATGTATCTGCGCACTCGATGCACTGATCGCACATTGTATTTATGCACAGACACATTTCAGTACATTGTTTCCACACACATTCCTGATAATGTTATGATTTGTCAAGTGTATGTTGCTGTGTTTAGTAATTCTGAATGGATCCATTTACTGTTGAAGGCATATGAAGTCAGGTCAAGGCAGTTGGTTTTAGTTTAGTTTTTTTTGCCATCTCCATGTGGCCCTGTTCTGTATCGTAACTTTCTGTATCGTAACTTGACTTGTCTAAAATTTAAACAAGCTCTTTGCTGTTGCGCTGTACACATACTATACACTATGAATTCAAGTTTTCCTGTAATGATTTTTGACTGTTTGTTTGTTATTTGTTTGTTTTTTTATGGGTGCTTTGGTGTGCATAAATGTATGAATTATATGGACTTCTTATTTTGGTTATTTGGTGTCCTTTTGGAGTCTCCAAGTGTCCTTTTTTTGTAAAGACACCTAAATTTACCTTGAAAAAAGCTTGCAGAAATCAAGCGTAGCGTCAGTTCAGGCAGGTCACGTTAGTCAAGCTTGCATCAGCTGACTCTCAGCTGATCCACGTCTACCTATAGGAATGCCAAGCCTATCACTGTATACATATATAAGCTCCTTCAGTATTATCAGCAGCTATCGCGTTTCTCAGGAGTCCCTCCTCCATCCCCAGCTCCTCCTCTCGTCAGTCAGGATTTGGCATTCTGATTCCCCCTGAATCAGAATAAATTCTCGAATTATGCTGTACTTTAAAATCTTGAATTAATGATATCTTCAATACATTCATGTTGGTTCTTTTCTGTTTACCCTAAGCGGGGGTTATTGCTGCTCTCCTTGCTCTTATCCATGCTAGGCTGCATGGATGCGCAGGGAGTTCTCGCCCAGAACAGAACCATACCACCAATCCTAAATGTATGCTAATTGTCAATCGTATTTGACGATAGTGGTCCTGACAGAAACACAGTTTTGTAAGAAAAATTAACGTGTTAAACAAGATAAATGGTGTATGCTTAATTTCACGATAAGTGTGTGATTAATCGTGATTAAAAAACAATAATCTATTGGCAGCCCTAGTTTTAACACATTATGATAGAAGCAGGTCGGAGTTTACACTGTAGATCAATGGCCGTTGAATCTTGTAGTTGTACATAAGTAAACTGCTATATAATTATCAATAAGAGATTGTAGATTCCTAATTTATTTTTAAAAAAAGACATTTAAAAAAAATTAAAACTAGAGGAAAAAAATAATTACAGTTATGTGGTAATCAACAGCGTGTGGTCATTACCTTTTAAATGCATTGCTCACTGCATTGTTTATCCATTGTGGTCTACTTTGTTGACTGAAGTTGTGCTATGTGTGCCGCTCCAGGCTGGATGATAGATGCAGACAGCAGACCAAGATTTAAGGAGCTTGCAGCAGAGTTTTGCCGAATGGCAAGAGACCCACAACGTTACCTAGTCATCCAGGTAAGAGCTTTACAGCTCGGCACAAATGACCATGGTTGTGATGAGAGTCAAGGATCTTAAGTTCAGTTCAGTTTATTTATAAAGCACACTTAAAAACAACAGACTGTTGACCAGTGTGCTGTACAATAATACAATATATAACAGAAAAAATGATAAATAATACATGTAAGTATCATAAAAATGTTATTTCTCTGCATAATGCATAAATATCTCAAGCCTGATTCTCTCTGTGCCAGGGGGACGACCGCATGAAGCTGCCCAGCCCCAACGACAGTAAGTTCTTCCAAAGTCTGCTAGATGAGGAAGAACTGGAGGATTTGATGGATGCCGAGGAGTATTTGGTGCCACAAGCCTTCAGTATTCCTCCATTGGCATATACAACCAGATCACGCATGGACCCCAACAGAGTGAGTGTACTTACAGTTCGTACACTCACACACAGTGTCTTTAGGTACAGTAATTTAATAAACCATGCTCTGTCAAAGAATGAATGGGGGAAATTGAAATGCTCAATTTAGGCGACTCTAGTAAAGGAAGAATTTTCTAGAAAGAAAGAAATGAGAAGATTTTGGAGCACCAAATCAGCATATTAAATTATTTCTTTAGGAAAACTGGAATAATGGCTGCTTACAATTCATTAATAAACAGTTAGATAGGTGCTAGATAGGTTATTCAGTTAGATTATTCAGTTAGTTATTCAGTTAGTCACCTATTCAGTTAGATAGGTGCTGTAGCTGTATAACAGACTTGAATGAATAGACTAGCCCCAAAGGTGACTTTGGGTTGGGATCTGTCAGGGTTTAGTAGCTAAATCAGATTGTATTTTTATCGGTGCAATTGTGTGAACTCTTTTAAAATCATTGGACTGTCGTCATTTTAACTCTTTAAAGTTACTTTAAACTTTAAACTTCATCTGAATACTTTAAAACATGATAAGCCCTAGATATTTTTGGTAAAAAGTTGGTGGCACTCTTCAGGAAAATTGTATAGAAAATAGCATTTGAGTCAACAAATATTGAAATATTTTTACTAGGCAAAGGACAAGAGGTCATTTATGCATTGACATATACATCATGCATGCTACACCTTCAGATTTGGGTGTTTTGCACATATTTACATATTTTAGGATAGCTTTTACATTTTAATGCACTTTTAGTTCTCACTCATGAATCTCTATTTATTGCTTATCTGAGGCTGAATTGAGTTTTCAGATGAGTCTATCGTCTAACTGACGTTGACCTTGGGGTGGATGGATGCTCCCTTAGCCAATTAAGTGCCACCCACACGAGCATCTCAGAAATCCCGGCACACCATTCCTACACTGACAGATGCTATACTCTCCCAGAACGAACATGTCTGCCATTGAAATAAGGAATGCGATGACAACAAAAAAGGAAGTCTCGTTCATAGCACAAATAATTCCCCTTGTTGACGAAGGGTATTGAAATACTGAGATTCTTTATTTTCAGGTGCTAATTTGTCTAAGAAAGCAGCAGTGCTTTTGTGACTTGCATTAAGGTTTTCCTGTGGAGTGGGGGAGAAAAATAAAGTGGTCCTCACATTTGTGTGCCTATAATGGGCTCCATGCCTGGGCTTTCATTACAGTGGCATGCCAGTGTAAATAACTGGGTCCTCACTAAAGTGAAGAAGATGATATTTGCCCATTGACAGGAAGACCAGAGTGGGTATTTGCTCTGTATTAGTCAGCCATGAGCATGTTATTAACTGTTGGTGTGTACAGCGGCAATGGGAAAGGACAGCCAATTGGGATGCAGCTCGAACAGCTCTTAACTGTAACTTAGAAAGGCAAAATCTCAGGGTTCAATCATTCTTTACTAGGGACTTAGTGAGGGTGTGAGAGTGTGTGGGAGGGGTGGGTGTGATGAAATGTTTCCTCTTTTCTCCTGGACCGTGTTCGCTAACCATGTGTGCCATTTTGCATTCTAACTTGTGTTTTGTTTTTGTCTAACTGGGAGAGAAAAGAGAGTGAGCGGTATGAATATCAATGAGGGACATCAATCCTTCAGAGCCTCTTTGGAACATTACAGAAATCTTTCGCCTGCAGTTTGCCGTATAAACTGAGCATTGGGAAAACAAAACTCTGCCAAATAACCCAAACAGCGGATTGCAATATTAACTCAAATCCATCTCTACCCAAAATGTTGTGAAGTTTGAGCATAATGGAAAAAGCATTTTTGTGTATGTGTGTTTCAGCTCCGCCTTGGTCACGGATTTGTAAATGTTTAATGGGAAACTAGGAAAAAAGCTTATTTTTTTCAGGTTTGGCATAAACATTAACAACTACTTTATTCAACTTTAAAAAAAAAATGTGTTGGGAAATTCCTCAGACCATTGCAAGTACAGCTGTGTGGTATGATCGAATGTACCATGTGCTGGTAGACATCTGTGTATTTTAAATTGAAGTAAATATTGAAAAATATGTTTTTATTCATTATTAATTTATGTGTCAAGTAATTATATTTTGTTTATGTTTTTTTAAATATTTATATTTATTCCTTAGATATTGGAAATTTAATTAATCATTTATTGAATAATTATTCAATAAATTGAATAATTTATTTACAAGATTATCCAGTAATATGCTTTACAACTTATTTATTGAAATATAAACTTTCAGTGAATTCGCAGAAGAAAGTAACTACTGTGATGTATACAGTTACTGTGATATAAAATTACTCAATTCTTGATCGGGCATTTTAATGAGACTGCCTACCCCTTAAACGTGTATAGTTTACTCTCTATTTCCTCTTCTTCATACTAATACTCTGGCCTACAGCACCCTTCATTCACAGCAATGAGCTCCAGACTGCTCAAATAGCAGTGTGGGTGTGTGCTGGGGAAGACAGGATGGGAAAAGTTTTGTGCTTAGTGGGGAGGTGGAGGAAAGGAAAATAAGGAAACAGACATTGAATTCAGGACACAGACAGAGTTTCTCTGAGCAGACAGAACACCTGCAAACTTACTGCAGAGAGATCGCAGCATTAATAGAAAAGTACTCCCACATAACTAGGTATTACCATGGTTTTGTAATTGTATATATCACACTATAAATAAATACTGCTGATAACCATATAAATACCATAATGAATGAATATGGCATGGTATTATTCAGTACCATGGTATATATTAAAGTAACATGGTATTACCATAAGATACCGTAAAAACTTGTCCCGGGACTGCGTGTATTTATGCAACAGTTTTGCCAACACAAGTTCAGAGCGAGACTGAAAAACAAAGACAAGCAGATGGAGATAATCTGAGGATTAGGAATAAGAAAAAAAACAAATAGTTTAATTGTGATGTGATTTCTAATTGCATCAGGAGAGCTGTTCCTACACTCACGTCTGTTCATTCACTGTTGCCAAGTTTTCATTAAATCTCAAACTGTATTAATATTTGGAGACTCGTTAGTATAAAATATTTGCCTCTTGAAATGTTTAATTGTAAAGCAAACAGAAATAGATCAGTGCAGAGATACTAAAAGGCTTGTTTGTGTTTCTGCAGAACCAGTTCGCATACCAGGACGGCAGCTTCGGCATGGAGGAGATGATGGCCACAATCCCACGGGTCGTGGCTGTGTCCGCGGTCAGCCCGGGCTGTTCCGTTCAGAAGCAATCTATGGCCCAGCAGGGGGCCTCAGGGTCCTCTGAGGCATTTGAAGACAGCCGCTGTAATGGCACTCTCAGGAAGAAGGCTTCACCTAGGGCGAGCACTGGGGAGGACAGCAGTGGCCAGCGGTACAGTGCAGATCCAACTGTGATATTGTGTGAGCGTGGAGCCAGAGCTGAGACCAACCAGGATGGATACATGGGCGCTATGCAGGACAAAAAGCCCTCAGGTACTGGAGGTATAAACTGGAGTGAGCAGGAATGGCAGAGGAGATTGATCTAAAAGAGCTCACATAGAGATGTTACGCTTAATTCAAATTATTTATCCTGTGTCATTGGTATCCCTGGGTTGTCTTTGTTCAATGATTCACACTGTTCATTCTTTTGCCCAGTGGTTAGTGATTAATCCTCTGTAGAGTTCACTTTGTAAACTGAAAACCCTGGGTTACAGTTCTTGCATATTTACAAGGGTAATAACATTGCCTCAACAAATACAGCACAAAGTAACTGTTTGTTCATCTGTGTAAATTTCACCATATCCACTCTGGACATTTTAAAGGGATAGATCACGCATATATATATATATATATATATATATATATATATATATATATATATATTTTTTTTTTTTTTTTTTTTTTTTTTTCATTTACACACTCTCATGTCATTCCAAGTCTGTATCCCTGACTTTCATCTGTGGAACACAAAATAAAATAAAATAAAATTCATTTAAAAAAAAAAGAAAAAAACACTGAGACAATTCTTAAAATATGTTATTTGGTGTTCCACAGAATAAAGTCAGAATAGACCTTTAAAGGGTTAGTTCACCCCAAAATGAAAATTATCCCATAATTTACTCACTCTCAATCCATCCTAGATGTATATGACTTTATTCTTTCAGCCAAACAGAGTGGTAGTTATATTAAAAAATATACTGGCACATTTATTAAATCTACTTCAAAGTCCTAATTGCACTAAATTCTAATCCTGGCTTAATCTAACACATGTCTGTGAAACCAGGCCTAGGACTTGAGAGAGCATTCAATTGAGTCTGTGAAGAAAAACTGCTTAAATCAATGGTAGTCGACGTTATCCTTAGAACACTAGCTGGCACAATGTTGTCCACCTTTTCTCTTCTCACTGCTCTTTTCTTTTCTCTCGCAGATTATCTCAACCCCGTAGAGGAGAACCCCTTTGTCACCCTTCGCAGAAACGGAGAGGTCCACACTCTTGAGCGAGGTTACCACAGCACCTCCAACGGGCAGCCCAAGGTGGAGGATGAGTATGTCAATGACCCTCTGTACCTCAACACCTTCCATAACTCTGGGGAAAAGAGTCACGACGTTTTGAGGAAGAACGGGGTCCCTGTGGCACACACAGCAGTGGCAGCAGCAGTAGTAGCAGCAAATACTGTAACTTCCAACAGCCAAAATCTTTCCCAAACCATGCAACCGGCAGCACCCAGTGCCCACATCTCAACACAGCCACTGTACCAAGGCAAACAAAGCATTTCCACCCTCTCAGGCCACACCCTCCATACTGCCCATCCCGGACACACCCTCCACCCAGCACACACCCTCCATCCCGCTCACTCCGGGACCATCAAAGCCGACATAAAGCCCAAAAAGACATTTGACAATCCTGAGTACTGGCAGCACAGTCTTCCCCCCAAGGCAACTCTCCACAACCCAGAATATCTGCAGGACTGCAGCACACGCTTCTTCTATCGGCAAAACGGTCGGATCCGACCTGCCGTGGCCGAGAACCAGGAGTACCTGTCAGAGTATGCGCTAAAACCGGGCACCGTGTTGCCGCCGCCTCCTTACCGCCAGAGGAACACTGTTGTGTAGCAACAACGACCAAGACAAAGAAGGAAAGCTGGAGGTAAAGAGAGAGTCATAGTGTGTTCTCACTCTGGCTCTCACACCAGCATCCTGATCTCTCCGCTCTTCTCTGAACTGGATTTAACACCTAACACCCTAACAACCTGGAACTGATCCACTTGGGTGAGCTTGTCCTCCAGAGGCACATCAATCTGCTTGTCTCTCGTCACTCCAATCACCATTAAGACCTTTCCCCCTACCTGACCCCAACTATCAGAAAGCGATACTGTTCCCAACATAAGGTAGCTGTTACGCTCATCTCATTGGAAGCAAGTACTGATTATGACATGCAACGTGGGTCGATCCAATAGCAGAGAGGAGTCATTATTTTGTGCAATTACAGAAATGTTTATCGTTTATCTCATTTTGGGATTTTGATTTGAAAATATACGATACGATATAATCTGTTTTAATTTATGACTTTGGTTAGCATAATTTATTTTAGCACTCCATACATGATTATATTAGGCAGATGTGTTGTACTGGAAATATCGTCATGGGCCCTGAGACAAGAGGGCCCAAAAAGGTCCTTGATGTTGCTTAATAACTGAAACTCTTAAAAATGTAAGCGACAGGCCTGGTTGTATGCTTCATACAAAAACATTATAGAGTCATCATTAAAGTGTGTTGTCAACCAGGACCACAACCTTCTCAGATGGCACATCTTCAAAAGACAACACATTATGTGATGTTCTGTTCAAAATATCTCCATAATTCATCTGGTTTTATGCACATCATATTACTCAAACAAGGCACTTTTTATTACTTATATTGAGCCGTTCTCTCCTCCTTTTGAGTCGCAAGACTGGAATGATTCACAACTGGAAACAGTCCAGCGTACCGCATTAGACGTCTGTAAAACTACATGTGTAAAGGCAATTTGATGAAGAGAAGCACTCCGTAATGAGGACAGTATCAGCCCGCATATGAACGAGACCGCAACAAAATCAATAACTTCATAAAAGCAGATCTGCAACAGTCTACTGTAATAACATTTTTATTGTTGATCTAGCCAGCATTGATCTGCACGCTCACGGAGTTGTCACCTTAAGGTGGCCTTCCTTATTTTGTCATTTAATGTGTGGAATAAAAAACCCGGAATGGGTCTACCTTGAACTTTGGAAGCTAAAATCAATACTAGCGACCAATAGCGTCCACATAGACGGATCTACTGCGTCGAATGGATATTTACACAGCTACATAGGAGGACCAGGTTTGCACGGAAGACTCGACAGATCACACAACGCCTGGCTCCTGTCCTGAAATATGGCCGGAAAACTGTTACAACTGTATAAACCTTATCCACGTGCGAGTGGATATCCAGACTTGCTATCAAGATGGCAGCTTTTTGTAGCTGGGTACATCAAAACTGCAACAATGAGGGACATTTTGAAATCGAGAAGGTATGCGAATTCCATCATCATAATACAGTACAATGAGAAACAAATGAGAACATACAAATGGAATATTTGCCCCGAGGTCAGAGATGAGACTGCCTCAAATCTGTCATCTCCATTTGAACTGTCTCCCATAATGACTTTTCTATAAGAAGCGTCTCATGGAGCCACACGGATACAAGTTAAGGAAGATAACGCAGCTTATTTGGCATGTTGGAAAACAACTGCTACATCTTCAGTACCAACCACGTCATCCTGGTTTCTAAGGCCAGATTCATGTATAGTTTTGAGCACTGCCAGATACTCTGCTTTTCTGCTAAGAGGTATAATAATGATGTTGTGTTGCTGGTTTGGAGATGTGAAATGGTTTTATAGCAGTTAACAGCCTGGCACAGCCGCATGAGTTTGTTTTAAACACCAACGGCACTGATTGAATACTCATTTATTATAATCATAGCTCACATGACGATAGCAAACACCACCCGCCCACATACATTTGTTTTGCTCTGTCATTTGTTTCCCCCTTTTGTATGTTTTTTGTGCTTATGAATATGAAGGTTTACGGTTACATGGAGCACTTTAATTAATGAACATAACAAAGATAGAGCGGAGTTCCTTTCATTGTAGATTTTGCTGTTCCCATGTGATAACAGATTAGACAAATGACATTTTTGGCTCTCTACCGGAAACGAAATCAGGGAATGTTAGTGACGCATGGTAATTTTGCCAAACACAGATGTTTACTTATTGAAGTATTTATCTCAAGCTTTTAACCTTAAAAATAAAATGAATAGAGCATAATTTAAGATGGGTTGCAGTAAAAGAATGCTAAGATTACCTATAATAATAATAATAATATAAAACGCTTTTACAGAATGAAACTGATACTTGAAACTGCTTCATTTTAGCTCCTATAGAATTTGAAAACTATTTTAAAAGTTATGAATTACGTAGTGTGTAGAACTAAGGCCAAATTATATTTTATTCATTTTTATTCATTTGTTTTTTTATTTGTGACAAACACAATGCATAGTTATGTAAAGACTTTTGGTTATGTGGTTATGAAAAGTCCAAAGTCCAAACCTCCATGAAAACACTCTTGCTTATTGTGCAAAGAGGGTTGACGCTTTCAGTTACCACATGGGGGATAGACAGCTCTTCTCTCAACCCGATAAAAGACAAGGACCTCATGTACACGCTACTGATAACATGTATAAAATCTACATATGTAGCAACTGCTGTGAAAACGGTGGGGAACAATCTACTAAATCCATCGCGTGAGGAACAACTAGACCAAAACGGAGGGAGAAGGATCCCTGAATTGTGATATTAGAGATTGTTTGCAAAGGCTTTCAGTTCGAGACTGTTAGAGGATGGGACTCATTCTCTTTGGAAACATTTCCACTTTCTGGGAGATGAAGTTTCGTTGGAGCACAAACATTTTATCTTGCTGCACATTGTTTATTAGTGACACACTTTTAGCAGAATCTAGAAGAACATGAGACAAACATCTTGAACTTCTGTAAATATACCTGCAGGGACTTGGAGATAATAATGTGAAGAGTGGTGAGGTATTGGTGAATGCTTATATTCCCCCTTTTTTTTAAACATTGCATTAAAAAAAAATCTGATGGGTGAGTTCACTAAGAATGAAACCACTGATAGCGTTGTTTATTTGCACATGTGCCCGATTCACTAAAATAATTATGCAGATCAATTAACGGTACAAATGCGCGCACAGAATCTGTGCTGAATGCAAGTTGTAAATCCTGATCTTGGTTGTGAAGAATGCAGGAAACTTGAATCTCCAGTACTGAGATCAGGCACTGGAATCAACTCTTTAAAATGCTTAAAGTGCACTTTACTACAACTCGCATCATGTGACTGGTTGTAATGTTCTTCTCCATCATTCAATCAACATTTGATGAATTTTGTACGCAAACATCTGCTTAAAATGTAAAATGGTGTACCGCCTGATTTCTGTCAGGAGTGATAGCCAATAGCGATGAGTTGATAACCTAATTTACATAAGGCGTGTACAGTGCGCTGAAAACAATGACTTCATTTAAATAAAGCGCAGAACAATTTTACCACTTTTAGCGTATAGTTGAACGATTGTAGATGATTGGTTAGAAAATACAGGGTTTTGACTTAGTGTTTAGTGAATTCACCCATACATTTTTTTTTTTTCCTCATTTTTGTTTAACACATTTGTCAACGAGATGATTTAGGCACATAAATCCCCTTCATATTTTTAAATGGGCCCTATAACACAAAAAGGGATTTATAATGACCCTGCCATCATTTTACAGTATTGAGAGGTAATAAGCTTTACTAAAAACAATGTTAGGGTATTTATAATATGTTTGGGCATTTAATGTTAAAATTTAATTAATTTGCAGTGTTTTTGAGTCTACCTTTGCTGACATGATCATGCATATTTGCATATCAAATCTGCAGATGGAAACAAGCACATGTTGTTCTTTTGGGTCCTTCTCATTAGTTGTGCCCCCTTTTTTGTTGTATTTTTTATAATTTCTTCTTACTGGAACTTATTTTGCAAGTGTCAAGGTAGTCGGAAAGTATCGGTAGACTAAGCACAGTTTAAAAAGTCATTTTATATCACAAAGGACAAATAAAGGGAAGAAAAACATTTTCCTGCAACATTGACATTTGGAGTGGTTGTTCCTCATGATTTTACTACTGTATGTCAATGAGAAAATGTGAATAGTATTTTTATAGACAGTTGAATTGGCCAGATGTATTTGTAAATAGCTGAGAAAACTTGCGCTCTTTTCGACTGACCTTTTTTTCCCCCATTATGTTCTGTTCACTTATATTGAGTGTGACATTATTATTCTTATTTGATGGCTGTATATATCTGTAATTTGAACAGCACATATTTGATTTTGTAGATCTTGCAGGTTATTTTAGTACTTCGGTGTGTTTTTTCGTGACCGTTTGTAGCCCGGCTTGGTGCTTTTTGTGTTCTTTAACCCCTGCCCATGCTCAAGAGGTAGATGTTTTCTTTCTGTCAGGTATAGCCCTCCCCTTCACCCCACAATTTTCTCTTTTTGTACAGAATGCAGCGTGGGGAATCTGCAGCTGCGTGCCGATAGCATTTAAATCTCCCAGGAATCTCTCTCAACTCCAGTTAGGCTTTCCCTGACTTTAGTCATATCGGTAGTGTCTAATTCTTTCTCAGTATGTAATTCCTGTTCGTGCACAATCTCCCATCTCGTTTCCCATCTGCAGTCAACCACACGGTGAGCTCAGGCTTAGCGAGCCAGTGAGCGAAAAATTACGGAGAAAGCCACAGTCCCTGAGCTCAACCTTCTCAAATGCATCCGCCATGGTGTTTCTCCAAGAGATTCATAAGTCAGAGTGTATTATTCATGCTGTCAAGAGGACTAATTACCTGGAGTGTTCATTTGGCCGCATTGCTATTGAGTGACAGCTCCTCAAAACTAAAGTCTTGTCATTTTTGATCCAGGCATACAGTGATAGTTGAGAAGCCCATCTTCAGCTCTGGTCACAGTAACTTTCTCCACCACAGCTTTCCCATTCCCCAAAGCTAGAGCATTTAAATACTGTTTCACAGTTTTGTTACCTGAATCTATATTTTTAATTTAATATAAATAAATAAATACAACACCTGATATGTGAGTCTCTGTGTGTGTCTTTCTGTGTGTGTGTGTGTGTGTGTGTGTGTGTGCGCCAAAAGTTCCAAAATACAACACCTGATATGCGAGTCTCTGTGTGTGTGTGTGTTCCAAACGTGAATGCATCTCACATTCTTTAAACATGACATTAAGATTGCTCAGAGAGTTTTACTTTTTAAATGTCAAAATCTGACATTTTTTCACAGCATTTTGAATGTCTTGATGGATAGCGAGAGTCTGTCAAAATCACATGCTACAACCTTTTTAAGCATTATAAAAAACCTGAGATATAGTACCAAATGTCACAGTGAACCACTAGAAGACATTCCGGCCATGTGATCTTGAATGCATATTCAATACTTAGTTTCATCAGAAGGCTTGTTTAACTCGAGCCCTATTCAGACGGTAATTGTTTTATATGGAAATGTGAAGTAGTTTCATCATTTATATAGGTGCTAGTCAGTGATTTTATTGCGTCCAAATTAGAAATGTTTGTTTTTCTCTCAGAAGCCAAATTACCTGGCAGTCATGGGACATTGGGACAGGACAGTTAACTCAACTTCAATGAAACGTGTGATTTGATGACATCAATGATGAGCACAAAGGTTTATTTATTCATTGTAATTGTGTCATTTTGTATTCTTATAGGGAGGGAAAAGTTAGTCAAAAAAATTGCTGACAAAATTAGTTTGGTGAGTCATAGCAGCATCTAGTTTTGTTTACACCTGACCCTCACATATAATTTGACACAAACAGGTTGAGTATTCTCGACTATGTCTGTAACGTAGTATAGATAATATTAGTGTGCTGAATAAAATTACATTACCACTTTCTCGTTTCTGTTTGAATTACCTGGCATTTGTATTCCTGAGTTTTAGAATAGAGGAGCCATGGAAATGGAGCACACATATTTTACAGACATCACCATGAGAAACCATTACCGTCTGAGTAGTGCTTTAGACGGCAATCTGATGAAAGTTCTTGCACTTATACCTGAATTGCATTGCAACCACCTTAAAACTTAATATCTCTGATAATCACAACACAAGATGATAAAGCATGATTATTTGTGTTGTGTGCTTGTGCATGACAGATTCTGCTCTTTTCCCGGCAATGACATTTTATGGTATTGTCACTGGAAATCCAATATTGTAAGAGGGTGTGATCAGTATTGTCTTTCTTTTGTTCCCTCTCATAGCGAGTCAAATCACTTTTCTCAAGCACATAATTGAGTGTGATAGACGCAATCCATCATTCCCCCAGCCCTCCCCCTTTACCTGTGACATTCGGTATGGATTTTCCCATGAAGAGAAATGATAAGCATCTCTGGATCTAAATATGACCTGATCTCTTCAGCTGAGATTTACTGCCACTGTTTTTGTACCTGTTTTTCTGACAACGTCTGGCCTAAAATAATTCATATGATTGGGTAATATGCTCCAAATTAGGTGCTTTTATATTACTCGTGTGCATAGGACCTGAAAATTACGGGAAATTATCTCCAGCAACTGCTCGCCTACAGGAATAGTTCATCCAAAAATAAAAGTCATCTCATTTATTTATCTGACAACTATTTCAAAACTGTATGGTCTAATTATTTTTACTTTTATATATTTTTTTTTTAATTTCTTAAGATTCCTCATGCAAATGAAAACATACAGGTTTGGAGTGACATGAGTGTGAGTAAATTATGATTGAATTTTATTTTTTATTTTATTAAATCTGTGGCTGGCTTTGACTTTCTGCAACTATCGTCAACCCTTCCAGACGGGAAGCAATTTGGGGCAAAAATCTGGACAAAAGTCCCATAGTGCATTCCAGTCTTCACAACTCTACAGTTATAAAACATGCATACACACAGATTTGAACTTAAGCATTGAACTTTGCACAAAAAATCCACGCCAACGTTCAAATTTATAATAACGGTCTTTGACATGGAAAAATGCTTAGCACCACATCAGGGTCTGAGACGACGTACGCACTTCCGAGTTCTGAAACAATTCAGCTGCACAAAATTGTAAGATCATTTGAGATTAATAACTTTCATATCTGGAAGAGAGGCATACACACATTTTTTTGTGTGTACATTCATTCTCTGAATCACATGTGCACACACTTGAGAAATAATCATCAGATCATGTAGGATAATTTTTACAGAACATTTTTTAAATGAGGCCCCTTCCCTATAATGTTACAACTCTTTAAAGTCTATAGTAAAAAGAATCACCTTTAGAGTCACATTTACCCTGATAATGTAATGCAACTGTCTGCATTAATGAACCAACTAAACCGGGGGAAAAGCAATGGTGTTCTCTTTCACAACAGAGCAATGGTATTCTATTTTCATATCGTGGAGCCGAGCATCTTCGTTTCCATAAATGCAGAGATAAATGTTGTGCTTTGTCATGTGGCAAGAAAAGTGTACGGTGCTAAAGGCGATAGATGGCATTTTCCAGACTACGCAGCTTGGTGTTACTGAAAGCCCTGTCGGTACATCAGCACGCACTGCGTTTGTGATTGAGTGGGCCTGGTATATACCACTAAGCAGAGGAAGAGTTCCCCTGAGAGCTTTCATTATAGGACGCATATTACATTCCCTGCAGTGGAGAGATGAGGCGCAAAAGCCACCAAGCAAGAGTCTTTCATTTTCCCTCAATGTGCCTATCGATATGCATCTGCCTACAGGTAACCTATGGGCCAATCTCCAGAGCAATCTCATTGACTGAATCCCATTACAAAATATAATTTTTGAATCTAACAGAATGATTGCCACCAAACACTAGCATTTCATGTTAGATATTTTCCCGGCTGCTGCGGTTTTGAGCAATACTGTAGTCTTCTAATCTATAAAAATGGAACTAGACCTCCTCAATTATTACACACATATGTATATATATATATATATAAACTTATCTACAGATGTTAGTTATCTACATCTACAGATGTTAGTGATGTGAACAAGTTTTCTGCTGAACACTATATGGAACTGGCCACCCGATTCAGTAGATAGGCTGGAATGTTTTTGGACCACCTGAGCAATTTCTGAAAATTTCATATTCAAGCAAAATGCTTTCAGAGATATATAGAGAACTAGATTCTCACTGCTGGCCTTTTGTAGAATCTAAAAATAGAGTAATTTTGCATTTATTTCCATGTGCTCTCTGCAAAGTAACAGGCTGCATTCCACATCTTGCAGTTCTCAGTGCTGGGTTGTGGTGGATGCAGCAGATTATGTGATCTGACATTCTAAGCTGCACAGCGTTTTATTGAATCTGACCCTCAGTTTTCATCTTCTGTAAACGATATGCAGTTTGTCAGCATCAGGGTAACACACTTTCCTGTTTTCTGGTAGTAACTAGGGTTCATGGTTTGGCTACAGTATCACGGCCCTTTATGCTCTACTGTTGCATTCTGTTACTACATCATTAGCAGCAACAAGCATTTTTCTCTATTGACAGCCATTTCAAAGTATCTGTGTATTATGAAAAAAAAAACTGCAAGCAATATATAAATCACAAAGATTTCATTATATTATAGAATATATTTTATCAGTGCACTTACAGTAAAATCATGAAAAGCTTTCTGTTGCCTTTTTTCATCAGAGGTTACAGTCATTAGGGAAGGGTTGTTTTCTTATGGTCCCATCAGCCAATCAGCTCTGCTTTGTCATGGCGTTATTTTCCTGCATTCGTCACATAGCTTCTCGTGGAACTACTTGGTAAACCATGACACATGAAAATAGTCAGATGTATTTTTATGGAAAAGTTTATTGAAACTTAAGTCAAACCATTTTTGCAATGGAGTTCGCAATTTGGTGCAGTTGCTGATATTTATATGACCATAATTGTGATAGCTTGTGACTGTAAATCAATGAGATCTTTATAACAGTATAGCAGACTACTTACATAAAATGCATATAAATATCAGTTATAATTTTATATCTCCCAATATGTTTTAGTAAGATGATATTTAAATGCTTATGATCACAGCTCTGCAGACCTGAAAGAGGCCTGTTTTAAAATGAATCTAAAATGCATTTTAACTTGCTTTTGGTCATCTTATAGTTTATTCTTTCTAAGCATGTAGTAGAATTGTGTACAACAGGTCTTTCAGCAAAGTTTTGATCATGTTGATAATTTAGAGGCCTTAGAAATTTGCATATCAAATATGCATAATTCACAAGTTTCAATTTATCATCTTGGAAAGAAAAAATATTAGTTTGCATTTTCAGTTCAGGTTTGCATAAAAAAAAATGTCTTAAGCCTTAGCAATAAGAGTCATAAAAGATACTGAGATTAAATTCTCTGCTATTGCTTCTGTTGCAGGTCCCGGCTGAGGAGACCCAGCTGACAGATTACTGTGATCTGTAAAACAGGATTCAATGAAAAGAACGAGAGAGTCGCATCTGCTCTTTCACAGCTCCTCTGCAGATATATTTATTTAATGCACAATAAATCAATTAAGCACAACAGTTGCTTGTAAAGCATTAATTCACATTCTTTTGTCTGTCTTTTGGAGTTTTAGACTATAGCGAGATTCTATTCTTCCATTTATTACATCATTTTTGTCACCAACACCAAAATAAATCACCTTTTGTCTCATTTCTTCCCTTTACCATCTTTAGTTAACATTTAACTTCATATATATAAATATATATGTTTTATAATTAGTAATACCAATATTCATTAACACAATGAGATTAAGTATGAACTTAATTCACCTGAAATCTGAAAATGTGTATTCAAAAAGGCACTTGCTCCATAAATCCATTGTGAAACAATTCACTTTTTTTTCCCTACGTTTCTATCAGTGCCCGATCACGTGACCGGCAAGCGCGCCAAACGCGATCACAGAGAGAGCTTCAAAGATACACTAAACTCGACATATTAACTAATTAACACGAGCAAACAAACTTTTCATGACACACAAACTATTAATACAACAGTATAGCTACATATAATGACCACTGGAGCAAACTTCTCATTTTCGTCATGTTATAGTGAGAATACATCAAGGCAAACAAAACGTCATCAACTAAAACACATTTAACACTTTACATTCACTAAACAGTAATAGTGATAGTGCAATCGCTGGTATAGTTACATAATACTCTTTTGAATGTCTATGTTTTTCCCTGTAAAACAGGATTCAATGAAAAGAACGAGAGAGTCGCGTCTGCTCTTTCACAGCTCCTCTGCAGATATGAGGGAGCATGCGCAGTTCACGGTTTCGTCCGCGACTCTCCAGCCAGCATGTCAAAATAAGAGTCCTTTTTTCCGTCCATATAACTGTAAATATATACATGTTAATTTGAATATTAACACAACATGAGACAATAATGCAATAATTTTACTCATTACAATATATATTTTCTAAAGAAGGGAAAAACAACACAATTGTGTACATACTCTGTGTGTATCACACTCTCCCTGACAAAATAAGAAAAGCTCCAGTGGTCAACCTCTTTCCTCCAATATGTGCAATCAACACACGGGCACAGTGAAATTGTAAGGCATGTATGTGTGGGGAGTGTATGAATTGGGATAACCAATTTGTGGTAAGTAACTATTTATACCCCAGAAAGGTACATGTGTGATCGGATAAGCTGTTACTGCATTAAGTGTCGGGTATGGCCGTAGCACAGGCCGACCTAAAGTGTCATAAGTGTAAATCTGTCGTGGCCTTTTCTCTCTAGTAGACCTTCTCCCTGTAGCTTCATCCCCCACACTTGGAGTTTCTACCTCTCTTGCTACTCCCTCTGACTCAACACAAGCAGCTGTTTCCCTCTCCTCTTCCACATCATCCTCCACAGGTGATACCAGGTAAGTATTTGGTTCTCTTTCTGGTGAATTTTCCAGTATCCTTGATACTCCCCTTCTTTGTGTTTGATTGAACTCTTCTCTTACAGGTGCTCGCTCAGGTAGAGGGCTATTCATTGGTTCGGTCCAACTAACTGGGTTTCTCAGCCAGTATCCTCCTCCACTACTTTCCTCATCTGAGTCCGTCATGTCACTGTCTTGGTCTCCAATGTTTTCTCTGGTTGGTGGCTGACCTCTTTTCTTTTTTTGTCTTTCAGGTTTTGTCGATCGGAATGTTGTCTTGGGAGCCTCCACAGGTAAGTCATTCACCAGTAGTAGTAGATTCCGGTGCAGTGTCCTAGTTTTCTTATTGTCCCCATTTTCAGGGGAGACTACATAAACTGGGTTATCAGATACCTGCGTAAACCACCTTTTCCCAGTAGGATTGTAACTTCCCTGGACCCCCTCGTTCTCCGAGGTTTCTGACCAGCACTCTGTCTCCCACTTTCAGTACTACTCCTCTCGCCTTCCGGTCATACTGAGCCTTGCCTCTCGCACTTGCTTGACGACTGTTTCCTTCAGCAATCTTGTATGCCTCAGCCATCCGCGCCGCCCACTGATTTGCATATCCCTTTGTAGTGACTCCGTCCGATGGCTTCACCAGGCCGAAGATCAGGTCTACTGGAAGGTGAGGATTCCGTCCATACAACAGGTAAAAGGGAGAATATCCAGTGGACTCGTGCCGGGTACAGTTGTAGGCATGCACGATTTGAGGTAAGTGCTCTTTCCACATTTCTTTTTCTTTGTCTGCCAGTGTCCTCAACATCTGTAGAAGGGTCCGATTTAACCTCTCGACTGGGTTTCCTTGGGGGTGGTATGGCGACGTTCGAGAGTGGCCGATTCCAGCAAACTGCTGGAGAGTGCGAAACAGTTCATTCTCAAACTCACGGCCCTGGTCATGATGTAACTTCGCCGGATACCCAAAGCGTGGAATGTAATCTTGGAACAAACGCTCAGCTGCAGTCCGCCCTGACTTGTTCTTGGTTGGGTAGGCTTGGGCGAACCTTGTGAAATGGTCCATGACGACCAGGATATATTCATATCCTCCACGGCTCGGCTCCAGGTGCAGGTAGTCAATGCAGACCAGCTCCATAGGTGTGTGTGTTGTGATGCTACCCATGGGCGCTCGCACATGTACAGTCGGTTTCTTCTGTTTTATACACGGGCACTTTCTGGTCACATATTCTTCCACTTCAGCTTTCATGTATGGCCAATAAAACCGTTCCCTCACCAGGCTCAGTACTCGCTCCGTACCCACGTGCCCCATCTTGTCATGGAGGTGCTCAAGTGCCAGCTTTTTGTACTTGCTCGGTAAGACAAGCTGTTTTCTCTCCCTTGTGCTTCGATATAGGAGTCCTCCCTCAAGATGTAGCTTATTCCACTCATACATCAGCTTTCGGTTGGTTCCTGTCAAAACTCCCCTCATCTTGTCTGTCAGGGTGACACCCTCCTCCTTCCATTGTCTCACTTGAGAGATTACAGAATCTTCTTTCTGGCTTGAATCAGTTCATCCTGTCCTATTGTCGGCAACCAGGTGGTGGGTTGATGTGGTTCATCCTCCCCAGTCGACATATACAGGGCAGCGACCCAGGCCACGTCCTTCATCTTCGACACGTGACTGCCCTCCCATGCTGCTACAGTGTGGGTCAAGTTAGTGTTCTGGGTAGATGATCAGGTCAGTGCCCGATCACGTGACCGGCAAGCGCGCCAAACGCGATCACAGAGAGAGCTTCAAAGATTACTGGCGAAATTTTCTGCTAATTTCTTCGTACTCTGCAAGCATTTTACGCATGTCTGTGTTTGTTTCAGTTACAGCCCCCTTAACGCCCCCAGAGTCAGGTGCAATATGTGATGTCAGATAAGGGTCATCAGTGGTAGGTGGATGTAACGTATGTGTAAGGTGAGTGTCTGTATCAACATCAGATGTACATACAGCAGTGCAAATCTGTTTTGCTGATTTTACAGTCTCTTGCAATGACAATAGTTCACTCATACCTTGGTCCTCAGTCTCGAGCAAAGATTCACTTGACATGAAGGCATCGATGTACTCGAAACACCCCTCACTGTCTTCCAGGTCAAGTTCAAATGAGTCTTTACCTCGTACTGGCCCGATGACCTTGGCGATGCGAAACAGTTCATCAGCAGGCAGTGTCATCAGATCTTTTCTGATGTCCCACACCAAGCGTTTCCTCGTACGATCTGCCATGACTTTGTTCTCTGTTGTCCTTCTCGAAACTGCCTTAACCTCAGGATGAAGACAGCCGCCTGTTCAGCCCTCTGTGTGCGTCTCGTTGTCACCGTTGATGCAGCAGCCACCGGCCTCTAGCCCCAGTGCCACCTTGTCCCACGGTCCTGATATCTCTGGATCCGCCTCCTAGCGTCACCTGGAGTGGATCCCGGACGAGCCCCCAAGAATCTGTTGCAGGTCCCGGCTGAGGAGACCCAGTTGACAGATTACTGTGATCTGTAAAACAGGATTCAATGAAAAGAACGAGAGAGTCGCGTCTGCTCTTTCAAAGCTCCTCTGCAGATATATTTATTTAATGCACAATAAATCAATTAAGCACAACAGTTGCTTGTAAAGCATTAATTCACATTCTTTTGTCTGTCTTATTACATCACTTTTGTCACCAACACCAAAATAAATCACCTTTTGTCTCATTTCTTCCCTTTACCATCTTTAGTTAACATTTAACTTAATATATATATAAATATATATATGTTTTATAATTAGTAATTACCAATATTACCAATATTCATTAACACAATGAGATTAAGTATGAACTTAATTCACCTGAACTCTGAAAATGTGTATTCAAAAAGGCACTTGCTCCTTAAAACCATTGTGAAACAATTCACTTTTTTTTTCCTACGTTTCTATCAGTGCCCGATCACGTGACCGGCAAGCGCGCCAAACGCGATCACAGAGAGAGCTTCAAAGATACACTAAACTCGACATATTAACTAATTAACACGAGCAAACAAACTTTTCATGACACACAAACTATTAATACAACAGTATAGCTACATATAATGACCACTGGAGCAAACTTATCTCATTTTCGTCATGTTATAGTGAGAATACATCAAGGCAAACAAAACGTCATCAACTAAAACACATTTAACACTTTACATTCACTAAACAGTAATAGTGATAGTGCAATCGCTGGTATAGTTACATAATACTCTTTTGAATGTCCATGTTTTTCCCTGTAAAACAGGATTCAATGAAAAGAACGAGAGAGTCGCGTCTGCTCTTTCACAGCTCCTCTGCAGATATGAGGGAGCATGCGCAGTTCACGGTTTCGTCCGCGACTCTCCATCCAGCATGTTAAAATAAGAGTCATTTTTTCCGTCCATATAAATGTAAATATATACATGTTAATTTGAATATTAACACAACATAAGACAATAATGCAATAATTTTACTCATTACAATATACATTTTCCAAAGAAGGGAAAAACAACACAATTGTGTACATACTTTGTGTGTATCACACTTCCAGTTTATGCTTTGGAAGGTTAAATGGAATGACTGTAGTAAATGCACATGCTTCACACAGTGCAGGTATTATTATACCTGTATGATATACATACCTCGGTACCACAATTGATTACTCCAACAGCCCCTTTTACTCATATAATCACTGAGCCTTTAAAACACTAATTTCCAATGAAAGGGTTGTCGGTGCAGAGGAAGGGAGAAACTGTTGAACACAATGTCTCATTAGACTGAATAGGGAATGATGCCCGTCTCATTTTATTCATCACACCTGGAGAAATGCAACAGAGCTAAACTGTGGCTACTGAATCAACTGTCAATTTACAACGGCTGCTTTTTGTTTATGCTTTCTTCCTGCACATACTTGTTTCTCCTGACTCCTTTCTCTCTCTTTTTATGAAGGAATCATCGTTAGAAATGTTCTTGTTCCTCTCTGTTTTCTAAATTGTGCAGCCTCGTTTGAGTGGAACGGCTAAAGCGAAGAAAATTACCCCAATTATTTCTCTCCCACAACAGGATTATTCTCCAGGTCAGCTCCATCCTCAGGTGCTGCTTTTAATCACAATTAGCAATCAGGAAACAGCCGTCATGCAAAGCCGTGGCAAGACGTGCGTTTGCATGTTTGTCTTGGTAATTACTGCGGATCCTGCCTCTGCTGCGCCAATGTGAAGTGATCTGATCTCCAGACGTTTGCTGCCTCATCCCTCTTTCTCCGTGTAATTGTTCCATGGCTTTTTCGACGCTCACACATTGCTCTTTGTAAATGAGATGAGACTCTCTCTGCTCGCTCATGTGCATGTGATCAGCAGCGTTTGATTGGGATTTTAAGGCCTATCAGTTCCATTCTTCAAAGGCCGCTTTCTGTTGACTGTAGTCCATTTGACGTCAGTGTTCAGTTTGTTTGGTTGGTGTAAAGCGCTGTTAATGACATAAGTTGCATCTTTGCATGCTCTCGCTCACACTTATAATGTATTCAGATACAAGCAGTGATGTATTTCATATAACATTTCAGTATTCTTTGCATTTCTCACAATTCATCCCTGGCAGACAAACACAGTGCATATTAAGTTTTGGTGGTAAAAGGGCCATAATGAACAGTCAAAGGTTTTCTCCTACTGAATACTCCACTTGTTATCTATTTGCCTATAATGTCCGAGTAACATTGTCATGTTTTGTAATTACATTTTTCTGTTACACTTATGCATTTGGCAGACACTTTCATCCAAAGTAAGTGACTTACAATGTAGGCTACTCAAGGTATTTTTATTTTTATTTTTTTTAAACAGCCTAAATAATTGTCAAACAAAACTTGCACCAATAAATGTTTGACCCTCTCCAGTCTTCAAATTTGTATGCATGGATATGAATATATGGCTCATGCATCCATCTCTAACATAAATCCAAAAAGTGTCCTTGGTGCCTGGCAAGCAAATAACCCAAGACGTGGCCTCCATGAGCGCTATAGTGCCAACAAACAGCCTTCTCATAGGGCATGACTCACACCTTCTGTGCAGCAGGTGGATGATGAAACACATCTCTACATAGACAGCCGGGTTAGAGGAGAGAAGCCCATTCAGTCATCCTGGGTCAGCATCATCTTCTGTCTTCCTCTCCATACTGCCCCATAGAGCTGCTCAGCTCCAAGAAGTTTCTGAATATAGTTGTCAGTCCAGAGAATGTTTCTGTCTTTACACATATCCCATGAGAGCAAGCAATGAATGGAAATTTATACAATGAAAAATGCAAGGCATGGGGAAATTCAGTCATGAACTCTACTAATAATGCCTTCATGGCTACAGATAAATATTCTTGTAAAAAAAAAAAAAAGCCAAAATGGCACATGCTGAAGCAAAACAAAACAAACCTCCAAGGAAAGTAGGAAACCAAACACTTTCTTTTTCTCACACACTAATTAATGAAAAGTGACACTCATAACTTTCACTACATTTTTTCAGTAGTGAGGCATTTTTTTACTACGGAAGCTTGTTTCTCAGAATTGCGAGATATAAAATCTCAATTGCGAGAAAAAAGGGACAATTATCTTTTAAATCTTTTTATTCCGTGGCGGAAATAAGCTTCCATATTCCAGCATTTTTCCCAAAGCGAAGTGTGATGAAAAAAAACCCATAAATGTATTTGTCACTTCAAGCTGGCAACCTTGCAACAGAGTGAGCTGAGCATATAATCAAACACTCTCTCATATATTAATTTAATTCAGGTGAAATTTTATGGAAAAAAAAGAATAAATAATGAACAATATTCACAAGTTAACCTAATAAATGTTGTAACAAATTTTTTTTATGATACCTACAGACTTTAAGCACGAAAAATTCCTTCAGACACTGCAATGGTCATGATGACGTCCCACTCTGCTACATCTTTTTTTAAACATAAATTCAACATATAACAAATAATAGTAGATACAAAGTAAGTAAAAAAATCTACCCCATATCCTGCAATGCTGCATCTTTGAAGTTTGCCTTCTTTTTATTCAGCTAAGAGATTACGCCTTGTGACGTATCATTCTTCTATTGGTGATACGTCTTCACATGATACAAATTGACCGGTCAGAGTTCACCAAAAATTAAACTTTTGAATGCACCAAAATTCACACTTGCATTTCTGGTCTCCTGTTTTTGCATGGATATGTCAATGGAACAAAATGCGCGTAGTGTGACCGCCCCTAAATTTTAACATATTAACAGATAATTATTTTAAAAGACATTACGCCTAAATCAGATTCAGTGTATTTCTTAGGTTACTTAGTAGCTTAGTAACAAAGCTAGTCATTTTACTCTTATGACAATCTTGTGGCTTCTCAAGCTACAGTTTCAAAGCTTCTCCAGTACAGTCAGATCTGTACCCCTCTTCAGATCTATATGACCCCCTGTACTCCCTCCATAGGGACAGTATAAGCTTTCTACTTACAGCTTGGTGGCTGGTGTTGAGGATGGGCCGCCCACTCTTTCTGTGCCTTATTGGTTCAGTTTTCCTTTAGAAAATGAGCATCAGCCTAAAGCAAACTCTTGGGAGTTCCCTCAAAGCAGTAATATCCCTGCCGGATAAATGTGAATGTCCTCTGACAGCGTTATTGGGTATTTAACACCATAATAACCGCTTCTGCACTGGGTCTCAAGTCAACATTTCTCAGCCTACGGCCTCTCGCTGAAACAAAGTGGCTTTAGTAATTTCAGCGCGAAAGCTTATGTCCAGTAATTGTAGGATTGGAGCCATTATGACTAGGCCCAGAGCCAGAGCGAGCTGCTAATGCACATTAGCATGTCGCTCCCGGTCATAAACAGTCATCTGACCGCTGTGTTGATTGCATGTTTACATCTGTGCTCTAACAAAGTGACAACATTGGATGCGTGATGTAAGAAACTATTTATTGCCATTCTACTCAGCCTCAAAAAGCCTCGCTAGCTAATCTGACAAATTAGGACAAAAAACTGAAAGCTGAAATCAACCATGACATCAGTTAATTAATCCCCCTACCTACACTGTAAAAAAAATATGTAAATTTACAGGTAATGGTCTGTATTTTTTTACAGAATTTTGCCGTTTTGTCATTATACAGTGAATGCCTGTTATTTTACAGATATTTGCTGTAATTTAAAGGTCCACTATTGAATTTACAGGTAATTGCTTGTATTTTGGTTTTACATCAATTTTACGTTTTTTTAAAGGAAATTGTCTGTGTTTTTACAGGGTTGTGTGTAATTTTACATAAAATATTCCATAATATTTTACAGATTTTTTCTGTTAAATTAGAAAACACAGAAAAGAAGGTATAACTGCAGAAAGCAGCAGTCATTTAACATGTTTTCCTTGAAGATCATTAAGTATGTGGGTGTTAAAGTGAGTTTTAAGGTTAAATAATAGTATTTCCGTACTAAATACCATTCAATTTACAGTTTTTGAAAGTGAAAAAGAACATCTCATTGTATAATTTACAGTGAAAAAACGTAAATTGACATTCCCACAATTCCCTGCGTGACACTTCACATTTGATGTGTTTTTGTTGAAATAACTATGTTTATTCATAGTTTTCTTATTTTTTTTCGAATCAGTTATGTATATTAGGGTTTTACGTTACATTTATTGTTGTTAAACTAAAGTTTATTGCATTTTTAAAATTTCATGTGTTACCATGATGGTGTTTAATGTTTCTGCGAATGACACTGTGCAGTTTCTATATATTAGTATTAACTCTCTTGTGGAAAAGCTGCTTGTAATGAGCTTTGAATGATCATGTGACTCTCATCACCACTGTGGTTGTCAGTGTTACAATGGTACAAAACAGATATTAATACTTCAATAGGTCAGTAAATTAACATTATATCAGATAATGGAAGATATTTTTGTGTAGAATAACAGTAATAAACCATAATTATAGAATAAGAAATTACCATTTTTTTACAGTTTTTTACAGTTTTTTTCCTGACAGTATTTTTCCGTTTTTTAACAGACATTTTCTGGCGCCCCTGCTGCCAGAAAATTACTGTTTTTTTACAGTTTTTTTTTTTACAGTGTACATATTATCTTCTCATATTTTGAAACTTTTTTCTAATCAGAAAATGGAGGGTTTGTCAACTTTTTTGCTGATTTTAAAATAACCTCACTTGTTTTTCCATATTCTGGATATTAAAATTTTGATCATATCAAATGCACATGGATTGTGATCAGGTATGTGGCAACCTAATAAGCAGTGTTAGTTTAATATTATTGAAATGTATTATTGTTTGTAGTAATATGTTTATTTTCTTCTTTTTTTTTCATTTTAGTCTAAATTTGAGTAATTTTGTTGTTTTTAATTATTTGTTTTAACGTTAGTTATTTAAACTGAATGAAAATGAGAAATTATTCAAGTTATGGTTTTAGTTAACTATAAAAACTCTGGGATAAAAGTCGTATTTAATTTGACAAATGAAAACAACACTGTGATGAATATAATGCAGTCTGTTTAATAGTTTGTCCATCATCTAATAAATATTCATGAGTCAAAATGATAAGGTCTATCATATGGCCCCTCACTTTTCATATTGTTTGTACATTAAGATACATCATCTTATCCTCTCATCCACGGGCAGATGCCAGTAAACAGACATATTCTTTAATTCTCATCGCAACTCTACCTCCAATTATACCCCTGCTTCAGACGAGCCCGTAGCACTAATGGTGGTGTACACACATACAGCATTATTACGTAAATATGCCCACAGACAGCAGCATAAACACACACTATCATGCATCTCAGTGCGAGCTGGAGTCCTGTGGATCATTAGTGCTTTTGAAGACATGCTTAGCTTCACACTTTGCACAATTTACCACAGAGTTTTGTTTACTCTTCCATAAAAAAGAACTGCTGCATACCGCACGAATAAATAGGCTAATACATTTTCAGAACGAATGGACAAAAACTTTATACTGTGTCCTAAACAGACGTGACAAAATAAAGTATATATACAGAGAGAGTGTGTATTAATCTCACAATATTATATCCTCCATTCATATTGGGAGTTTAGTTTTTATATAAAAAAAATTATATAAATAAATGATCGTCGTATGGTGATGAATGAGTACGACAGCTGATGAAATAGCAGTTAAATTCGAGCACGGTCTGAGTGGCCTTATAAGCTACAAACAAGTAGGCTACAAATTATTATTTTTTGTAGATTATAAACAGCAACTATATTTGAGTAAAGAACATATTAATCTAGCCGCAGACCCATAACGGAACTAACTTTACACAGCGTCAATTGATTTCCGATTCTTGTGAAATTGGCCCAGTTGTTTCTTATGGCAAACGTTCTCCTTAACTTCTCTTCCAGGCACAGACTTGTGCTTTTCGTTCACTAGGTTTTTACAGCTTAAAAACGAGGCATATCCATCGTGAATACATAAACAAGACTGATAACTATACAAATTCAATTACATTTATTTAGGCTGGCTAAACACTTGAATACCAAGGTTGACATGAAATTACTTTTATGTCTCCATCAATGTCAAAATCACTTACGCAGAGGTTGTTTTTCTGAGCATTTGACTGCAGATTGTTTTGTAAATGAAGCACAGTGTAACAGAGAGTTCAGAGAGTAACAAATAAACTTTTGTTGAAAGATGAAGCAGCCAACTGCATTGGATCTGACAGTAGCCACATCAAGATTCCTAAGCTAACAATTTTTTAATGCTTTGTCTGTAAATGCAAAGTTTTTTTTTTTTTTTTATGGATAATGTTTTCAAAAAACTCATGTGCAAGCCTTAACCCTCCTGTTACCCTCATATCTACCAACATTTTTTACCCACTGTTGTCAATTTGACCCCAGCAATTTAAGCAATTTTTTTTCAAAGGTTTAAGTCAGGTACTTTGTTTCTTTGTTGACTACTTAAATAGCCCTTTAAATAAAAAGTTTAAATAAACTTTATTTAGTTTTAAATTAAAAAAATGCCTCATAATCAGGGTCCTCCTCGACATTATCGTCTATCTCAGAACTATGACAAAATCCAGACAGAAAACCTTTGCTTAGAGGTAATTTTCAATTGAGAAAGAGCATAAAGAGAGAGCTCACAGAGCACAAAGAGAAATGTTTTATAAGGCTTCTGTGGAAGATTTCATATATCTGCCCCTCCCCTATTATGTTTGCCCCTCCCCCTCGGCACAAAATATCAAAGTTTTTGCAAGAATTATGTTTTCCCTTCCCTGGAAATATATAATTAGCACTGGAAATATCTAATTTCGTGTGGGAATTATGGTTCCCCCATCCACTATATCGTGTGAACTATCAGTGGTTCTCGCAATACCTCAGATAGGCCAGTATGGTAATGTCAGGTTAGGGCTCTAAAGCAGAGGGACATTTTTTGAAGATCATAAAATCACAAGTTATAATGACCTCAATATCATCCAAAACAATCAAAAACAAATGTGTGATTTGTGTCAAATCACCAATGTGTGAACAACAAAAATGTTGATTTTTCTTATATGTTTTATACAGCAAAATGAGCCTGGGGTCAAATTGACCCCAAAGAACACCGATGCTACAGAATGTGTACAGAACATTGAAAACATATCATCATGTTAATTTTGTGTTTACCCAGTTGTCCCCATTGAATTAGGAAAAGTCTGTAAATATGAAGCAATTTTTTTTTTTGTAATTTTATGTATTTATAGACGCTAAACACTGATTGGGGTCAAATCGACCCCAAAGGTAATAGGGGGCCCTGAAAACTGAATAATTTCAGGAGGTTCAGAATGAGGGTTGAAAATAATCATTCTGCATATATTTTGTTTGTTTTTTTTATGCAAGAAACTTTATTAGCATTATAGGTGAACTTCATGAGCACATTTAAATAATATATTTTTTTTAAATCATGTCATGAGGCCTTTAATAAGACTCGTTTGGTTGTGAACGCCTTGTTGTTGAGGGAATCGCTTGAGCCATAATCTTTTTTGATTCCCTCATATTCAATGTTTTTTCATACTTTTTCAAACGCTTGTGACTTTGTAAGTTCTCATTTATTATTCCATGGGTATTAGACAGTCCTGCTGAGAGCTTTTGAATGAGATTAATCCTTTCTAAAGAAGAACTTACAGGCTGCACAGACTTGTGTGACTGCTAAAGACATCTATCTGCTGTATCTCACACATATTCAAGTTTTTCACTAATTCCTCCAAGAATCGGTAGTGCCAGTGTGGAAATGATGCCCTTGTACACAATGTATGGCAACAATATAATGTGTTGTGATAATTAGCCATAAAACTGAAAAGGCAAGAGGGTTATTTTTGTATTGTTTATCTTGGAGGGGCTAATTGAAGTGTCACAATTCATTATCCAGGCTGTGTCCTCCACCCGTCCAATGGCAAAATGACAGTATCAATCTCATTCTGTCTCCTCACATCACTATCCTAGCATGACTTTGTGGAGTACAGGTCTGTCTATATATTAAGATAACTCTACATTGGCTCTAACAATATGGGTTAGATTCTTTTCTTTTTTTTGTTATTTTGTTACCTTTTATTCTGGGTTAGTCACTGTGGATAAAATCATCTGTCAAATGCACAAATGTGTATTCGTGTGTTGTGACGTCAAAAAAGGCCAGATGTTCAGATGAGTTTCAGCATATTCTTTGCTGTGAGTAGCTGAGGAGGAAATGCTGTGAAAGTCGCTCTTTGTAAAATATCTGCACCCTTGGAGGATTGCTGTCTGAAATGACAAACTTGTTCCAGACACTCATAGAAATGCCAATCCATCCAAAGGTAGTCTCCCCCAGGCTTTTTCTTTTTTTCTAAAATTATAAATTATAACACATAATTTCAGCCTGGTTTCTCACCCCAAGCTTCATTTGTTATTGCCAAGCATATTGTGATAATACTGGATATGTTAAAATGTCAAAGAAATACAGTGCTATCCTACACAAATGAGGGGTATGGAATGTTATTGCTTTTCTCATCTGCAGATAAATCAAAGGTGATGTCGTGTTAATCCGGGCTGATAGACTGATGATGTGTCTTCCTGACAAATGGCTACTGTATGTTGCATTCGCTCTTCTCCTGCTCTGTTCTACAGTCCTGTAATTGCCACTTAAAAGTTTTAGGGTTAAATTGATGGATGTCAGTCTGAACAGTGCGTTATGTCCTTCTATTGCACTTTAATTTATTCTGACATCAATCATTTACCCCCGCACACTTCGTTACGGACAAACTCTAAGAGAGGGAGAGAGCGCTCTAGGTTTTGTCCTTGTAGATGCACTGTAATATAAAATCCTGTTCTCTAAAGCTCTCTCCCGAGAAGCCCGAACAAATGAATGAATGAGATATTACGTCTTGAGTTGATGCAATAAAAGTATCAGCGCAATTCAACTCTATTTATTTTCTTTTGCGGACATGTAGTAGGCTACAAGCCATGGACCTACAACTTTATCAACAACAGAACTTAATTTATGTGAATTGGATCCGGCACCTATTTAAAGTTTCCCCTACCTTACATTTGTAAGAAATGTATTCTATGGCATGTACATATGTTTCAAAGTGAAGTATGATTATATACATGTTTGAAAAAAATTGTCATTAATTACTCACCCTCGTGTCGTTCCAAACCTGTAAGACTTTGACTTCTGATTGATGTCTGTCCCTCCATTGACAGCTACGCAACTAACTATTTGATGCTTCAAAAATTCATAAAGAGATCATAAAACTTTTCAGAAATATACCGGTTTAGTCCAAAATTTCTAAAGACTGGATCACTTTATAAGATGAACAGATTGAATTTAGGCTTTTATTTAGGCTTGTATCGCCCCTAAAGTGACATGGTAATGAAAAATGAAAAACAAAAGAAGTTTTGTGAGGGAATGCAAAGGTTTTGTGAGCCAAGTAAGTGAACGCAGTTTATTTCAAACATAAAAAAAAAAATAGTTTCACCCATTTTCCATCACCTTGTCCTTTTAGGGGCTCTGAACATTCACTTGCAAAAGCAATGAAATACAGTTCCCTTTCGTTGTCACTCCGAGTTACGTCGGATGGCGACGAAATGGGGTTTCGCTTAGAAAGCCTATCAACTTCGAGTATTACAAAACGAGCCAATGGCAAAGAAATGCCATGGGTCTGCGGAATTTGCATAGCGTATCTCCGCCCTACCTCGTCGTGGGTATAAAAGGAGGACGCCGGCAAAATGCAGATATGTTTTCGCTTCGGAGCCAAGTTTATTCTTCTCTCCACAAGCCATCTCTGAATTGTCAGCTTTACAAACGATTACCTCGAGTGTTGGTGTGACGGCGATCTCCGGCGAGCGCGTGCTTCCTGCTTATCTCTGCAGTGGTTTGTCAGACAGTGCGTGTCTCCCCGTGTGCTTCAACACTTGAGTTTTCTCTCACAAAAAGAGCTGGCACGCGGCACGTCTTTTTAAAGACGGCTCGCCCGTGCATTTAAAAAAAAAAAAAGAATGGTGCGGCAGCTTGGTATCGGACTCTGATGGGCACGAGCGTTGTATGTTGGGCTTGATCATGCTAGAGCAGCGCTCGTGGATGACTCATGTTTTCTCCGTGGGAACATGACCATCGCGTCATTAAGGTCGAGACTCGATGAACTCACATGAGTGAGAGTCCCCTCATCCACCTCCCGATCTTTGGCTGGTGGCCAGGGTGACCTGAGGGTTACGGTCTGGAACAAGGCGCCGACTATGTGTCCGCGACCCCAGCCCCCCTCTTCAATGACGGTGCCCGCTAGTGAACAGGTGATTCCCACGGGTCTACCTTCTGGTGGCCTGTGTGTTTCATTTGAAGCTACAGAGGATGATACTATGTTTGTAGCAGCTTCACAAGGTGGGTTTGATTTTCCTGGAAGTGACGACTCGTCACAGCTGCCACCTTCTGGTGCATACGGCTGTGCCTGAGTCTGATCCGGAGATGACGGCCATGCTTTCCCGGGACGATTGGTTTTTGGGTAAGGCCGCCGACCCTCGTCCACGGCAAACCCCAATACCTTTCTTCCCGGACGTGCATGATGAGATCTCAAAGTCCTAGAAGACCCCCTTGTCTTCTCGGGACCACTCGCTGATCTCATCCGCCTTTCCTCCCCTCGATGGGGCCGCTGCCCATGGGTACACTGGGGTCCCCCCGGCTGAACGCTCTGTTGCGATGCTATGTGTCCTCAGAGTGCTTCTTCTCGGCGCAATCCTAAGCACCCGTCCGTGGCCTGTAGTTTTTCGTCTACGCTTGTGGCGAGATCCTATAGCACCACGGGACTGGCAGCCGCCTCACTGAATGCCATGGTCATTCTGCTGGTCTACGTGACCCAGATGCTCATGGACCTGCACGAGGGCGGGACTGACCCAGGGCTCTTCACTGACCTGCGCGCCGTCACTGACCTTGCTCTCCGAGCGACGAAAGTGGCTGTACGCTCCCTGGGTCAGGTGATGCTCACCATTCTGTGGCTGAACCTGTCTGATGTGCTGGATGTCGCGCGGACCCGTCTGTCCGTCCGTCCTCTGGGAGCTGCGGGGGGACGCCACAGCCCTCTCCATCTCCGCCCCCCGCTACACGCCAGGTTAAGCGGCGCTCTTGAGACGGGCTCCTCGGGGATGGAGCAGACTGAGGTTGACTCTGTCCCGACGGCCCCGCCATCCGCTCAGATCCCTCGGTCTGCCCACCGCCGAGGGCGCCCCCCCCCCCCCCCCCCGCGGCTCCCACCCCGCCCGTTCACCCGGGCCGGCTCTGGAGGCCGCGGTCGGACGCCACAGCCCTCTCCAGCCCCGCCCCCCACTACACGCCGGGTTAAGCGGCGCTCTTGAGATGGGCTCCTCAGAGATGGGACTCAGTTCTTTCCAGGAGTTGGTAGCAGGACCACTCCTTTCCCCGGTGGAGGGCCGGGGAAGAAACCTTATTCTCCAAAGAACTGACTCTCCCGTCTCTGAGCACACAGAGTTCTCGGACGACACAGAGCGCCGCCCACAAGCCGTGCTCTCCTCGTCCCCCTCTGCCCCAGAGGTGGTTGACACAAAGTGCCGTCCACGGACCGCTTCGCCCCTGTCCCCCTCTGTCGCCAGACCCCTGGCAGAGCAGGCCCCCACGGGACGACCAGCCTAGTCCTCCCCTGGCCCCCTCTGCCAGGGCGCGGTTGCTAACTGTGCCCCCACACCGGACCGCTATGCCGTCCACGTCTGGGCCAGTTACTCCGCTTCGCTGCCCCTCCGGGGGCACGCCTGTGACCACGCATGACCCCGCTGGTTCAGTTCCTGGGAGCCTGGTTAGAGCTCCCCGTCTGTCCCGCTGGATCGCGCGGACCGTCAGGCTCGGCTATGCGATTCAGTTCGCACGGTCTCCTCCCCGCTTCTGGGGAGTCCGCTCCACTTTGGTCGGTGGCTAGGCCCCCATCATGAGAGCAGAGATTGCCACCCTGCTGGCGAAGGGTGCAATCGAGACTGTCCCTCCAGCCGAGATGAGGTCCGGCTTCTACAGCCCCTACTTCATTGTCCCCAAGAAAACCGGTGGGTTACAGCCAGTCCTGGACTTGCGCGTGCTGAACCGCTCCCTTCACAGGATGCCGTTCAAGATGCTCATTGCCAAACGCGTTTTCGAATGCGTACGGCCCCGGATTGGGTTGCAGCGATCGACCTGAAGGACGCCTACTTTCATGTCTCCATTCTTCCTCTGCACAGACCGTTCCTACGGTTTGCTTTCGAGGGGCAGGCATACCAGTACGCGGTTCTCCCTTTCGGGCTAGCCCTGTCTCCTCGCATCTTCACGAAGGTCGTCGAGGCTGCCCTTGTTCCCCTTCGGGAACACGGGGTTCGCATCCTGAGTTATATCGATGACTGGCTGATTCTAGCTCACTCTCGAGATCGGGGTT
Organism: Gila orcuttii; assembly: GCA_026230005.1. Taxonomy (NCBI): domain Eukaryota; kingdom Metazoa; phylum Chordata; class Actinopteri; order Cypriniformes; family Leuciscidae; genus Gila; species Gila orcuttii. Next base: position 42,110,253 of record JAPDVR010000007.1, on the reverse strand, counting down.
GCGAACACAGGGACCTAGTGCTCCGGCACCTAGCTCGTCTGGGCCTTCGGGTCAACTGGGAGAAGAGTAAACTTTGCCCCGTGCAGAGGATCTCTTTTCTCGGTATGGACATCGACACGGTCGCCATGTAAAAGGCGCAGCTTACGAGCGAGCGCGTGCAGTCACTGCTGACTTGCCTGAGACAATTCGAGAGCAAGAATGCGGTTCTTCTGAAACTTTTCAGAGGCTCCTGGGGCATATGGCATCTGCAGCCGCTGCGACGCCGCTCGGATTGCTTCATATGAGACCGCTTCAGCTTGGCTTCGCGACAGAGTCCCGAGGTGGGCATGGCAACAAGGCACGCTCCGAGTACCAGTTACTCCGACCTGCCTTCAGTTCTTCACCCTGTGGTCGAACCTCAGTTTTCTCAGGGCGGGTGTCCCCCTGGAACGAGCTTACCGGCATGTTGTTCAACAGATGCCTCCACCACGGGCTGGGGCGCCATGTGCAATGGACATGCTGCTGCGGGCTCCTGGACAGGACCCCAGCGGCTATGGCATGTCAATTGCCTCAAGTTGTTGGCAGTACGCCTTGCCCTGCACCGCTTCCGGGCGTTGCTCTTGGGTCAACACGTACTAGTCCGATCAGACAATACCGCTACTGTAGCGTACATCAACCGTCAAGGTGGTCTACGCTCCCGCCATATGTCACAACTCGCTCGCCACCTCTTCCTATGGAGTCAGAAGCATCTGAGGTCGCTTCGAGCCATTTTCATTCCTGGAGCTCTGAACTGTGCAGCCGACGAGCTCTCACGGCTTCAGCCCCTCCCTGGAGAATGGCGACTCCATCCCCAGTCGGTTCAGCTGATTGGAACCAGTTCGGGGACGCACAGATAGATCTGTTTGCCTCTCACGACTCGACCCTTGCGCCCTGTATTTTTCTCTGACCGAGGGCACTCTCGGCACGGATGCACTGGCGCACAGCTGGCTGCTGGGCCGCAAATAGGCGTTTCCCCCAGTGAGCCTTCTTGCGCAGACCCTGAAGGTCTATGTTGCCGCTATTGCCGCACACCATGACCTCATCGAAGGTAAGTCGGTGGGGAAGCACGACCTGGTCATCAGGTTCCTGAGAGGAGCGAGGAGACTAAATCCTCTTCGCCCTGTTCCCTCTTGGGACCTCTCAGTGGTTCTAACTGACCTGAAGAGTGCTCCCTTTGAGCCCCTGCAATCAGTCGAGCTTAAATTCCTGTCAATGAAGACAGCGCTCCTAGTTGCACTGGCCTCCATTAAGAGGGTAGGGGACCTGCACGCATTCTCCGTTGACGAAGCGTGCCTGGAATTCGGGCCGGCTTACTCTCACGTGATCCTGAGACCCCGGCCTGGATACGTGCCCAAGGTTCCCACCACTCCCTTCCGGGACCAGGTGGTGAACCTGCAAGCGCTGCCCCCGGAGGAGGCAGACCCAGCCTTGGCACTGCTCTGTCCAGTACGCGCTCTCCGCGCCTATGTAGACAGGACGCAGTGTTTCAGGACCTCAGACCAGATCTTTGTCCGTTATGGTGGGAAGCTGAAGGGAAAGGCTCTCTCCAAGCAAAGGTTGTCTCACTGGATAGTGGACGCCATTGCCTTGGCATACCAGCAGCAAGGTCGACCGTGCCCCCTTGGTGCGACTGCCCACTCCACCCGGAGTGTGGCGTCCTCTTGGGCTCTAGCGCATGGCGCCTCGCTAACAGACATCTGCAGAGCTGCAGGCTGGGCGACACCTACACATTCGCTAGATTCTATAATCTCAGAGTGGAGCCTGTGTCCTCTCATGTACTTGCTTCAACTATCTAGTCCGGACCCGCTCAGGTGTCTTCGCTTGCTCGCCATTCCACTCCACGGACTGGGTACGTGCGATATTTCCCTCAGGTGAGCTTCCCCGAAAGCCCTGAGTTCCTCCAGCACTCCTGACGTCGGCGCCAGTGTCTATTGCCTGCGCGTCGGCTAGGTGCCTCCCGTGTACATGGTCCCTCCCCTGAGCGACCCCCACATGTTTATTTCCACTGTAAGCCTCTCTGAGCATGTGTCTTTCCCTTGGCAAGCCACCTTGCCACCCCTGGGGTTGAAATATTCCACCTGCGGCTGGACACCCCAGTGTCTCCATATGTTTCCTTCGGGTCATATGTGCATTCTCTAAGTTCCCCCCCCCTCTGGGTTGGCATTAATTGCATACTTCCCCTAGCTTGGGATATGCCTCCCAGTGTACCTTGGTATTCCTGTGATAAGTGGAGTCCTTCGTCCGTCTAACGACAGGGATCTCGATTTACGCAGGGCACTGGAAGACAGCAGAGAAGGCGGCGTGATTAGACTGGTAACCCCATTTCGTCGTCATCCGACGTAACTCTGAGTGACAACGAAAGGGAACGTCTTTGGTTACGTATGTAACCCTCGTTCCCTGAGTAGGGAACGGAGACGTTACGTCTGCCTGCCACTTTCCGCTGTACCGCGGGGATCGCCTGAGCTCAGTCTTGGCTCCTCAGCGAAGAAACATATCTGCATGTTGCCGGCGTCCTCCTTTTATACCTAAGAGGTAGGGCAGAGATACGCAATGCAAATTCCGCAGACCCATGGCATTTCTTTGTCATTGGCTCGTTTTGTAATACTCGAAGTTGATAGGCTTTCTAAGCGAAACTCCATTTCGTCGTCATCCGACGTAACGTCTCCATTCCCTACTAAGGGAAAGAGGGTTACATACGTAACCAAAGACGTTTTTCCTCCCAGCTCATATTATTTTGATTACAAAAGTTTTTTTAAGTGAATGCAAAGTTTCTTAGGGAAATGCAAAAGAATTTAAATATAATTTTTCCTCCCATCTCACCATGTTCTTTTAGGCTCTCTGCATAATTGTGTGATTTGCTTTTGCTATTTAAATTAATTTTTGTTTAAACATTCATATTTAGGTTTCATTTACATTTTTATATAGTTTTATTTATATTATTAGATTTTAGTTTAGTTTCGGGTGAATTATTCTTTTAAGTACTGCGCAACAGTACAACAAACCATAGATTTTAGATTGCACTACAGTTCCACCAAAGACCTTCAGGATTGAATATGTTAGAGTCAAAAGTCTGTGTTTCTGTACATTAGACAATAACACATGGCACTAGTAATGCCAAGGCCATCGGTTTGATAAACAGGGAATGCATAAAATGATCAAATGTGTACTATGAATTCAGTGTTGCTTTGGATACAAATTTTTGCCAAATGCATATAGATAAATGCAAAAGAAATCACTAGCATTTGTCATTGGATGAGTACTATAAGAGTAGAAATACATAGAAATGTCATGCATTTTTTTTATTGCTGCAGGGCAGTGACAAAAAATCACTAACCATCGCTATTGTACCATGAGTTGTTTTTTCTGCAGCATTGTGCAGCTACAGTCTTCCTGTGCAAACCTTTGCTCCGCTTTGTTTGTCTTCCTTTGCTAGCAATTAGACTCATTAGTCAGAGTGTGTGCGATACAATCATGAATTAGGATGCTCATTAGTAGGAGCGCTGATGAGCAGGATCATTTCCTAAAGTAAGGTGTGTAACGTCTCTTGTCTCCATACTGATGACTGTTCTAGTGGGACATGGCATTGACTAATCTTTCCTTCTTGACTTTTTCTATGTTGCTCACTCTCAAACAGCAGAACACTTTCAAAACTCCTGTAACATCCATCTTATGCAAAATATGGGAGACCATCTTTAACTAGCAATAAACCATCTGGTCAAGGAAACTCAAAAGTGGTCAAGCTTGGATTATTGTTGCTAGTTAATGGCCTGCTAGAAACCATCTACCATGTTCCAAGACACAACTATCATTTTAAAGGATTAGTTCAGAATTAAAATTTCCTGATAATTTACTCACCCCCACGTCATCCAAGATGTTCATCTCTTTCTTTCTTCAGTCGAAAAGAAATTAAGGTTTTTGAGGAAAACATTCCAGGATTTGTCTCCATATAGTGGACTTCGACGCTTATCAATGGTTTGAAGGTCCAAATTGCAGTTTCAATGCAGCTTCAAAGGCACTACATGATCCCAGCCGAGAAATAAGGGTCTTATCTAGCGAATCGATCGGTCATTTTCTAAAAAACAAATAAACATTTATAAACTTTTTAACCACAAATGCTCGTCTTGCACTAGCTGTGATGGCACACATTACGTAATCACGTTGAAAGGTCACGTGTGATGAAGTCAAACGCCCATTACAAAAAAAATAAACGGTAAAACAACGATGTCGGACGATTTTGAAGTTGGAGGAGAAAATGAGATGGAATTTTTCGCCCTACATTTTCCGCCTACGTCAGGTTACCCCCTGACCTTTCCAACGTGATTACGTTGAGTGAAGTCGTGGTCGTGCAAGACAAGCATTTGTGGTTAGTATATAAATGGGTTTTTTTTTAGAAAATGACTGATCGTTTCGCTAGATAAGACCCTTATTCCTCAGCTGGGATCGTGTAGAGCCCTTTGAAGCTGCATTAAAACTGCAATTTGGACCTTCAAACCGTTGTTAAGTGTTGAAGCCCACTAGAGAAAAATCCTGGAATGTTTTCCTCAAAAACCTTAATTTCTTTTTGACTGAACAAAGAAAGACATGAACATCTTGGATGACTTGGGGGTGAGTAAATTATCAGGAAATTTTAATTCCAAAGTGAACTACTCCTTTAAACTGGATTTTTCCAATAGGGAATACTCTTTTCAGTGTAACTTTTAGGCCTAATAAAACAGTATATCACAAGGATATGTGTCATCCCGAGCTTTGACAGTTCTCTCTCAGGCTCAGAAATAGACAGCAATAAGGACTGTCTTTCTTTCCTGAGGTAATGGTAGCTCTGCTCCTGGTCTCACCTGTGCTCCTCTGAGTGAGGGTTATGGTGTTGCGAGCTCCCCTATTGCTGCAGGCTTCAGTGATGCTAAATTACTGCAACTACTGAGAGAAAGAGAAACCCAGTCAGTGCTCACAGAATTCACAAATCCTTCATAATGTTGTAATTATAGAAGCAGGAGGTGGACAACGAAGCAAACAACAAAGCTTGGAGAGAAAGGACAGGATAGAGAGATTGAAATATCAAGGCAAGTGTTCACATAAACTCATACAAAGCTTCTGATTGCTTTTGTTTTTATCATGCTGTCCTGCTTCTCTCCGACTGCCGTGTTCTATTTTAGCTCTTTTTAGTATTTCTCAAGCAAATCCATTGCCCTATAAATGTTTGCCCTGGGTTATGAAGAAGTTACCATGGTTACTGCTGCTCTTGTAAGTTGGTAGACAGGAAGAAGGCTTGAGTTAAGCTGTCCGTCTGGGGCTGCAGGCAGACTTAACTCCACCTTGAGGATGAGGAAGATATTGCAGTGTTTTTGCCTATATCTGTTTTTTTTTTTTTTTTTTTTTTACTGCAGTCCAGGGATAATAAAATGTAACAATAATTAACAAATAAATAAACAATCAAATTAAACTGGTTACTGTTTATGTTGCTTTCTAAAAATTACTTAGAAATAATTAAATTAATCACTATTATTTTATTCTATTAATACCCATAACTATGACTATTAATAGAATAATAAGTAATAATTGTGATTAATTAGTTTTCCCTCTGCTTGTCTAACAGTATTCTAATGTTGAAAAAGATTTTAATAGAAAATAAATATTTTACATATCATATTTTACAGATATATATTTGTCACATGTCTGTCCGGTCTTGTGTTGCACATGGGTGTTTGTTATGTTGAGCCATGTGCTCTCGTCATTGTTGACCCCTCCCTCTTGTTATCTGATTATTGGTTTATTTGCTCCACCTGTCTGTCTCGTTACCCTCCTTGTTTGCCTCCCTATTTAGTCTTCCTGTGTTTGCTGTCCTGTGCTCGTTCGTTGTCATTGTTACGTGGTTTAGTCGTGTGGAGTTTTGTGCCTGTCCTGTCTGGTCTGTGTTGGATTTAGTTTTGAAACATTAGAATTCTTTTGTTGGTTTGTTTATTTTATGTGTTATCTTTATTAAATTCTTCATTTCACTCCGCATTTGAGTCCTCTTCTCCATTTCTCCACAACCCACCGTGACAGAACGAACGAGCCCATGTGGATTCAGCGGAGCGAACTTTCTCCTGCGGAGAGGGAGAATGGGATTTCTTTGTTTAAATATTTATCCATGTGCGTTCAAAGGAATGAGGAAAGGAGGGCAGCAGAGTCATCATCAATGGATCCATCAAGCGTGGGGACTTCATCGATGGTTTTAGCCAGCCTCGAGTTTGCACACATCCGTCAGAAAGGACGGAGGAGGAGAAGGAGACCTGTGCCTGCCCAGCGAGAGACTGTTCACGTCCCGTCTGCCCAGCGAGAGACTGTTCACGTCTCGTCTGCCCAGCGAGAGACTGTTCACGTCCCGTCTGCCCAGCGAGAGACTGTTCACGTCCCGTCTGCCCAGCGAGAGACTGTTCACGTCCCGTCTGCCCAGCGAGAGACTGTTCACGTCCCGTCTGCCCAGCGAGAGACCGTTCACGTCCCGTCTGCCCAGCGAGAGACCGTTCACGTCCCGTCTGCCCAGCGAGAGACCGTTCACGTCCCGTCTGCCCAGCGAGAGACCGTTCACGTCCCGTCTGCCCAGCGAGAGACCGTTCACGTCCCGTCTGCCCAGCGAGAGACCGTTCACGTCCCGTCTGCCCAGCGAGAGACCGTTCACGTCCCGTCTGCCCAGCGAGAGACAGTTCACGTCCCGTCTGCCCAGCGAGAGACAGTTCACGTCCCGTCTGCCCAGCGAGAGACAGTTCACGTCCCGTCTGCCCAGCGAGAGACAGTTCACGTCCCGTCTGCCCAGCGAGAGACTGTTCACGTCCCGTCTGCCCAGCGAGAGACAGTTCACGTCCCGTCTGCCCAGCGAGAGACTGTTCAAGTCCCTTCTGCCCAGCGAGAGACTGTCATGTCTGCCCAGCGAGAGACTGTTCACGCTCTGTCTGCCCAGTCAGAGACTGAGCACGCTCTGTCTGCCCAGTCAGAGACTGAGCACGTCCAGTCTGCCCAGTCTGAGACAGATCCGGAAATGCCCATTTGTGTGGCCGCCAAGGCACTTACGGACTATTTGGAACATCTGGTGCGGATCCTGGATATGTCTCTATCTGCTGTTTCTGAGTCAGAGCCAGAGTCGGTTCCAGAGCCGGGGCCAGTGTCTGCGGTTCCAGAGCCGGGGCCAGTGTCTGCGGTTCCAGAGCCGGGGCCAGTGTCTGCGGTTCCAGAGCCGGGGCCAGTGTCTGCGGTTCCAGAGCCGGGGCCAGTGTCTGCGGTTCCAGAGCCGGAGCCAGTGTCTGCGGTTCCAGGGCCGGAGCCAGTGTCTGCGGTTCCAGGGCCGGAGCCAGTGTCTGCGGTTCCAGGGCCGGAGCCAGTGTCTGCGGTTCCAGGGCCGGAGCCAGTGTCTGCGGTTCCAGGGCCGGAGCCAGTGTCTGCGGTTCCAGAGCCGTAGCCAGTGTCTGCGGTTCCAGAGCCGTAGCCAGTGTCTGCGGTTCCAGGGCCGGAGCCAGTGTCTGCGGTTCCAGGGCCGGAGCCAGTGTCTGCGGTTCCAGGGCCGGAGCCAGTGTCTGCGGTTCCAGGGCCGGAGCCAGTGTCTGCGGTTCCCGTCTGCCCAGCGAGAGACAGTTCGGGTCCCGTCTGCCCAGCGAGAGACAGTTCGGGTCCCGTCTGCCCAGCGAGAGACAGTTCACGTCCCGTCTGCCCAGCGAGAGACAGTTCACGTCCCGTCTGCCCAGCGAGACAGAGGTTCCAGGGCCGGAGCCAGTGTCTGCGGTTCCAGGGCCGGAGCCAGTGTCTGCGGTTCCAGGGCCGGAGCCAGTGTCTGCTGTTCCAGGGCCGGAGCCAGTGTCTGCTGTTCCAGGGCCGGAGCCAGTGTCTGCGGTTCCAGGGCCGGAGCCAGTGTCTGCGGTTCCAGGGCCGGAGCCAGTGTCTGCTGTTCGAGGGCCGGAGCCAGTGTCTGCTGTTCCAGGGCCGGAGCCAGTGTCTGCTGTTCCAGGGCCGGAGCCAGTGTCTGCTGTTCCAGGGCCGGAGCCAGTGTCTGCTGTTCCAGGGCCGGAGCCAGTGTCTGCTGTTCCAGGGCCGGAGCCGGAGGCAGAGCCAGTGCCTGTTCCAGCGCCAGAGCCAGTGTTTGTTTCTGTTTTTGTGTCTGTTCTTGTAACTGTTTCAGTTCTTGTGGCTGTACCTGAGCCGGTGTCCGCTGTACCTGAGCCGGTGTCCGCTGTTCCTGAGCCGGTGTCCGCACCGCCCTGGCCGCCCGAGGGGTCTTCGCCGCCCTGGCCGCCCGAGGGGTCTTCGCCGCCCTGGCCGCCCGAGGGGTCTTCGCCGCCCTGGCCGCCCGAGGGGTCTTCGCCGCCCTGGCCGCCCGAGGGGTCTTCGCCGCCCTGGCCGCCCGAGGGGTCTTCGCCGCCCTGGCCGCCCGAGGGGTCTTCGCCGCCCTGGCCGCCCGATGAACTCTGTTTCGCCCTGGCCGCCCGATGAACTCTGTTTCGCCCTGGCCGCCCGATGAACTCTGTTTCGCCCTGGCCGCCCGATGAACTCTGTTTCGCCCTGGCCGCCCGATTTACTCAGTTTTTACCTGGTCTGTCCCTCCTGTTCCCCCCCTTGGTCTGTCCCTCCCGTTTCCCCCTTGGTCTGTCCCTCCCTGTCTGGTAGCCGCTCCGTAGGGAGGGGGTTATGTCACATGTCTGTCCGGTCTTGTGTTGCACATGGGTGTTTGTTATGTTGAGCCATGTGCTCTCGTCATTGTTGACCCCTCCCTCTTGTTATCTGATTATTGGTTTATTTGCTCCACCTGTCTGTCTCGTTCGTTGTCATTGTTACGTGGTTTAGTCGTGTGGAGTTCTGTGCCTGTCCTGTCTGGTCTGTGTTGGATTTAGTTTTGAAACATTGGAATTCTTTTGTTGGTTTGTTTATTTTATGTGTTATCTTTATTAAATTCTTCATTTCACTCCGCATTTGAGTCCTCTTCTCTATTTCTCCACAACCCACCGTGACAATATTTTTTTGCTAATTTTTGCAATTTATAATACTTTATTCATGTGTGTATATATATGTGTATATATATATATATATATATATATATATATATATATATATATATATATATATATACAAATGACTGTTAATGTTCTATCAGGACTTTTAAATATTAAAAGATGATTGAAGATGACATCAAAGATGACATCAAATATGTTACTGTATTGATCTTTTAAGATAAAAGTGCTTGATGTATATTAAAATGTATAACTTTCCCTCCAGTCCAAAAACAAAAAAACATTCACTGACAATATGCTACAAAAACGTATCATTCTGAACATCAGACAATGTGTTGTGGCAGCTATTGAAGGAAATACTTAATGTAGAGACTCAGAAATGACTTTATTTTATGCATAGAGCCTTAATGCATGCTGCTTATGAGTGCAATGTAAAACAGCCGTATGACCCTATCATCTTTTGTAGAATGACCCCTGTGTTAACACATTCACCTCCATCTTTAGATGAACAAAAGTGTACTGACTACAGTGCTCCTGTTCCCTTAATTCACAGCTGAACTGTGTACTGCTGTGCAGGATTCTCACCTATTGCACATGCTTGGTCAATGGGGATGCCTTCTTGTTCTCTACCTCGATGTGAGTGTCTCTGAGTTCCAGCCACCTGTTGAACCTACAGAACTAAAGAAAGACGCACAGATGATTAGTTACTGTATTGAGCCTAAAGTTAGTGGAGTAGAACACACTGAAGAGGTTATAGATAATGAAAGAGGGTTTGAAAAACCTATTAAACAGATTGTGCGTCTGTCCCTTACAGTCATTTGCGTACAATTAAATAATGTGTCTACCCTGATTAAGGTCTGCTTACTCCAGCCTTCCTCCACAATGTCTGTGGATTGGTCTGCTGACTGACATACGTATCTGGTCTGCTGAATAATAATGTCCTGTATACCTGAGATCTGTCTAAAAATAAAAGGAGTTTCATAGCCTTGTGAATTTCTCCAGGGGAGGTGCCATTTGAAAAGTGCCCTGTAAAAGTTATGCTCACTGTGACAGGCGTATATGCCTGGGGTGGTGGTGAAATTGACTTCAATATTGCTGTTAGTCAGTAAATAGAGCATTGCGAATATTGGCTGCTATTTTTACATTTTCAGAGATCATCTGAAACGATCATCTTATATAACGCAATATCCTCACGTATTTGGCAGAGAAGGCCTCTTCAGGATAGTTTCACAATGGCAAATGTTTAATAAAACATCAAAAAAAAAAGATGTAATTTTTTTTTTCTCTTACATGAACTTTCTAAACTCATCGTTTCTACTGAAATGTCTTTATTTGTTTCTTATCTTTCGGGGTCATACTGTATTTCATCCTATATAGAAAGACAAAAAAAAGTTAAGTTTGCGTTACATCGCTGCCTGAATGTAACCTTATCATAGGACAATTTCATATGACCCTGCAATTTTTGGATTCTGACTATGTATGGGTGCTTGTGCAGTACGTCTAACCGATAGAATGAACAAACAATGCAGTTCAAATATTGGGATTTCAACGATTGGGATCTTGCTGTCGTGAGGACTTCATGCATGAGAAGAAAATCCACTCTCAATACTTTACTCCGACTACTGTACATTGTTTCGTGAGATTAAATTTAAAAGAATTGCCCTAAACAGACTGACAGGTCTGAGCGTAACGTCACTCTGGAGTGGTGCACTGAAAAGTGAGTAATTTCATTTCTTGTGTAAATATCTGCTTGGTGTTGGCAAGTGTAGATTCCCCAAAAGCTGAGCTTGACAGCCCAGACAAGCAATTATTGTTCTTTGTGTAGTTTACAGGTGATGGACACAGAGAACCATAGACCAGACACCTCGCAAACGGCCACACACTACCTGCGAGAATCAGCGTGCGCATCAAATTCAGAGCGTAGCTACTGACAGGGAGATGAAGTGTGTTTGTTTGCATTTCCATACGTGTCGAGACTGCAGTCGAGCTATATGCGTACGCAGGGAAGATATCTGTTTCAGGTGTGATGTCATGTTCAGGAGTGCATAGGCCATCTCCTGTGGTGGATTTGCATTCACTTGACAGCATGCTTGTTTAAGAACTCACCTGTAAAGGCTCAGATCATCTCCAGATTGAAAATTCTTTGGGGTCGATACTTTCTGCATGCACATACTCAGCATGCTAGAGAAAGGAAATGAGGTGGAAAGAGATTAGCCCACCCATTGATCATTGCTGCTCATCTCTTCATCCTGAATTGTACTCACATGCTGCATAACATGATATGGCAAGTTTCATTGGCTGTGTACAGTGTGGTCAGTGACTGCATATGGCAAGTGATTTATCTTAAAGAGATAGTCAACGAAAAAAATGTGTATACATAGGCTAAATAAATTTCACTTCAGCTGGGCATTTTGATTTGCCATATTAAATTACCCAAATAGAGCTTCCTTTCAAATAGAAATATTAAGTATGGCTGCATCCGAAATTGTCCCTACTACTGTATATTGTATGTGGAAAAAATAGTATGTCCAAATTTACATTAAAATGTACCTATGTGATTACTACTTCCAGCGAGATTCTGTAACGCGCATCTGGCCATGAGGCCATAGGAGAGCATTTGTGAATGCCAGTGAATGCAACTCATGTAGGTCACATGACAGATGTAGTACGTCCAGATTACATCCATACTACTCATATTCATACTATATAGAAGTTACTTTTTTTTAACAGCCGTGAAGTAATTGCATATTCAAAAGAAGTACTGCTTTCGGATGCAGCCCATGACTTTTGAAGCCTGACTTACGAATATTAATTAGATGATGTAGGCTAATATTCGCATGATAGTCCTAAGTTATTTGCTGAAAAGCAGGCAAGTGGGCGCTGACCAGCACTTGTGTGTTTATTTTATTCTGCTACCAGTGCAACCAGGTGACAGATGCTTTTTCTTAGTCTTAAAGTTGTCTATTTACACGGCTGGTTACAAACTTTGTACCACGGCCAAGAAAAACATACACGTCCTTCTCAAAAAATTAGCATATTGTGATAAAGTTCATTATTTTCCATAATGAATTGATAAAAATCAAACTTTCATATATTTTAGATTCATTGCACACCAAATGAAATATTTCAGGTCTTTTATTGTTTTAATACTGATGATTTTGGCATACAGCTCATGAAAACCCAAAATTCCTATCTCAAAAAATTAGCATATTTCATCCGACCAATAAAAGAAGTGTTTTTAATACAAAAAAAGTCAACCTTCAAATAATAATATTCAGTTATGCACGCAATACTTGGTCGGGAATCCTTTTGCAGAAATGACTGCTTCAATTCGGCGTGGCATGGAGGCAATCAGCCTGTGGCACTGCTGAGGTGTTATGGAGGCCCAGGATGCTTCGATAGCGGCCTTAAGCTCATCCAGAGTGTTGGGTCTTGCGTCTCTCAACTTTCTCTTCACAATATCCCACAGATTCTCTATGGGGTTCAGGTCAGGAGAGTTGGCAGGCCAATTGAGCACAGTAATACCATGGTCAGTAAACCATTTACCAGTGGTTTTGGCACTGTGAGCAGGTGCCAGGTCATGCTGAAAAATGAAATCTTCATCTCCATAAAGCTTTTCAGCAGATGGAAGCATGAAGTGCTCCGAAATCTCCTGATAGCTAGCTGCATTGACCCTGCCCTTGATAAAACACAGTGGACCAACACCAGCAGCTGACATGGCACCCCAGACCATCACTGACTGTGGGTACTTGACACTGGACTTCAGGCATTTTGGCATTTCCTTCTCCCCAGTCTTCCTCCAGACTCTGGCACCTTGATTTCCGAATGACATGCAAAATTTGCTTTCATCCGAAAAAAGTACTTTGGACCACTGAGCAACAGTCCAGTGCTGCTTCTCTGTAGCCCAGGTCAGGCACTTCTGCCGCTGTTTCTGGTTCAAAAGTGGCTTGACCTGGGAAATGCGGCACCTGTAGCCCATTTCCTGCACACGCCTGTGCACGGTGGCTCTGGATGTTTCTACTCCAGACTCAGTCCACTGCTTCCGCAGGTCCCCCAAGGTCTGGAATCGGTCCTTCTCCACAATCTTCCTCAGGGTCCGGTCACCTCTTCTCGTTGTGCAGCGTTTTTTGCCACACTTTTTCCTTCCCACAGACTTCCCACTGAGGTGCCTTGATACAGCACTCTGGGAACAGCCTATTTGTTCAGAAATTTCTTTCTGTGTCTTACCCTCTTGCTTGAGGGTGTCAATGATGGCCTTCTGGACAGCAGTCAGGTCGGCAGTCTTACCCATGATTGCGGTTTTGAGTAATGAAACAGGCTGGGAGTTTTTAAAAGCCTCAGGAATCTTTTGCAAGTGTTAAGAGTTAATTGGTTGATTCAGATGATTAGGTTAATACCTCGTTTAGAGAACCTTTTTTCATGATATGCTAATTTTTTGAGATAGGAATTTTGGGTTTTCATGAGCTGTATGCCAAAATCATCAGTATTAAAACAATAAAAGACCTGAAATATTTCAGTTGGTGTGCAATAAATCTAAAATATATGAAAGTTAAATTTTTATCATTACATAATGAAAATAATGAACTTTATCACAGTATGCTAATTTTTTTTGAAGGACCTGTAGCTCTTAAAATATGATGATTTAAGTTTTCCAGCAGAAATGCCCACGTACATTTTTGATATGTTCTAACAAATCATCTATTTCTTAGTAATGGCAATTTATTTTCAGTTTCTTGTCAGAGTGCTGCCTGATTGCTGTTTAATGAAATATACTTTCACTAAACGTGTCCTGTGGGAAATGTCCTGGTGCAGCCACGGCGGGGCAAGAATCCTCGATAAGGTAATTGATAGAGTGTCCCACCTCCCCTCCACTGAGCTGAAGAGTGCCGCCCCATTCAGTGCATAAAGGAGCATTATGGTTGAAACTGGAAAAGGAGAACATTTTTTTGTTTTAGGTCATTTCCATTACTGTGATTAATGAACTAATTACTGAGATGGGAAACGAGAGGTGAGGTGTGCGCACGCATGTGGATGCAAGTGCGTGATTGTTAACCTGAAAAAGCAGTGCACATAAACACAGACAGCATTACAATAATGTTCAGACACCTTCTGCTGATCTATAGCCTTTTCTGACGTAATGCAGTTCGCGTCTTTTGCCGATAAGTACACCCACCATAATATTGTTACAGTATGTTGTCATATTGTCATACTTTTACATCAGTCTGTAACAATCGCGCAGGTCCTCGGGAGCTGGTCGTCCAGGAGATTTATGTTTAGGCTGAAATGAATACTCCAGCGAAATGGCTCCATAAATCCAATGAAACTTACATTTGTACCAACAGTACTCACACAAACCCAAAACACTTTATGGATCCCCTCTGACACCGGTTTAACTTCAACCCCTGGCAATGGAAGGGTTTGTAGGTACATGAAGTATTGTTCACATAAAAAAATTTACTTGGGAACATATGAGCTTTATGAAGGAATATTTTAACTGAATAATTGATCTATTTAAGAAACAGACAAGAGCCTTGTTATTTGTTTACTAGGCCTTTTAAGGAGAATACTGGGGCTCCTAAGTGGGCAGTTATACAAGGTCCTGGATTGCAGGTTGCATAATGGTGAGTATATGCTACTAAAAATGGACGTGTTGTATTTCTACCATTTATTTTTTACTTATTTGACAATCACACGTGATTTGTGGTTGTTTCTTGTGAGTATGAGAGCATTATAACAGAGATGTTTAAATAGAGTCTCTGATTTAAACTACAGTTAGAGATGGTAAGATCAGTTCATATTTTTAAACCAGCTCAAAGTGTTTGTTTTAGTGAATTGTTTTCAAATTTATCAGAATCGTTTTGTCAAAATTATTTCTTTGTGACCTTTGTCATGTTTTTATAAAATTATGTGTGAATAAAAATAGCTGTTGCACATAAAAGAAACAAACTATTCTATTATTCCTTGCTAATTTAGTGAAAACATCTAGTGAAAACATTTCTAGATTTGTCCTGTATTTTACTTTTAAATTTGCTTAGCTACAGTACTAGTTGTTTGGTTGACATTTTTTATTCTTCTGACAAAAAAATAAAAATAAAAAATCATCTAACTAGTGCTGCATTTTCCTGCTACCATGTATTTAGATTTTACCACCTGAACTAATCCTCCACTGTCTATTTGCCAGACCTCATGATTGCTAGCTAAGCTCTATGATTTACATAATACTATAGCATCAAAAAGCTGATCAATAGATTGCACGTAACTAGTTAAATAATGGATGCACAAAGAGATCTGTCGCTGATGTTTCATCAAAAGCAATAAGGCTTACTTATGAATGAACCTCTGCAGAAACATTGTCTTCATGTACAATTTTTGTTCTTGTTTTTTGTTCTTTGTTCAGTTTAGTAAATAATTGAGCGAACAGCTGAATCTCTACAGCAAACACAATGAAGTATTAGACCTCCTTCCAGGAGCAAAATCTGAAAAGCTACTGTTTTCCCATAACTGGCATCAAACAATCACACGTCTTGTCCTGCGTACTTTGAAGGCCTGTGACTGACATGAAACAGTTCATAAGTTAAAAATCCCTTTAAACAGTTACAGTTTGATTATATTCTTTGTAGAAAATCCATTGTTGCCATTTTGATATAAGTTGGATTGCGTGCCAACTGCTATGTTGAGGAGTGCCAAGGCAGATGGGATAGCAGCAGGGGGTATTTTGGGAGTGAGGAAAAATACATGCAATGTGGTGAGGAATCTGTCCTTCCTTTTTCTCATTCTTCTCTTCTCACAGTAAGGGCTGTTTAATCCACTGCTTCCCTACCTGGCCACAGCAAGGAGAAAATTCATTAGTAAAGCAATACTTTTTCTTTAATATGGAAAGTAGGTTCTTAATCTTTTAGCTTAAAAATAAGTACTATAGTTAAAAATAGTTAAAAATAAGAAATACTGTCGCATTGTGGTATATGGACGTTCGCTTCTGCAGTGGACTGAATTAATAAACAAGCAGTATACGGTTATAGCGCACATATACCATGCTTTTTAGCAAATCATTTAGTGCCACTAATAAACATTATGTCACCTAGATCGCTTTTGCCCTGCGATCGACTGCTTTTGTCAGCCTCGTTACCCGCTGTGAGTTTGTTTGTTTGCGCAAATACGGTTTGAACATTGATTGTTGGTCGTAGAGCGAGACACCGCTTCACTGCTGCTCGCCCTGCGATCGACTGCTTTTGTCAGCCTCGTTACCCGCTGTGAGTTTGTTTGTTTGCGTTTGTTTGTTTGCGCAAATACGGTTTGAACATTGGTTGTTGGTCGTAGAGCGAGACACCGCTTCACCGCTTCACCGCTTCACCGCTTCGCTGCTTTTGTCAGCCTCGTTACCCGCTGTGAGTTTGTTTGTTTGCGTTTGTTTGTTTGCGCAAATACGGTTTGAACATTGGTTGTTGGTCGTAGAGCGAGACACCGCTTCACTGCTGCTCGCCCTGCGATCGACTGCTTTTGTCAGCCTCGTTGCCTGCTGTGAGTTTGTTTGTTTTCCCGTCTATCCTGCGTCTATATTACACCCATACCACTAAAAAGACGGTTATACCCAAGACTTGAGTCATAAATTAGTATAAATATTAATAGCATCACTGGTTGCATCCCGTGCATGCGGGAGCTAACGACACTAGGCTGCGACAGACGGAGGTTCTGAAGAAAGACTTCAGGAGCCTTATCGATACGGTACGCAGCACATCGCCTGAAACATCGATTATTGTGTCTGGACCGCTTCCTACGTACCGACGAGGGCATGAAAAGTTCAGTAGATTATTCGCTCTAAATGAATGGTTATTGTCATGGTGCAATGAGCAGAAATTGATTTTTGTAAATAATTGGAATCTGTTTTGGGAGCGACCAAGGCTCTTCCGCGCTGATGGCTTACACCCAAGTAGAATCGGGGCAGATCTTCTGTCGGATAACATCTCCAAGATGTTAAATACCATTTGACTAGTAACCAAAAATCCAAATCACAGTCTCTACTGCACCAATTTAATTGATATTAATACTAGTGTAGAACATTGCATAGAAACTGTGTCTATTCCTCGTTTACTAAGATCAAATAATAAATCTACTGCAGGATCTAGAAAAAATCTAATTGTTATTAAAACAAAAAATCTCGCTATTAGTGAACAAAAACAATTTCTAAAGCTAGGTCTTCTAAACATTAGATCGCTCACACCTAAGGCGGTTATTGTAAATTAAATGGTCACAGATAATAATTTCGATGTTCTGTGCCTTACTGAAACCTGGCTTAAACCAAACGATTATTTCGGTCTAAATGAGTCTACTCCGCCAGGATACTGTTATAAGCATGAGCCCCGTCTGATCGGTCGTGGCGGCGGTGTTGCAACAATCTACAGAGATATCCTGAATGTTACTAAGAAAACTCGTCATAGGTTTAATTCGTTTGAAGTACTTGTGCTAAATGTTACGCTCTTAGATGTAAGAAAAAAATCCCTATTATCTCTAGCATTGGCTACCGTATATAGACCTCCAGGGCCTTACGCCAATTTCCTAAAAGAGTTTGCTGACTTTCTATCAGATCTTTTGGTCAACGTCGATAAAGCATTAATTGTTGGAGATTTTAACATACACGTAGATAATTTAAATGATGCGTTAGGGGCTGCGTTTACAGATTTATTAAACTCCTTCGGGGTCAAGCAAAACGTCACCGGACCAACTCATCGTCTTAATCATACACTCGATTTAATTATATCATATGGAACCAATCCAACCGATATAGATATTGTTCCACAAAGTGATGATGTCACTGACCACTACTTGGTAACTTGCATATTACGCACTGCTGTAATATGTCATGCTGCGCCACGTTATCGACCAGGTAGAACAATTCGTCCATCCACCATAGATCATTTCTCAAATAGCTTATCTGATCTGTCTCAGCTGCTGTCTGAACCCAAACAAACAGATGAATTAGACGACCTAACTAGCACTATGAGCACCATTCTCTCTAGAACATTGGATATTGTTGCACCCATTAGATTAAAAAAGGTCAGAGAAAAAAGTATAGCACCATGGTACAATAATACTACGTATGTTTTAAAGAGAGAAATCCGTAATTTAGAGCGTAAATGGAAAAAAACTAATTTAGAGGTCTTTAGAATCGCGTGGAAAGACAGTATGTCACTTTATAAAAAGGCACTTAAAACGGCCAGGGCTGAGCACCTCAGCAAATTAATAGAAAACAACCGAAATAATCCAAGGTTTTTATTTAATACCGTGGCTAGACTAACAAATAAACAGACGTCGTCTGAACAAAATACCTCGTTACAGTTTAGTAGTAATGATTTCATGAACTTCTTCACCGAGAAAATTGAAAGCATCAGAATCAAAATCGTAAACGTTCGATCTTTGCTCGCGCCTTATAATTCGGCCGCAATTATCACCCCGCAAGAACAATTACAATGCTTTACAACCATAGAACAAAAAGAGTTAAATAAACTTATCACTTCATCTAAAACAACAACATGTTTATTAGATCCTATACCAACTGAACTACTGAAAGAAGTGTTACCTGTAGTGGAAGAGCCTCTTCTCAATATTATTAACTCATCTTTATCTTTAGGTCATGTTCCAAGAACGTTCAAGCTGGCAGTTATAAAACCTCTTATTAAGAAACCACAATTAGATCCAAATAACCTAGCAAATTACAGACCCATTTCGAATCTTCCATTTATGTCAAAAATATTAGAAAAAGTTGTGTCCGCTCAACTCGGCTCTTTCTTGCAAGAAAACGACATCTATGAAAAGTTTCAGTCTGGATTCAGGCCACATCATAGCACTGAAACTGCGCTTGTTAGAATCACAAATGATTTACTTTTAGCTTCGGACCAAGGCTGTATCTCAGTACTAGTTTTACTTGATCTTAGTGCTGCGTTCGATACTATAGATCACACAATACTCTTAGATCGACTACAAAATTACACTGGTGTTCAAGGACAAGCATTAAGCTGGTTCAGGTCATACTTATCTGACCGCTACCATTTCGTCTACTTAAATGGAGAAAAATCGATTATAACTTCGGCAAACTATGGAGTGCCGCAGGGATCTGTGTTAGGCCCTTTATTATTCTCAATATATATGCTGCCACTTGGTAATATTCTAAGGAAACATGGAATTAGTTTCCATTGTTATGCTGATGACACTCAAATATATATTTCCTCACGGCCAGATGAATACGCTAAATTATCCAAATTGACAGATTGTGTTAAAGATATAAAAGATTGGATGACGCATAATTTTCTTTTATTAAATCCAGACAAGACAGAGGTAATACTTATCGGTTCTAAAAACCATCCACAAAACCTTTCACAGCACGACTTTAACACAGTAGGATGCCCTTTTACTCTATCCGCTACAGTAAAAGACCTGGGTGTTACATTAGACTGCAACCTGTCTTTTGAAAAGCATATTTCATATGTTACAAAAACAGCCTTTTTCCACCTTAGAAACATTGCTAAGCTACGTAATATGCTATCAGTCTCTGATGCAGAAAAGTTAGTTCATGCATTCATGACCTCGAGACTAGATTACTGTAATGCTTTATTAGCTGGTTGTCCTGCATCTTCAATAAACAAGCTACAGTTAGTCCAAAATGCAGCCGCTAGAGTTCTTACTAGATCAAGAAAATATGATCATATAACACCGATTTTATCATCACTTCATTGGTTACCTATAAAGTTCCGTATTAATTACAAGGTATTGCTTTTGACCTATAAAGCTCTAAATGGTTTAGCTCCAGTCTATTTAACGGATCTTCTATCGCCTTATAATCCATCGCGCTCTTTAAGATCACTAGATTCGAGGTTTCTGGTCATTCCTAGGATATCCAGATCCACCAAAGGAGGCAGAGCATTTTCACATTTAGCTCCGAAGCTCTGGAATAGCCTTCCTGATATTGTTCGTTGCTCAGACTCGCTCTCCCAGTTTAAAACTAGACTGAAGACGCATCTATTTAGCCAGGCATTCATATAAATTTTTATCTTACAGTTACTGTAAATTCGGCCTCTAGTTCATAAACGCCAGAGGAGAACTGGCCCCCGACTGAGCCTGGGTTCTCCCAAGGTTTTTTTTTCTCCATTGGGTCATCTGATGGGGTGTTAGGACACCATTAGGTCACTGGATGGAGTTTTTCGGTTCCTTGCCACTGTTGCCTTAGGCTTGCTCAGTTGGGGATATTCAAATTAATTAACCAATCATACCATTGATCAGCTCTACCAAACTTGGATGTCTTTTTTCCAGTAATAAACAAACATTAAGTTGTTTTGATTGATACTGTGAAGCAGCTTTGATACAATCTGTATTGTGAAAAGCGCTATATAAATATATTTGACTTGACTTGACTTGACTTAATTAATTTTCATGAACGAGACAAATATGTGCCGCGTACACTTCAGACCATTCCTGCAACCCTGGTTTTTTATTCATTTATTTTAAAACGGTGATGCTAACTTGGTTTATCACATGGATCTCTGGAATGCTTTAATCTGCAGAAATTTCTAATAACTGTCAATAGATTTATTTATTTTTACTTGATTGTGCCAGTTCATAATTTCAACTCAAATGAATGCCTCATGTCCATGTATTTATTTATTTGGGAAATTGACCTGTAATAGGGTACTATTTGCTAAATAAACCCCCTCGGGGTGATAAGACCGCCCTTATCCCTCATTTTATTTTATTATTTCATTATCAGTTACTTTTGTTGTTGCTGTTTTGTGTATAACATAATTCGATTATTTTTTTGTATTAATTGTTTTTGTTTGTGAAGCATCCGTCTGTGGGTCATAATCTGCTGTACAAGGACAACAGTGCTAATTAATTTCATCACAGACTCCTACTGCACAGTGTGAAGCTGCTGTATGCAGCATGGATCTACTATAGTTGGCTGAATTAAAGTATCGCCTCAGGAATGAAACTATTCACTTGGTTTAAGCACCCAATGGATATTTCTGTTACAATCACAACTGTAGCTGTACTTGCCCAGAGGGGACGGCTGCCACCACACGGAAACCCAACGCAGACGTCATTTAAAATCGACTTCACACTTTCACATGCTCTCTGTGTCAGTTGTCCCTTGTCTCAGAACAGAAAAAATTATGGAGGAAAATGGGGGGGGGGGGGATCTCTTCGCACAGCATTTCCACTTGGGACAGATATTTTGTGTTTGTAGTAGATTCTGTTTATTTTCTGTCTGGCCCAAAGCCTGGATCAGAGAAGATGAAAAGGCTTAGTATCGTAAAGCTCTCCTCCTTGCCGCTACATTTGCAGTAGTTATTCATTCATGACAAAACCCATTCATGCCTTGACAGGTTACGCTCCTCTGATGTATGGCACCTGCTCCCGCTGATGCACTGCTCAAACCCCACTTGCCCTGGTAGCGCTTCGCGTCTGACGGCTGCTGCTGGCAGAGTACAGCAGTGGCGTTTGATACACAGCGTAGAAAACTCGCTGATGAGGGCAGCCATGGAGAAATGTGTTGAGATGTGTTTTTCAGAGTAATAGCTGGTCGGTGCATTATGAATATGAATATGTCGGGGCAATCAACATTTTCCTGCTTGCTTGTGCCATTTATTCAGATTTCACCACCTGAACCAATATCCTCCACTGTTTATTTGTCAGACCTCATGATGGCAAACCTCCATGACTCAACGTGATTTACTTTAGCTACCTGAAAACTCAGTGTGCTTAATGTAATAGACCTATGAAAGTTTCTAAATCAAGTTTACCCATTTAAAGGCACACTATGCAGGAATTCTGTTTTTGTCAAACAGCGACCCCTAGAGTCGCTGTGGAATACTTGCACTGTCGTCAACATACAATATAGAACGCAAACAAGTTTACAAATAAGATATTTACTTACTAGTCCATCAACAAGATCGCCAGGTCAGCATTGCTGTTGCATCCAGTGCTGCTTTTTAGCTCGCGCCAATGAGTAAATGCCAGACCGAGTGGGACTCTTGTCCGGTTCCTCACGCGGTCAGATTCTCTTTTCCTTTTCCTAGTCTCTTCCGACCGCGTTTTCTTTCTACATATGTTGTTGTTGATCTATGGATGTGTGTGACGTCGTTGCCGTAAAGCATTTTGTGATTCTCGCGAGATTTGTCGGGGGCGCTCCTCTCAAACTTGCATTGCTGGTTTTTCCAGCGGCGTCCCCCCCCCAAGCTTTACTACCAGGATGATTCGCCCTAATATGAGTTTGTTTACCACCGAAATGACTTTGAAGCTGTTATATTAAGGTAAAATTCTTGCATAGTGTGCCTTTAAACAAATTCACAAATATAATTTTGAATATACAAAGTCATTGCATGTGCTTTGCAGGACCAGGATTAGAAACCACTGCATTAGATAACAAATGATTTTCCAAAATAATGTTCAAGTGGTCCCCGACTAATTTACTAATTTACAATTAATTGAATTGTAAATTATATTAATTAAAAGCAACTCTGTGAAATTTGTAGGCCAACCCAGAAGGCTATCATCTGTGTTTTAATATTTAGTACTATATTTTCAATGAAAATACTATCTCTGTTTTCTAAATTGCACATTAAAAAATTTAAAATAAAAACTGCAATGTGCATATACATTTTATAGCTATTAAGCTTTATCATCAAATTAATACAGATATTGGAAAAGACAAAACCTTTTACCAAATAAAAGAGCTGCATGGTTTCACAGACAGGGTTTAGATTAAAGGGTTAGTTCACCCAAAAATGAAAATTAAGTCATTAATTACTCACCCCCATGCTGTACCAACCCCGTAAGACCTTCGTTCATCTTCGGAACACAAATGAAGATATTTTTGATTAAATCTGAGAGGTGCATCACTGCTACATAGGCTGCCTAAGGGAATGAAACTTGACGGCCCAGAAAGTCATTGAAGAAAATGTTTAAATATTTCATGTGACTACAGTGGCTCAACTATAAGTTTATCAAGCGACGAGAATACTTTTTGTGCGGGGAAAAAAACAAACATAACGACTTTATTCGACTATTCCTTTTCTTCCTTGTGGGCCTGAGACGAGAGTTCAAGAGATTTCCACGATGCATGCGCGAGAACTGAGAAGAGAACGTTCTTCTTCTAATACTTCTTGTTCAGTTCTCGCGCATGCGTCGTGGAAATCTCTTGAACTCTCGTCTCAGGCCCACAAGGAAGAAAAGGAATAGTCGAATAAAGTCGTTATTTATGTTTGTTTTTTTTCGGAAACAAAGTAGTCTCGTCGCTTGATAAACTTATAGTTGAGCCACTGTAGGCACATGGAATATTTAAACATTTTCTTTAATGACTTTCTGGGCCGTCAAGTTTCATTCCCTTAGGCAGCCTATGTAGCAGTGATGCACCTCTCAGATTTAATCAAAAATATCTTCATTTGTGTTCCGAAGATGAACGAAGGTCTTACAGGGTTGGTACAGCATGGGGGTGAGTAATTAATGACTTAATTTTCATTTTTGGGTGAACTAACCCTTTAAGCCAGGATTAGGCCTTAGTTAAATTACAAAATTGAAGTATAGCTTTTGTAAACATGGTTAGGAAAAAAAAAACATTAGTGATGTGCATCTTCACACAATGTGCATATCAAGAAATGCATCTTGAGACAAAAAAATGGCACTAACTTATTTTAAGATATCTCAGTGCAAGTTGCTTTTAGTTAAAACACCTGAAACATGCCTTTTAGTCTGGAACTAGAATTAAGCCTTGTCTGTAAAACTGGGCAAATGTGTTTTCCGCTTGAAAAAAAACATTTACTAAATATTTAAAGGAGAATGGTCTCTCTTTTATTAATGCTGTTCAATGCTTTTTATTGACATAGTAACCCATACTTTCATGTTGGTGTAAACCAGGGAAAAACTTTCTTCAGCAGGTTACATCGATTCACCAGCAAGTAACAAGAAGTAACTATCTGAGCAAGTTAATAAATCATCCCCTCAACCAATTTGTTCAAACACACTGATTCATTTGGTCTCAAAACAAGTGACTGCCTTTATGAGTGAGTCATTGAATCACTGACTTGTTCAACTACGCTGATTCATTCAGAAATGAAACAAGTAACTGCCTTTATGAGTGAGTCATTGAATCACTGACTCATTCAACCACACTGATTCAATCAGGAAAGAAATATTATCACTGTGTTCAGTTTTTTAAAAAAGGATAGTTTTACAAAAGAGCACGTTCTAGTAATTGTTTGCATTTTGAATGTGGAGAGTTCACTCTCCTTAAAAACTGTCTGAGCGATCCTGCAGCTTTCTATTTATATAACAAAAAAAAAATCCTGTCAAGTCACATCTGCTCAGTGACTGGTAGGCCCATACCCAGTATGTTCAAACTGCATTCAGAAGCAGTAGCATGGCTCTGTCTGCAGAGATGAGAACACTACACATAAACTCCCAGGCATGTACCTCTCCTCTTTCAGCACATTCCTGTAGTCACCTCTCGTTCCACGTCTATAGTTCTCAAGCCCAGGCTAGCATTGTTTCTCATTTCTTATACATGGTTTTCTCTAGCGCTACTGCTCCTGCCAGACAGCGAAAAATGAGCCTGGTCCATTAAATCTGTGTTTACTAGAGAACTTTCCTACAACACTTCTGAATGCTACACGCAGATGAATAAAACATCTCCCCTGACTCTGCCCAGGAGAGACTGACATCATAAGTTAGGACGAGACTTACTGTCATAGTCTTAAAGTAGGTAATGAAGTCAAGTTTGCTGCTGAGGCCATTCATGTGCAGTCGGCTGGTATAAGTGATCCTCTGTTGTTTTGAATAACAGCAATGCAGGCTACACTTTAGTTTCTAAGGCCAGAACAAAGTTGGTCAAGTCATTTCGGAAGCTTTTTGTCTCATAATTCTTACTTTTTTTTATCAGAATGGATGCACATGCAATAAAGTCGCAATTGTGAGTAATAAAGTCAGAATTCCATTATAAAGTCGCAATTGTGAGTTTATATCTCACAATATCTCGCAATTCTGACTTTAGGACTCGCAGTTGCGACTTTATATCATGCATTTCTCAGAATTGCGAGATGTAAACAAGCTTCAGTACAGGTCATGAGTGGTCTCAGACAGAATATTGAGATGTTTTTTTAAAAAATTTCAAATTACACTGAATGGATTAAAACATGTCAAATGTGTTAAGCAGAGAGACTAATACAAAACTCTGTCATGAAAGGCTATAATCTTCACATCTTCTGTCCAATCAAATGCTCTCTAGAATGTAAAGTGTCCCGCCCCCTATGCTATAAATACCACCTGGCCAGAGTGACTGTGGCTGTAATTGTACGTTCAGTAGTATACACAAGCTGAGTATCAGCTGCTCATGCTCATCAGTTCACTCAACACAACATGTCTCAGTTCAGTGAACTGTTGGAGTTACTGGAGTAACATACACTTCGGGACATTGGTTTATTTCGAGTCGGAGGGACTGTCAGGCGCGTCCGAAAACGAATAGCCTATAAAACTGGATCAGTGCTGACTCGAAACACGAACTGTTTTCAACAATACGGTTCGATTTGGTGAACTGGTTCGACCGGTTCGTTCACGAACCAGACATCACTGCCGTTCACACGTCACGGAGCAATATGGGTTGGAGATGTGTGTCCGGTTGTTTTATTCCGTTTCCAAATGTACTTTGGTTAAGAATGAAATGGGTAGAATTTATTCACATTTCTACTATTGAGTCCATTGTATCATCGGCGCTCAGATTCGCTTCCATGGTGCTGTCAAATACGACTTGCAATCTAAACTAAATGCCATTGGCTATTTGAAAAGGGGTAGGAGCCATTCAATATGTCCTGCCTTAGCTTCCTGTTTCAGTGGAAATTACGTCAACGCATCATACAAAGCTGTGCGTTCCAAGCCACTTCAGTCGGCCTTTAAGCTGCTTGCAATCACATCATTCTCTATAGGGTGCAGCTGATTGGTTCCAGCTGTATCAGTAGCCAATGAGCTCACTGCTCAATCTTCAAATACTTGTTCAGCATTTGCTGTAGCAGTGCAGCACGCTTTCCACCTTCCCCAGTTCTACCTGTATAGATCTGCTATGGGTAATTCATGTATGCTATATTGTACAGCAGCAGCATGTCTTACCTGCTCAAAGCAGCATGTTGTTTATGTATTGGCAGTAGCAAGTCCCATATTACTTACAGTACTCTGCAGCAGCACAAGCAATAACCAACAGCAGCAGCAATAACAGCCTCAGCAGCAATAAACTATTCCTATATCTATATCTATCCTATATCTATTCCGTCAATACCAAACTATCAACATTGTCATATCTATTACCTTGCCAAACAGAGTTGTGATGACAGAAATACACTATTTTTGGTATCTCAAAGCTTGATCAAAATTAGACTGATCAGAAGTGTGAATAATCAAGTTAAAAATTCCCATTTCTGACCTCAATGCATTCCAGTCATGCTGTGTTCCAGACAACTTACTCGTAATTGTCCCAACTTCACATGAATTGAGATTTATAGCTCACAAGCGAAACATTCTTAAGGCCAGTTCACACTGCACCGACAGACAGCAACAGACTTTTTTTCATTAGGTTTTGTCGGATCAGTGTGTTACTCCTTTCGGCGTCTGTCGGCGTTGGTCGGCTCTCATTTATGTTGAATCAGTGTTTGACGGGAGTCTTGAAATGTCTGAGAAAGTGATGTACTGTAATCTGGTGACTGTTGGTGTTGGTCTGTGTCTGTTGGTGGAGTGCAAATTGGCCTTTAAATACTAATGTTTCTAAGCACTGATTTGATTGTTTTTAACTTATATTTATAAATAGTTAACAATACGATAATTACAAATATTAAAGCCTTTAGATTTTATTTCCAAATGAGATTGAAACACCATGTTTTCTGGACAAATGTGTTTTTTTTTAAGGCAATCAGGTTTTTTTTACTGATGTGATCACCCAACGTGCATTATTTTGCAGAAGCATACTTTTTTTTAAAATGATATAATTTCAATGTACACTAAAATGTTGAATTTCTTATCACTGTCTTTCTGACAAGATTTCCAACTTTTTCTTTCTTATGCTAATATTCAGCTGCTTAAATGTACATAACCCATGGTGAATCCTTGTTAAAATGCAGTGAATTCATGTTAATGTTAACAGTGGCATTGGAGTGCCAGGAAACAGCCAAGGTTATCTACTGTATGTTTACAACAACTCTGAAAATAATCAAAGAAATGTTGCTTTAGTAAAAAAAAAAAAAAAGTTCTGAATGTTTGTCCACCAATCTCGTTTATTTAACGCTGTGTTCAATGTATGGAGATGAGAAATAAATGCCATTTTATTAACTTTATTATTTCATTTACAACACAAAATACAATACTTTCACTAATCACCTTATTAAGAATTGCAGCATGATCTCATTAGCATTGAGTTAGTGAAGCAAGTGGCACTAGAAGCATCATTGAATTTGGGTTGGCGCTCAAGACGGCAATCAAAGCTTGTTGCCTGGTTGTCGTGTACCATGTAAAAGGCCGTTAAATCTGCTTATGGGACTCACATTAAAGTAATGCAACTTGAAAATATACTTTTGCCTCTTTGAACGCAATTGTCTATCATTAACTAAATCAACTATGCAACTTCGGCAGCAATTATGCTTATAAGCATTGAAGTGGCTTTGTACCCTTATTAAATTATTGCCATGGCAACAATTAATTAAAATCAGATATTCAGAACTATGAAACTATTTGGAGGTGGAAAGCGGCTTCCTCAGGCGAAGGTCAGAGACATTTCGAACTAATATTAACATCAGTGATGGCAACTAAACCGCATAATTACAAACCTCTCACCAATGCAAATATATTGTAAACAGTGCCATGACAACACATTACCTCTTCATTTCCAGGTTTGTGTATCCACAGAGAGTTAATATTAGCTTCTGTAGAAACTAATGGCCCATCTCTGTTTATATACTTTGTATGGAGAGGGAGGGTTTTGCTAATTTTCTGTTGTTGGCTCAATAAAATCAGGACTCTTTCCAGCTGAAACGAATGGTTCAGACAGTATTAAAAATGTACAAAAAAGAGAATAAAATAAGAAAGAATAAAAAGATCAAAAGCACTTAATCTTGAGCCTCCATGCAACATTTGAGTGTTCTTTGAAAATATTTAAAAGCAGAAATTTTGCAGCAAATCATATAAAACATTTTATTTCAATGGACTTCGGACTTTTCTCTGAAAGCATGGCAGAGGTTAGATCACACGGATAAAGTGTGTTCGTTTGTGTTTTTTTATTTGAAGAACTGGTTCAAATTCTTTGGAAGGCTATGAATGAAACCCCCTCTGTCCTTCTGCCAAGCACATGACCCTCTCTTCTCCAGGGAAATGGCTTATTGGCTGAACTTCCCACCATGGAATCTCATGTTTATCAATGACCTACTCAAAGGCTGGATGAAAAAAAAATGGCTCTATCAAATGATTTGCATATATATATACACTGTAAAAATGATTTTGTGAAGTTGATCAAAAATTATTGATAACATTTTACAAGAAAATACTACAGTATTTCTGTTTTTCTACCTTAAAATCTTACATTTGAATGTGTTACTTGTTTCTTTGCAACAGTTTGTGAAAATTCTTTCTATGCCAATTTTTTCAGTGTACAGTAGAGGTCATTAGGGCAGAATGTTGAAGGTTTATGTTTTTTTTTTTTTTTTTGCTGTAATCAACAAATTAAGATACTAATGAATGGTATCAAATGTATACGTTTGAATTATTTTACCACACATCAATGCATGCGTTGACTGTTTCCTCAATTACTGGTACTTTTATCTCAGTATTTATTTATTAAAAGTAACTGACATTTTACTAGAAAGCTGTGGGAGTTTCAGGGAGATTATTTTCTGAATGTCCACAAGGCCAAAAATACTTATATACCCAATTGCAAAAGTCAAAAGACTCTCTTCCACTAGAGCAGAAACAGCTGAGAGTCTAGTGTCCTCTGTTGACAGACTTCTTCTGCAGAACTGGCCCTAGATCAAGCACTTCTCTAATGTTCATTTCTCTCTTCCCCTGCTGACTCCCTCAGAAATTATAGTATTTACTTGCTTTCGGAGCCTTCTCTAACCTGCTATATCCATCTCTGAGATATACCATCTGATGTCACCCATGTAACTCATTGAACCTATCCTGTAAAAAATGAGTGGCTATACATTGGAGATGAAAGAGCTGGCGTCTGCCTGCTGTTCAGATGAGAGTGGCTTTAATGTGCTTAAACCAAGTTACAAATCTTTAGAGACAAGCACAGCCAAAGAATATTAACGGACGTGGGGAGGCAGAAAAACTTTGACGCAAGCAGGTGTAAGCTAAACTATTTGTTTTTCTTAGTATTACTGTTAAGTTGCAGATCAGTCAGTTTTTCTCCTCCCTGAAATTCTCTGGCATTGTTGTAGATTAAGTCAGTCCAATTTTTTGACACATGATAATATGATTGTTTTGGTTCCCTCTACAAACACTTTTGAATGTGCTATCCACACTTTTACTGTTTTCACACCTGCATATAGGTTCATATCACCCTATAGCAAAATGGAGAGGAAATGTGTGTTATTTTTTTAAAATTCAACAGACTGGCCTGAAAACGTGTTGTGAATGTATACTGTACTGCATGAGAAAAGAGGGCTGTTTTGAACTTCCTTTCTCCTTAAATCCTTCAAAACATACACAGATAAATATCATATAAAGATTATTGGCCAAGACAACTTTAGAAGTTATAAAAATTTACAAAAATGTGTTCTTAAAGGAACCTACTTCACTGCAATTAACATGCTTAATGCCTTCTGCAGACTGTGCGAATTCAGAAATTTTATAAGATCATTACAAATCATGTGGTTCTTCATGTGTCATGTCATCGTAGATTCCGGTGCTCTTCCTCTCTACTTACGGTTGTTTAAGGAACAGATGGTCTCACTCTGATTTCATGTGTGGCCAAGTGGCTGAGGGGGATTATTATCAGTGTACACTATACACCTATTACCCAACAGATATCCTCTAAAGCTTTTTGTTATAGCTCACTTGAAAGCTAAAAACTCCAGCTTCATAGAGCTGTAATTGGACAGGTTCCGCTTGTTAGATCTAAGACTACGGCTGGCGTATGAAACTGGTCACACCTAACCATCCCGTTCCTGTGAAAGGACTGCCCCAAGCCCTCCATGGCTCGAGGACAAACGGTTTGTCAAAATCAGCGTATGCTGGAACATGGGGCAGTGGTAAGCCTACTCTTTAACTCCTCAAAGTGGTCTTGACACTCTCTACCCCAGGCACTAGAGAATGCCTCTTCCCCTTGCTGCCCTGGCCTACGCTTGCTTCTAGTCAGCTCTCCTACCAGCCGATGTAGAGGGGCAACCAACTTTGCAAACCCGTCCACAAAACGGCAGTAGTAGCTGGCGAAGCCAAGAAAGCTCTTTAACAGTAGAGGGCTGAGGCCACTGTATCACCACCTCAATCTTGCAAGAATCAGTAGCGACTCCTCACTTGAAATAACGTGGCCCAAGTACCTTACCTCAGGCTGGAAAAAGGCATACTTCTCCAGCTTCAACTTCTCCCTCTCCAAGCGCCTGAACACTACTTCTAACCGCTCCAGGTGCTGGCTAATAGAAGATGAAAATACTACAATGTCGTCTAAATACAACAGAAGAGATTGATATCATTGATCTCCAAAGATCCGTTCCATTAGTAGCTGGAATGTAGAGGGAGTATTGCAGAGCCCGAACGGCATTCGATTCCACTCAAATAGTCCGGACGGGGTGCAAAAAACGGTCTTCTGTTTGTTTCCCTCACTGATGGGAACCTGATTGTAACCACTAGCCAGATCTAAAGTGGAGAACCAGTGGGCTCCCGACAGTGCACTTGCCAACCACACGTGAAAGTAATGTCTTTACAAAGCTTGAAGTCTCCTTTTTAAAATGATGTAAATCATATCAAAAACAAATATTCTCGGTTTAAGAAATCCGTATGAAAGCAACGACATGTACAGTTTCTCCAGCCCGAGCTAATTAACTCTAATGTGACCACACGCGCACAAGCTGTTCACATGCAAATGATCCACGTGAAGGAACAGGGCTGTTAATGCCCTCATCACCTCTAAACAAAGAATCAGCGACTTCAGTATTCCTCTGCTTTTCATTGAGTTTGAAAGACTGTTTGTGCTGTGCTGTTTACCTTGGATTTACTACTAGCTACTAGCTATTTACTACTAGCTAGCTAGTTAAACTGGTGCCAGACTAAAATTTTATGAAATGAGATTGGAGTAAAAACATGAAGCCTGATGCTAAATGAATATACATGTAGCCTACGACACAAGAATATTTTTATGTTCGATAATTAACACAGAACCATATAAAAGTAGGCTAGTATGAGTGTTTATTCTAATATGGCGAATATTATTGTAATGACTCAGAGGGTCGAGACTGATCCATATGCAACAGATTTATTAAACAGAAAAGTCAGACAAAAGGTAACTCAGGATAATAATAATAAGAGGCAGGCTGAGACGTGAGTCGAACCGGGCAGGAGGTCGGGGGCTGGCAGCGAACCAGGGTCAAGGCTTAGGGTCAAGGCAGGCGGCAGAGAATCAGAATCCGGGACGGGCTGGAGGTCGTGAGGCAGGCTGCGGACAATCAGACAAGGTTAGTTCAGCGTGGGTCAGATGAAACAGGTAGACTAAGGAATAGGAGAATTGCTCGGACATGCACACATAGAGAGGCAATACTTCGCAAAGAACGTTCCGTGAACGAGGCAGATAAAGGCTGGGCAATGAGATATGATTCAGAACAGGTGAAGGTAATCAGAGCGCCAATGATGCATACTAAGGAGAAAGTTTGCAAATCACTAGAATTCAGGAGAGGGCGCTCGTGGGTAAGAAATGGTGGAATCAGGGAGACTGGACGGCGTAATGTTTAGACTCGTGTTTACTGTTAAATACGGTGTTTGTGGATATCTGCTCAAACGTAGATATGTAACAATAATTTTTCATAGTTTGGAGCGGCTCGATCTGTTCAGTAAACATTCTCTGCACGTGCTGAGTTTCAGTCAGTCAGTCGTGCTGTGCGTTTGAAAAGCAAAACACGCCAAACATTAGGCTTCATGTTTTTACTCCAATCTCATTTCATAACGAATGGAAACGTTTTAAGTAACATGATAATCCATATATTTTTGTCTAGTGTAGTTTTACAGAAGTGTTCATTTTTAACGATTTATAGGCTGCCTGCTATCTAGGCTACTGTTATTATTTTATGCAGCCCTACACATATATGCCTACAAGGCACAACAAACTTGGTGTTCGTATATATATTTACAAAATACCTATACATATATACACTGCCGTTCAAAAGTTTTGGGTAAGATTTTTTATGTTTTTAAAAGAAGTCACTTATGCTCACCAATGCTGTATTTATTTCATTCAAATACAAAACAAACCCAGTGATATTGTGAAATATTATTACAATGTAAAACAGCTGTTTTCTATGTGAATATATATAGTAAAGTGTAATTTATTCCTGTGATCAAAGCTAAATTTTCAGCTTCATTACGCCAGTCTTCAGTCACATGATCCTTCAGAAATCATTCTAATATGATGATTTGATGCTCAAGAAACATTTATGATTATTATCAATGTTGAAACAGTTGTGTACCATTGTTTTTTAGGATTCTTTGATGAACAGAAAGTTAAAAACAACAGCATTTATTTGAAATATAATCTTTTGTAACATTATAAATGTATTTACTGTCACTTTTGATCAATTTAATTCCTCCTTGATGAATAAAAGTATTGATTTATTTTATTTATTTCCCCCAAAAAATAAAATACAAATTCTTACTGACCCCAAAGTTTTGAAAGGTAGTGTTTAATGTTACAAAATATTCTATTTCAGATAAATGCTGTTCTTTTGAACTTTCTATTCATCAAAGAATCCTGAAATAAAAATGCAAATAACTGTTTTCAACATTGATAATAATGAGAAATGTTTCTTGAGCATCAAATCATCATATTAGAATGATTTCTGAAGGATCATGTGACAATGAAGACTGGAGTAATGATGCTGAAAATTCAGCTTTCAGGAATGACACAAAGGTGTGTGACTGTTCAAGTCTCTGCCTTTAGATCAGTGTGTTTACTTATGTGCTATTTTGTCCTTTGTTGTGTATCTTTGGATTATGTTGTGTTGTAAATAAACCCAGACAATCTGAAAGCCATTCTTTTTTAAATTTCTCCTCATTCTTTGTGCAATGTTCCCCATAATGATAGGGCCTGATAGCACCTGATAGGGCCATTAGGGGAGGGTCTTTGTCTTTCTCAGGTGTGAAATGCATTAATATTCATGAGAGATTCACGCCTCCTCGCATAAAGCTTTCTCACACAAAACATGTCTTACAAAATTTAAATCAATATATTGTCTTATCTGAATAAGTATGCAGGATGATTTTCACATAGTTTTGGAGCAAATATTCTACCCTACATGATACAATTTTCAAAAGTCTTGTGAAGAAATAATCAGTACGTGTTTCATGACCTTATTTCAGTGACATTTTTTTCACAAACCACGCATAAACGTCACTATCTCAAAACTACAAACTTTTACATACATGCTGCTGACATATTATTGTAGCAGAGTTTGTGCTGAATACAGTGTAATAAGACTTTAGCCATGAAAATGTCACAAGTAACAGAAATAAGCACAAATGTCAGAGCATGTCAGAACACCTCCAGGACCCAGAAAACACCTCAGACCCCAGAGGGGTCTGCACAACTACACAAACCAATGCGGGCGAGACCAACAGATTATCCGGTAATTCCGACTCAGGGGGTTCAAGGAGTAGCCTGGTCCGACCAGACTCTCGTACATTTCATTTGTACATAGAGTCTAGCACCGCTCCATTGACAAGCGTTAACTTCCTTGTAGGCGGGTACTCTATTGAAGTCTAAAACTATTGGATCTGCCCAGAGTCACTCTGGATCTGCCATAACCAATCGCTAATGTTTGGTCGTGACGTATGTCATGCGCATACGATGCGCATACAACATCATTGTCACCAACAAAACTAAGCAAAGATTGTTCTTGCTTCGGCTTTAACTTCTTGATATTCGGCAGCGTTGCCACAACGGACCGAATGGCTTCGCTCGCATCTTTCTCCGCTGCCATTACTGAACTATAACTCAAAATAACGCACGACATCAACGTCATCATTCTCAGCCACTCCCTCTGTTCGCTGCTTGGCCCGGTAAAAAAAATTGATCGGAGTAAACCAAAGAATACAGCACAATCCCAGACCTAGTACTGAAGGAAAATTAAAATTGAGCGGAAGTACGTAGGAGGGCGGAGCCAGGCTATTCAAGGAGTACTATTCCATCCGCTAACTGTTCAGAACAGGTCATGCCTTTTTCCAGCCAGGTTCCTAGAATGAGGGGCCACTTGCTCCCCAACACACTCTCTGGAAATGTGTCCCGGTCTATGGCACCACCTACACATAATCGGGCCACTACCAGCAGATGGAACGCGAGATGAAGGTCCTTGCAACCTTGTGCTTTGGGTGAGCTGCTCAAGCTGCTTCTGCTGTGCCTTAAACATCTCTCTTAATTAGCTCAACTCAGACCATGGAAGTACACCACCAAACCCCCTACTCCATACTGGAAGCCTTGAACCGACGGAACTGAATGGCTACAACCACTAGCACCCCAGGCCTCTGCCTCGTCAACCCATTAGTTTATACCCATTCCCGCTCTACCATTAAATTTGGGACACTTGCAATCTCGTGGTATAAACACAAACCTCTCTGCAGCTGGCACACTAGCATTTGCAGGTGGAGAGTCAATAAGCAATGCTGATGACGCATTAGACAGGCCAGGTCTGGGTTCGGCTGCATCCGCGATGGCCCGATCTTGCCTCAACTTCTCATTTTCAGCCCGCAACTGTAACACTAGATCATCCTCCTCCATCCTTAAGAAATTATTGAGACTTACTAACAAAAAGAGATAGGACGTTCAGTGAACACCACCGCCCTGTTTCAACACAAAATAGAAGAAAACAAAGAATCACAACATTCACCCCACACAATATCGAAAAACAAATTCACGTCTCAGCCAAAAAAAAAAAATCAATGTGGGAACCTGCCAACTACGCCACATTGTGGCACAGAAGGGGTGTTTTTTGTTATTTAGGACTCAATTATAATTTCAAAGGAGTTGGATCAGGATTTCCTAGAGAAGACTGGACACCTGACCCCTCGTTACACTGACTACGCCACCCTGGGAATTTCACCCAGGGAAATAATGGTCCATTAAGGACACACAGGTTCATTCCCACAAGGATACAGCGAAGATGTGAATATAAAGAGAAATAACAACAATAATAATATAATAACCTAGCAAATTACAGACCCATTTTGAATCTTCCATTTATGTCAAAAATATTAGAAAAAGTTGTGTCCGCTCAACTCGGCTCTTTCTTGCAAGAAAACGACATCTATGAAAAGTTTCAGTCTGGATTCAGGCCACATCATAGCACTGAAACTGCGCTTGTTAGAATCACAAATGATTTACTTTTAGCTTCGGACCAAGGCTGTATCTCAGTACTAGTTTTACTTGATCTTAGTGCTGCGTTCGATACTATAGATCACACAATACTCTTAGATCGACTACAAAATTACACTGGTGTTCAAGGACAAGTATTAAGATGGTTCAGGTCATACTTATCTGACCGCTACCATTTCGTCTACTTGGAATGGAGAAAAATCGATTATAACTTCGGCAAACTATGGAGTGCCGCAGGGATCTGTGTTAGGCCCTTTATTATTCTCAATATATATGCTGCCACTAGGTAATATTCTAAGGAAACATGGAATTAGTTTCCATTGTTATGCTGATGACACTCAAATATATATTTCATCACGGCCAGATGAATACGCTAAATTATCCAAATTGACAGATTGTGTTAAAGATATAAAAGATTGGATGACGCGTAATTTTCTTTCATTAAATCCAGACAAGACAGAGGTAATACTTATCGGTTCTAAAAACCGTCCACAAAACCTTTCACAGCACGAATTTAACATAGTAGGATGTCCTGTTACTTTATCCGCTACAGTAAAAGACCTGGGTGTTACATTAGACTGCAACCTGTCTTTTGAAAAGCATATTTCATATGTTACAAAAACTGCCTTTTTCCACCTTAGAAACATTGCTAAGCTACGTAATATGCTATCAGTCTCTGATGCAGAAAAGTTAGTTCATGCATTCATGACCTCGAGACTAGATTACTGTAATGCTTCATTAGCTGGTTGTCCTGCATCTTCAATAAACAAGCTACAGTTAGTCCAAAATGCAGCCGCTAGAGTTCTTACTAGATCAAGAAAATATGATCATATAACACCGATTTTATCATCACTTCACTGGTTACCTATAAAGTTCCGTATTAAATACAAGGTA
Source organism: Gila orcuttii (assembly GCA_026230005.1). Taxonomy (NCBI): domain Eukaryota; kingdom Metazoa; phylum Chordata; class Actinopteri; order Cypriniformes; family Leuciscidae; genus Gila; species Gila orcuttii. The sequence continues at coordinate 42,073,782 of JAPDVR010000007.1, read as the reverse complement.
TTTCTTTTGACTTATAAAGCTCTAAATGGTTTAGCTCCAGTCTATTTAACAGATCTTCTATCGCCTTACAGTCCATCGCGCTCTTTAAGATCACTAGATTTGAGGCTTCTGGTCATTCCTAGGATATCCAGATCCACCAAAGGAGGCAGAGCATTTTCACATTTAGCTCCGAAACTCTGGAATAGCCTTCCTGATATTGTTCGTAGCTCAGACTCGCTCTCCCAGTTTAAAACTAGACTGAAGACGCATCTATTTAGCCAGGCATTCATATACATTTTTTATCTTACAGTTACTGTAAATTCGGCCTCTAGTTCATAAACGCCAGAGGAGAACTGGCCCCCGACTGAGCCTGGGTTCTCCCAAGGTTTTTTTTTCTCCATTGGGTCATCTGATGGGGTGTTAGGACACCATTAGGTCACTGGATGGAGTTTTTCGGTTCCTTGCCACTGTTGCCTTTGACTTGCTCAGTTGGGGATATTCAAATTAATTAACCAATCATACCATTGATCAGCCCTACCAAACTTGGATGTCTTTTTTCCAGTAATAAACAAACATTGTTAAGTTATTTTGATTGATACTGTGAAGCAGCTTTGATACAATCTGTATTGTGAAAAGCGCTATATAAATATATTTGACTTGACTAATATTTTATTTATAAATAGAATAAAAAGTTCCACACACAGTTCAGCACACGAGGAATGGATCTGGCTTCAAAATAAAAACAAAACTAAAGGCAAATAAACAAACCAATAAGACAATCAAGGATAACATGTCAGATGGCAGGGAGAAATAACAAACCTACCCAAATTTCACTTCACTACACACTTCAAAAGGTACACTAATGTGCTCACTTCAACACACGTGCATTCAGGTGACAGAAAATTTGAATCAAATCACTCAGTGAACAAGGGTACCCATTAGCTTGGACTTAGAGTGGTCAGCACTCCTTCCTAGCCAGTCTAACAAGGTTAACAATTTAAACATCAAATTGTCACAAATCAAATCAATAAGCACAAAATAAAAAGAAAATACAAAGTTGAATAGTTATTATCATGATCTCCAACAAAATACAAAAGCAACAAAATAACAGATGCAATCAAATTACATATTCACCGACACATGAGACCATGATCCATTAACTATATACACAGACAAAATATATACACTCCATAAGATCATGCAAACTCACAAGCATTATCACTTAATCACACACACACCACACACACACACACACACACACACTTCCAATGGTGAACAAACACCCAATACACTCAAACAACTCGCATCAAATTATGAGTTAAAGGCACAATATGTAATTTTTTTGCTTTAAAAATATAAGAAATCACTATATCTATGTTATATATTTTTTAAAGTTGTGTATTTACATTATCCTGACAGTTCCAATTAATCCCAATTAATTTGGGACCATAGAAGAAGCAAGAAGCAAGAGACGTGTGCCTTTGAAAGATGGCGAAAGCTTCGTGACAAGCTCGCACTGCAGAGAGATGCTGATCTCGCTTGCGTTTTAATAAACAGGTAAGTTAAGTAACCATTCAGCTAACATAATAATCGTATAATCATAGCATGCTGTATGTTTGCATATTGCATAGCGATCTTGACCACATTGAGACGCGTTTAGCTGAATACGTATACATTTTGTATTGTATGGGCGTTTCAAACAGGCGGATCCATTTGTTTTGGGAGACTGAAACTATTTTTTAAAAACTGATTTAAAAGTATATTTCTATCCGTATATTTGGTGACACGATGATGTGTAAAACGCAGATGGATTGGTTTTATATCTAGCTGGAGAAAGTAACGTTAGCTTCATGGTAACATGTCTCTTGTTCAATTCATGTAAGGTGACCCTCACTTTTATCACCTGTTAACAGGGCCGTCCATAAGGGGGGATAAAGGGGAACGTTTTCTGGGGCCCAGGCGCTAGGGGGGGCCCATGTAGTCCAGCAATAATTATGTTCATTCTAAATATAAACAGGTTACCATATTTTATTTTGAACCAAAAAAGTACGATTCATTTTTGAAAAAGTGAGAAAAAAAATGCATTTTATTTAATGCTGCTTGAGTGAAATGTAGCCTGTGTCATAATGAAACACCCCTCTCCTGAAAATGGTCTGAGCAGGCTATTTTTTTTAACGTAACGTAACGTCAAAAACGCCAGTGCTTCGCGCCAGTTTGCGGTCAGCAGCAAAGTGACATGAACAAAATAATTATTAGCTATTGTAGTAGCCTACATTTAGTTGGTATGCCAGGTATGTAGTACTCGAGTACATTTCTAAAAAAAAAAAAACCTTTTACTTCGTTACGTTGGGTGACATTCCTCTCGTTACTTTATTTTAATGCAATACGTGTTAAATGCGTAGTTTATTCCAAGCGCGCTGTATCTTTTTTTCTGGGCATGAGCGATGCTCAATTCACAAATGAATCACTCTTTTTAGTCGATTCTGTTCAAAGACTTCATCAAACAAGTTGGCAGATCTGTCTAAATCGGTTCGCGAATCAGTTTGAATGATCTGTTCAGTTCCTGCACGCACTGAATCGTCTGAAGCGCTTTCAATTCACACTTGACTCGAAGTTGTCTAACAGGAAGATTTAAGAACATCACAAGAGTTGGATGAATCGGCCGTGGACTACAGTCAAGTGAGAGCAAATCTTCAAATGCATCATATTGTTTGCCAGCGTCAGCGATGAAGATCTTTATTAGTTGACCATCTTCTTATGCTGTCTGTGAATTAATGATTCCACAGGACGATACAATCGATTTCATTTCATTCAGGTAATACATTTTACAACCAAACAGATTATTACGCCACCATAGCACTACTACAAAGTATGACATCACCTGTTTTTTGGACATATTAAATGTATGAATTAGTGTACTCATAAATCTTAATTGTTCTTACCTTGAAATGTTTAAGTACAAAATACAATTTGCCAGTTCTGCTTACTTAAATTTTGAATTTCGTAATCTAAGGAAATTGATTGGTAAAACACCTTTTTTCGAAGGCTTGATTGTGTTTGTGGGGTGCACTGTAACGTGTTCATGCTTCATTTGTAACTTTGCAGATGTTGTTTATGCTCAAACAGCAACATTACACACTAACTAAAGTTAGAAAAGTGAAATCATATTCAACCACCCCTTTAAATGTTTTGAGTTTTGCCAACTTATTCGGGTTTACAGTGCAGATCGTTTGTTAACCTTGGTGTGTGTGTGTGTGTGTGTGTGTGTACACCAATGTAGCCCCCATCACTGAGTAAGTCTCTCTCAGTTAAATGTATGTGAGAGAGAGAGAGAGAGAGAGAGAGAGAGAGAGAGAGAGAGAGAGAGAGAGAACACGCATGATATGAGTAGCCTAGCAGATTTGGGGAGGGCCCATTCACTGGACCTTTTCAGGGGCCCAGTCATTTCTGTGGGCGGGCCTGCCTGTTAATACGAGCTTAATATAATATAATATTGATTTAATAATGGTCTGTTAATTCATATATCTCTGAGTTCCAAAATACATGTTTATTAGAATACTAGATTAGAATGACTGATGAACGTGGGGAGCGACAGAGCGCGTGTTCCAATGAACAGCGTATTACTGGTTTTCTCACTCACTATGTATTATGTGTTGGTAGTGATAAACTAAATTGAAACTTATTTCATTATTGAACAGTTATGAAAAAGGAGTCAATGTAAAGACGCGAATAGACGCATAATTCGCGCCGGGCGTCGCGTGTGCCGCAAATGTCTTCCGCGCAAGTTGAAAATTTTGAACTCGAGCGAATGTTCAAGCGTCTAACTAGACGCGATAGACGCGTATTTGACGCTCTATTCGCGTTCGGTGTGAACACACCATTATGGTCACATAAGATGCATATAAGTCACTCAACTTATAGGTATGTTGACATAGCGACCACACGCACAACATTCTGTCTCACACATTAGCTAACCTTACTGATCAGTTTGTTAACTAACTGTAGCTCGCGGCTATTTCATTAGATTGTAATTATATAAAGTGAAAAGCCGTAACTAAACGTAACAACAATAGAGATGTAATATAACACATTACCTCGTCAGTGAACATGTTTTCTGCTGGAGATGCCAGATTCGCTGCTTGACAGTGACAATGACAACAACTCCCATGAGCCCACGCACTTTCCCGACGTCATCAAAGTACGTCTTTTGTTATTATTTTGATTGAGTGACCCCTGGTGGCCAAAAGTTACATACTGTGCGTTTAATTCACACAACAATACATGTACCATACAAACCCCACAAACACACAGTCTTCCAGTTGAAACAGTGCGGGGGTGGCAAAACGGCCACACGGATTAATACTCGGGTCTCACAATCTCCCGATGTCAAGTTCACTTGATGTGGGCTTGTCTGACAGGAGCAAATGATGAGACGAGACAGAACGTCGTGGCAATGCGCAACAAGGAAAGTGTTCAAAACAAAAAAAGAATGACAGAAAGGAAGGGGAATCCAGGTTACAGTCCCAATCAGCTATCTGTGATCACGCGGACATACCAGCTCTTGGTCTCTTCAGCTGATTATTAGAAAATCAGCCCTTCCGACGTCTAACCACGGTTGATAAACACAGTCCGGGATGCATAACAGATGCTGTACGGCTCAGCTCAAAGATCCCCAATGTTGGGAATGCTCAGAATGTCAGCGTCCGAGTTTTCAGCAGTCAACACGCTCACCAACAACACAGGAACATTCCTTATACACACACGTACCTAAAGCGCACCTGGATCTCATTAGGTGATTGCCATTCAGTCAGTACCCAGGTTGTTGCCAAATTAACTAGGCAGCTATTCGTGCTACACATGCTTACCACAACTCCACAAGGATGAAATCCCCTCTGGAGCAGTCATGGCCAGCAACTACAGTGGTGAATAAAAGTCATTTTGGCTGTCTGTGGGTAAATATCTATTGTGAGTGGTGCACTTTTAATGTGTCGCTCCAGGCAACAGAGTGAGATGTTGCTCCTGTGCTACATGTTCAGAATTACAAGTGAGTCTGATCGGAAAAGTAATTGAATGAATGTTACATAGAAGAAAAGAAAAAACAAAGCAAAATATGAATCAAGTAAGTCTGGTATAGGTCATAGCATTGGTAAACTTCCTGAACTCTTCTGATCTTCTCAATAACTGATTAAAAATAAGTGTAACTATAATGACGTAGCTCTATACCTCGCCCACGTGCAAGTTGAGCGGAAGAGGTTAAATTAATTAATTTAAGGTTAACCTTAAATATTAATCTTCTGCAATAACTGACCCGCTCAAAGGGATAGTTGACCACGCAAAGATTAAAATTCTGTCATACACTCACCCTGATGTCAGTTCAAACCATTACTTTCTTTCTTATGTGGCACACAGACGTAGATATTTTAAAGAGAACCTATTGTACTTTTTACATTTTAATCTTTAAGTGTGTAATTTTGCTGTTTGAGCATGAACAAGTTTGGCAAAGGTACAATGCACAAAGTCCACTCCAAACTCCCTGAAACGCCTTGATTTGAATCTTGAGTTTTCTTTCAGGAATGTACACATCACAATTTTCCTCATTTAACTAATTTCTGCCAGTCATATGCAAAAAAGGGGCGAGGCCTGGTTTAGCCGCATTAGAAGTGTGTTGAAACTCGTGGTTGTTGTAAGGCCCGTGACTTTTCTGAAATGAAGCAGTTGACCAATCACAATCGCAATCAGAGCACATTCGCTTTTCGGAAAGACAGGAACTAAACAGAGCGTTACTGACAGACTGGGAAGAGAAATGCTGCAACAATGTAAAAAAATAATAATAATGATTAAAAAAATTATATACATTTTTTTTTAACATTCAAGCATGAAAACCAATTCTAGTAGACACCAAAAACAAAATCAAGACTTTGTTAAAGGGCAAAATATGGCCTATTTAAAGATTGTTTCAACTGTTTTGTCCATGTGACATACACTCACCTAAAGGATTATTAGGAACACCTGTTCAATTTCTCATTAATGCAATTATCTAATCAACCAATCACATGGCAGTTGCTTCAATGCATTTAGGGGTGTGGTCCTGGTCAAGACAATCTCCTGAACTCCAAACTGAATGTCAGAATGGGAAAGAAAGGTGATTTAAGCAATTTTGAGCGTGGCATGGTTGTTGGTGCCAGACGGGTATTTCTGAGTATTTCACAATCTGCTCAGTTACTGGGATTTTCACGCACAACCATTTCTAGGGTTTACAAAGAATGGTGTGAAAAGGGAAAAACATCCAGTATGCGGCAGTATTGTGGGCGAAAATGCTTTGTTGATGCTAGAGGTCAGAGGAGAATGGGCCGACTGATTCAAGCTGATAGAAGAGCAACTTTGACTGAAATAACCACTCGTTACAACCGAGGTATGCAGCAAAGCATTTGTGAAGCCACAACACGCACAACCTTGAGGCGGATGGGCTACAACAGCAGAAGACCCCACCGGGTACCACTCATCTCCACTACAAATAGGAAAAAGAGGCTACAATTTGCAAGAGCTCACCAAAATTGGACAGTTGAAGACTGGAAAAATGTTGCCTGGTCTGATGAGTCTCAATTTCTGTTGAGACATTCAGATGGTAGAGTCAGAATTTGGCGTAAACAGAACGAGAACATGGATCCATCATGCCTTGTTACCACTGTGCAGGCTGGTGGTGGTGGTGTAATGGTTTGGGGGATGTTTTAGTGTGGGGCACACTTTAGGCCCCTTAGTGCAAATTGGGCATCGTTAAAATGCCACGGCCTACCTGAGCATTGTTTCTGACCATGTCCATCCCTTTATGGCCACCATGTACCCATCCTCTGATGGCTACTTCCAGCAGGATAATGCACCATGTCACAAATCTTGAATCATTTCAAATTGGTTTCTTGAACATGACAATGAGTTCACTGTACTAAAATGGCCCCCACAGTCACCAGATCTCAACCCAATAGAGCATCTTTGGGATGTGGTGGAACAGGAGCTTCGTGCCCTGGATGTGCATCCCACAAATCTCCATCAACTGCAAGATGCTATCCTATCAATATGGGCCAACATTTCTAAAGAATGCTTTCAGCACCTTGTTGAATCAATGCCACGTAGAATTAAGGCAGTTCTGAAGGCGAAAGGGGGTCAAACACAGTATCAGTATGGTGTTCCTAATAATCCTTTAGGTGAGTGTATAGTGAACATCAAAACAACACTGGACCCCACTGACTATCATTGGATGGAAAAAATAGGTATGCTGTCTTAAAGAAAGTGATACAGGCATGGAATGATGTTAAGGCTGACATGAAGATAACAGAATTTTCTATTTCAAATTATATTGCATGTAAAAGGTGACACATAGCGATTCCTGTGACATGCCTGTCCCTCATATGGCACCATCTGATCAGATGAATCATCTGGGGTCACACTTCATAAATCAGAAGCTCTTTCCCTCTGATCTCTCGCTCTCTTTTATACACACACACACACACACACACACACACACACACACACACACACACACACACACACACACACACACACACACAGGTACGTTATGGGAGGGGGCGCATTGTCTTTGAGTGTCACACTCCTGCGTTGCTGTGCATCGCCAGCATGTATCAGTCACGGTAATGACAACAATAATGATTGAATCAGTTTGTAATTATGGATGCTTGCCACTTGTCTCCTTGCTCCTACACGGATAAATCGGAAATGCTTGAAGGAACAGCAAGAACCTGGAACGTGCTGTGCCTTATCATAGCCAAAAAAGACTGCATGCAGAATAAACAGTCTTAATTGGAGGAAGACGACAGTGGCGGGCGTGTAACCTCATTTGAGCTCACGGTGCTTCTGTTTGCTCATTTAGTGTAACCTGATAAAAAGAGCTCTCAGGTGTTTCGCTCGAACAATGTGCTCATATCCTGAGACAAAAAAACCCAATCGAGCAGAACAGAAAGTATTGCAGTGACTTCAGTTACTGAGTGGAGGGACGTGTGATAAGTTTAAAACTTACAGCTCATCATGGGCTGTTTTGGTTTATTTATATGCTTTTGTTTTATTTTAAAGGCATCAGCGACTGTAAGGATTCAGATTTGGTTAGAGCAATGCTATTCTGAACATCTCAGGTCAGGTCAGGTTTTAAGTTCAACCACTCTAATGGCCAAGAGAAAACAAATGTTTTGCTACACCTAAATGCTAAGAGTGTGTTAAAAAACCTGCTGCCTACCTATAGTCAGTATTTATTATGCTGCCGTCTAGAATATTTCAATTCTGAAAAGTATTGCTTAACATAATTTAAAAGACTATTTTGACAAATGTTATGTACAGTGGCCCAAAATGCATCTTGACACTTTTGGCACTTAAAAATCACACTTAAGAATGTCTGTATTTAATTACATAAGAAACAAAATGGCAACTGGCATCTGTAAACAAATAATCCTATAGAGCTTTTCTCAGAACTAGCTTCACTTGTCTAATCAACTGGTCTCAAGGTAATTTTTCAATTAATTAAAACAATTTTTTTAATTAAGATGTTTTTTCTTTTTAAGAAATTAATAATTTTATTTGGCAAAGATGCATTAAATTGATCAAAAGTGACATTTACAATGCTACAAAATAAACTATTTCAAATAAATGTTGTTCTTTTGAACTTTCTAGTCATTAAAGAATCCTGGGGGGGGGAAATGGAGGGGAAATTATCTAAGCAGCTAAATTTTTTTAAATAAGAAATGTTTCTCAGCAAATCAGCATCATCTTGATAATAATAATAATAATAATAATAATAACTTTATTCTTATATAGCGCCTTTAAAGCAGCTTCTCAAGGCGCTTTACATAATAAAACAAGCAAATTTAAAATACAACACTCAGAGAAAAAATAAAATAAACAAAAATAAACAAAAATAAAAGTCAAGTAAAAGCTAACCTAAAAAAATGCGTTTTCAATAAAGATTTGAAATTACTTAAAGACTGTGCATCTCTGATAGTTGGAGGGAGTGCATTCCAAAGCCTAGGAGCATAGGATGAGAAAGCCCTATCCCCTACAGTACGCAACCGAGTCTGTGGGACTGCCAATAGACCAGCTTGTGAAGAGCGTAAATGACGCTTGGGTGTGTATAAAGTTAAAAGCGCAGACAAATACTGCGGTGCCAGACCATGCAGTGCCTTATATGTGAGCATAAGGATTTTAAAGTCAACTCGGAACCTGACCGGGAGCCAGTGCAAAGATTTTAAAATTGGTGTAATATGCTCATTTCTTCTGATTCCAGTCAAGATCCTAGCAGCAGAATTTTGTACACATTGTAATCAATACCAGGATAGATGTTTGCTTTTGCACCTGTCGCTGGTGAAAGTCTGGTTGGTCCCTTTCGTCTTTGGGACTGAGAACTCAATGTCCATTTTCTCCCAAAAACAAGCTGAAACTTGGACTCATCTGACCACAGCACACATTCCCACTGTCTTATCTAGACCATCTGAGATGAGCTCAGGCCCAGAGAATTTTATTTTGTCTCTGTCCCAACTTTTTTGGGGTGTGTTGCAGCCTTCAAAATTTGTTCATATTTACAAAATACAATTATGTTGGTCAGTGAAAACATTGGAAACTGTTTATTTGTACTTTTGTCAGCTAATAAAAGGTTAAATAGAATGAACAAATCACAGATTCTTGATTTTATTGCATTTTACAAAATGTCCCAACTTTTTCTGATTTGGGGTTGTATATATTCCTTCACATTTTGTGTAAACTTGAATTTGTGCAATGTTTTGATTGAAATGTGTGCTTGTGCAATATTTCTTTAAAATAAATGCCTCTGGTTTTGATATATTATGCAAAGACATGTATGCAGATTTTAAATTGTGGCCTAAATGTCCAAATAGTTTTTGGGGCCACTGTAAATTCTCAAACAAAAAAACTCTTTATTCTTCACTCTTCAAACATGCATGTGTTTAGCCCATTAAACATACAAGGTCTTCTATATTCACAAAGAGAATGATCTGTGCCATATATGAACACAAACAAATCATTATACACATTGACATGTTCCTCAGCACAGATCCGAGAGCCACTAATTGGTCATACATCCTCCTGCCTGGGATCAATGATGAATGTATCTGAGCTAATAATACGCCTAATTTGGATGGAGTGCAGTATAGGTTTAGATGAAATGATAATATATACACCAATGGCAAGGAGCTCCTTGAAGTATTTCAAAGACCAGTCTAACTGAGCCGGGAGAAAGGCATTACAATCTCAACGGCAGCTGTACTAAAGACTCTGAAATCTCGGAGTCTTAGCATTCATGTTTATATAACAGTGAAAGACATACAGAAATTAGGACATTTATTAGTCATGGACATAGACATATCATGGTTCTGGTGATTATAATGTATACCTTGTATGCATATGCATATCTTAAAGTAACACCAGGTAACTTTTCAACCTTCATAATATATTTCCAAGTCTCTTGTGATGGTACATCGACTTACAATAGGTTGAATGACACGTCTGCCATAGCCTGACGGGGTCTGTAGCGTTTTCAATCGTACTTTTAAAACTTTTCGGGTAGTAACCGGCGAACAAAGAGAACTACAAAACTCGACTGCTTTACGGCATATACGTCACTTCCACCACCACCCCCACTTCCTTAAAATCGCAGGGCTGTCAAGTGTCACGCATTGAGCGTGACAGTCACTCATTTCGGTCTTTTGTCACGCTCTCCCGCCACACATTGTATTTCTCACGCTGAAAAACTATTTGTAATATATTTAATATGCCGCAGTGCCCAAAACTCTGGCCGCGCCGCTCTCACTGTGGAACAGGGATGAATTCAAGCGCGTCTCCTCTGGTGTTTTTCGTCTGGTGTTGTTAGCCAATCAGAAAATAGCACTATTGTATCTGGGTATTAACGCAACAACCAATGACACCCCGTAGTCTTGGGTGTTTTTTTGTCTGCCTGACTATGTTACAGAAGCTATCTTATCCTCCGTTTATCTTCATGAATCAGGTAATGATTATTTGTCTTGCCTCAAGCTATAATGCAAATCGATTTGTAAAATTTGCAGATTTATTTATGGTAGCTTGATATTATAATATTGACGATATATGGTTATTATCTACCACTCAAACATTGCATTGAAGTATCATATAGATTCAGTAAAACGGTAACCAATAGACTAGGCTACTATAATGACACTGGCTTGTTAACGTGATCATCGCGATCATTTGTCGTTAGAAAAAAAAGAAAACCCATGAAATTATATTCATATGACATGCTGAAATATATATGTACCTGGGATGAAGACATTTCACACGCGACGCAAGCAGAACACTTGCATGTGACCTCCTCCTACAGTGTTCAGGGCTATCATGGTTGTCAACAAATGCACGATGACAGAGTTTACGACAGTAGTAGAGGACAATACTGTTTCCCAACTGTAGGGGGACCCCGAGAGCAAAAGTTACCTGGTGTTACTTTAAAGAGATAGTTCACTCAAAAATGAAAATGCTGTGCAATTTACTCACCCTCATGTTGTTCCAAACCCATAGACATTCTTTCATCCGTGAAACACAAAAGAAAGACATTATGTAGAATGTCTAAGGTGCTCTCTTTCATAACATTGAAAGTGGAAAGAGTACAAAAAACACCACAAAAGCATCATAAAAGTCATCAACATCAATACTGCGCAATAAATCCTCTGACTCCATATGAAAGCTTTCTGTGAGGAAAAGACCAGAATGTAAGTCTTTATTCATTTGAAAAAAACTTACCTTTAAAATCTTGCTTAACAGCCTTGGTAACCATTCACTTTTATTGCATAGAAAAGAGCTGCTTGAACATTCTGCTATAAATATCTCATTTCTTTGTTTAATGGAAGAAAGAAACTCATATGGACTTCATAAGACTTTATTTTTGTGTGAACTATCCCTTTAATACACAGAATACCATTTTTTAAATCTGCTTTCTCTCTGTAAAGTCTCAAAAGAGGGCTGGCGGCTTTGTTCTAACAAATCTCTAAGTGCAATGAATTATATATACATATGAGTTATAATACTTACATCATATGCCGATAAAAGCATTTGTACACAATTACATCATCATCTAATAGAGGTAAAAAGTATGGCTTTGTCTATCCCCTTTGTTGCCTGAAATGAACAACGCATACGGTAATGTGTAATTTGGCATGCATCGGCATTAGTAAATATGTATGACAACAGACTTCAACATGCACTTACACAAGAGCTCTCAGAGAAAAAAGTCTTACTAGATAAACTAGTGATCATTTTGCTTTAAATTCTTGTTGACATAAATTTATTATTAACTCTTCAAAGCCTTGAAGTCTAGGCAGGCATTAAAGCATCCGAATGTCGCAGCTGCTCTGTTTTTATCCACTGCCCTTTAATGTTTTAAGAGAGCCAAAAAAGGGTACATGACTAACAACACCCTATGTGACTTGCACATGATATCATGTGGATGTTTATGAAAAGGTGAATGAGGAAGGTTGACAGGAATGTCAAGAACAAATTATTACAACTAGAAGCGACAATAGTGCCCTCTGTTGGTGAAACAGCCTCACTGGGAGCAGAACAAAGATAATCAGTGATTGATATGGTCCAATAAGTGCAGTTAAGTTTCAAACAATTTTATTTGTATGGTGTTTTTGAAATAAACAATAGCTTTGGAATAGTGTATGATCCAGTGGCATATTTAGACTGACCATATAAATGCCATAATATGGCACAGTAGGTGACGACCAAACATGAAAGTAGATAAAGTGCCTCCTTGTGGAATTAGGAGGATCTGGATTGTGTGAATGTTTGGCCTGGCCTGAAATTTCTGAATCAGCCTTTTCTACCTCCCTGAGCAGATTCTGATCTGCGATTTACGAGAGAACAATAAAGCATCTGGATGTCATAAAGTCCCTTTCTATGCGGCTGTTTCGCAGGCGCTCATTGTGCCTGGTAATTCCAGCAAATTATCCATCAACCATCCACTCCGAGTGAAAATGATGTATTGTTCCCATGTAGCAATTCAAGTGCATTGAACTGCAAAAACATACTTTTAAAGTAAAACCAAGCTGAGGAAACCGCAAATCTCAGTTGCTTGTGCCTTTCTGAATGCATGCTAAATGAATGTGTGAACGCGTGTGTGGGCGGATGTGTGTATGACTGATTGTGTTTGTTGTGGTGGCTATCCTTCTCATGGACTGACACTACTGCAGGTGTGTGTAAGACTCAAGCAGAAGGGTGATGTGATCACACTCACTGTGCTCAGCAGGGGTGCGGAAGCCTGGCACTGGCAACATGCTAGTGACATGTGAAGGACAGGAGGGGGTCTTCTCTGCACATCCCAATGCCAGGAACATGTGCCAGGCAGAGGACGGCAGGCAGCACCGCATATGCCAACCTGTCTCTCCACAAACAAGGTACAGTTCTGGATGACAAAGTGAGACAATTGCACTTAGGGCTGGGTAAAGATACTGATTATATGATCTATCGCAGTCTTCATTTGAACAATTCTTAAAATCTCTCTAGATTAATCTCTCGCCGTGTTTTTCACTCTTTTTCAGTGATTTGCACATGGCACAACATTCTAAACATGTGGCGTTCAAGCCATAAGAAGTTCGATCTTTTAAAAAATGTGTTTAAACCTTTTAAAAAATTGATTATTCGTGTTTTTTTCACATTCCACTGCCTGTGGAATGACCCCTTACTCGACTGCGTAGTTTGTATCCTGCTATTAACTTGTAAAAAGAACACATTCATAATTACAAACACAAGAAGCAGGGTAGTGGAATGAAAAAAAAAGACTTTTGACCTTATATACTTGATCCCAACGTTTTTAGAACACATCAGTCTAGGCATGTTTACAAAAAAAACTATAGGAAAGTAGTGTGGCTGCATACAAAAAAAGTGTTCTGTACACACGGTTTCTAAAAAACCAAGGTGCCCCCACTCAGCAGGGTGGTTCAGGATTGTGGCAGGAGAGACATAACGACTCTGTTCCCTCCATCAGGGAACGAGGGTTATGACAGTAACCAAGATGTTCTCTATCTGTCAGATGCCATATGCCCCAGGAGCCTCTGAAAATATTTCAGTGGAACCGCTGTTTTCACTCCGAACGTATTCAGGCATTTCAGCACGGACTGTGCGTGCTTGTTGCTGTGCTCCTTCAGGTCGATTGCTGCAAACCAATCTTGGGGACAAACGCACGTGAGAATGCGTTTCTGTATTAGCATCTTGAGCGGAAGCTTGTGAAGGGCCCGGTTTAAGATTTGCAGATCCAAGATTGGCCGTAACCCACCGCATTTCTTGGGTACGATGAAGCAAGGGCTGTAAAACCCCAACCTGGCCTGGTGGCGGTGGTGTTACGCCAGGGCAGGATGTGCTTGATGTCTACTGTCTGCTTTTGTACTGCCAAGAACTGCTGGGCGAAGTCCTCCACAGTGTTGCCGAAGAGACCACGAGATGGAGTGTTGAGAAAGCGAACTTTGTCGGCATCCCGCATCTTTACCAGGTATAGCCAGAGATGGTGTTCCTGGACCACCAAGGTGGACATCGTCTTCCCTTCGACCCCACGCCGTGACTTTTGTTGCCTGGATGGCGAGGTTAGTCGCTGTGCGCAGTTCCTGCATCAACCCAGGCTCAGAAATACCCTTGTGCAGCTCTTTGAGAGCTTTTACTTGAAGGACCTGCAGGTAATAAGAGTGGCAGTAAAAGGTGCCTTCCACGACTTCTGAACCTCCTCATGCACTTCCGGGAAGAAAAGCAAGTGGGACAGAATGCGGCTGTAAACTCACGCTGCACAAAGGAACAATGGGTTATTTGTGCAAGGTGGAGGGTTCCACTCGAACCTGATGCCCGTGGAAGCCCAGGCATTGTGCATAGGCAGCACGCTGGGTAACAGCAGAGGGGGCTCATTCCTTCACGAGGAAAGGCAAGTCTCGACCTCAGCGTCGACATGGTCATATTCTAATAATGAGGATATGAACCATCCAAGAACGTGATCTCAGCATGCTCTTGGCCCAGGCATGTGAGACTGTGAACTTGGCCATCAGAGGAAGACAGGAAATGACCGTAACCAAAAACACACGGACAGAAAGGCATCTTTAAAAAGATGCTCGCCGTCCGATTTGCTCTTATGGGAAGAAAACTGCTCTTTTTGACTGAATGCGCCCTCTTTACCAGTCCAGAGAGAGTGGCTTGGCATGCAATTCCTCTCGCCGTTCCACTGGCCGTTTTTATAGAACTCAGGGGGATTAGGGATCCCAAGTTTGTCCCCATTTGTCAGTCATCAAAAAAAAAAGCCCTGTAATATAGTGGAATATAAAAAGGGATTCGCTTATTTTGAAAACAGTGATTGATCATCAATGAAGAAAATATTTTTTTTGCTGCCAGCTGAGATATGGCACTATACTAACCAACAAAACCTTTTGAGCTGGGATAGTTTAAAACCATCAGTGTTTTTCAGCTTTGAGAGAGAGAGATTCAAACTCACAAGCATCAGTGTTCTGATGGGATGTAACTGATGCTTTTGAATTCCTCTTTAAAAACTCTTTCCTTGTCTTTAAACATAAGTATCATCAACTTTTTAATACTTCACTTTTTCCATCCAGCATCCTGTCTTCCTACTCCATCCCTTTCTCTGGTAGCAGGCTGGGAATATGAATTACCAGACTGGCAGTAGCGTTCTGCTTGGCTTACAGCTGTCTTGAGCACACGGGATGGATGGAGAGAGACAGAGAGGGATGAGTCTGTCAGTTGCCCTCTCTCATTCCCTCCCCTCCTTCTTGAGGCATTTTACTCCTTTAAGTGATTATATAATGAAGAGTTTCCTCCTGCGGTCCTTCCAATTTAACACAGGGCACTGGAGCAAGCATTGTGGGCCAGCAACTCTCTCACACTTGAGCAGGCCACATACTGCGATACTGTATTTCATCACCAGCCAGACGACAGTAAGTCAGTCGCTGTAGGGTAATTCCCCCACATCACTGTGTATTGGTGGTGCAATCAACACATTACTCTGTCTAAGCCGGACATATCAACAATATCTCAACCAATGGTGTTAGTTTGGGGTGGGACTATATGTTTGTGTGGAAGGAGGGAGAGCTTGGGAAACTTCTTTGAAAAATGTTTTGGCCTAGTTAGCCCATTTTTGTACAGCTATTAAAGGGATAGTTCATTCTTTGGGAACACAAACGAAAAATATATATTTTTTAAATGTCTTGTTTTTTACACTACCGTTTAAATACTATTAAAATAAATAAATAAAAATCCTGCGAAAAATATTATGGTTTCCACAAAAATATTAAGCACAACTGACAGTTTTCAATTTTGATAATATTAAGAAATGTTTCTTGAGCTGCAGATCAGCATATTAAATTAATTTCTAAAGAATCATGTGATACTGAAGACTGGATAATTAAAATTGAGCAATAAATTACATTTTAAAATATATTAAAAATAAAACAGTTATTGTACATTGTAATAATATTTCACAATATTACTGCACTGTATTTTTTATCAAATAAATGTAGCCTTGGTCAGCATAAGAGACTTATTTCAGTTACCGACCCCAAACTTGGCAGTGTATGATCATACAATGAAAGCCTGAAAGCCAATAGGGTCGAATGTAGTAAATGATAATACATTTTTCATTTTCAAGTCACATACTTCCTGCAAACTACCGTTAAGATGAATGAGAATGTTAACTGGTAGCTTTCCTTCTTAGATCTCCTCGGGTCACACTTCTTATATAAATAGCTATAAAAAGCTCATGGGACAGGTTGATGCTTTGGTGCAATTGGAAGCTGAAATGGCTGTGGGAATTCTTTACGAACATGCCCCGTGCGTATGGGCTATGAAAACTAATTAATCCAGATAGTCTGGTAAATGTCACAGGCAGACATATGGAGGAACATAGGGATCCATGGAGCCCCGTCCTCCTCGTAAATTACCAAGGCCGCTGAGTAAGATGCTCCAACACTGCCCCAATGAGATAGGGCCTGTACATTAGATTTTCCCCCACTTAATCTAAGCTAACCATCTGTGAAAGAGGGGAGATGTGGCACTCCAGGCAAATGGGCCGACTTCATAATCAGGAGGTCCTTCCAATTATTGCTTAATGTACCACGGTATTATAGTGCGTGCCATTCTGTCCGGGCAGCTTTACATTTTAGTTTCCCCGGCATCCATATCACCGTTACAGTGAGCAAGCTCACGGTCATCCTCATTAGCCGGCTGGTTGGGTCCCAGACGATAAAACCAGCGTAAAGAGCTCTCTGGAAAGCCTCGGCTTTCCTCCATGCAGCGAAATGGCTTCCTCTTGAAAACGGTGTAAATTGCATTCGGTGTTCTGGGTGACTTCATCGTGCAACTTACTGATTTGCCATTTGAAGCAAAGGGCTCAGTCATAAAGTCAAGGCAAAATTTTGAATGCTGACAAATCTGCAAATAGGATAGTTGGGTGAGATAACTGTGGGTTCATGTGAAGTGTCAGTATTCTTTCATTGAACAATTCCTTAAAATGTGTGCTAAACTATTGCTTAATTTTTTCTCTCTTGTGTAATGTATTAATATTTTTAGTAGGCCCAGGTTCGAGGGTGTCGCAGTTTCTTCACTCCTCTCATTTTATTCCGCTCTTCAACTCTGTTGCTCTCTTCATCTCTCCTTTCTTGTGACTCCAGTGTCTTTTAAGGAGTGCAGTCATGCAAGGATCCATTAGGCAAAAACCAATTTCACACAGAGCCAATTTCATAAATATTGAAAGTGAGCCCACCCTCAGCACTGCTTGAGTGGCTTTAGAGGGATATACAAAACCATCAACAACAGGCCCGGCTTTAGCACCCCTTTCCACTCACGCATTTTATTAAGCTTCACTCAACAGATTACAAAAGCTCACCCCACAACAGCAAGATGCCAAGCTTAACTGATTGGCTGCTACATCTGAATTTTTCCTGCACAGAGAAAGTTTTTTGCTTATCATGACAACATTAGTTTATTAGGGTTAAAGGTGGTAGAAAGTAAAATGAGGAAGCTCAAGATGATCTGCACACACTGGGCCAAATGAGTGTACTACAGTACCTTAAAATATTACCTAAATGTTGGTCAGGCATAACCCATTGAATAGCATGGACTGGTAGTTAAAAAGAAATATATATATATATATATATATAAAAATATATATTGGGGATGGATAGAGTTATATCATGGAATGCTTTCCACACTGTTTTCCACTAAACTAAGGGTTAGGGTTAGGGTTAGTGAAGGGGGGGAAATAGGGAAATTAGGAAAAATTTAACAACTTGAATACTATTGAGTTAACTTTTTTTAGTGAACCCAAAGTTTCTCGGAGGCATGCAAAATCACTGAAATATAATTTTCCTCACATTCTTCCCAGTTTTGAATCAGTCAATTGAATTGGAGAATTTGAACTGATTTGCAATGTGAGATGACATTAAAAAATATTTTTCTTAATCTTTTTAGGTCACGATACAATGCAGAATCATTAAATGAATGGCACACTCTTTAGGAAACTTAGCAGAAGTTTAAGTTTATATTGGCAATAATGTAGTGCTCCATGGGACATACAGTATAGGTTTCAATTCAGCCCAATCAGTCCTAGTACCATTATATACCTGTCAATTTCTACTATCATGTAAAATAAAGTCCAAAAGGCCCTTACATAAAATACAAAAAATACATATTTGCATTTATTCCACACTGAATGTGAGGCAAGTGCCTTGATCATGTGATATTTACTTTCAGTTCTGAGGGGGGAAAATGGAAACTATGGAGAATTATTATTTTAAATTATATCTCAAATTAAGATGTGAAGCTCAGTTGGTGTTTGTTAAAAAGAGATGCAAAGGAGCAGGGAGTCCAATTCTGCGAGAAAGGACTGAGATAACGGAAGAGAAAAAAACAGCATAGCAAAGAGAATTGAATGTAGGCTGATGTTTAACTAAAAGTCACAGAGGAGAAAAAATCAGCCTGCAAGCATCTTGTTTCCCTCTTTCTGAAAATGTCTAGCAAAATGAAAACATGCAAATGAAGGCATTACCCTATGCACGCTGGAGTTTGTAGAAAACATTTTAGAACACAAGCAACGTAAGGTATCAAATCCATTCTATGTAATAGAGAAATGTGCAGAACAAGATGCACATTAGACAAACTTTGCATAATGAACACAACTGATGTGAGAATTTAAATTATACACCTGTGGAGAGTCCCTGAAAGACAGCAGTCGTGGAAATATTAGCACAATGAGATAATGTCTATACTCCAAGTACGTGAGTTCAGGATATTTTGAGCTATAGCTCTTTTTCAAAACCCAGTAAATTGTCTACAGCTCACATAGGCAGCTTCAATTCTTAAAGGGATAATTCACCCAAAAATGAAAATCCTGTCATCATTTACTCACCCTCAAGTTGTTCCAAACCTGTATTTTTAACCTGTATTTTTGTTCCAAACCTGAGTTTTATTCTTCTGTTGAACAGAATTTTCATTTTTGGGTTAACTATCCCTTTAAGCCAACCAATATGGGTTTTTACAGTGAAAGATTCTTAGGCCTGGTTTCACAAATAGGGCTTATAGATTAAGCAAATATTAGGCCTCATTTTAATTAGTACATTAAAATGGTGTGCATTTTAAGACAAAACAATTTTACTAACATATTTTAAGATGCCAGTGCAAGTTGCTTTCAGTTAAAACAGTTTAAACATGCATTTTAGTCTGGACTTAAGCCTGGTCTGTGAAACCAGGGGTTAATGTTTTACATTTGGTCTCCCTAGTCTTCAATATTTGATTACATCTTAGAGAAAGATATTGCAACTAAGAACAAAAAAAAAATCAGCTTGAAAACAACAGTAAGATAATTATTAGGAAACAGAGCATTGGGTGTGTGTCTGGAGGCAGGGGGGTCTCGCACCTGACGGCTCAGGAATGTTATAGTTCAGATATTGACTATCCTCCCTGGTCTATTAGCTGGCACAGTTCATCGAGTGCCGCAGTTGTAGCAAAACAGCCTGTAGAGAGGAACAGGTGAGAAGAGAAGGAGGGAAAGCCCCCTTCTGCTCGCAAATATCACTGGCCTATGCGTGTCTCGCCATATACGTAAACAGAGAAAAGCTTTTTCTGCCTACTTGACACGTGTATGGTGTGGGAGTGGCATAGGTTAGTTGTCACAATGAGCAAGAAAGGTTGACACGGAGAATGGTATATCCCGAACCTCCGTCTGCTGGCAAAAAGAGAACGTGACAGAGCTCATATTAAAACAAGAATCAACATTGGCTTGGCTTTACTGAGATTTTGAGAACTGAGGGATTTAAAATGTTGTAAAAGCGATTCGGAGATGATGTTTTAATTACTCAACAAGTGAGCAAGGTCATTTTTATTGAACAGATTGAAACTGCCATATGTAGCCTAGCTCTCTAACAAAGTTCATTGTAAAGCATTATCTATTGTGAAGGGTCATTATTCATCCGCTCAGAGCCGAAGCACAACCAAAACAATGTTCTTTTGCTAAATTCATGCAGTATTGTGTTTTTAACCGCTAGAGGGTGAAAAGTTAGATACAGTGTAGGCTACCTTTAATAAAACCATTATATAATAGAGTTTAGCCACTACTACTAACAATGTAGCATCATTTTAGGTGCTTTTAATCCAAAAAGGATAGGGCCTTGTGCATTGTTGAATTTTCCTTTAAGCACAAACATTTGAGTTTAACTGCAGTATTGAGAGTCTTGCTACAACTGGAATACTAATAACTTCTCTTAGTTATGTCTAATTATATATATTTTCATAAAACAAGGGAAGTAACACTACAGGCAGTTTTGTTATACGAAATGCAGAGTGGCTCATTTTGGGGTTTTTGTGTCTTCACAAAAAATATGACAGGGAAATTGTTGAGTTACATTTCTGTTTTTCCGAGACAAGGTATGACTAATGAGGGTTTTAAATTCTTCATAAGAGACAGTAATTTTGAACAGTAATTCCAGATAAGAGCACAGAGAGAATAAGAAGTGAATTAGAAAGCGGACGAGTATGAAACCAAGCTGTGAGCGGCATCAATTTACAATAACAGACATAAATGTCTTGTCTTTGTGTGCAGAACATTGGCTCGTGCAGTGATTTAAACATGCTCGTATACAGCTGTTTCTTGCTTGTTTGTCTACATCAGCTCCTATTGTGGGTAATAATGCACAGGATAAAATGTGTGTTTGACGTTTAATTTCCAGACTGATTGCTTTGAAGATGTATTATAAACAGCCTGTAATTCATCTGACACAATATGGTTCTTTGAATGGCAATAGAATAAATTGATCATATGAGCATTAGATCAGTGGTTCTAAACTGATCAATCGAACTGATGGTTAGATGCATTTTAGGGTACAACAGGGCTAAAGGCACACCTAGTACTATTTTAGATTTATTTTGATAAATAAAATAATGAATTTATGTTCAACAAATAGGCTACTGTCATTTTAAAAATGTGGTTACAATTATTCATGAGATCATACAATGCATTAAGGTGCATTACAAAGGCATCATTAATGCATTCAAATACTTTTTTTTACTAAGTGTTACAAAATTATAGCTGTAAATAAAATTATATAAAGAAAAATGCATTTTACATAAAGGCTTTAAGTAAAGTGTTACCAAAAATATTTTACAGTTATGCAAAATTATCTAAAGAAGAAGAATTATTTATATGTGTAGAAAAGGGGGGGAAATAACCTATTATTAGAGATTAGGGATATTTATGGCCTGGGGTTCTTTCAGTGTAATGACAACTATCATAGTAATGTCATGAGTTGAACATGGAAAACATATTCTGTAATTTCCCTAAAGAAATTTGATGTCTCCCTTCCCTGACATCTCTTCCATCTGATATAAAAAAAAATCCAGGAACGTAATGGCTGATAATTCAGATGGCACTTAAAAACACCCATCATTTATCTGTTAACCTCTCTGGAAGATACCAGCAAACACATCAAAAGATGGCATGCGCTGTGCCTCATCCCTGCCCCATGGATAATTCATTAGCACAGCATGAGAAACCAATGTCAATTAGCAGGCCGTTTTTTTCTTTCTTCTGCGCACAGCAGGCCTCCTTCAGCCCAGGCAGGTGCCGTGCATTATTCAGTACGGCTGAGTCTGCACACTCGATCTGCACAGGGACAGAGACGACTGCAGCTGCCCGGCCTCCTCTCAAACCCTTTGAGAGACGGCTGAAGGTTAGATCACCACCGTCACGACACTTTCCTTAATGAGCTTCAGATCAATTTGTTCCCACCTGCGGTGAGGCAGCGAGAGTAGCATCACGAGTTTCACCCATCCGTACTAAAAGGGTTAAAAATGGCAAAAAAGAGATGCAATTACAGTCATCTCGGTTTCTTTTTCTGCAGTCCTGCTCAAGCAGTGCTAAACCACTGATTTCAGGCCATTTAACTTCAGAAAGCCCAGGGACCAAAAAGCAGGACCCCTTGAACCTCAAGGAGAGTACTATCTGTATAACCCAAATCTGATATATTGCACAAATTTTAATAGTATATCACAAAACACTGGATTACGGTGGCCCAGTAGTGCACAACACAACGAAATTTAAAAAGCATACATCAGTTCACAACATAACGAAATGAATCCACAACACAATGAAATGAATCCACAACACAAAGGAAAATGTACAACATAACGGAAATGAACCACAACACAACGGAAATAAGCCACAGCACAACGAAATAAAGCCGCAACAAAACGAAAATGCTCCCGACCACCAGAGGGTTCTCGGAGCGCGGTAAAGGGGGTAATCCATCAGCCGGAAACTGAAACCTCCCTGGGGGCCGCCTTTGTAGCAGACCATCACCTGCTGTTAGCATTCCACTGACTCCCATTCATTTTGGCGTCACTTTGACAGCGAATAACTTTACATCTGAGGCGTCCAAAGACTTCATTTGTCGATTATTTATTTCTAAAGAAACACGACAATGTATAAAAGGCTCCATTACTTTGCATCTTAAGTTATGGCCCCGTAGAAGCCGTTTTTGTAAAAATAGGCTAACGATTACGTCATAACCACGCGACTCTCTGTCGCACAGTAGAGAAATTACGGTATAGACAGGAAGAGAAGCTCGCAGGCAATCTTTTACTGTCTATGAGGCAATCGGAGGGACATGGAGGCATAAAGTCAAGGGAGAAGCCCATAGATAGAGAGTCCATAAAAGCAACGGTACAAAATATTTCAACAACGTTTTTGAGGAATTGGAAATAATTCGGTACGTGGCACAGCTACTAGAAGATTTACAACGGTCAGACAGGTTGCTCACGTCACATCTAGGTCGTCAAGCTCAGTTTGAGCCTGCGCAGTACGCTCAGCCATGAGGAAGTGAGTGCTTCTAATGGGCTTCACTTTTCTCTGTTGAAATCAAGGGGGTCGCTGTGTCCATTTCTTTCACTGTCTATGGGTTCGTTTTCCTTGCCATTGTTCTATAGAGTCGGCAGTCTTGAGATATCAACACCACGATTAGTTTTAACAGTATGTAACCATATATCGACATAAAATATTACTTCAAAATCACCTACATGAATTATAGCTGCGTATTTATACCCGAGAATGCTTTGAACCGCTTCCACAGCGCATGATCCCTATCCCGTCTGGCAATTCCACCAAGTGGTTAAAACGTATAATTTATTATAATATAATTTGATAATTAAAAATAAAAACTAGTAAACAGCTGTAGTAAGTCAGTCTGGTTACTAGGAACGTATTACAACCTTTAAAACCTGATAAAAGAAAAAATATATATTTATAAAAAATATATATATATAAAATATATATTACAGAAATTTTGTTTCCTAAAAATAATTGTTTACTGTAAATACCGTACATGAAGGGAGGTATTGAAAAAAGTCACCTGTAGTAAGTCAGTCTTACCAATAAAATCAACCTTTGGATTTTGAACAAATTTTTGAATGTTAAAAGTCATCTTAATTGAGACAAATGATGAGTTTTAACCACTTGGAGGAATTGGCAGACTTTGCGCCATCATAGCGCGTCAAAGCATTCTAGTAGGTGATTTTGATTGTCGATATACAATGGTTAGCTACATGCTGTTAAAACTAATCGTGGTGTTGATATCTTTAAGACTGCGGACTCCATAGAACAGTAGCAAGGAAAACTAACTTTTCCGCGCTCAGAGAGTCCTCTAGTGGTTGGGAGCATTTCCGTTCAGTGTTGCGGCAATATTTTGTTGTGTTGCAACTTTATTTCGTTGTGTTGTGGCTTTATTTCATTGTGTTGTGGTTTATTTCCGTTGTGTTGTGGCTCATTTCCGTTGTGAACTTATATGTTTGCTTTTAAAATCATATGCAATTGATAAGTAAGTGTGTGTGTGTGTGATAGAGAGAGACAGAAAGTGAGCGAGAAAGAGAGAAGTACATATACAGTATGCAACATATAAATATGATATCTAAATATAATGGGTTGTCAAGAAAAAATTAAAAGCCACAGAAATTAATAACTAAATGTGTAGTGACATGACTTCACAGATTAAATGGAAATATTACAATTACATGGTCCATGTATGATGCAAATTACCTAAACTGCAGTATCCAAAGAATGTCAAATAGAAATGAAAAATGTATTCCTTGCCTCTGGCATATGCAGATGAATGGCAGTGCAATCTTCAACCTGAGGCAAAGTCTGCTTCTCCGTGTGCCACTGGATCACATTTAATCACATTCACATATGTATAGGGCAAGTCTCTTAATCTATGGCTTCTCACAGCAATATCTTGGGGCTGAACTGATAGCCATACAAACACGTTTTACAGGATGTCTTTCATTCCTTCTGAACCTCAAGAGACTTATAGGTAGGAGGGGTGGGGATGCACTCTCTATCTCATTAAAGAGCTTTTAGGTTACATGTAGCCTACCATGCATAGTGGGATCCGCATCAATCTAATATCATTCTAATCAATGTTACTCTGCTTTATAATATAATATTCTGCCGACCATCTGAGGGGGAAGATGCAACTCTGATTCCATTCCTTTAAAAGTACACCGCTCTCCTGATAGCCTTGTGTACGTTTCTTATACAGTAATCTCTACCCTATCAAATTTCAACATTTAATTTTCCTGGCTAAATTCAATCAAACGTTCAGCCTTGTGTGACTAGCTAATCACGGCCCCTGGAAACTCGGCATACAGCGTTTTAATCTCGGAGGTCCTCGCCGAGAGTCAGCACTAAAACTCATTCATGTATAATTAAAAGTTCTCACAGCAAACGAATATCAAGGCGCATCGGAATCAGAATCCTCCGAGAGGTTTCACATGGCGGGGAAAATATCACGCGTGGCATAATGTGTCGTGGTAATTATGTTCGGCAGCTTTCCTCGCCTCTGTTCTCCCTCTAACGCTTTTCATTTTCGAGTGGTGGTAATAATATGAAGAGGGTTAAGGATCCATTTTGAAACTGTTGTCAGCAACGATGTACCAAGTGCCCCTCAGGGTCCGCAAGTCTCAACTCCATCCGCCAGTTCAGCAGGAGTTTAGCTGCTGCACAACAGCCAGAGGCGATATTACATTCTTATTTGTCACATATACCTTATTCACCAGAAAAATAAGTAGGCTACAGAGTATTAAGGGTCTTGTGCAGCTAGATTATTCTATAGCATATTTTTTTTAACAAATTTTTAGACAAATTCTGGCTAATGCAGGCAGTTTTCTGTAGGATGTATTGAAATTGGATAGGCCTAACGCTATTAGGTTCAGGCTGAGATAGTTTGAGTTCACCTTGTTTTTGAGGCTGTGAGCTATTCCTCACAGGCTCTAATGACAACACGCTTTGTCCCGTGACGCTTTGTCTCCCGTCCTTTGTCTTAATGGATGTAGACGTCTGTGAAAAAAGGATGCTATCGGTGAAGTCCTGCCATCTGTAAAGAACTTAATCAGAGCCCCTGACTAAAATAAATTAACCTCCATTTGCTTAAAGAACACAGCAAGACCTCTTCAAACTGTTTACAATGTAAACATAGCGTTTTGCACTTTAAACAAATTTGGATCATTTGATTCTTTGGAGAATAAACTCAAGTTGCTGTGTGGCTGCTCTGTTCTCTAACCTAGAACAGATAATAAATTAGCCTGAGGCAAATCTGGAGCCTAAGGCCTAGTCCACACGGACACGGGTATTTTTATAACCAGAGCGCTGTCAAGACGTACGCAGCGGCGCACAATCTGACGTCAAACACAGCGGATAACGACGCACACTCTGACGTCGCAAGGCAAAAACCATGGCAAAAACCCGTTTTACTGTCTACACGACAACACTGCAACCGGCGTTTCTGAATATCCTCACTCTGGCAGGGGTTTTCAAAAATGTTCGGTTTCAGTGAACTGATACTGCGTTTCCGTGTGGACGAACCGCATAAAAAAGTCACCGTTATAAAAATACCCGTGTCCGTGTGGACAAGGCCGTCTAAACCTGCACTAATGGAAACGCACAGCCACAGCCTGTTCCCTCACTACATGTTCTGATCATTCATTACACAGGTCAATCATACAGACAGTTTCATACACAAAATGAAGGTAACACTTTACAATAAGCTTCCATTTAACTTTAAATGCATTCACATGATGCAGTCAAAGGAGCATTCAGCATTCCAAACATGACTTTCTATCATATTTTGAATATTAAAACGGAAACTATATTTTTAATTTAAATATATAATATTGTTAATTGTTGATTCATGTTCATATAGCATTGTTCAAATTTGAAACACTAAAACGTACAAAATAATTATCTAAACACTTTAAATAAAATTGCTGCCTTCAATTAACTACAATGAACTTGGATGTTTGTCATTTCAACTTAAATTAAACTGACTTAAAAAATTAGTTAAACAATTTTCAACTTTCAATAAGTTGTTTTGACGAGATAAAGCAATGTAAAAACATATGTTGTCATAACTTATTGATCATATAATTGTTTTAGTGTATAAATAAACACAGTAAATGTACTATATGTCATATTGCATTAACTAATACTAAATTATAAAAAGTTAATTGTTTTTATAATAAATATACAAGTAGGTAAAAGTCCACTATAGTAAATTATTATTAGTAGCCTAATAAGAATTGGAACAGCCATCATTCTCATGATTCTACACATCCTCCACCTTTTTGGCTAATTTAATTTGAATACTTTCAGGTTCATTAAACACATTTGACCATGTTTAAATACATCCCACATTACAATTCTGCAGATTTTCCCTCAATCAGTACAGTAAAAAACAGAAATAAAACCTGTCCGCACTGCTGTATGTTTAGACTGCACACAACCTGCATTAGGCTGTTTGTTTCATCAATATATCCTACAACACGATAAAATAACTCCCGTTTTTCATTCATTTGTGCATATGTACAACATAGAACTGGTTTGATCCAACAGCTGCAAAATAGCATCAGGGTCAAAATGGGCATATTTAGCATAATGCCTTAACATGCCCTGCTGTAAATGAATGTCCATTAGCCAATATGAAATGGCTTAAATATGAACTATATCGCTGCCACATGGGTGCCCCCTCATCTGGCTGGCATAAGGTGCCATCTGCCCACTGGTGTTTCAAATGCCTGTGTGCCAGATCTGGGATTCCCACTGATCTAATAAACTCAAAGATTCAATCTGTAACTGCTTAAACAGAGACTCTTTAACTATAGGAATGTGCATTTAAGGAATAGTTCACCCCCAAAATAAAAATGTATCTTTACTCACCATCATGTCAATACAAACTGTTTTTCATTTTTTGTGTATGTATGAAAAACAAAAGAAGGTGAAAAACGCATTTTGAGGTGAATTGTCCCTTTGTGTAACATGTGCTAACAATCTAAAAAAGTATTTCTGTTTGTCTAGAGCACTAAAAAACCCACACTCTACTGCTGTTTTCCCCATTTCTGTTTAGTTTCTCCCTTTTTGCAATCTCTCTTCGTTATGAGCTGTGACATGTACTGTACTTTGCTCCCACACAAACACAGATGTGTTGGGATTTAATTGTGGCATCAATATCTAGACCACTGGATAATGTGCAACACATCAGTGGGCTGTTCGGTCATAATATTAGCTTTTTCCAATTAGCACCAAGTTCGTTTAAGTGATGTTTAAGTGATAAACATAATGCGTGTGTGCGGAGTAATGGCCAAGTGCTTGATATTTCTATTACTGGCAGACTAATAAAGCTCCATGAGGAATCTCCTAAGAAGCTTCAAATGTTTCACTCATGAATGACATTATTTTGAGGCTAGAGCAAATTAATAAATAACATTCCATTGATTAAGAAGCTACTATAAATGTGTTGCCTTCAAATCCATTAATTTATCTTGCCAATATGAACCCAATATCTTGTGTTTGTGATTTAGATGAAACATTTCAAATTA
The DNA here is from genome assembly GCA_026230005.1 of Gila orcuttii. NCBI lineage: Eukaryota > Metazoa > Chordata > Actinopteri > Cypriniformes > Leuciscidae > Gila > Gila orcuttii. The sequence continues at coordinate 42,045,363 of JAPDVR010000007.1, read as the reverse complement.
AAGCACAAAATAAAAGGCTATGAAATGGTGCATGAATATTTGGGGTCTTTTATTGGAAACTCCATCTCACTAAACATGTTAATTATAGATGACCTGTTCTTGAAGATCTGCTCTAGCGTAAAATAACTTTCTGTGATTTTTATTGAGGAATGAAGTCTAGATGTTTCCTCCACTCTCACTCTGGTAAGACAGGCACAAACATGAACACATTAATAGAAATCTTTTTTTTTTGTGTGTAATCACACGCATATCTGCTATTGTGTGCTGAGAGCAGCAGTTTCTCGCTCTTTGGTACATTGAACAGACAGTGCTGAGTGTTAAGAACAGCCAGAAAGCTTCGACTCTGTCTCAACCCACTCACGTGCCACATTCAACCCACTAGATTTTGGATACAAGCAGTGTGGTTATGGTTAAGGATAGTTAGCTCGTCTTGGTCTGTTGGTCAAGACAAGGTAGACATTGAATATACACAGTTTCAAGAGAAGTGGACAAACATTGATAAATATTTGTAATTGTGCCAATAACTGTAGCAGGGCTCAACAAAAAGGATCAAACAGTAGTGTGATTCTTATATGCTGATTTGGTCCAAATCAGCATATTAGAACGATTTCTGAAGGATCATGTGACATTTAAGACTGATTTAGTGCATTTTTGATCAAATAAATCTTTCACAAACATTAAAAACCAGTTGACCGGTAAGTATAATTTTAATTAATGAAATAAAATTATATAAAACTTACTAGAGAAGTATGGCCAGTGAGACCAGAACTACTGTTCTGATTAGGACAGCTGAAAAAACCCTTACTATTAAGCCCTGTCTAGTTAGACTCATATTTGTTAAAACACTTGCAAACTGTTCAACTGGCCCCCGATGGATGGATAACACCACCTCGAGTTTGAGTTTCCCGTTTTAGAGGTTACAAGTTAACCATGCAGTGGAGCTCTCTGACAGTCTGGGTTCACGTTGGCGGTAGTGGAACAGGCTGGTGGCGTCTAAGTCACTGGAATACCTAATGGCTTCTGCAAACAGCTTTACAACCTGTAGAAAAGGGAAACGAGTATTTAATACTAGAACCAAAATAATTCATGATACATTGAAGAGACAAGGCTGACCTGGAAGTTTGTGATAAGAGGTACTCCGTAATCCACCGCCATTCTCCGGATCTGGAAGTTATCCTTGAGAAACTTGGTGTTGTTATTCGGTAAGTTGACTACAAGGTCAATGTGTCCTACGCTGACAAGTCTATTCAGAGCATAATGCAAAGAGTGATATATTATAAACCTTTTAAAAAATGTAAAATATACATTTTGTATGTAAAACGTCTATGGTTACGTATGTAACCCTCGTTCCCTGAGTAGGGAACGGAGACGTTACGTCGGATGACGACGAATGGGGTTTCGCTTAGAAAGTCTATCAACTTCGAGTATTACAAAACGAGCCAATGGCAAAGAAATGCCATGGGTCTGCGGAATTTGCATGACGTAACTCCGCCCCACCTCGTGGATATAAAAGGAGGAAGTCCGGCAACATGCAGATATGTTTCTTCGCTGAGGAGCCAAGACTGAACTCAGGCGATCCCCGCGGTACAACAGAAAGTGGCAGGCAGACGTAACGTCTCCGTTCCCTACTCAGGGAACGAGGGTTACATACGTAACCATAGACGTTCCCTTTCGTTGTCACTCGGAGTTACGTCGGATGATGACGAATGGGGTTACCAGTCTAATCACGCCACCTTCTCAGCTGTCTTCCAGTGCCCTGCGTAAATCGAGATCCCTGTCATAGACTGGACGAAGGACTCCATTTAACACAGGAATACCAAGGTACACTGGGAAGCATATCCCAAGCTAGGGGAAGTATGCAATTACTGCCAACCCAGAGGGGGGGGGGACTTAGAGAATACACATATGACCTGAAGGAAGCATATGGGGAACACTGGGGTGTCCAGCCGCAGGTGGAATATTTCAACCCCAGGGGTGGCAAGGTGGCTTGCCAAGGGAAAGACACATGCTCAGAGAGGCTTATAGTGGAAAAACACATGTGGGGGTCGCTCAGGGGAGGGACCATGCACACGGGAGGCACCTAGCCGACGCGCAGGCAAGAGACACTGGCGCCGACGTCAGGAGTGCTGGAGGAGCTCAGGGCTTCCGGGGAGGCTCACCTGAGGAGAATATCGCACGTATCCAGTCCGTGGAGTGGAATGGCGAGCAAGCGAAGACACCTGAGCGGGTCTGGTACTAGCTGGTTGAAGCGAGTACATGAGAGGACACAGGCTTCCATAGAATCTGGCGAATGTGTTAAGTGTCGCCCAGCCTGCAGCTCTGCAGATGTCTGTTAGCGAGGCACCATGCGCTAGAGCCCAAGAGGATGCCACAGTCCGGGTGGAGTGGGCAGTCACACCAAGGGGGCACGGTCGACCTTGCTGCTGGTATGCCAAAGCAATGGCGTCCACTATCCAGTGAGACAACCTTTGCTTGGAGAGAGCCTTTCCCTTCAGCTTCCCACCATAACAGACAAAGAGCTGGTCTGAGGTCCTGAAACACTGCGTCCTGTCAACATAGGCGCGGAGAGCGCGTACTGGACAGAGCAGTGCCAAGGCTGGGTCTGCCTCCTCCGGGGGCAGCGCTTGCAGGTTCACCACCTGGTCCCGAAGGGGGTGGTAGGAACCTTGGGCACATATTCAGGCCGGGGTCTCAGGATCACGTGAGAGAAAGCCGGACCGAATTCCAGGCACGCTTCGTCGACGGAGAATGCGTGCAGGTCCCCTACCCTCTTGATGGAGGCCAGTGCAACCAGGAGCGCTGTCTTCTTTGACAGGAATTTAAGCTCGACTGACCGCAGGGGCTCAAAGGGAGCACTCTTCAGGGCAGTTAGAACCACTGAGAGGTCCCAAGAGGGAACGAGAGGAGGACGAGGAGGATTCAGTCTCCTCGCTCCTCTCAGGAACCTGATGACCAGGTCGTGCTTCCCCACCGACTTACCTTCGACAAAGTCATGGTGTGCGGCAATAGCGGCAACGTAGACCTTTAGGGTGGAGGGAGACAGCCTTCGCTCCAACCCCTGCTTAAGGAAGGAAAGCACAACGCTGATCGACCATCTCCGGGGGTCTTCTCGGTGAGAAGAGCACCAGTCGATGAAGAGGTTCCACTTCAACGCATAGGCGTGTCTCGTGGACAACGCTCTAGAAGAAGTGATGGTAGCCACCACCGCTGGTGGTAGGGTACTCAAACCTACCTCGAGCCGTCCAGGAGCCACACGTGGAGGCTCCAAAGATCGGGGCGAGGGTGCCACAGGGTGCCCCGTCCCTGAGAAAGAAGGTCCTTCCTCAGAGGAATGGGCCAGGGAGGTGCTGTCGCGAGGAGTACAAGTTCGGGGAACCAGGTCCGGGTGGGCCAATACGGCGCGACCAGAATGACCTGCTCCTCGTCCTCCCTGACCTTGCACAAAGTCTGCGCAAGAAGGCTCACTGGGAGAAACGCATATTTGCGGCCCGGCGGCCAGCTGTGCGCCAGTGCATCCGTGCCCAGCGTGCCCTCGGACAGGGAAAAATACAGGGCGCAATGGGTCAAGTCGTGGGAGGCAAACAGATCTATCTGTGCGTCCCCGAACTGGTCCCAAATCAGCTGAACCGACTGGGGATGGAGTCGCCATTCTCCAGGGAGGGGCTGAAGCCGTGAGAGCTCGTCGGCTGCACAGTTCAGAGCTCCGGGAATGAAAATGGCTCGAAGCGACCTCAGATGCTAGACGTACTGCCAACAACTCGAGGCAATTGACATGCCGTAGCCGCTGGGGTCCTGTCCAGGAGCCCGCAGCAGCATGTCCATTGCACATGGCGCCCCAACCCGTGGTGGAGGCATCTGTTGAGACAACAACATGCCGGGAAACTCGTTCCAGGGGGACACCCGCCCTGAGAAAACTGAGGTTCGACCAGGGGGTGAAGAACTGACAGCAGGTCGGAGTAACTGGTACTCGGAGCGTGCCTTGTTGCCATGCCCACCTCGGGACTCGGTCACAAAGCCCAAAGCTGAAGCGGTCTCATATGAAGCAATCCGAGCGGCGTGACCGCGGCTGCAGATGCCATATGCCCCAGGAGCCTCTGGAAAAGTTTCAGTGGAACTGCACTCTTGCCCTCGAACTGTCTCAGGCAAGTCAGCAGTGACTGCGCGCACTCGCTCATAAGCTGCGCGGACATGGCGACCGAGTTGATGTCCATACCGAGAAAAGAGATCCTCTGCACGGGGCAAAGTTTGCTCTTCTCCCAGTTGACCCGAAGGCCCAGACGAGCTAGGTGCCGGAGCACTAGGTCCCTGTGTTCGCAAACCTGATCTCGAGAGTGAGCTAGGATCAGCCAGTCGTCGATATAACTCAGGATGCGAACCCCGTGTTCCCGAAGGGGAACAAGGGCGGCCTCGACGACCTTCGTGAAGATGCGAGGAGACAGGGCTAGCCCGAAAGGGAGAACCGCGTACTGGTTTGCCTGCCCCTCGAAAGCAAACCATAGGAACGGTCTGTGTCAAGGAAGAATGGAGACATGAAAGTAGGCGTCCTTCAGGTCAATCGCTGCAAACCAATCCTGGGGCCGAATGCATTCGAAAACGCGTTTGGCAATGAGCATCTTGAACGGCAGCCTGTGAAGGGAGCGGTTCAGCACGCGCAAGTCCAGGATTGGCCGTAACCCACCGGTTTTCTTGGGGACAATGAAGTAGGGGCTGTAGAAGCCGGACCTCATCTCGGCTGGAGGGACAGTCTCGATTGCACCCTTCGCCAGCAGGGTGGCAATCTCTGCTCTCATGATGGGGGCATTGCCACCGACCAAAGTGGAGCGGACTCCCCTGAAGCGGGGAGGAGACCGTGCGAACTGAATCGCATAGCCGAGCCTGACGGTCCGCGCGATCCAGCGGGACAGACGGGGAAGCTCTAACCAGGCTCCCAGGAACTGAACCAGCGGGATCATGCGAACTACAGGCGTCCCCCCGGAGGGGCAGCGAAGCGGAGTAACGGCCCGGTGTGGGGGTACAGTTAGCAACCGCGCCCTGGCAGAGGGGGCCAGGGGAGGACCAGGCTGGTCGTCCCGTGGGGGCCTGCTCTGCCAGGGGTCTGGCGACAGAGGGGGACAGGGGCAAAGCGGTCCGTGGACGGCACGCCGTGTCAACCGCCTCCGGGACAGAGGGGGGCGAGGAGAGCACGGCTTGTGGGCGGCGCTCTGTGTCGCCCGAGAACTCTGTAAAGCTCAGGGAAGAGGGGGTCGTTTCTGTCTTTAACCACTTTAGGGTGCTGCCCACCCGTGGGTGAGCAGCGGGGAGCGGAGAACAAAAGATTCTCCCCCGGCCCTGACCGGGGGAAGGAGTGGTCCTGCTACCATTTCCTGAGAAACGACCATCAACCCTGAGCAGCCCATCTCAGGAGCGCCGCTTGGCCCGGCGTTTAGCGGGGGGCGGGGCGGGAGAGGGCTGTGGCGCCTTCTTGCGGCTTCCTCCGCGACCGGCCCTGGGTGGAGGCTGCTGCGTGGTCCGGGCAGGAGCCGCAGGAGGGCGCCCTCCGCGGGAAACAAGACGAGGCATCTGCCCGGCCGGCTGGGTGGAGGCAGCAGCGGGCCGGCGGGGCAGAATGTGTTTGATGGCAGTTGGGCGAAGTTTCTGGGCAGTTGGGCGAAGTCTTCAACCGCACCGCCGAAGAGGCCGGCCTGGGACAAGGGGGCGTTAACCAGATGGGTCCGCTCCGCTTCCCGCATGTCAGCCAGGTTCAGCCACAGGTGTCTCAACTGGACCACGGCTGTGGACATCACCAGACTCAGGGAGCGCGCGGTAACCTTCGTCGCCCGTAGAGCGAGGTCGGTAGTGGCGCACAGCTCATCGAAGAGCCCTGGGTCTGTCCTACCCTCGTGCATGTCTCTGAGCATCTGGGCCTGGTAGACCTGCAGAGTGGCCATACCATGCAGTGAAGCAGCTGCCTGTCCCGCCGCTCTGTAAGACTTCGCCACCAGGGTCGACGAAAATCTACAGGCTTTGGATGGGTGCTTAGGCTCGCCCCGAGAAGAAGCACTCTGAGGACATAGTTGCATGGCAACAGAGCGTTCAACCGGGGGAAGCCCAGTGTACCCACGGGCAGCTGCATCATTGAGGGGAGGAAAGGCGGATGAGACCAGCGAGCGGTCCCGAGAAGACAACGGTCTTCCAGGACTTCGAGATCTCATCATGCACATCCGGGAAGAAAGGTATTGGGGTTTGCCGAGGACGAGGGTCGGCGGCCTTACCCAAAAACCAATCGTCCAGCCGCAAGCGCTCAGGACAGGGTGGAGGCCTCCACTCAAGTCCGATGCTCGCGGCTGCCCGGGAAAGCATGGCCGTCATCTCCGGATCAGACTCGAGCACAGCCGTATGCACACCGGAAGGTGGCAGCTGTGACGAGCCCTCACTTCCAGAAGACTCAAACCCACCTAGTGATGCTGCAACAGACATGGCATCATCCTCTGTAGCTTCAACTGAAACACGCGGGCCACCAGAGGGTAGACCCGCGGGAATCAGCTGTTCACTAGCGGGCACCGCCATTGAAGAGGGGGGCTGGGGTCGTGGACACATAGTCGGCGCCTTGTTCCAGACCGTAACCCTCAGGTCACCCTGGCCACCAGCCGCAGGACGGGGGGTGGATGAGGGGACTCTCACTCTTGCGAGTTCACTGAGTCTCGACCGCAATGACGCGATGGTCATGTTCCCACAGAGAGAACATGACTCATCCACGAGCGCTGCTTTAGCGTGATCAATGCCCAAACATACTAGACAGCGCTCGTGCCCATCAGAGTCCGATACCAATCTGCCGCAACCAGAAGTACACGGGCGAGGCATCTTTAAAAAGACGTGCCACGTGTAAGCTCTTTTAGTGAGAGAAAACTCAAGTGTTGAAGCACCCGGGTAGAAACGCACCGACTGGCAGACCACTGCAACAGATCAGCAGGAAGCACGCTCTCGCCGTAGATCGCCGTCACACCAACATTCGAGGTACTCGTTTGTGAAGCTGACAATTCAGAGATGGCTTGTGGAGAGAAGAATAAACTTGGCTCCGAAGCGAAAACATATCTGCATGTTGCCGGACTTCCTCCTTTTATACCCACGAGGTGGGGCGGAGTTACGTCATGCAAATTCCGCAGACCCATGGCATTTCTTTGCCATTGGCTCGTTTTGTAATACCCGAAGTTGATAGGCTTTCTAAGCGAAACCCCATTCGTCGTCATCCGACGTAACTCGGAGTGACAACGAAAGGGAATGTAAAATGTACTGCACCCCTTGAGGGCAGTGTCTGAAGGCATTTTGCTACAACAGAGCTGTGCACCAGAGCAGAATGCTAACATAAGTGACACAAAGATGCCACAAAGATATATATATATAAAGATATCAAATGTTTTCATCATATTACAATGATTTATGAAGGATCATGTGACACTGAAGACTGGAGTAATGATGCTGAAAATTAAGCTTTGTCATCACAGGAATACACTACATTTTAAAATGAAAACTGCTATTTTAAATAGTAATAATTTCAAAATATTAAAGTTTTCACTGTATTTTTGATCAAATAACAAGTGACTTCTTACTTTTGAACGGTACTGTATATGCATTAGGCATTAAAGAAACCCATATTTTCTTTCCTTAAAACACTTTTAAGTGTGAAAAATTGTCATTAAATCGCAATCAATAACAATAATATTTTATTAAATTTGTAATCAATTTATTGCGCTAATAAAAATACAGTGGGGAAAAAAAAGTCAAAAGTACTCACCTGCTGATGCTTGGTAATGGTGTGTTATTGGTTTCATGGCTCGGCCAAGCAACGGGGATAGTTGGAACGTCATTAGCATTAAGCCAAGCTGACGTACCCTCAGTGGCGTAGAGCTAAAGACAGGACAGCAGAAGCAGATTTGTTCTTTATCCACGTGAGATGCAATTCAACTTAGAAAAAGACTACTAAAGTGTGTCAACAGCTGTTTTATTGGTTCACGACAGTAAAAACAAGTGTATATTGAACCCAACAAAGGATGTGGATGAGAATGACTCACCTTGAAGCCCTCCTCATGAAGCTGATGAGCAGTGGAAAGGAAATTAGGCCTGAATGAATGCTAGAGACAAAAACATAAAAATGAATAAATAAGAAAGCAGGAACAAAAAAAATAGTCGGACAGAAAAAAAGATCAGAGCCAAAAGGTCAGGTAGTCTGTGTGGATGGACACAGAGCAGGAGAATATTTCTAGAAGAAAAGTCTTCCTCTAAGCACTTCCAGATTAATAGCACAGCTCTGTGTTCACGGAGACTTAACCATGGGCTGGTAATCAGGCTTTAAAAAGCATGTCAGACCTGCAGTCCCCAGGTACGGCCATCAGGCAGGTAGCGTCTACAGAATCCGGAGGTTTGTTTTCGAATGGGAATTTCATGCTCTCATTCATACCCGAGACTCCATTAGAACACAATGCTGTCTGAGCGTCGTCAATGACCCTGACAAGATATTTGATTTCCACGCTGAGAGTGGGCATGAATCGTAAACATCTGAGAGAGCACAGGAGGAAATGAAAGAAGGCATGCCGATGATGATATTACATCAAAACATAAAACAAAGCCTCTGAATTCCAGTGTCACAGTCAAGGCTTATAATGATGTGTGAACATCACACAGTTGCACCCAAGGAAAATGAACCACAAAAAACATTTTGCCTATAGAATACCATTTGAGGAAACAGATTGTAACTATTAAGTGCTTTGTGTTTTGAGCATTTAGGAATTTCTTTATAAAGCCTGTTTAATATATCTTGAGCCTGCAGAACAATGTTGTCACACTAGCCGAATGGAAAGACATTTCCCTCTGATTCTCTGTCACGTGAAACTCGCTGAAATTAAAATAGGAGTACTGCAAGAACATAAAACACTGTAACAGGGTGATTATACAGGCCAAGCAACGGGGATAGTTGGAACATCATTAGCATGTTCACGGAGCATGTTCAGGATGTATTTCATGTGAATATATGTGATTGCAGTGAATATATGTGATTTTGTATTTGCCCCAATGATGACAGAATTTTCATTTTTGGGTGAACTATCCCTTTAAAGATGGTCAAAGGTCTTCCTCTACAGGAAATTAAGGCTCTATCAGACTGCATTGTTATTATATTATATTATATTATATTATGCACAAGTCATATTGACCATTTTTATATATATTTTTTTTTTTCATATTGACCATCCGATTCTGCTGGGGTGCAGGCCATCAGCACGGTAGAGCGACCTAGGCTCTACCGTGCTGATGGCCTGCACCCCAGCAGAATCGGAGCGGCTGTGCTGTCGGACAACATCTCCAAGACGTTACACACCATCTGACTAGTAAGTCAAAGTCCAAATCACAATCTCTGCTGTCCCAACTTAATTGATACAAGTAGTGTAGAACATTATATAGAAACTGTGTCTATTCCTCGTCTAGTGAGGCCAAACAATAAATCTAGTTTAGGATCTAGGAAAAATCTTATTGTAATTAAACCAGAAAATCTAAATTTCAGTGAACAAAAAGAATTTCTAAAACTAGGTCTTCTAAACATTAGATCGCTCACACCTAAGGCGGTTATTGTAAATGAAATGGTCACAGATAATAATTTCGATGTTCTGTGCCTTACTGAAACCTGGCTTAAACCAAATGATTATTTCGGTCTAAATGAGTCTACTCCACCAGGATACTGTTATAAGCATGAGCCCCGTCCGATCGGTCGTGGCGGCGGTGTTGCAACAATCTATAGAGATATCCTAAATGTTACTCAGAAAACAGGTCACAGGTTTAATTCGTTCGAAGTACTTGTGCTAAATGTTACGCTCTTAGATGTAAGAAAGAAATCCCTATTATCTCTAGCCTTAGCGACCGTATATAGACCTCCAGGGCCCTATGCTGATTTCCTAAAAGAGTTTGCTGACTTTCTATCAGATCTATTGGTCAATGCCGATAAAGCAATAATTGTTGGAGATTTTAACATACACGTAGATAACACAAATGATGCGTTAGGGGCTGCGTTTACAGATTTATTAAACTCATTTGGGGTCAAGCAAAACGTCAGTGGTCCCACTCATCGTCTAAATCATACACTAGATTTAATTATATCATATGGAACCAATCCAACCGATATAGATATTATAGCGCAAAGTGACGATCTCACTGATCATTGTATGGTAACGTGCATATTACGTACTGCTGAAATTTGTCATGTTGCGTCACGTTATCGACCAGGCAGAACAATCGTTACAACCACTATAGATAGATTCACAAATAGCTTACCTGATCTATCTCAGCTGCTCAGTGAACCCCAACAAACAGATGATCTAGAGGAAATGACTAGCAGTTTGAGCACCATTTTCTCTAGTACATTAGATATTGTTGCACCAATTACATTAAAAAAGGTTAGAGAGAAAACTAAAGCACCATGGTACAATAGTACTACACATGTTATCAAGAGAGAAACTCGTAACTTAGAGCGTAAATGGAAACAAACTAATTTAGAGGTCTTTAGAATCGCGTGGAAAGACAGTATGTCACGTTATAAAAAGGCTCTAAAAGCAGCCAGGGCTGAGCATCTCCGCAAACTAATAGAAAATAACCAAAATAATCCAAGGTTTTTATTTAACACCGTGGCTAGACTAACAAATAAACAGACATCACCAGAGCAAAATATTCCGTTACAGTATAGTTGTAATGATTTTATGAATTACTTCAATGAGAAAATAGAAAGCATCCGAAATACAATTGTAAATGTACAATCCTCTATGGTGTCTTATGATTCAGCCACAATTATCGCCCCTCAAGAACAACTACACCGCTTTACAACTATAGGACAGGAAGAGCTAAATAAACTTATCTTTGCAGCGAAACCAACAACATGTTTATTAGACCCAATACCCACTAAACTACTGAAAGAAGTGTTACCTGTAGTGGAAGAGCCTCTTCTCAATATTATTAACTCGTCTTTATCTTTAGGTCATGTTCCAAAAATATTTAAGCTGGCAGTAATAAAACCTATTATTAAGAAACCGCAACTAGATCAAAATAACTTAGCAAATTACAGACCCATTTCAAATCTTCCATTTATATCTAAAATACTAGAAAAAATTGTGTCCGCTCAATTGTGCTCTTTCTTGCAAGAAAATGATACCTATGAAAAATTTCAGTCAGGATTCAGACCGCATCATAGCACAGAAACTGCGCTAGTTAAAATTACAAATGATTTACTCTTAGCTTCTGACCAAGGCTGTATCTCAATACTAGTTCTACTCGATCTTAGCGCTGCGTTCGACACTATAGATCATAAAATACTCTTGGATCGACTACAAAACTACACTGGTGTTCAGGGGCAGGCATTAAGCTGGTTTAGATCGTACTTATCAGACCGTTACCATTTTGTCTGTTTAAATGGTGAAAAATCGAAGATAACGTCAGTAGACTATGGAGTGGCGCAAGGATCGGTGTTAGGCCCTCTGCTATTCTCAATATATATGCTGCCACTGGGTAATATTATAAGAAAACATGGAATTAATTTCCACTGTTATGCTGATGACACTCAATTATATATTTCATCAAGACCAGATGAAAACACTAACTTATCTAAATTGACAGAGTGTCTTAAAGATATAAAATGCTGGATGACGTGTAATTTCCTGCTATTAAATTCAGATAAAACGGAGGTATTACTTATTGGTCCAAAAAACTACCCACAAAAACTCGTACAATACAACTTTAATTTAGAAGGATGTCCAGTTACTTTATCCACTACAGTAAAAGACCTGGGTGTTATACTAGACCGCAACTTGTCTTTCGAAAATCATATTTCATATGTTACAAGAACAGCCTTTTTCCACCTTAGAAATATTGCTAAGCTACGTAACATGCTATCTGTTTCTGATGCAGAAAAGTTAGTTCATGCATTCATGACCTCAAGACTAGATTACTGTAACGCTTTATTAGCTGGTTGTCCTACATCCTCAATAAACAAGCTACAGTTAGTGCAAAATGCAGCTGCTAGAGTTCTCACTAGGTCAAGAAAATATGATCATATAACACCAATTTTATCATCTCTGCACTGGTTACCTATTAAGTTCCGTATCAATTACAAAGTACTATTACTGACCTATAAAGCCCTAAATGGTCTAGCTCCTGTATATTTAATGGACCTTCTATCGCCCTACAATCCATCGCGTTCTTTAAGATCCCTAAATTCGAGGCTTCTGGTCATTCCTAGGATATCCAGATCCACTAAAGGAGGGAGGGCGTTCTCGCATTTCGCTCCTAAACTCTGGAATAGCCTTCCTGATACTGTTCGTTGCTCAGACTCGCTCTCCCAGTTCAAAACTAGATTAAAGACGCATCTCTTCAGCCAAGCATTCACATAATGCTTGCCTCTTATACTACTGTTGAATCAGATCGAATGCATTAATATTATGAACAGCAGCTACGCTAATTACTTCCCATCTGCTTTTCTGCTGTTATCTCGGGACGCTAGTCCCGAGGTAAATAGCGTTCTTCAGCTACAGTCTGTATCCAGCCTCTCACGGAGACTTCATAGTCCCCAACACCTGCGATGAGACGACTCGACGCCTGTGAAGAGACGACTCAACGCCGGCGATATGTTATGCCCTAAATTAATACATGATGATTAACTAACTGTATTTTTTACGTACATTTCTGAAATGCACTTTCTGTAAAGCTGCTTTGAAACAATATGTATTGTGAAAAGCGCTATACAAATAAATTTGAATTGAATTGAATTTTTATGATACTATTATGTTTTTTTTTGTCATTTCTGTAGCTTGACAAATCTAGTCCCTACTCACTTCCATTGTATAGAAGAGCAGACAGAAAATGTTTTTGCCAGACACAAGCCAGAAAGGTTTATGTAATACTGTGTAAATCAGAGAGGAAAGCAGGCAGTCTTTTTAGATTTATCCCTTAAGGAAAGAAAAAAAGTTTCTCCTTTACTTGTATCCCAATGAGAATCCCCTTCTGGGGAAGCTTGAATCCTGTAGAGAGCATGGCCTTCAGGAAGGCAGAATAGATGTTTGGTCCAAAGCAAGCCACCTGCAGAGAGCAAAAGAGAATGCTGAAAAACAAGAGCAAGAAAGAAATATCTTGATCCTTAAGATTATGAGCAAATCTGCAAATATTCATTGCAGCATACAGAAACTCCTGGATAAATTATTCATTCATCTCCATTAGTACAATATTCAAAGCCAAGGTGAGATAAATCAAACATATTAATGTTGCTGAATAAAGGTAGACTGGTGTGATATTACAATTACGAAGAAAAAAACGGACAGAATGGGGCCATCATAAAATCTGGAATGGAGATATTATACTTCCTGTTCTAAAGCTGAAAATCAGTGCTGCACGATAAAAATGCTCCTCCTGCTTCATTGTCCTCCAGGCTGGTTTCTATGGTTTTCCCGTTGCCAGGGAGAGCAGGTAGAGTGGCCCGAGTGGAAACATTAAAATAATCTTTGCTGAATTTAAAGGCAGGACAGAAAATGTAGATGTAGGTGTCCACGAGCACCTCAGAACTAATAGGGCTAAATATGGACAATATGTAAATGTTTATCCCTGATGGTGGGGCTGTTTCCCAGATAACTGTGATGAAAACATGAGCTGGAGCCTCTTCAGATTTGATGACAGATGTAACAGTAATCAATGTGTCTGAAGCAGCTCCATACCTCTCCAGTGGAGGCCATCTCACAACGCAGGACAGGGTCAGCTTCTCTCAACCGAGGCCAGGAAAACATGGGAGCCTAGCAAAGAGTTTAACAATATTCAACTTCAAGTAGTCTTTCAATATGTTTTTTTTTTTTTAATGGCTAATGGATATACTGTACAGTACCGTTTAAAAGTTTCAAAATGTTTTTGAAAGATGTCTTTAAATGCACACCAAGGCTGAATTATTCCAATCAAAAATACAGTAATATAGTAAAATATTACAATTTAAAACAAGTATTTTCCATTATAATATATTTTAAAATGTAATTTATTTCTGTGATGGCAAAACTATTTTTTCAGCATCATTACTCTAGTCTTCAGTGTCACATGATCCTTCAGAAATCATTTTAATATGCTGATTTGCTGCTCAATAATTCTGTAAACTGATATATTTTAGGATTCTATGTTAATAGAAAGTTAAAAAGAAAATTATATCTATCTTTACTGTCACTTTTGATGATTCAATGCATTATACATACACATATATACACACACACAGAGATTTATTTATATATATATATATATATATATATATATATATATATATATATATATATATAGGCTATATATATATATATATATATATATATATATATATATATATATATATATATACACACACACACACACAGAGTATTATATATGTGCAAATTAAATGTACAAAAAATATTTTAAAAATCTAAATCCTTATTTTACTTTATTTTTACTCCAAATTCACAAAAAAATTTTGAGAACTGTAGGCAATAAAATTGTCTGATTAAATATTATATTTCTCTATCACTTTTAAGCATGATTTTGATCAGCATATAGGCCTGCAAGAGAAACAGTTGCAATTTAGGAGATGTACAGTAGACATCCATTTATTAAAAAAGGCCATCTGATACAAATGCTGTTTACTTCCTGACACGTATCTGTGAAGCATTATTGCTCCGTGTTTAGCACGAATCCTGGGAACAAGAAAGCGAGAAAATGTATACATGCCTAATGAAAGTCTAATGTGTCCATTTTTAATGTAGGGTTAATGGTTTCAAGAGCATTTGACATGTTAAGGTGATTCTTACCAATAAAATGAGATTATAAGAGAACTTCTCGAATTAAAGCGTATTAGAAAACAGGAAACCTGCTTCACCACTGCCACCCACAGGGCAAAACATAAGCAGACAAAATGCAAAAACATTTGAGGAAGAGACATAAACTTGAAGGACACATGAAATGACTTAAAAACGGTCAGGTTGTGATACCTTTAAGCAGAACAAATGTAATGTGAAAAAGGATGCTGGGTAAGTTTTAATTTTGGGTGCTACTGACAGTCAGCTTATCCACCTTATTTTGCAATGCGGATGAAGGCTATTTTCTGTGAATGTGGGAGACTTCCGATTCATTGTCTGCTATAGGTAAATAACTCGAAGAATAACAAGTGCAGAACAAAGTAAAAGTGTTTGTTTATAATTAAGAAAACACAATAAAATCAATGTGATAGAAAAACAGTTTGCAATATTATAGTTTTGTACCGCTAAAAATAATTGGAAGCGGATGAGACCAGAAGCCTCGCACATTCATGTTATAAATGGCTGCATGCAGGTTTGACTTCCATTCAAGCAGTTTTCGAGTGACGGGGTGATCTGATTGCCCTGTGAGAAGTGACATTCTTATCTCTCCAATTAAAGGGAGACAGCTCCCATTACCTGCACAGGGGACACGGGACACAGATTAACACGCCACCTCGGCCTCCACTGCAGCGCGCCACCAGGGGGAACTCATCATTGAAGCCATCTAATCAGCCCTGAATAAGCCAGCCTCACTTACGTATGTAAATGCGAGAGGAAGCCGCACCGGCGGGAATAAACAAGCAGCTTTGATACATTCTGTTATTGATGCATTGTTGGCTGTTAATGTGGCAGGAATCCCAGTGGGCAACACCGCCAGGCTGAACTGTGGAGGTGAAGGACACTACTAGCTCTACTACTACTACTACTACTACTACTCCTCCAAACCGGGCACTGTTCCAGAGACACTTCGAAGTAATAGCAGATACATTATTTATCAGTGAACCCCCTGAGGATTCACACTACCCTGCGAGGAGAATCTAAGAACATCTTGGGTGAAGTAGCAAAGAGTGGTCTTTACCATTACCAATTTATAGAGCTTCCTTTAAAGGCCAGTGGTTGGTATGGAAACCAGGTCTTCCTGGTCCCAATGGGTCACTGCATACATTACAAGAGAAAAAATTGCAAATATTATACACTGACAATCGTATCGCATAATGCCGGGAGAAAGCTGAAGAAAAGACAGTGAGCAAATTTGTATTGAACCTTTTGAGAGATGCAGTATCAGAATCATCTTAGTGGACGCATTTCTCAAAAAAAAACCATGGTTCCCTGGTAAATGTGAGCAGCAGAGATTCTCTAACGAAAATAACGAGCACTTTTATGAAACACAAAGATGGAGCATGTCCATGCACTTTGAAAAGCTCATTCAGTACATGCCGACCTTTCTCCAACAACCATTTGTGAAGCTGAGAAAAGCAGTGAAGACTTCACATTGGGGACTTGTTAGGCAGGAAGTGCACTATTTCTGAGACGCTACCCAGGAAACAAGAAACATGACAATGTACCAATGTGGACTCGGTCAAATTAATTCATATTATTAGTGTCATCCCGTACCCGACTACTCCCACCGAATTTAACTAATTCAATTAATTTAAGATCCTTTTACATTTATCACACATTATTACTTTTTTCTTAGGTGCCACAAATCAAGAAAGAAAGAGACAATATTATAATAAATATGTATTAACTACTGTTCAAAAGTTTGGGGTTGGTATGATTTTTAGATGTTTTTTAAGGAAGTCTCTTATGCTCAGCAAGCCTGCAAGTCAAAAACACAGTAAAACAGCAATATTGTGAAATATTAGTACAATTTAAAATAACTATTTCTATTTTAATTTTCTACTTTTATATATTTTTTTAAATGTAATGAATTCCTGCAATGGAAATTCAACATTTCAACAATTTAAACATTTCTTTATATTAATATTGAAAACAGTTGTGCTGCTTAATTATATATATATATATATATAAATAATTTTTTTATTGATCGATTTATTTATTGATTGATTGATTGTGTATCACAGACCCAGACACACAAGATTCAAAAGCAGAAGTCTCCATTTGCTCTTGTAGCTCTTTGCAGTCTAGGAGAAAAAACTGAGGTATATAAGAGATATCTTCATCAAGGCATTTCTTTCCTATGGGAATCTTAAGAAAAAGATCAAGAGTGATGCATTTGAAAAAGAGAGAGAAGAGAGAGAGAATGAATCTTTAATCTTGCAATAGAATGTAAATCCCCTATACATCTCTCCCTAACGGACACATCCAGTTAGCTGTTTAAAATTCCTCTCAGCACTAAATGAGGCATTTAAAACTTTGAGATTGGCAGGAGACGGGGATTATTCCCTTGTGATTGGCTCCTCTTTGGGGCTATTGCGCTAAAACTCCTTGATCATTTCACAGGAAATGACTTTAGGAGAATAGAAACACCATTCAGGCGGACTCCTGAACCTGTGATACAAACCAGCACTAACACTCTAGTAATATAATTGTATAATCAATCACTTTTAAAGCTCACCCTTAACTGGCTTGCTCAGTAAGTAGTAACTTGTTATATGAGAAGACAAATAAACTTATAAACAGCCGTACAAATGATCTATGGCAGTACTTTGCAAACAGGTAACACGCAAACACGCCTTCCCAAGGTGTGTTTGTAATATGCTGGAAATATACATTACTGTTCAAACATTTAGGGTAAAAACATTTTTTAAAGATTTTTTATTTAGCAAGGATGCATTTATAATGTTTTTATTTAAAAAGCTCTTATTTTGAACTTCCTACTCAAAGAATCCTGAAAAAAAATCACAGTTTTCGCAAAAATATTAAACAGCACAACTGATTTTAATATTGATGATAATAATAAGAAATGTTTCTTGATCACCAAATCAGCAAATTATAATGAAGGGACTGAAGGATAATGTGACTGACTGGAGTAATGCCTGCTGAAAATTCAGCTTTGCCATCACAGTAATAAATAACATTTTAAAATGTATTAAAATAGAAAACAGTTATTTTCAATTGTAATTATATTTCACAATATTATAGTATTTTTTAATCGAATAAACACCCTTTAGTATATGTTTGTCTGTGTATATAATATTAATATGTATATAATATTTTATAAATATTATATTTGCATTATTTTTATTTGTTTGTTAAACTTTCAAAAAACACATGACACAAACTACAACTGAACCTGCAGCTTACTTCCCTTACACACCTTAATGCCAACATAGTCGACTGGAATGATTGGGTTTTCTAGAGAGGGCAGATGAGACTCGTCCACTGGCTCCCCCACCATGACCCTGGTCGCCACATCAATGAAGTCCACACCAATAGTTTTAGAGACGAAAGGGAAGGATCGAGAGGCACGCAGATTACACTCTATTACCTGAGACAGAAACACATGGTCCTGAGTAACCAGCAGCCATATTTAACAAATTACAAATATAACGCTGCTGATTGATTAAATGCAAAATCAAAAGCTTAGCATGATTCATTTCCTCCTGACCTAATGATTAAAAAAAAAAAAAAAAAAATCATAATTCACAGAGTAAATAAAGAAGAAAAAATGACAAAGTTTATTCTGGATTAAAAATGTTTCTAAATGTTGTTGGTCCACTAGCCCTTAAAAATTAATGTTCAAATTCATATCTTTTTAAGTCATCGTCACATTTTTCATGAAGAACTGTGAACCAATAACTTACCATAACATCATTGCCTTTCACCAAAAATTGAGTGTTAAATGGCCCTGAAATCTCAAACGTCTTTGCAATTTTCTGTGTTGCAGTCTTCACCTAAAATAAGAAATATATTTATATATATATTATAAATATATAAATAAAAACAAGTAATACCTCACTTAAAGTCTTTGCATATGCACAGGCGGAAAACATCAGTCACAGTCTGAGTTATGCATGCCCTGTCAAAAATTCACCAATTAAATGTACAACTTGAAACCTTTTAGGAAGGACAGAAAGTGCAATATCAACTCTGATAAAGCGAGGCAGCTGAAAAGAGAAGACTTTGACTGCAGGCCCTCTGAGAGACAGTTTGTAACTTTGCTGGGAATACACACGCTTTGTCAGATATGTTTTAAGTTGTGGATTTCACAAACAAACAAACTATTTTTGACAGTCAGCTTTGATTCAGCTTGAAGGAGAATGAAAAGTCACATCTGTGTCTCATGAAAAACGCAATCAAGACCACACCATTCTGGAGGGAAAGAAACTTTAGATTAAGAATGACACCAGCATATGTTTAGATGGCAATAAAGCAAGTTATATGTAGACAGGTTTGATTTTTCCTGTTCGGACTGCAGTGGTTTTTGCCACCACACATTGATTGTCATAGTAACAATGCAAACTTTAGCAGTGGAGGTTCCAGCATTATGTTTTTCATGAGGACAGTATCCAAATCGCCACAGAGAAAAATGGGAAACTGTGGCAGATTCAATGTTTTAAAGTACACAATGACTGCACTATGAAGATGGTTTGGATCAGGCTTGTGAAAAATATTTTGAAAAATGGGAAAGTGTGGTAGATTCAATGTTTTAAAGTACACAATGACTACACTATGAAGATGGTTTGGATCAGGCTTGTGAAAAATATTTTGAAATGTGTTAGAAAGGAAAAAAAAAAAAATCTGTCTGAACAAGGTGCAAACCAGCTTAACCAGAAAGGACACAGAAAGCGTTGTTGAATGTAAATGAGGCTGGGACCTTCTCCAGAGCTCCCTGGCTGATGGTCTGGCTGGGCAGTATGAGTGTGGCGTCTCCTGAGTGCACTCCTGCGTCCTCCACATGCTCTGTGATAGCATGAGCCAGTACCTGTAACGACAACCACACTTAAAACAGCATTAACTATAATTTATTTCAAATCACATATAGTTTTGCTTTTTTGAAAATCATGGATCATCTTGTGGCTCATACTTTATTTCTTTTCCCAATCATCAACTGATTGCAAACTTGGAAAAACAAGATGAGACATGAAAATGGCCGGTACATTGAACACCCGGTCCGGGTTTCAGAGACAGGGCTTAGATTAAGCCAGTATTAGGCCTTAGTTCAATTAGGGCATTTAAGCAGCTTTTATAAACATGCCTTACAAAGCTTTTTTTATGTTCTAAAAAACATTCTAAAAAGTTTTCCACAACCTCTGAACAATCAAACCACTGCAACATAGATCTTTTGATTCAGCAAAACATTTTCAATCCAAACCAAGTGTTCCACATTCTCCTTTCAATTTTTGACAGATTTCCATTTAATGCCTGATCATTTTATTTTATTTTTACCCATTTTCTGTTGGAGAATTAAAACACCAGGATGATTCTAGAATCGCTTACCTTGCCCATTCTGGCTACTGCATCCACCTCCACTTCTCTGGCACCACAAACAAATTTGGTGATGACCACAGGATGATCCTTTTTCAGAGAGAATGCAGTAAATAACAACATTGCTGAAAACGGCTTTTAAGAATATAATGCAAAGGACATAAAAAAAACTCTGTATTGAAAAGCTAATTCAAAAAAGTCTTTCAAGGCTATAGCTGTACATTGACAAGGACAGAGTGTTTGTGCTTCCCAGAATTGCTAACCGTCTCTTACAGACACATCAACCTGAGTCTCATGTAGCACAGGGTAATTTTGATATTGGTGTGAATATAAGCATCATCCAGTGCAGAAATTAACCCTTCAATCAAGCACATGTCTCAAAGACCTGTTTCAATCTTGTCATATCCATTAGTTATATGAGTGGCTTTCCAAGACAACCGATCGACACTTTGAGAATTAGGCTGGTAGTTTTTCATTGAATTTGGCTGAAGAACAGACGTGTATTGATAATTTCAACCTTTCATCTTTAAGTTGATCTGTGAGGTGTTACATTCATATAAAGTAAGTAATAGGGTGAACCTTTGCCGTGTATGTAGCGAAACCTGCCAAATTGTGCCAGGCGGTCAAACAAAGAAATTATTGAACAAAAAAAAAATATTTTTGCATAGTAAAATAAAACCTGTAGCTTTAGTTTGCCTTTTTTCCAAATAATTGTGTCAGATAAATACCTTAACCAAGTTCCCTTTCGAAGGGAACTCAACAATACGTCAACGACGTTATGGGGAACGCCTCAGGCGTGACAGGTGTCTGAAATCACTATCAAATCACGTCAATCATATTGACCGGCGACAGCCCGTGAATCATTAGCGTGAATGATTAACGTGCGACCTGGAAGTATAAAGGGGCGTCTTGCACACATGACAAATCATCTCATCGTCTTCAGGGACTGTCTGTTTGAAAACGCTACTCAATGAAACGGTAAGAAAATTAAATGTACAGCACACGAGTGTGCTTTTCCTGCCTGGGAGAAGAGCGCGCACGGGAGATTCTCGAGGGAATCCTCTGTGTGAACTGTGAGCGTTTTTCTTTTAAAACGCTCGCTCTCGTCTGGCCCTCTTCTCGAGTGAAGGGGGTTCAACGTCTGGTTCTCGTGGTCCCGCTCGTGCCGAGGCAGAGCGGCGACTTGCATCATGGGCTTCCAGATAGAGCTCGTCGATCATCTTGAGAGTGCTGTAAACCTCTCAGATGATTCGACGGCTGACGAGGGCGAAGCAGGTGCTCTTGCTGCTCTTCAGGACGAGCAGGAGATGGCTGAGGAGGTTTACAATCAGGTAGATCCTGAACCCTCTCAGCCACCCTGCCCCGTGTATGCAGGTCTGGTGGATGTTGTGGAGCGCGCCGCCAACAGGCTGTAGCTGCCATGGCAACGCACTAGAGGAGAGACCGCTCGCGGCAGGCTCGGCGATCGGTTTCTCCCCGGCCATACACCACCAGCTCAGGTGAGCCTAATCCATTCCTTCCTGATCTTCACACAGAGATCTAGAGGGCATGGAAGAGCCCATTCTCTGCCAGTATTCACTGACATCAGCGGGTTAATTTCGCTGATGTTGAGGGGATCGCAGAGCATGGGTATGTGTCGATGCCGCCCATTTGACGAGTCGTTTGCGAACTATCTCATGTCTGGGCAGGCGTCGACACTGAGAGCTCCATTTCTGCCATCCAAACCGCTAGAGACAACAGCGCGTTTGAATGGCAGAGCATACACGGCAGCAGTTCAGGCTGGTGCTTCCCTGCACACCATGGCGGTGCTGCAGGCATACCAGGCCGACCTGCTGCAGGATCTCGACCAGGGGGCAGGGATGTCCCCTGAGGCGGTTACTGAGCCGCGCCGAACCACGGTTCTTGCGCTCCGGGCCACCAAACAGACGATCAGTCGGGCGATGGTGGCCACGGAGAGACAGCTTTGGTTAAACCTGGCCGACGTTGAGGAGAAAGAGAAGGCCTTTCTCCTCGATTCGTCGGTTTCGCCCTCTGAACCCTTTGGCCCCTCCGTGGAGGCGGGGCTTGGGAAGTTCAGGGAGGCGAAGGCGCGCTCAGCTGCTTTTAGGAAAAAACCTGCATACCGCTGAGATCCGGTTCCACGCCCAGGCAGGCGGGAGGGCCTGGCCCTTCACGGTCTGAGGACCGTAGACAGGGCCAGAGAGCCAGTGTCGCCTCTCGTGCGCCCCCTCTGTGGAGGAACAGGGCGCAGGAAAGGCGTGACTCCCGCTAGAAGAGGGATCTGAGGGAGGTTATCCAGCACAAGCGCATACAGCGTCGCTGATGGATAATCTCCCCGGAGGGCTTCATTAAAAAGAGAAATCCAGCCCTCTCCTCTCTTCTGACTCCCCAGACGGGCATTACATCAGGCCTGGCGCTGGGCCTATGATAAGAACGATGTTCCGATGGCCCGCCTAGGCTTGGTTAGTAGAAACGCCTCTTTCAGGCATGTAAAGTGGTGGACCCCAGGTTCATAAAGAACTATCTGGCGAGTCTTCACTCCGCACGCCGCAGGTGAGCTGTCTGGTCTTTTCAAGAGTCAATTTTTGTGAATTAAAATTCCGAAATGTATCTCTCTACAGACCTCGTTCCCTGTATAGAGCTATGGGGTCATGTCATTTGCTATGTCATCAGGTAATAAGGTAAGAGAAGTTTCCTGGATTATTAGGGCCCTGAAGTTCCCCATTAGGTGGCCAGAACGATAACTATGTTAGCCTTCGGGCTGTTAGCCACCTCAGGGTAGAGTAGTTGGTCTCTCTCTTAGAATTTTTTACTTAGAGTGTTGACTGACGCTAGAGCTTCAGATAGATCTTATGTCCGGCCCACGGGTCCGTTTGACTTCTTCCTGAGTATTTCGCCCCTTGAGCTCTGTTTGGGTTTTCATTAGGCTGAGCGATCATGCAGCCCTTTGTATGGAATAATACAGACTATATTCTTTAGTAAGGCTGTGGCTCCTCCGAGCCCTCAGATAGATCTATGCCTGCAGGCTGGCCCTCACCAGGGCCGCCTCTGTAGCTGGCCTAGGCTGTGCCAGGGATAATAGAAGTGCTCTGCTAAAATTTAGCATTGCTTCCTCTGAACCTTCACTTTGTGAATGTAGGTTTCTAGCATCCCTGTATAAACAGCCTCCTCCCATGGGAGTCGTTAGGCCAAGGCCCGCCCCCTTCTCTGCATTCTGGGGTGACTAGAGTAATGCAGCATGGTGCAGAGGATGGTTTGTAAGGACATGGTAGGCCTCAAACAGGCCTCCGTGGTATATATGTCTTTATTGAGCAGGGTTAGGCCGTCTTTCGCTTCACGAAGAAGACTGGGTTTCCTGCCCGACCCTGCCATGCAGAACTGGCCTACGGATTTAGGCCGCCAGTTTAGGCTTCACTCACCTCGCTGAGCTACTGCTCGAGCGCTAGGTTGTAGGTGGATGGCTTTCATTCAAGCCCCACTCCCCTAGGTTGGGCACAAATAAATTTCTGTCACCCCTAGAGCCGCTGGCAGGCCCGGACCCTGGTAACCTCAGGGTGAGGTGTGAGTATCCCCCTGTGATACAGGGTAGGTCTGAGCACTTCACTCCCAGTTCTGTTTATCCTACCTCGCACCACTATGGCTCGGGTCGAGTATGAAGTAAGCTTCACTTCTTCTTTGGTCGAAGTACGCTCCCCTGAAGCCAGAGCATTGCCCTGAGCTGACGCCCATGCATAGATGGTAGGCCCCTGACTAATAGGCAGAGTGGCGTATGTTGTACTCCCCTTGTTTTAAGGGTGCTAGCTTTTTTGCGGAGTACACTGCCATGGGCAATGTGATTAGGCACCAGGATGCTGTAGGCGCTGCGTAAACAGCTTTGCTGCCAACGAAGGCTGCGCCATTAGGTAGTAGGCCTCAGCAGGCCTCCTTGATTGGACAGCCCCCTAGAGGGCACTGTAGGCCAGCTCACTTTACGTGGTTGGCCTTGGTGGTTCGGGCAGTTGACTCACTGATGGGTAGTAGGCCTTAAACAGGCCTCCTCGGAGGTGAGTCCCAACATTGTGGGACATACCTTATAGCGCTACTGGAGGCCCATTAGTAAATTATGCTTGTGTAGTATGGTTCCCAACAGTGTACTTTATAGCAGAATATGACTTGCTATTAGCTAGTAGGCCCGACCAGGCCTCCCTGATAGGCGAGTCCCCAGCTGGCTGGCCTTAGCAGGCCACCTTATACTATCACCCGGACTCAGGGCTCAAAGCTAACAGTGGTTATCAGGTAGTAGGCCACTCAGGACTCCCTGAAGGTGAATTCCCACTTAAGATGGTTATCAGGTAGTAGGCCTAAGCCGGCCGCCCTGAAGGCGAATTCCCACTTAAGTTGGCTATCAGGTAGTAGGCCTCTCTGGGCCTCCCTGAATGTGAGCTCCCAAATATTGTGGCTGTCAGGTAGTAGGCCGCTCTGGGCCTCCCTGAATGTGAGCGCCCAAATATTTTGGGTGTCAGGTAGTAGGCCTCACCAGGCCTCCCTGAAGGTGAGTTCCCACATGCTGTGATTATCAGGTAGTAGGCTCCTCCAGGCCTCCTTGAATGAGTACGGTCAGGTAGTAGGCCTCACCAGGCCTCCCTGAAGGTGAGCTCCCCACATACTGTGGTTGTAAGGTAGCAGGCCTCACCGGGCCTCCCTGAAGGTGAGTTCCCACGTACTGTGGTTATCAGGTAGTAGGCCTCTCTTGGCCTCTCTGAAGGTGAGCACCCCACATACTGTGGTTATCAGGTAGTAGGCCTCTCTGGGCCTCCCTGAAGGTGAGCACCCCACTTACTGTGGTTATCAGGTAGTAGGCCTCACGGGCCTCTCTGAAGGTGAATTCCCACTTACGTTGGCTATCAGGTAGTAGGCCTCTCCGGGCCTCCCTGTAACATTCCCTAGTGGTGCTGGGTTTATGAAGCTAGTGGTCTCTTGCTATCAGTTTCAGCTAGCCTTAATAGGCAGCTGCTTAAGGCGAGCTTGCGCCCTGGCTCGCTAAAGTGTTCATTCTCTGCTATTGGTTCCCTCCCGGAACTTTTTCTGCCTACAGCCTGGTTTGCCTACCAGGCAGACCTGTGCTCCCCTCACCAAGGGTCTCTATGAGCATGCGGCTTCCTGAGTCTGGTCAGACGGTCGTAGGCCTCTCGTGAGGCCTCCCAGTTAGATCAGCCCTTAGGCCTTCACAGGCCTCCTCAGTGTTTTGAAACACAGACACTGGGTTGATCCGTGGATCGAGTAGAGAAACTCCCCTCGCTAGCAAGGGTTGGAAAGCACTATGCTGAGTCATACTCTCCGGGATATCCCGTCTCTGAGATCCGGGCCGAGTGGTTCACTGCCAGCTTCGCAGTCCCTCGGGTTGGATGCCTTTCTTAAGGCTTTGTTGTCCAGAGGCTCTGTCTTCAGACAGACAGGATTTGGCCAGACTAGTGTCTATGTACTGACGCCAGGTCAGGCCGTCCTGGTGGCATTTCGGGGTGAGTACGTTCCCCTGAATAGTGACTGGCTGGGGTTCCTTCGGGTTCCCTAGCCACATTCCCTAGAAGGGACCCCTTCTAATCGGAAGCTGTGGTTCCAGGCCCGGAGCCGGCCCAGGTAGACCTTTTTATTTAACCATGTTTATGAAGGTTTTTCTGTGAGGCTGTAGCTTGGGCTATGACCGTAGGGAATGCTGTCACTGACAGCCCAGTGTGACCTGAGGGTGAGTGGTTCTAGCGTTTCATTTGAAGTTGCTGGTTCTGACAGTTGTCACTGCCACTTGGCATGCACTCCCCTTAGCATGGCGGAGTTGGTATATCGTTCCCCATAACGTCGTTGACGTATTGTTGAGTTCCCTTCGAAAGGGAACGTCTCAGGTTACGACTGTAACCTATGTTCCCTGAGAACAGGGAACGAGACAATACGTCTCCCTGCCATGCCTCGGGGCTTGCCTACCGTACAGTCCCTTCAGACGATAAGGTGATTTGTCATGTGTGCAAGGCGCCCCTTTATACTTCCAGGTCGCACGTTAATCATTCACGCTAATGATTCACGGGCTGTCGCCGGTCAATATGATTGACGTGATTTGATAGTGATTTCAGACACCTGTCACGCCTGAGGCGTTCCCCATAACGACGTATTGTCTCGTTCCCTGTTCTCAGGGAACATAGGTTACAGTCGTAACCTGAGACGTTTACACACACACGAGAGAGAGAGAGAGAGAATATATAGCACATACACTACAAATACAAATATATATTTACCTGATGTAAGGCACACTAAGGCTAATTGAGTGCTTAAAAAAATAATTAATTCCTTCTCAATCCAGCCACATTATTTTACCAGTGATAAAAGGGTTCACAACTCTATAAATCTATATTTCATAGATCTGCTCCGTTATAGGACAGTGAAGTTAAAGACCTCATGAAATCATTTTTGGAATTCTATTAGTCACGTCTGTTAGCTTAGATGACATCTATATGCGAGTGACAAAGAAATCAAGCAAGAAAAGCTAACTAGTCCTGTGTTCACACTAGCAGAGACAAAGCGACATTTCAATGGAGAGTTGGCGATTTCCAGCGACACGAGCGACAGGGACTGTTGGCGACCGGAGGGGGTGTGTCCAGCGATGTGACAGCTCAACTTTATGCAACTTAATGCAAATGAAGAGCGACTTTCGGGAGCGACAACCAATAGGAGTGAAGTCAGTGGAGCGCACTAGCTCATTTTAGCTGTTCGCAACTGTCTATAATTTATGATAATTTATGACTCCGAGCCTGAATGGTTTTGCGAGCCCAGATAAACCGGCATTTGCCCTTTTTCTGCAGATAAATAGCCGCGATGGCAAAGAGCACTCTGTTTCTCGTTCATCTTTAACATTAGGCATTTTATGTACTGATTCCATTTATATTTAGATTTTTCCTTCCAAAATGCTTGCTTGTAGCGGCAAGAAAACTGATTTGTCTACAACATAGATTAACATCCGTGAATGTCATTCACAAAATGCCACAGTCACTGGCGATATGCAGCGACAAAGTCGCTGGTAGTGTGAATGCAGTTTAATTTCTCTTTTAGCTAATATACACATTTGTACAAATTGACAGCCTTTCTCTTTTGGCAAAATGGATTACAACATTGCTAGAATTAGAAGAGGCAATGCTAAAATTCATTCATCCATTGATGTGGTATTTAAATGTAAGATATGAGGTGATGTGCTATGCTTCACAATTCAGACAAAGTTAATTGTTGTTAGTCTTTGGCAGAGGTCATTGATTTTATGTAAATATTGCAAAGAACTGCAGTACTTAAATAGTTCTCTTCGTCCTGTAGCTACAAGTCTCGATAATTTACTAGCTCATGACAGTATAAAAACCGATCATTTTCATATTTTGTTAGTGATGGTAATAAAAAAAAGATATGGAGAAAAAAAATACTAAACAACCTTGCTTATGTACTCAGGAATGAATGACTCAATGATGGTGACAGCGATTGTAAAGCGGTTTTGCTGGACTCTAATTGCACTATTAAAAACTATTGCACTCTTAAGTGAAAAACTGTAAGGGGCAGCAGGAACAGGAGATGAAAATCAGTACTGGCCCTGAGGTACAGGAAAACT
The DNA here is from genome assembly GCA_026230005.1 of Gila orcuttii. Classification (NCBI taxonomy): domain Eukaryota; kingdom Metazoa; phylum Chordata; class Actinopteri; order Cypriniformes; family Leuciscidae; genus Gila; species Gila orcuttii. The sequence goes on along the minus strand of JAPDVR010000007.1, from coordinate 42,017,553 downwards.
GGAGATGAAATGTGCTTGGTCTGCCTTTAAAAAGAATAAAAAACCTCTTTAGTGCACCTTTATCTAAAGTGTGTTTTATATAGGATGAAATATATTTTCAAGAGCATCATTCATTTGTGATAATGGGTTAAAAAAGGGTGCATATTACATAATTCATGACTGAGCCATTGCATGATTCATGTGGCAAAATCAACATGCTTCACATGAAGTTATTTGTGCTGTGACAGGACCAAATGGTTAAATGTGCAGACCTCACCTGTGACACCTGTGTGGCTTCCTCCAGGAAACGTTTCATCTCATCTTCACCGTACACAACATTCATGGCTGAGCCACTGAAAAGAGAGAAAGATTTTTATCATTCATCACTGTGACACTTAAATGAGTCCATCAGGAAATAATATGAGACAAAAACATAATTATATGGTTATAGAGTCAAACCTAACAGGAAGATAATGTATGTAGAGTTGTGTAAAAGAAGAAAGGAAGAGAGAAAAAGCCAACTAGAGAAATATATTTGGGTCAGCTGCTCCTCAAAGCGATCAGCACAGAATGCATTTCAAATTGAAAGAAATAAAAGACAGTTTTCTGTGTTTTTAATGGTATCAGCCTTGCAGCTAACATTTGTGGTGTCGCCAGACATCTAACAGTGACAGCAATCCATACCTGAACAGATGATCATCCAAATCTATTTTCTGTCTGTCTAACTATCTATATATTCAGGATGGATGCATTAAATTGATCAAAAGTGAGTGAAAACTTGCATTGTTAAAAAAATAATATTTCAAATAAATGCTGTTCTTTTGAATTTTCTATTCAAAGTATAATGAAAAAAGTATTAGTTTCCACAAAATATTTAGCAGCACAACTGTTTTCAACATTAATGATACTAAATGTTTGAGCAGCAAATCAGCATATTAGAATGATTTCTAATCTAGAAATATAGAAACGATTTAATAGATTTAGCCAAGTTATCCCAAATAACTCACTATTGGCAAGAATGGCAAAAAGTTAATTATGAACTCTGGTCGCATCCCACAAACATATTACAACAGGTGACCACTGCTTACTGTCACACTATTTAATTGAAAGTCAGCAATATGTTTCACTAACATCTCAAAATACAGTCAACACAGAGAGACAAGAGGGAAAAATACTGAGACACCCCTAAGCGGTATGAACCGCTCCACGGTCCATAAACTGGCAGTGTTTCTGTCAGGTTCTGTGTCGGAGCTGCTGTCCCAGAGAGTCTGAGCCTGAGGCATGGGTTTAGGCAATATAATGATGCCAAACCACAGTTGGCACCTCAGAAACACAGAGCAGGACTCAAAAAACAGCTCTCAACAGAGCAGCTAAGCAGTGACGGATTCACGTAGGCCAATAAATATTCAAATGAATTTAAAGCAGTTGGATTTTCTTGAAAACTAAAAGCAAATCACTGTTACTGCAAGAGACTCTACTGTATGTGGCTGTTGGATTATACCATACAACAGTATAAAGATTTTACAGGGATGAATGGATGTGCTAAAGCACTTTACTTTCATTCAGCTTCAGTTTCATGTGAATTTGGTTACAAGAAAACCAAATTGAAATTTGTGCTCTACACCTTCCACTGATAACTATTAGCTTCACACTTGGCACAATGCGAGTCTCTGTGACTGATGTGGTTCCCTGAAAAAAATCTAAACTGGTCTCAAAACAGTCAATGACATTTGAGGCAACATCTAATGAGAACAAATAGAAACTCCACTGATGAAAGTGCTTTTATGATTGAGACATGTTCTGGGTAATGGTCAAAAGGCAACATTACCTGCTTTTTCTTTGTGCCTTCTTGCTGCACAGTGGACTCGATTTGAAAGGAAAGTAATTTTTCCATTGAGGCACTCAAAATAGATGCCTGTTGTCTGATTTTTGGAAATTAGCTGTTCGAGTCCTGGTAATCTGGATTCTTAGAATGCGGGTGAATGCATTTTATCCAGTATTTTACAGGCCGTCATTGAGAAGAGACTGGAGTGAAATTTCTCTGCTCTTGACAAATCAACAGTTCACATGTATGCTGTGTTTTTTTATTTTATTTCTTTTGGCGAAGCAAGAATTTCAGAACATTCCTTCAGATCTTTTCCATACAGTGACAATTTAAACTTGCTAAAAGGGACCATCTGAGAGCTTTATGAGAGGGACATATGTATTATTATTATTAGTAGTATTGAATTCATCGTTCCCCTTGTACTCACCTCAGAACATAGGATGGTCGCAGAAGGCAAGGGTAGCCCACATTACTGGCAAAAGAAACAGCCTCTTCCTGAAAAATAAAGAAAGTTAGATATCCCTTTGCAATCAGCTGCACGGAATCAAATAGTCTGTGTTTCAGATGAGGTCAGGCTTCATCTGCCCTTTTCTCCATTTGAGTCCCAGGCTGTGGGCAAAGGGCCAGAAAATTACCGCTGACCACATCTATTCACCCTACTTTTAATGCTTTGTGAACTGGCTACTTCACATTGAGAAAACTTTAAGATAAAACAACCCTCTACCTGAATAAACCATTATTAGCTAGTTATCTTTTGCAGATCGCATTGGATGAGATTCTCCCAAACTAGAGCAAAAAATGAACACCGTAAAGCTTTATTTCACGGTTCCTCAAATCTGGAGGGCCAAGCTAGTCAAGGTCTTTAGCGTTACTAGAAAACTGCAGGTAGTTCATCATGGTTTGAGCTAAACTCTGCAGGACAGTGGCCCTCCAGGGCTGGATTTGTGGAACCCTGCTTTATATTGTACAAATGGATACTTGGATGTTAATCTTCAATAAACCAGAGGAGAGCACATCTAATTCTCCAACTGAGATCTACAATAGAAGGGTAGATCAAGTAAAAAATTACTTTAATTTCCGTCTGTACATCACATAAAGTTATAGAGTGCTACATTTTAGGTTGTAGAATAAAACGTGAGAATATCTTGAGCTTGTGTTAACCACAGACCTTATTTCAAGTATTTAACCAAAAAAAAAAAAACAAACACTTGAACTAGAACCGTAAAGGGTTGGAACGACACAACAATGACTAAATGCTGACCAAAATTTAATTTTTGGTGAACTAGATCTTTGACCAAGCAGGAAATGCTGTTTGACATAAGGAAGCAACTGTATCCTCTATCTTCACCTTTCCTAAGCACTGCTCTGCTAGCCAGAAACAACACACTGAGTGAACCACAGAATCCCAAAAGATTCTGCTGATCTCTACTGCCTTTCTAGCTTGTTTCAACATCGGGATACCATTAAAATGCTAGATGTACCCTCAGCAGTGAGACGGAAACCAACGGAGGGTGAGTGGGCAGCGCCGTGGGGCAGAATGCCCTCTCTCTCTCCCACTTCATCACAGACTTCAGCTCTTTGCTTCCATGGCCCGCGGCAAGACGGCTGGGTGTAGCTAACGGACGAGCGAGCAGGCTTCCAGTCAACATGTTTCAGCACTTCTAATGTTTGCTGTTTGAAAGCACTCTGACACCTCTGGAGTATTTGGAGTGAATGCAGCATTTGTAAAAGTGAAAAGTCTAGAAAATGTAACTATATTGGGAAGACGTCTGTGCGGTCACTCGGGTGGGAGATTTCTTGAAAGCCTGGGATGAATGAAGTAATGAATGATTAACTAAACAAGAAAATGCATAAGTAAGGCGGGTGGTGTTCACTATAACTGCAAAATCACATCCATATTACTCAACTGACCTAAATCAACAGACTGGAACATGATGTGCATCATCAAGATTATGGCACACAAAATAATTATTCAGTTGTTCAATCAAATGCATTTGAAATTAAGAACAGATAACAACACCTCTTTCATCTTTACTGAAATAAACAACATTTGAAAGTGCATTCTGAAGTAAAACTGGCCTTACCAGCGAGCTGAGAGCCCTCCACGGGGCCTGGGCTACACCAAGATCATCCAGTATGGAAGAGAATACAGATCTCTCTTCTGCACGATCGATTTGAGGAGGGCTGGTACCCAGAATCTTCACCCCGTTCAGATGCAGGGGCATGGCCAGGTTATTGGGGATCTGTCCACCCACCGATACTATACAGCCAGTGCAGCCCTGTGGAGGGATGGAAAGTCTCTGCAGTCTTAGTCTTGCATGAAACACTACTGACAATCAGGATCAATTCTGATCCACACTGCAGTTTATTATTCTCAAGATAAGAAGAAATGCCTGGTCAGCATGTAAAGGGACAGTAAAGTAAATAATAGAGAGGCATAGGAGGGAGGAAAAAAACAATTAAAAGTGATTCATGTTTTCGAAAGAACTCTCTTGCTCACCAAGGCTGCATTTATTTGATCAAAAAATACAGTCAACAGAGCAATATAGTGACATATTATTCAAATTTAAAAGAATCCTTTTCTATATTAATATTTGTAATTTATTCCTGAGATGCAAAGCTGAATTTTCAGAATCCATTGCTCCAGTCTTCAATGTCACAAGAAAAGAAATCATTCTAATATGCCACTTTGATTGTCATTTTAAGAAACATTTATTTTTATTGTTGCAGTTGAAAACAGCTGTGCAGTGCAGCTTTGTTTCAGAATTATTTTATATAGTATATAGAAACTTCAAAAGAACAGCATTTATTTTGCAGCAACGTAAAGGACTTCACTGTTTACAAAATATCTTACTAACCCCAAACTTTTGAACAGCAACACATAGATGCTAATCCAATGAAAAATAACTATTTAGACAACATTACAGCTCAAATAATGGGCCTCATTCACTAATAATTGCGTGGATATTTATATTTATACTCACAGGAGAACTTCTGATGGAAAATGTCCAACTAATTAATAACATGCGCATACACACCATGTTTTGTTCTTAACCTCGTTCGAAAATTAATGAATTTGGAGTATTCTAGATGAGCGACCGCGTTCCCGAGGTTAGTAACTTGCATACAACTCACCAAAACCATGTCCACATTAGGGCGTACATTTTTGCGTACAAGTGGTTTCAGTTGTTCCTAAATTTTTATGCAAATTTAGAATACATTTTAGAATGTAAGTTATTAATGAATCATTATTTGATTGTGAAAACGTTCTTAGGCAGATTTCACAGACAAATTTGAAGTATGCACGGTTAGTGAATGAGACCCAATGTTTTTACTGCCTGATTTACTGTTTTAATGCTTTAACAAAAAAACATGCCTCACGTTTCTGCTTTCATTGTGTGTGCACTTTAAATGCACTTCCTTTTCTGTTTTTACTGAGAAACTAAAATTAAAACAACTAAAATTTAAAAATTAAAATTAAACTAAAACAAGTCTAAATTATTGACAAAATACACCATGACAAAATTAAATGTAAATAACCCAAAATATTCTTTCCAGTAAACACAAATCTGTAAAATGATAAGTGCAGTTTTGACTCTACAATTTAACATGACATATTTTATTTGTCCAGGATCAAAGACTACAAATTCTGATGCTTATGAACTCAATAAAGCTTGGTTCATCCCATAACGTGACAGAAAGTTTGTTTTAAGCAAAAGAAAATGTAATCAAAGCACTGATCTGACAGAAATTAATATAATCACTGCTCATTCTTTGCATGAATTCACAATGATTTTCTGTTCCACTCTTTATAGGCATTACTCAATCTAGACTCCTATCCACTGATGTTTTGTCTCTCCCCCTCTTGTTGTTTCAGAGATGAGCTGTGGTCCCAGAAGCTGATCCTGGGACATGACATGGCATTACTTTACGCTCTGATAGCTGTCATATACTTTCTAATCTCATTCGTTGCATTCCTATGGCAACCACATGTATGCCCACTTCACAATACATATGCCAGCTCCACATTTCCCTCCAGGTTTCTCAGAGCATTTTAACGTGATGGTAATAAACCGCTACACAGCACCTGGGAATTTATTACAACCTCTGAGCAAAACAACAAACACTTGATCAACCCAAGCTTCTATCACTTTAACTAGCTTATAATGTGTCTGAATGGAAAAGTCAATGGCTGTTAGAGATTTTGCATCATCAGTGGAGCCTTGAGTGGCTCTATCTCTAAAAAAGGAAATAGAAATGAGCTCACCAAGAACTGCTTAGATGCTCAGAGGCATTTCGTGGTTAGTCTCTTAAAATAGTGGCATCTAGGACCAGAGATGTATAAAAACAGCATTCATTTTCTCTATAGAGAACATTCCAGCAATAGAATCTCAGAAGTTGTTAAGTGATGGTATATGATTCTGTAGCTACTAATCAGTGTGATTTCAACTTCTTTTTTTTTTTTTAATTTAATTACCACATTCCTGGTGAAGAAGTTGTTGAACAATGAACAATCACAGAAGTTTGTTACTGTGGAGAGAGAAATTCCCATTCCCATAAAACTTTGCAATTTACATAAGTCAGTCTTCAGACAAATCTGTATATATAATAGAAACTTATAACAGTATGGGCTGCAAGATTGAAATATCGCAAATAAATCGTAATATGAATAATAGCAACAGAAAAATGTATACTTTAAAAAAGTTTAGAAAAGATAAAAGTTTTAGGTCATCGCAGACAGCAGAGACTAGATTTATGCTCTCGTAGCAAACTAGTGTGAGAAGAGAGTCAGCCCAAGGCTCCAAAATAACAAGAAACAATAAGAATATATATATATATATATATATATATATATATATATATATATATATATATATATATATATATATATATATAAGGGGTGTGATGATATCTCGTGCCACGAGATCTCGCGAGACTAAAACGTGACAAGATTTCTTGTCGAGTGATTGAAAAGCATAGACAGTAAAAGAAATGCTGTCTCACGATATCGCCATTACAGAGCCTGAGGGTGAAATTAGCATAGAATATTTCCACCGCTACATTCACATTGCATTAAGGTACCCACCGCGGCAACGCCTCCACTGTCGTTTTGCTGTTTTTATAAAATAAAAACCATTATAAATTATTGTAAACATCTGCTTTACTCATCCAGCACGAGTTGCAGTCACGCGATCAGTGAACTGTGATTCGTGCTGCACAGTGTGTGACGATGGCGGAGGATTCGTTGCACAACAGAGCCTAAACGTCTGATTATGACTTATCTTGTAGAATGAGAGATTGGCATGGGGTACTTTCCATAAGATCATCTCTCGATGTAAATCAAACCACCTATTAGGCCAACTGAAATAACACCATGCTAATCTTTAGGTATGGTGAAGGGTATGTGATGATGTGGGGCTATTTTAATTCCAAATTCCAAGGGAACTTTATCAGGATGCAAATTATCCTGGATCCATGAAATAACAGAATTTTAAAAATAAAAATCTGCCTGACTCTATGGGAATTTAACATAGGTGTACTGACTTATGCACCCTGTATTTTAAGGAAGAACATTTATTTATTTACGATACATTATTCATTCACAAAGAAAATTTGTGTCCTTAAAGGTTGGATTTTTCCTCATTTTTTTGAAGATCAATTTCCAAAAGATGATTTTTTTTATTCCTCTTTTAAGTCAACTTTAGCATGGGTGTGTTCACTTGTGCTGAGCACTGTATATAAGTACAGTTATCGCATTTCATAGTTTTCTTCAATATCATGCAGCCCTTAAAATCCTCGAAAGTCAATAGTTGCATTTGTATTAATGTTTTTCAACACTATTATCTATCATATTGTTTCTGAATCATACTAGTATTTACTGCAGGAATTGTATGGTGATATGCTATTCTGAACATAACATTCTATTTGTCTAAAAAATTTTCTATTCTATTTGTCTATTTGTCAGGTTTTTGTTTTTAAATTTTGCTTAAAATCAAATGATGTATGTTTGTGATTCTTTTTGAAATGCCTATGGAAGATCTTGAAAAAAACAATTTCTTGAAAAAACCAATTTCAAGAACCAATGCAGCTGAAAACATGGGCCATCATTGCATCATCTCCTTTTCAAAACGTGATGAGACTTTAAAATACCAGTCCAGGCATTAAAGAATTCATATGCACTGGAGACACATGATTTTGTTTGTATAGCACACTGTGGATAAGCAGTCTAAGCGCTGGTGGCAATAGCTGTGGTGTCAGTCTTGCTGTGATATTCATATTAAGACCATTGGCCCAGTCGGCTCTTGTCTATGGTCACACATTGCTACACATCAAAGAAGAACATGAGGAATTGCTCGCACTCTGCAGACAGTCTGTTGCCATTTTTTTATAGAAGACATTGCTACTTTATCCCCATTATGCTTGCTGTGGAAAAAGTAACACATTGACTCTTATATACTTTCAGACACAAGATAATAGATGAGTTTGAAACATTGTATTAAGCAGGTTAAGGCAGGGAACAAAATGGAAGAAAATCTATTTCCACAGTTTGAAGATGGTAGCATACAACCTGATAACAAGATATCAGGCTTCTTTTTTGGGATATAAGGATGGTGAACAAAAACAGGTTCAGTATGATATGAATAAATTTGCTTCATAGTAAGCTTAAAAATGTCTGTAAAGCATTTTACAGTGTTTTTCCCCACAATAATATCTTTATATGCAATTGCTTCGTCCACCAAACCAGTGCTGTTATGGTTAACTAAAACTTGTAATATTAAAAAATGTTTTCAGAATTGGAATAAAGCTGAAATATAAAGGTAAAAAACGTATTTATTTCAGTTAATGGTTCTGTCCCAAATGACACACTTCATGGGTACTTTCAGATGTGTGCCATTGTCCAGGTCCACAAGACCGAAAGTGGACACGAAGTGTGTTATTTGGTACAGAGCCATTAACTGAAATAAACTGAAAAGTACTAGAATTACTGAGAAAACAAAAAGTAAAGCTATTTACAAATACTGTATATAAAAAAAACTAATAAAAATGATAAAAGCACATAATAAAATTACTAAAACTTAAACTGAAATTAAAATAAATAAATAAAAAATAAAAGCTAATTCAAAATATTAATCAATACTATAATAGTATATAAATAATACTAAAATAGCACTGCACCAATTTGGGCACAGTCCTTCAGCCCGTTCTGACTTATTTTTTTATCGTTTTCCCATTCCGTACAATCAAATATATCCCCAAACAAATCCAACCAATCTATCGAATATCCCTTAATGAAAAATCGATTTTAAAGTACTCAAACAACACAATGGTGATTTAACCATGAACCTTTCTTAAACAGAGCTTTGTCAAGCAGTGCAAGCTAGCACAAATGTCTTGAAAAATTTTCCTTTTCTAGATGTTTTTTTTTATAAAATGCCAACAACCACAATGACTAAAGACACATTGTAAATTAACTACATTTATTAGTAATAATAATCGAATACACTGACTTAGCCCATCTATAAGCTTTTTAAACGTGGCTCATCCAATCAGATTTTAGATCACCTATAGACTTTATAATAAATGTTTGCATGGCATTTTTAGAAATCGGACCATATCATAACAAATGACCTTGTCAAACATGAAAGTGAATAATACCTTTCAGTTACCCAAATGCACCAGATGCACGGACTGAACTTTGACCTCTCACCTCCTGCTGTGTGATGTCCAGGATGCGCTCCAGGGTTAACTCCTCAAAGTACAGACGGTCACACTCATCAAAGTCCGTACTGACCGTCTCCGGGTTATGGTTCACCACCACTGTACGCTTGCCCATCTGTCTGAGGGCACGAATGCTTGACACAGCACACCAGTCAAACTCCACACTGCTGCCTATGGGGCAGTAGAGCGAAACACTGCCCTGACCAACTTTTGCACTAATTGCTCATTAAAACTAATGAAGACAATACATAAATGGATTGGTGTAAAGTGAAAACAAAAAAAATCAAAGGATGATTATGTTAAAAGGAATAGAGCTCACCAATATGATACGGACCACAACCCACAATCATGATACCATGATCCTTAAAATCCAAGTCATGCTCCTGTTGAAAAGGACAAAAAAATGGGTTCATCCATGAAGAGTGGTCAACTGTATGGAAATTTCAGTGGAAATCAACTAGGTCACTAAATTGGAAGGAGTACTGCTGGAAAAACATTGTTAGATATTTTATAACACCAATACAATCGGCCAAATACAGTCATAACACTCCAAAATGCTGGCGAAAAAGTGGATGTAATGAAGCAAACCATTATCATATATTTTGGGAATGTTTACATATTCAAGAATATTGGAAATAAATACAGGATGCTCTTGAACATATTTTTAGAGGAGACATACCTCTAGAATGCAAATTGCTGTATTTTGGCTATGTATGTCCAGATACAGTAGCAGCAAATAATAAATACCTGATGGGTGTGCTTTTGGCAGCCAGTAAGAAGGCAATCACACGCAAATGGTTAAAACAAGAGAGACCAACATTAGATGACTGGATCGATGTGACCATTGAGATTTATAGGATGGAAAAGATAACTTTTTTTGTTAATTTGAAGAAAGAACTTTTTCTGGAAAAATGGAGGAAATTGGTTGAATATGTATCAGAAAGAAGGTCTGATTTTGTTGCTATACTTAAATAGATGAAGATTAATGTATAATATATATTTTAATAATATATGTTTGCTTGTGTATGTAATAATAATTCTCATAAGTCATTTGAGATTATAATAATAAGTCATTTGAGGTTGTTAAGGATGGAATCTAACTAGGACACATGTTCTCTCCCTGGATGTATATAGTTACCCTTTTATTTTATTTTTTGTTTTTGTGCCCATATTTCTTTATTTAATTTATTTTCTGTTGTAAAAGAGAAAAAAGTTATACTTTGAAACAATTGAACAAACCTGGAGTACTATATGTAACCTGAAATATACTATATGATTGTACTCAAATGAATGATTTAAATAAACACAAAATAACAAAAAAAAAATCATCCTCACACACATGCCATAAGCTCCGATATCCACAATGAATTGTATAATTTATTTTATTTTATTATTTTATTTTGTTTAATCTTATGCCACAAGCTTCAATTTCCATGATGATTTTTTTTTTTCATTTTCCTTTATTATTATTATTATTATTAGATTAGATTAGATTAGTTAAAAAAAAATAACTTTGTACATTTTTATTTTCCTTTTCCATCTCAGGACATTTTGATTATTATTATTTGTTTTTAAATGTTACTTTTATTTTCCCATTCAATTTACATCTTTCTCTTTTTACTAACTTCACCTTATTTATTGTGCATTTTGATGCTCTAAGTTCTGTATGTGGTTTGGCAATATTGTAAAAAAAAAAAAAAGGCTGCTAAAGCTTTCCCTTGTTATATAACGTTTCCTTTGTGTACTAAAATCATTTAGAAAAATTGTGCTACTGTGGAGAAGCCTAGACAAAATATTTCCTGCCACTTCAATAAAAGACCCTACATAAAGGTTGGACAGACTGGTTTACCTGACCATGGTAAGTGCAATACAAGTAGTTGGTGGCTGCGGGGTATTCAGCAGCAAGTGTATCAATCTGAAAGTGAGCACAAAAGCCATTTATCATGAAGCAAGGTTTATCATAACCACTGGATCTCAATAATAAAAGGATATTTCTGCCAATAGGCTCAAACCTGTTTGACCCAAGGTCGGATGTTCTGGTTGAGCCTCAGCGCCCGAGCTTCTCCCTCTGAGATGTCCAGAACCTGGCCAACCTGTCGGTCTGAGAAACCATCCCTCTTTGCCTTCAGAAGTAGATATCTCGGCACTGTGGCGCTGAGGGTGCAAACAGCATTCAAAAAACTCAACATAAAAAAATGCACAGACACAAAATTTTCAGAATGTTAACTATTTAATGTTGCTCTGTACTGCTTGGTTACATAGCGTTTTCTGAGCTGGTTTTTAAATATTTTTTGGTAAATACATGCAAAATCATTAAAGGGAAAATGTTTTTAGGATAAATAGCAAACCGTAGACATTTGATCATCCGAGTTCAAGCTTCAGTGTACATGGAAGGAAAGAAAATCTCCCCTTGCTAAAGATGCTCATTTTTAAATCAATACCACATTTGAACAAAGATCAAAGGGAAATGGAATCAAAACTTGCAGATTTTTCTTTCTTAACATTCATGTTTCATAAGCTCTGCATTGGCATAAAACAATTTAGATAATCAAAAATAAACTTTTTGATCTATATTAATGTGAAAAATCTAAAACATTTTTTAGCTATGTCTACAGCAACCCTTCAGTACATATACTGGTCCTGATTTAAATCTCAGTTTATTAACAATGCAAAGTGCATTAAAACCAGCATGGGACAGCAGGAGTGTGAGATGGCAGGAGTGTGAGATGGTAGAGTTGCTATGGACAGAGACAACCAATCCTCACTATCCCACGCACCACATGTGAGACTTTACTTCGTACTGCGCTTAAAGAGGTTAGCGCTCACCTGAATGTAGCCTGGTGGTTAAAGATCAGGGGTAGTACAGGGGTTGTGAAAAGATGGTTCAAACTTTGATCTTTTAGTGCTTTTCAATTACAAATTCTCATTATGCTTCCAAAAGTTTTATTTTTTTAGACTGGTTTGAGCTGATAGAAAGGCATCAGTAACTTAAATAACCACTCATTACAACCAAGGTCTGCAGAAGAGCATCTCTGAATGCAACACGTTGAACAAAAGCAGACGGGCTACAGCAGCAGAAGATCACACCGGCGTGCCACTCCTGTCAGCTAAGAACAGGAAACTGAAGCTACAGTTCACATGGGCTCACCAAAATTGGACAATAGAAGATAGGAGAAATTTTGCCTGGTCTGACGAATCTGGATTTAGATAGTTGGGTCAGAATGTGGTGTAAACAACATGAAAGCATGGATACATCCTGCCTTGTATCAGTGGTTTAGGTTGGTAGTGTAATGGTGTGGGGGAATTTTCTTGGCACACTTTGGGCCCATTAGTACCAACTGAGCATCGTTTAAACACCACAGCCTACCTGAGTATTATTACTGATCATGTCTATACCTTTATGACCACAGTGTACCTTTCTTCTGATGGCTACTTCCATCTGGATAACACGCACCATGTCACAAAGCTCAAATCATCTCAAACTGGTTTCTTGAACATGGCAATGAGTTCACTATACTCAAATGTCATCCACAGTCACCAGATCTCAATCCAATAGAGAACCTTTGGGATGCGGTGGAACAGGAGATTCGCATCATGGATGTGCAGCCAACAAATCAGCAGCAACTGCGTGATCGGATGCAATGCAACCGTCATGTCGATATGGATCAAAATCTCTAAAAGAATGTTTCCAGCATTCTGTTGAATCTATGCCACAAGAATTAAGGCAGTTCTGAAGGCAAAAGGGGGTCCAGCCCGGTACTAGCAAGGTGTACCTAATAAAGTGAGTGTGAGTGTATAATTCCAGTAATTAGTTAATAATTTATCTGTTATATAATGTCACAGTTTAAAAACAAATGTAATAAAATCATTTAAATAAAAGGTGCTAAAAATTCAATTTTATTTTCAACATTCATTTTTTATTTATAGATAGATGACAGACAGATCTATTTTTTATTATATAGATTTATTTATGTCTGTTAATATCAGTTATGAGTGTCCGAATGTGACTGTTAACCTCTCTCACCTGTTATACTGACCCAGGTGCTGCTCCATCTCAGTGATGTGCCTCAGTTTGTGCAGGAACCATTTGTCTATGGCAGTGAGGTCATGGATCTGATCAACGGTCACACCACTGTGCAAGGCCTTGAGAAACAAAACAATCAACATAATGTCTAAAATAAGCAGACGATACTATAAATGCCATGAACATAAACAGGCTTTTATAATAAATGATGGTGATCTACAAGAAATTGTGGGGTCATTGTTAAATGAGAAATAATGGCTCTTGATTGTTGGCTGTTAGCCTGCAGTGTCCCTTGAATACAGAGCAGAGCCCAATGAGCTGTAACTCGCTGTTGCTGTAGCGCTTTGAGGGGGATGGGGCTCCTGGCCAATCAGGACACAGCACTTAATAGCCTGTCCGCTTAATAGGAGGCATAACCTGCTCTGAATGAAATTATGTGCCTGGAGACTAACATCAAACTCTAGTACCACAAAAGTGAGACCAACCTTGAGAGTTATTGATGTCTCATGTCTTGACAGGATTTGGCCTATTATTCCTTAATAAATCTGCCAGCATCAATGCGTTCATTTGACACTCACATAACCTGTTTTTTGATGAGAAGTTGGTTGTTTTCTCTTTAGGCAGCCAGGTTATTTTAATTTTTAATGAACGTCCAGTTGATACAGAGCAGTCTTGTATCATCCTAAAGGGGTTTATTTTGCAAAAATGACCAGCTGACTATAGTACTACATTACCCTAGTACTGCACAGCTACTTACAAGACAAGTAAATAAAGGAAGAGGAAACAGGAAAAGGAGAGGAAAGAGATCGCAGAGAGCAACAAGAAACTAGGAAATTGGTGGTCAGCGACAATAAGTCAATTACACACTTTAATGGACATCATACAAAAATAATTGACCACATAATGAGGTGACTGACCAAGCACAGTCAAGGATCCTATATAATAATTCTTTAAAAATAAGGTTTAGTTAAATAACCTATGGAAATATATAACTACCCTAACTTTTACACTGAAATTACAGATAATGTATTCAATTTCAATTTCCTAAGGTAGTTTTGCCATTTTCTTTGTTTTGAGATTTAACTCTGATAAATATATTATATATAACTTTTAACTTCGGTTTCAAAAGTACAATACAATTTAATCTTTTTTATTCAATAATTTTAGCTGAAACAGAACAAAGAATTGCATTATAAAATTATTAAATCATAATAATATTAAATACTGTTCAGGGTAAGATTTTGTAATGTTTTTTGAAAGAAGTCTCACCAATTTGATTTGAAAAACAGTAATATTGTGAAATATTACAATTTAAAATTACTTTTTCATGTGTGATTTTATTTTAAAATGTAATTTATGCCGAATTTTCTGCATCATCACTCCAGTCTGTAGTGTCACATGATCCTTCAGAAACCATTCTAATATGCTGATTTTCTGCTCAAGAAACATTTTGTATTATAAATAATGTTGAAAACAGTTGTTCTGTTTAATTTTTTTGAGTAAACTATGAAACATTTTTTCCCAACACTTTTTGATTAATAGAAAGTTCAAAAGAATATAATTTATTTGACATAAATAAAAAAAAAACTTACTTGCCCCAAACTGATGGTATAACCTGGATGCAAAGATTTAGGACTGATGTAAAAACTGCTGCCTCATTCACTCATAAATCATGAGTCTAAATTAAACATGGCTGTCATATTGAGTTGAGCACAATCAGAATCTATCATCTAATCATCTAGACTGTAATCCACATCTCTTAATGTCACAAACCTGGGCGAGGGAGAAGATACGAGTACTTGAAGGCATGGAAAGCTCTCGCTGCATGTCGTGCTGATCTGCCCAGGCTCTTTTCAGAGGCAGACGTGGTACAAAGCCGTCCACTGAGGGGTGGCACATTCGCAAAGCCTTCTGGATGCTCTCCTCGAAGGTTCGGCCAACTGCCATGACCTGTGAGGGGAGAAAATAAGAGGAAAGGATGGAGACGGAAGCCTATTTCTGTAAATCAACAGCATCAAAATCCTAATTCGGTCTTGGATTAGTTTTAATCTGTGCTAGAAAGCAGCAGTGTTCGATTGCCATGACAACTGCTGCACCTCTCCAACACTCTTCATGGCACTGCCGATCTCCCGAGACATCCCTTGGAAGCGGTCCAGATCCCAGCGAGGGATTTTGGTGACAATGTAATCCAAACTGGGCTCAAAACAGGCCGTGGTCTGCTCCGATACCGCATTCTTTATCTCCGGCAGAGGAATGCCCAGAGCTAGTTTAGCAGCTACGAATGCTAGTGGATACCTAATGAGAAAGGGTCAGAAAGCCGCCATGTCATATTATGGATAACATTATCTACAATAATAGAACAATAGTAACTGCAACTTATAATTATTTAAATTTCATCAGACTCCAAAATTACATCTTTTAAGATCTCAATTGTTTCTCCTAGACAGCAATGAAATTTTGCAGAGAGCAAATTGTGACTGAGACCCCAGTAATTTCACACGTCTCCTCTAGCATTTCAAAAAAGATCTCAGCAGTGTCCCAAACCGTGTCCAGATTTGTCAATATAGCAAAGTCTGCAAAACTGCCAATGATCAAACTATCTAAGCTGTGATATCCATATATAACATCAATTATCTTATACTTCTCCTAATACATTTAAGGAGAAACTTTTGAGAAAGTTGATATTAATAAATTAAAATTACTTAATTTTTCCTATTGGAATTTAGAAAATATAAATAAACCTAGCCCTTAGCACAATTTAAATAACAATGCTTTCCAAAAAATCCCTCTATGATGTTTTTTTAAGAAAAAAAAGAAAAAAAAAGAAAAAGCCCCACAAGGTATTAAAACTATTTTTGCCTCTTCACACTAATCTTTTTATAAGACAACAAAATCTGTTCTGTTTATTCCACACAATTGTGGCATCAATGCTTTCAAATGATATAGATTCATTTCACACTGAACAGACAGAGTGGTGGGTGGCTGTTTTTTAGAGTCTGGCTCTCAACATTCACAGAACTTTGGCTGCAGTCAGTTCTCAATATTTTGGTGACAAAAAACTCAAACCCAAAGACTGTGTGAAACTGACACCTTCAGTTGATCACATGGAATCATCTGTTTCTCAGGTAAAACTTGAACCAAGCCAAAGCAATTTACACTCTTAAATCTGTACCATAAAGCATTAAATTAACTTAAATACAACACAATGAGGTGCCTAAAGACATACAGTAAATAATTGTGGCTACCCATAAAGCAGCATTTATGCTTATATACTTTAAAAATATGGATGTATTATTAAATAATACTTTGGTGTGCAGATCTCACCCTGTAGCTTTGGACGCCAGTGCTGAGCTTCTGGAGAGGCGGGCATTCACCTCAATGATACAGTACTCCAGAGAAGACGGATTCAGGGCATACTGGATATTACACTCTCCCACAATGCCTAGATGACGCACCACTTTAATAGCGGTCTCTCTCAGCATGTGGTACTCCTCATTGGACAGAGTCTGGCTGGGTGCAACCACAATGGAGTCACCTTTGAGATGACCAGAAAGGGCTATTAACTGAAGCGCTTGAGGATTTTCAATGCATATGATGTGACTGGTGTTTAAATTCAAATGTCTTCAAGGTTTATGAATATGGATGTGTGTATGCTGGGGTCAATGACAAACAAGGACGTAGAAGACCATGAGGAGAAAACGTCTTTTTAAAATCTAGTTTAACATGCATGTGACTACCAACTATTAAAAATGTAATCTTCAATTAAATTTTTTAAGAGAAAAAAATTAGTTTTTCTCAAAAACAGTTTGCAACCATTGAGGGTAAAAAGTAATCAAATATTTTCCTTACACCCAGACTACATGCAAGTCTTGAGCAATGTTTCTGAAAACATTTTGAAAATATTGATCAAAGATAAAGATTCATTTTTTACATATTTCGTACATTTTTTAATTATCAATATCAGGTGTTTGACCAATTTGAAAGCCTAAACTAACCTATATTATTCTATTAACACACGCATTATTGAAATATTTCAAATATATAAATTAAAAAGTATATACATGTACACTTTTTAATTTATATATATATATAAAATATGATTTATACTTTTTAATTATATATGTATAAACTACTTTTTTTTGTATTAAAAATGTCTGTCTTATCAATGACACGCATGCATACAAGATTTTATTCTACATATGGTACCTGTGTGGATGCCCAGAGGGTCAAAGTTCTCCATATTGCAGACAGTGACACAGTTATCAGCGACATCTCTCACCACCTCATATTCCACTTCCTTCCAGCCCAGCAGGGACTTTTCCACCAGGATCTGCCTGCTCATGGCCAGGGCCTGTAACAGAACAGAGTAAGAGTGAAAGGACATAACCCACTTTCATCATGCCAAACCATCTAGAAAGCGTCCATATCAAGAGGAATCAAAATTTCCTTGATCTTCTTGAGATAAAAGAGTGTACTATGAACATATACCGTAACTTTCAGAACTCAGCTTCATACCCAGAGAAAAAAAGGACATTTATTGAGCTTAAACCATTTAAGCTGCACAAATGTAGGTTTATTGATGCATGCAGCCTTTGGGTTTGCTGTCGGGTCCAATATATTTTTCAAAGCAGACAAATAAGTTAGAAACATATTTAAATAGGATAAAGCATCAAAAAAAGAATCAACAAAAAATATTTGGCACAACAAAAAAACATTATTAGTGGACATTGGGGGAAAACTAAAAGAAAAGAAAAACATGACCTCTTAAATCAAACATGAAACAATCTTTAAAAATGCTCTCTGTTCAGGAGCAAACATTCAGCTATTTGTACACTATAATTGATCATAAAGAAGATCATATTTAAATTCAGAGCATCAACATGAATAGAAATAATTAACATCATGTTGTGTGATGTTTTACAGTGCTTACCTTGTGAGCGGTGTCCTCTAGCTTCTCTCTATTAGCACACAGGCCTGAACCCAGGCCACCCAGGGCATAAGCTGATCTCAGCATGACAGGGTAGCCAATCTCCTCTGCTGCCTTCAAGGCATCTGCCACCTTCCAGACAAAAAAGATCATCAGTACATAATCACAGACAAATATCTAATCAAACAGTGTCCAACTGTAGCAAGGTTATTATAGTTTTGCTTTTTAAATTAGTTTTTATTTTAATATCGTTTTCAATTTTGCTTTAAATTTCAGTTTAGTTTTAGTTAGTTTCATTAATGGTTTTCTTAGTTTTTATTTAGTTTTTATTTTGCAAACACATTTCTATTTAGTTTTTATTTTATTTAGTTTCAGTTTTAGTTTTAGTAATTATAGTTTAGCAGAGCAAACAGAACACTTCCAGTGTAGACCAAAGCGAGACGATTAATTTCAGCAAAGTTTAATGTTTGCCCAGATTACAGTTAACTCATGTGCAGACATCTTAATAGTAAAAATAAAATAATGGTTTGAGATTGAACAAAGCACCAAATAAATGGAACTTAAACGTATACAAGAAAAAACTATGAAAAATTCAGACAAACTAATTCATATTAAAGATGAAATCTTGTTAAACATGCCTAGTTTACTTTTTTCGGCTGTAAATGTAGCAGAGTGACCACTGGTACATAAAAAAATAAATAAAAAAGCTCAATTCATCTGACTACAGCCAACACAACCTGCTGTGAAGCCAGTGTGATTAAATAATGTATCTATGCAGTGTGTGAGAGTGTACATGTTTTTCTATGTGGAGACTTAAACCTGAATGCACAGACTCAAGGGGACTCGTGTCACTGTGAGGACCTAAATTGAGGTACACAAGCTTATAAATCATAAAATTATTTTTTTTTTTTATGTAAAAATGCAGAAATGTGTGATGGGTAGGTTTAGGGGTCAGGTTAGTGTACTGTAAGGAGACAGAATATACAGTTTGTACAGTATAGAAACCATTACGTCAATTGAGAGTCCTCACAAAGATAGTGGATCAGAGTTTCTGTCTGTCTGTTTTTGTATGCGGGTGCTTGTCCTTGTTTATATTACATTGCGGGGACCAAATGTCCCCACAAGGATAGTAAAACCTGAGATCACCTACATTGTGTGGACCAGCCAGCAGTCCCCACGAGGGAAATGGTTTAATTAATGGTTCTAAACTTTGAATTGTAAAAATGCATAAAGTTTTCTGTGATGGGTAGGTTTAGGGGTAGGATTAGTATAAGGGGATAGAATATACAGTTTGTACTGTATAAAAACCATTATGCCTATGGAGAGTCCCCACAAAGATAGCGAACCAGACGTGTGTGTGTGTGTGTGTTGTGTCCTGATTCCATACATTGCGGGTAAATGTCTCCACGTGGATAATAATGTTAAATGCACATTTCACCCTGTCAGCATTCATGAAAACATGACATCTCAAACATACAGTAGTAGCCTAGAACATTGAAGTTTTTTTGTGCTTGACGAACTTGTTTTCCTGTTGCACCCGCGTCGAATGAAACGGCATTCTAAAAATGCTGCGCTCAAGTTAAAATAAGTCCATCTTGCGTCTCATACCTTGTGTTATTTCCCATTCCACTGCAACAGATGCATTCTTTATGAACAGCCGCGGCCCGCTGAGCACTAGCCATGTATTCGTTATGGTCCTTCATTGAGCGCGTCACAGCAGAACAGCGGTTAATCGCCTCAGAAACTTCACCCGTATGAAGCGCCATATCAGGCATTTCCTTAAACAGCCACAGGTCAGATTTTCCGCCAAAGTAAAGAGCTTATTAATTACGAAAACGATTATTTATTTTTGTTAATTATTATTTTATTTCCGTTCGTTTTTCAGTAACTGTTGTTAGTTTCGTTTAGTTTTAGTCTTTCATTTATTATGAATTTTTAATTTTATTTAAGTTTACGAAAATGTTTTTTGACCAATAGTTTTAGTCTTCGTTTACGAAAATAACCTTGAACTGTAGCATTTACTTTGAAAAGTTTCTCTGAAACCTCAAATAAGACAGCATCACAACTTTGAGCAGTACCGCATTTTGCATCTCACCGTTTTAACAGCAGTACTGGGCGCAATCTTTTCGTTGATCTCCATTAGTTTATCTGAAAAGAGTTGCCGATCCTCAGTGGCCATGATGGACTCAACAGGTGTGCCCAAAACCTGCACTCCATACTTCTGCAGGATGCCACTCTGAAAGAGCTCTACCCCTGGGACCACGGACAGGAATATAATGTCCCATCAATCAATCCTTTCAGTCCTGTTAAATTGGGTAAAGTGTGATGCTGATTGCTCACCGCAGTTGAGAGCCGTCTGTCCACCCATGGAGAGCAGGATGCCGTCGGGTCGCTCTACTCTGATCACCTCTGACACAAATTGAGGAGTGACGGGCAGGAAGTACACAGTGTCTGCCTGCTTGGTGCCAACCTCGTTAGTTTGTACAGAGGCAATGTTGGGGTTAATCAAAACTGTTTGCAGGTTTTCCTCCTGTAGACAGAAACAAGAAACACTTCTGTGAGAAAGAACACCTGTACTGTTGTTTCAACTAGGTCAGTGGTTCTCAAACTCTGGTAGCCTACACGACATGACTCTGGAAATGTACAACTATTTAATAAAAAGCATAGAATTAATTTATAATTATTATTTTTATTATTAATATTTACAATCCTAGACACACACATACACATGCTAAAACTAACATGATTAAAACTAATTTTCTGTAATTGAAATTAAATGTGAATTAAAATATAAATATATTACTCAAACAAAAAATGTAAATGTTGCCTTGGCATCTAACTGAAATCATTTTAAGTTGAAGTACTAAATTACTAAAACAAATACAAACAGTTTTTTATTAAATAGAACTATTACAAGTCTAATAAAATAAATGGCAGAAGCACATTACTCAAACTAAAACTAAAAAGCACAAAATTGCTCAAACTGAAACTAAAAATAAAATAGAAAAAAAAAATTAAAAAGTAGAACTGAAAATATAAAAATAAAAGCTAATTAAAAATATTGCTAAATATTAGAATAGTATATAATACTAAAATAACACCAACACAAAAAAAGACAAACAAATATGAGAAAAACAAAAGCAAGAATTTTTGGGGGGAGGGAAATATGAGATTTTTACATTTATTTGAAATTGATATTAATCAAAGCTGTTCCTCAGATATTTTTATGTGTTACTAACAGCCCTTAAGATTGCGGTTTTGGATGATGGTGTGCTAATGTCCCAACTAGCTTTACCAGCAAGACTTCCTTGGTCAACCAGATTTACCTCAAAACATTTTTGCTGGTGAACACATCTCAATTGACACAAGTCAATAGACAATAAACTAGCACTAACTTACATACAAAATCTTGTGCCTTCAAAAAATTATTCTAAGGCCTAAACAAGATCAAAAAGACTCTATTTGCTTTTATAAATGCTTAAAAAACAGGGGCAGCATGACTGTAAAAAGGTGGTACTTGGATGGTCTGACTTGGTACTTGGCCTGAAAGGTCTGAGAAGGACCGAACTAGGTCACTGCAAAAAGGTAGAACTTGCAGAAATAAAACAGCTCACCTTCATTGCTTTGACAGCCTGGGATCCTGAGTAGTCAAACTCTCCAGCCTGACCAATGGACAGGCCTCCAGACCCCAGCACCAGCACTTTGGATACCTGGATAAAACAAGGACAACAAACAAGTGTCTGTTTCTGTACTCAACACAACGTGACAGCAGAGAGGACTTTCAACTTATGTAGTTTGTCTCCCCCACCTGGATTCTCTGAGGAACAGCAGGCTTCTCTGGCATCACAGATGCGATGCTCCCCTCCTTCCCCTTCCTTATCAGAGAGATGAAAGCATCAAACAGGAACTATAAAAGATAATTGAAGAAAGTGCTCAAGAACACTGGCTGGTTTTTAATGAAATAATCAGCACCCCGCTGTGTAGGGCAGTCATGTATAAATCCCTATGGAAGATTCAACACAACATGATCAAGAGAGGACATTCAGCCATGAAAAACAAAAAGATCAGACTCTTCACAATCCTCTGACAGTGCTGCGGTACCTCTGTGTCTGTGGGTCCTCCCTTGGCCTCAGGGTGAAACTGCGCTGTGAACACTGGCTTGGTATTATGCATAATGCCCTGAAAGCGTAGAAGAGAAAACAGTGTTCGGAGTTAACCTAGATTCCTCTAAAAGCAAAACAAAAGGTTTTCACAAATATGAATATTTTCTAAACTGCCTAAGAGTTAATTATCAATAAAGACAGAGAGGCTATAGTAGTCAAACCAATGATGAGGTGTTACTTTAAAGGAGATCAACCACAGAAGCGAAATGCATCACTAAAAAAACTTCCAGACACTTTTAATTAATTTTTTCACAGTCAGTCACAGATAAAGTGATAGTTCATCCAACAATGACAACATTTTTGAGTCTGACAGAAAGACTCCCCATTACTTTCATTTTATGCTCCGACATAAGGGTGAGGAAATGATGACAGAATTGAAATAGTTTTGGGTGAAGCATCCCTTTTAGGTTAAATCCAGCAACACAGACCTCATTGGTTCCATCATTTGCGTTGGTGAAGAGAGGACTCCAGCCTGGAGGGAGAGACTCGCTGTCTATGCCATACCCGTGATTCTGAGCTGTGATGAAAGCTTGGCCCGTCATCACGTTCACAACTGGCTGGTTTTGGCCTCTGCAAAAAAATCTTTTTAATTAGTCTAAGGTTACAAATGATAAAAGTTATGCTTTCTCTTCTTCTGCCCTTGTATTTTTTGCCTTGTATTCCATTTCCAGACCCACATGAAATCAAATTTGACAGTAAATGAGGGTCCCAGATTGTACCAGATTATATAGCAGATAAAAATAATAATAATAATAATTAGCACCTGTTTCCCATTGGTAGTTTATAAGACTGTGCACCAGCTGCCAGAGCTGTGATTTGATTCCCCATACAAATACCAAACACTGGCTGAGGACGGTCACTTTCTAGCACCTGAAGGTCAATATGATGGTGGGATAAAAGATGAGCATAGTTACAATTTATTCATTTTCAAATTCCCAAATTAGTTTACATAGCTGAACTTAATCTTTTTTCACTTGTTTTCTAATGTACAGATGTTTTCTGTTTGCAGACTACTTTACTTCTGTAATGTAACATATTTCCAAGAAAAACAGCACATTCAATGAAAAAATACCAGTGTGGCCTAATTGATGTCAGCAGAAAATTAAAGTTGTTTCAGATGAATGATTCCAAATGAATTGTTCGAAACAATGAGAATATTATCTATCATACCTTGCGAACATTTTGAATCAAGGTCTTTGCCAGTGAAGGATCTCCTGGGCCGTTGGAAATGAAGAGACCGTCATACTCCAAACTCATCAGGTCTTGGTCCCACGGCACTAAATGCACCTCTGCTCCATGCTATCATATAAAAATGAAAAGATTTGAAATATGATTTGCTATAATGTCTATTGCTTCCACAGAAGAAGACCACAGCCAAAATCCCCTACCTTGACAAGTAGTCTTATAATATTGTGCTTAATTCCACAGTCAACAGCAACCACTTTGATTGGGTTACCTTTCCCAAACACTTGAATATCCTTAAAGCAGGAAGAGACATGGTGAACACTCACTGAAAATGCAGTGACAGCAATTTGATTGAGTATGCAGGTTACCTTGGTAGAGACCTCAGCCACTAGATTCCGTTGGTTAGGGTCTGTGATCTCCACTTGCTGACCATCAAATTCAATCTTACCCAAAACGGTACCCTTATTAAAGAAAAAGATAGGAACCTTCAGAATGTATTTAGGACAAACTATGCATACTTCAAAGTTGTGTAAATTTCTGACCTTGTCTCTAATGATCTTTGTCAGCATTCTGGTATCTATCCCAAAAAGTGCCGGCACCTGCAAGTAAAAAAAAAAAAACGCTTTAAATACTGTTAGTAAATAGAAGTAGAATACATGGAAACACACCTTCTCCTCTTGAAGCCACTCTGCCAGTGATTTTACAGAGTTCCAGTGACTGTACTCATGACTGTAGTCCTGAACCAGCAATCCTGACACCTTCCAACAACAAATACATGGAAAAAAAACAATTATGACTGCAGGTAAGGGTAGAAGATATATTAACATTTATGTATTTGGCAGACAATTTTATCCAAAAGTGACTTATACTGCATTGAAGGTATATATTTTATCAGTTTGTGTATTCCCTAATAATCAAACACATGATCTTCGCATTGCTAGAACTGTACGAGCTGCACAGCTCACCTGAATGCGATCAGACTCCACATTTTTCTTCAGTCCCAGTTCATCTAGCTCCTGTGTGTTGGGAACACCATAGTTTCCCACAATGGGGTAGGTGAGGGTCAGGATCTGCCCTCTGTAACTGGGGTCTGTCAGAGCTTCGGGATAGCTGGAGAGATGTTAAATAAACTTTAAGGTGCTTAAAATCAGCATCAAACTAAACTTGCTATAGTCTTTTCTTCCCTATTGTGACGTATATCCAAGTGAAATGGCTTCTGGAACAAGGAAAAAATGTAAGGTGGGATCACTGTGGTTTGCTATTGCTGCGATTTCAATGTTCGCCTTCATGCCGAAAAACACGTCAAGAGGGAGGGGAAGTTATTTTGATTAAGGATTACAAGGGCACATGAATTTAAAAAGAAATAATGTGCATAGATAAATAATTTATAATAAATACTCCAATCATATACTCTAAAAATACAAGAATTGTCCATTTTGATTGCATGGACACTTTAAAGCTAATATGACAGTAACCTCTGTATATTTTGACTTGACAAAGTAACTGATTGATTACATGAGTGTTGCCACTGATTGGTTATCTGGACATTTGTTTCTTTTGCACTTTCCACAGCTGCCAAAACACTATATTAATGCATGACCATATTCAGAGGGTCCCTTCTTACCCAACTAGTCCTGTGTTGAAGACCAGCTCTCCAGCTGCAGATTGATCATGACCAAAGGAGTATCCCTTTATCTTGGTCCCATCTTCAAGCACCAGGTGTGCAGTCTGAGTCTGGACATTAGACTAAATATAGGCAACAAATGTGTCTGAGGCAAGGAATTCATGATGTGCAACGTGAAGCAAAACTTTCCAGTTCCCAGGATTTTTGACTGTCATGCCACAGCACAGTTACATTTTCACAAAAGCTTTCTTACCTTATATCATGTAAATGAATGCGCTCAACCAATTAACTCACAGATAACACACCTTAAAGCTGAGCAACCTCGTTGATGTTCTCCAGTTGCGCCATACCAGCCTCAGTGATTTGGCAACTCCACAGACTGTTAAGATTTTTGACATATTCTGTCCAGAAATGTGGTTTTCTCCTTACAATATGCGCTATTTTCGAACTATGTGTGAATATCAACTTGAAATGGGTTTAAAACCCTTCCAACCACCAGTGAACACAGCGCGCTCCGTCCACCTGCTGCCGCTGTGTAAAGTTAGAGATGGAGAGCACGAGAACACTCTCATCGCTTACTCAACGCGCTGTGCTCTGATTGGTCAGTTTCACTTCGACGGCAGAAGACGATGCAGGTAATTATTGAATAACTGTTGCCATTATCAGCTATTCAAGATTGTAAATCACAAATAGAACTCCCGGTAAAATAAAGCATGACCAATCACTTAAACTTTGATGCCATATTTTCAAATATATTTCAATAAAAACTGTTTTTATTTTTAACTGAAGCATAAATAATAATAAAAAAAAATTCTTAATTGAAATAAAGCTCAAATGAAGTATTACATGGAAAACCTTTAAGTGTTGCCTTGGCAACTAAATTAAATAAGTTTACTATGAAGTACTAAAATTACTAAAACTGAAAAAAAAAACTTAATATAACATTTTAAAAATTATTTAAATTGACAAAAGATAACAAATTACTAAAACTTATACTAAAATTAAAATAAAAAACTGAAACTATAAAAATAAAATATGAAAAAGCTCATTCAAAATATTAATAAATGCTATAATAGTTATAAATAATACTAAAATGACACAGATACTTACAATAATGAAAAGCATAAATGCAGTTTATTTCATTGTTTCATTGTTGCAAAATCCACATTAAGTATAGATTTATAGTAAAACCATAACATCTATTAAACTTCAAATATCACCAAAAATATAATATAATAAAATATAATATAAATGTATAAATCTGTTTAGTACTGCAAATTAAGTTGCACTTTTCCCATATTGTGTCAATGTCCATATAATTCAAACAAAACCTTCCATCAGTCTGCATGCCAGTGCAGACCACAGGCTAAAGCAAATGTCATATGTTGTATTTAGGATTTTTAAAAGGAAACTCTAATATGCCTTTTAAAGGAGAAGCACACAGACTTCTGGTGAAACTACAGCACTTCCTAATGCATTCACATTTGCAACCCTGATCCACAGTTTGCTACAGTGAGCAAATCCCTGCTCTTTTCCTCTCCTTCTGACAATAGCGAGAGCCCCTATCAGGGGATTAATGCTGGTGCAGGACTTTGCTGAGCATGCTGGGAGGGCTCAGTTCCAAGGCCGCCACTCTGGTGGATTCAGCAGTCTGTCAGAAACAGCACATAATGTGCTTCACTATTCAGCAAAGACAAAGTCTTCAGACAGGAACAATATACATCAACTGTGGCTGTGGCAGGTTGTAAGCGGTGTCAACTTGACCACACACTAGACCATGGTTCTGTTTAACAGATGTATAGCACACTGCACATTTATATGGGTGAAACTGGTCTCATCAACATTTTGTTTGATTTGTTTTATTATACTTTATGTATATAATTTATCTCAATTATAAACTCTTAGCCTAATTTTATAAACTCAATTATAAAAAATTAGCCTACAAAACTTTTGCATCTTTTATTAAGAATATTAGGGTGAATTCAGGTTGATTGGGACACTTTTCCCCAGCCACCTTAATGGAAAAAAGTGTCCAAATCAACCTAAATTCCCAGACATCATAAAATCACCACTAAAAATCACAAAAAGTGTTGGCTCCAACTTTATGCAACACCAGGAGATTGGACCATACCATTTCAGTCAGAAACGAGGGTCTCTCATTTACCTGTTCACATGTTTTTGCTATTATAGTTTGTGTATTAGTTTAGTTCTGGTTACGTTTTTATATTTGTGCAAATATTGTGGCCATATTTAGGGTATTTGTCAATGGGTTTCATTACGGAATGCTGTTATTTATTTAACACTTACCTTTTCTGTTTTGGATGGTCAGATCTTTGAGGCAGAAAGGGGAACTGGTAAAGCATGTACTATATAATATATGGAAATAATTATATGGAAATATTTGAATTTTATGTGTTTTATGTAAGAAAGCTACTTTTAACTTTTAAGCTTTTTGCCACCATATTGGTGTACTCATCTACTGTTGAGATTCCATTGGATCTGTTAAACAAATACCAAGCGATGATTAAACAGTGTTGAGTTTTAACATTATTATAATGAGGGACAACCCTAACTATCAAGAATATGGTATCCACTGAATTATTATAATGCAGTTCCTCTTGATATAAATAAATAAATCACTTGAGTATGGGATGAATGATTGATTCTTGAATGATTCTCCTACAATGTGATCCTTGAGTCTACATGAGAAATTCAATGGAGAGAACATCCCTGTCTTAACATAGCATGCAATACTTCAGTGCTCCTTTTCTATTCTAAGAGCCTGCTGGCATAATAAGACGGAAAATTGCTAAGTGATTAGGGGTATGGGGTGTTTCAGAAATGCATAGCTTTCTATTATAGCTCACACTACACAAATACGGTTAGTTTCATCTTCTGGAGCCCATCCATTTTGGCTGGGATCCCATTTGCTGTTTTCAAAGATCCCCAGCCATATACAGTACAAGGGTCTGAAAATAACCAAGGCCATGTTGGTCTCTTTCTAAACTCATTAGTCGTGTCTTTCCTCCATGGATGACAACAGAATAAAATGAGTGACCATTTTTAAACAAAAAAAACAACAACTTAAATAATGCATGAAAGGTTAAAGTCGATTAATTTATATAAATGAATAAAGTTTGGAACTTTCAGAGATTCAGAAACTTGAGCAAACATTTTTTTATTATTATTGTTATTTATTTATGTATATTTATTTGTAAGATTTAGGGCCCTGTCATTGCAATAGCTGTTTGTTTTTTTATTCTTATTTCTTTCATCAGCCTGAAGAGCTTATCCACATCTCAGCATATCTAATGCAGCACTAGAACATTCTGGCAGCCTCTAGTATATGCAAATGATTTCTTTGTATTTCATTCCATCTCAGCACTTGAACCAGAAGTGATGGGCGGGCTTCTCTGATGACGTATGTCGGTGACTTCAGCAATTCCAAGGAACTATAATAGGTATTCTTTAAGAGTAAGGGGCTGCCGTTCCAATGGCTTGGAGACCCTCAGTGGGAGTAGCAGCCACTTTTCAAGGCTGTTTTTTTTGTTGTTGTTTAGCTTTACCCTAATCTGTCTGAGACGCCTTTAAGGGATTGGCAGGTGACGCTAAATCAACCCCCTTAAGGAGCTGTGCCCCCCTCCCCCGTCAGAGAGATCCCAAGAAAACTTCGCACCTCTTCAGGAAGGGTTATAAATAAAGCCCATCTGTCCAGGGGCTAAGTTACAATCCCATTCCTTATGGAATTAGTAAGGAGTGTGGAGGGTGAGCGACACTTTTAGTTATGGGGACTCACATCAGAACCCTTGAGGTCCGAACTATGCAGAATCTGTGACCTCTATGAGTCAGAGTGCTTCTGTTGCTCTGCCTTAAGGTTATCTGAATATAGCGCGTCACTTCCTGCTCTATTCTTAAGACAGCACCATGTTTCATTCACCCAGTGCAGTTTGTCCTTTAGTATCTCTTGAACTCTTGAATCATATAGCCTATTGAGGTAGATACATTATTTACACTATTTTATATGTACTGTAGGATGTGAGAAAATATCTACAATTGCATACTTGTATGTGTCAGAAGTGTTTAAAATATCATATTTGTGAAGGATAAATGTGTTTTTTGGTTGAGTGTTTTTGGCCCAAACTCAGCTTTAAAGTTGCCAGAGGAATTTTTGATTGGGTTACACTTAATTTTGTATCACTTTGCATCACATTCAATGTGACATCATGAGGATATTAGACATTTTTCTGTCCCAGACAGGGAGTGACAGTAAAAGAGACAGCTTCATATTAAGAATAGTTTCAGTGTGTTGTTAGCTGATACTGTAAGCAAGTACAGTTTCAGAGTCACGTTCAGTCAACATTCAGACAAAATAACAACAACAATAATAAAAACATTTGCAAAGAGCGACACAAATATAAGATTAATAAGTATTGCTATGGGATAGATGTGTAGTTGTGTTTATTTTTTGCATATAGTTGTGGGTATATACAATATGATCATCCCATATCTGTCTCTTAATGTTGTAAGACACCTGTGACTAATGCTTAAAATAGTATTTTTTAAATATATATTTTAGATCCATACTTCATGTTGTATTGTCCAATTAGCAAAATGATATTTATAGGCTAAGATCAGAAATTACTCCACATAAAAAGTGCAAGGATTTAACCAAAAATAATACAAACAAATCATGTTAAGTCAATGCATGTTATGTATCATGTGGAAAATTTACTTTTGAAGAAAACCATCGTTATTTCCTTGGTCACACATGGTGAAGTGTTTCACTGTGAGACCTTTTCACCTTTCCTCTGAGTGTCTGTCTCCTCCCTCACGGTTGGCACGTCCTCCCTGTTGCGCTCTCGAAAAAATACTAAATTAATACAGAGATGTGCGTCACCTCGGCATGAAACCCTGCAGGCTTTTTACTGTGTGATGGGCATTAGCTTGCTTACCTCATTAGTATAGCTTTGTGTAGTTTGAGGAGAGTCAGATGGGAATGTTTTTATATCTGAGGTGGAGTAGCATGCTTATGATGCAGGGGTTTTATATTGATGCTTCACTGATGTTTTGAAAACTCTGTCTCAGGTTGCTGTGGAAAACAGGATATTTTTGTGCTGATCACATGATACACTGAAAACATATGATTGAATGACATAAAACGAGTCACATGTGTTATTATTGGTTGACACTCTGTTGTTTCATCTTTATATGATTCAGTTCATGTTTTAACTCAAATGATAACTTTTGTGATGTTTTAAAACATTCTTAAAGGGATAGTCCACTCAAAAGATTTAATTCTGTCACCATTTACTCAACCTCATGTTATTCTAAACCAGATATTTTGAAGAATGTTGGTAACCAAACAGTTTGGCTACCCATTATTGACTTCCATTGTATGGTCAAAAAATATAATGGAAGTCAATGGGAACCGATACGTTTTGGTTATCTTTCCACAAAATGTTTTCTTTCGTTTTCCACAGAAGGAAGCAACTCATACAGGTTTGGAACAACATTAAGGGTATGTAAATGATGACAGAACTTTTATTTTTGGGTGGACTATCCCTTTAAGCACCTTTATTTAGCACCAAATTTCAGGGAAAAATGAGGAATCAAGGCCACAACTCTGATTCCAACAAACCTTACACACACTACAGAAGTCATCTTTGGACATGTTGAGTCTTCCATCAAACTTGATGACTCCTCCCCATCCCCACCAACCTTACCAAATAACTAAGCAGGCTAAAAGTGAGTTAGCTGCTAAAATCATTAAGAGTTGAGGGGGGTGTTGGTTCTGGTGGGCAGGTGGATGGGACGGGAGGGGGGAAGGTGCTTCTAGAAGGCAGGGGTGAGCCCTGATGACAGCTGGGGGAATACAACTGAAGGGGGTCAAAGAAAGCATGTCCAAGGGGAAAGCAGTGGAGTTGAGAAGGGTGAATGAATATCTTGCGTCTCTACGTTAATGGCCCTCCTCTGGGGGTGGGGAAAGGGCCAGCAAGACATATTTAGATGAGGGGGGGGGGGGGGTCGTCTGTGCGGTTTGTGAGGTAACGGGCATCAGCAGCTGAGGTCTCCTTAAGACTTCCAGACTCCAATAACTCCTTTTCCCAAGAGTCCAGGCTGAGATGAACAAAGACTGTTTAGTCACTCAATGTCACTATCAGCTTTCATCCAATTCACAGTTTGATTTCTCTTTGCCTCTCATCATTCCTTATACTGTCTGCACTTTGCTCACACACATGATGAGGGACACTGACGAATTTGGATGCTGGAAGAGTTCCACTCTTCGACAAACATCTCTCCCTACTCAGATGACTATTAGAAAACCCCTGGGCTTCTAGCACATGGAAGATCAGTCTGAAACACAATTTGTGTACAGTACATGAAAATTGTTTTACATTTACATTTTATGTCATTTTTCCATTTTATTTAATTTTAGAATAATTTAAACATTATCAGACATCATAGAGTGAAATATGTGACCAGGACACACCCATACAATGGATTTACTTAACCAGTTAAAATGTTAACCTGCAGAGAAGAATAGAATAAAAACGTTCCACAACAGAATAGAACAATGTTATAAGGGAATATGGTATATGAGAATTAAGTAGCAAACGAAAAAAGCAATCGAAAAAAAAAACTTATATGTTCTATATCTTATAATAGGCCTATCTCTTTTTTAATATAAACAAAGTAGCAACATTCACTCTCATCAAAATGTTAGATAATTTACATTAGTTCATTTCCTTTTTTCGTCCTTTGACCTTTCAATGAAATGACAACATACCAGCATACTTTCATTAATTTTGGAGAAAGTGGTCAGATTCTAGCCACCTTTCCTGGTATTTTTAGCCATAATCTGCTGCCATTACACATTCTTTGAAACATTATTGTGAGGATGTAAGCATTACACTTTACAATGGGTTATTCATTATTCATTGGTTAACATTAGTTAACTAAATAAGTTAGCATGAACTAATAATGAACTGCACTTATACAGCATTTATTAATCTTTGTTATTGTTAATTTCGACAT
Source organism: Gila orcuttii (assembly GCA_026230005.1). Classification (NCBI taxonomy): domain Eukaryota; kingdom Metazoa; phylum Chordata; class Actinopteri; order Cypriniformes; family Leuciscidae; genus Gila; species Gila orcuttii. The sequence goes on along the minus strand of JAPDVR010000007.1, from coordinate 41,985,072 downwards.
TTACCAATACTTCATTAAAATTGTGTTAACATTAGTCAATGCACAGTGAACTAACATCAACAAACAATGAACAGCTTTATTTTAATTAACTAACATTAACAAATATTAACAAATAAAGTAACACATGTATTGATCATGGTTAGTTCATGTTAGTTAATACACTAACTAATGTTATTAACTAATGTTAACTAATGAACCTTATTGTAAAGTGTGTTAGCCTACCAAAAAATATTGATGTTGCCATTATTAATCTAGCTTTAGAGCAATGAAGTACACTATAAAAAGTTTTATTTCTATATACATTGGTAACAGTTAAATGTAACAAGGATACGTAAGTAATAGGCTATGTAATTTATGATCTGTAATAAAGACAATAATGACAGTGTTTTGACAATAAACTTCTGACCGATTGCTGGAGTGTCTCGCTGGATTGGGTTACATCCTTACGACCGCCATTTTATTTAGGCTACACTTTCAACAGTTTCACATTTACATTTGCCTCCACATGTTCACGACGAAAGTGTTTGTATTTTTTTAAAGCAAGCAGTACATTAGGAACACATCTTAAATATCTTATAAAAGTCTCCATTTAAAAAATGCGGTCGCGCTACACATTCACTCCGCACGAGCCTTAGTAATTGTTCAAGATTTGCGGCTTGTTGTCTGCCCTAAAATTGAAATGAGATTTACGACCCTTTGCAGTCACCAAGCTTCGCCCCATTCTCCATTTGGGGCGCGCGAGCCCTCCCCTCTGTGGCGAACGACCCAATCCGCTTGAGCATCAGTCTGACATCAACTCTGAAGTACATTATACCAGGTATATAAACATCTATGCTTACCTAGAGAATGCCGAGTATCCTCCAAGCTGTGGTCCACTCCCTGTGTTAACTTCCTTCCCGGCGGACAATTAGACTAAAGAAATGGCACCTAAGAAGGACGCTAAGAAGCCCGAGCCCCCCAAGGCCGCAGCTGCACCTGCTCCCGAACCTGAGGCCCCACCCCCACCCGCCGCAGTGGATCTGACCGCTGTGAAGGTAACGACTATTCCTGTCAAATCAAACAGACAAATTCTCAGTGAAAAGTTAATTCTACTGCTCACACTTTACAGTGACATTTGAAGTGATAGCTGACATTGAAGTAGCCTATGCAGTTTGTTATAGCATTTTTTTTTAAAACTAAATTATAAATCAGAAATAAAAAAAATAAATAAAAAAATAGTTACCTATATGTCATGAATGCTGATTTGGTCAATACATATTTTCCATAATATTCCGTTATTATTAAATGCCAGGGATTACATGCATTTGCTTTTAATTAAGCAATACATCCATAATATCTGTATTCTGACATTTATAGCCTCTAGTGTCATTTAGCTTATTTCTGAAAAGGCCTGCATTATTAAGGTTGCATTTACACTTTCATTATGTATTTTACATAACTAGACTGTCATGAAAGTTTGATCCTTATATTTAAATTTACATTACCTGCTTATGTTTTAGACTTAAGTCATTAGCAGTTGCCTAAGGTTGCTCTATTGCCTGATGACCACTGGAAATATTATTGGCGGATTCAGCACCACGGATAGTTCCGGATAAGTTCTGTTTTTTCCTGCATAACTACAATCAAACGTCACACCCCTTTTCTGATTGGCCCAGATAGCCAAATGTGGAGAAGTTTCACATGGCCAAACATGGAGCTCCTTAATGTTCTGTAAGCAGCTGAGCAACTAAATTAAGCATGCCAAGATCTGGGGCTCTCACTCTTCAGTTTTCTATCAAAGCAGCTGTTTGTGAATGACTCACCTGTCATAACGGTGTTAGTGATGTGATGGATTTTCTCAGGTCTTGAAAATCATTCCACATCTTCAGGCTATGCACATATTCTCCCTGATTTATGTAGTGGAAATTTGCATTGCTGATTATTATTTAACGAAAGTGTTTTGCTTTGACCATTACTCCGACTGCCCTGATAATTACCATTCCTGATATATCTTATTTTCCTTTGATATTCTGACGGGTTAATATGATGATAATGATATTATACAATAAAAATTAAGATATAAAATTAGAACAGATCAAATGTAATGTAAACTAAAGTCTATTACTGTGTTTAAACTGATTTAAACTAACTGGTTTGATTTGTAATTTACATACAGAACACAGACAGAAAGGGCACACAGATCTGTACTGTTATGCAGTCAATATATAAGCATGCAAATATTCTGGAATAGAACATAATAAAATGTAACTCCAATTTCCTCATATTTTTAATATTTTTAAATTCCTCATATTCCTAAGTATACTTATAAAAGAAAATGTCTGCATTAAGGTTGGGTAAGACTATAATAGCTTTAATAATACATTTTGCATAATTACACTATGTTATGTTAAACAGATTCAAATGCAGCTGTTATGAATGTTTTATATGTAAATGTGCATAGCCTACTGATCTGCATATTATATTATATTTGTAGATGACTTATGGGATAGAGTAATATGTACCTCTGTTTTCCTGCAGCTTGATTTCAGCCCGGACCAGATGGAAGGTGAGATCTTTTTTTTTAGATTCCACGACTGTTGCTCACGCCTATGTATGAGTTAACATGGAATGTGGTGCTTAAAATAATAAAAAATATATATAATAGGGAAAATCCTGCAGAAGGATAATTAGATATTAAATATCCTATTTCAATTCAACTAATTATAATTTGGCAGGAATTTAATAAAACCAGCAATATTAATTCAAAAGCTTAGAACATTTTAAGTGGTTTGAATTAAGCAACTTGAGTCAAATTCCCAAAGTGTTTTGGGGTTTACTTCTACTGTGCCATAAAGGTCAAGCAATTCAATGCAGTTAATTTGCACCATTTTTCAGTGCTGCATTTTACGTCGAAGAATGTGTCCATTTCTCCGTGATGGGCCGCTTTCGGCAGCCTGGGTGTGAGTTACACCTCAGTCAGCATTCTGCTCTCACATGGTACTGCCTTTATATGGAGGGAGTTATATTCTTGGGAGAGCATATCCATTCCATGTCGACTCTTTGAATGTCTCCCCCTGCTCCTGTCACGTCGTTGCTGGCAGCTGGCTTTGTGCGGAAATCAGATGAAGCTATTAATCTTTTAGCAGATCATATTCCAGTGAGCTGATAGCCATGATGCCCATAGAAATACTGAGCACTGATAATTACTCAGTCTGCTCATCTTTGGTTATCTGTTAAATCAATTTCAATTGTTAAATCTGTTTAAACAAAATGAGAAACCCACAAATTTAAAGGTAGTGGTTAAAAAGGGATCCTGGTGTTTTGTAAGCACCTGTTGGTTTGAGAGATCTGAATAAAATGCATAATTTTGATGGCCATCCTCATTGTAGATGCCTATTCATTTTGTTAAAAAAAATGTTATAAGCAAAACTGAGTCTCTTAGACTATAACCTGACATATGGCAGACAACTTTGTCTCAATATGCCAAGGTTTGGATAAAATTTTGTGTGAAAACTTATATCAAATCAATTAAAAAGCAATTTTTTTCTTTTTTGGGGGGCAAAATAGTAAAAGTCTTTTAAGAATATGCTAAAGTTACATAAAGTTTAATCTTCAAATTAGACATTTAAAGTGCCTCATTAAAAGTGTGTAAAAAAAGTTTCTCATGTCCCAGCAAAGTGCAACAAAGTGCAACTATTTGCGCTAAAACCCTCGTGTTTATGACTACAATAATAAAAAATATGATAACTAATACTAGTTTGCAATATTAAGCAGACTGTTTTTATACAGCTAAATAACTGGAAGTGAGTTGTGGGCGGGACCATCTGTTTGATTAACCAATGGCAGACAGGGATGTATACAGGAAACCTGTTTGAAACTAGTGTGTGCAGAAATGACACACTTTAACTCAAATAATCTCTCCACAATTCCAGATTACAAGGAGGCCTTCGGACTTTTCGACAGAGTTGGTGACAGCAAAGTAGCCTTCAATCAGATTGCAGATATCATGCGTGCACTGGGACAGAACCCAACCAACAAAGAGGTTGCAAAGATCCTTGGCAACCCCTCCGCTGATGGTACGTTGATTTTTTTTCTTCCTTTTAATTAGCTACACTGAAAGTACTTCTAGTCAACATTAGCACTGTCAGGAGCTTTCACCGTGAAATATTTCAGATGCTTGTTTGCTTAACTGTAATTGGCAGAAGGTTGGTGTCATGACAGGTGCTTGCAGTGTATTATTATGTTTCACTATCTGCCCTCTATGACTCCTTTATTCACAGACATGTCAAACAAGAGAGTCGACTTTGATGGTTTCCTGCCCATGCTGCAGTTCGTGATCAACAGCCCAAACAAGGCAACATACGATGACTACGTTGAGGGTCTGCGTGTATTCGATAAGGAGGGCAACGGAACAGTAATGGGTGCTGAGCTGCGTATCGTCTTGTCAACACTGGGTAAGTGGCCAACATGAACAAGTAGATGAGATCACTAGGCTACTGCAATTCCATATTCACATCAATAATAAAAGTAGACTCTTTTGAAACAACAAATGTGACGACCTACTCAATCATTTTGAGTTGTTTTTTTACCTAGAAACTTTGAATGAACTGAATGTACATATTATATATTAGTGTGTCTCAACCATTTTGACCCCCTTATATTAGCTAAGATATTAACTCTATTTCTGCTTTAATTTTAAAAGCAATTACTATTAATGTTATTCACTAAAAACAATAGGAGGTGGGGGGGGGGGGGATATGTTCAGTTTACATCTTAAGTTTCATATATAATTAAATAATTTTAAGTCATCCTGTTGCCATCTTGGCAGTTTGCTGAGGTCCCTTAATTGAGAACCACTGATATATCATAGTATTATAATGTTTCTACTAATCAAGCCTGTTGTCAAGATATAATAATTGAAATGGTGACTGTCATAAAAACATTTAGAGAAAATTGCCTTTAAAGAATTTCAACAATTTTCAGACATTTTTAGACAGAATTAGATGATTTATTGAAACATAGCCTACATTAAATTATTAAAACAAGATAAGATAAAAAAAATTAAGCATCTATAATAAAGTGCATATATTAATAATATATTAATAAACTTTAACGACTTTTCTAAGACAAACGTTGTGACATGTTGTTATGTATATATTTTTCCGCGTTTGAAACACTGATTTGCAGATTACAGGAGATATGATACGTTTCAGCAAGTATCTTTCAGCATACCTTAGTTTTTTCATGCTACACTTTTAAAAATAAAGCTTATTTTTGCTTTGTTTTGTTTTTTAAGAAGAATCAGTTTTGGGTCTGTAAAGAACCTTTCAGTGAACAGTTCTTAAAATATGAAGAGTTATTTTCTTTTTTTATTGTGAAGAATATTTTAATAATATAAAGAACCTTTTTCCACTATGAAAAACATTTTGTGCAGTGGTTTAAATGCATTTTAATGTCGAGCATCTGTCTTTCAGCCTGTTTAATGTAATGATCAAACTCCCTGCAGGTGAGAAAATGAATGAAGCTGAGATCGATGCTCTCATGCAAGGCCAGGAGGATGAAAATGGCTGTGTGAACTATGAGGGTCAGTTCAGTTCCTTTTATTGTCTCATTGCACATTAATCACAGTAAAAAAATAGTTTTGTAGAGATAATCGTTGTTTGTTGTCCTGTAATTCTAAGCCAGCATCACATGGACATTTTCTCAATCTCTTCATTCTAAACAGCTTTCGTCAAACACATCATGTCCGTGTAAGAAGTGAAGAAACTGAAGCATTTCTCCAGATTCCATGATGTCAGGACATCCACACAATGTTTCCAAAACCAACTCAGAAACGGATAAAAGGGACATGGGATGTTAGTCATAAACAATTATTTTGTAATTTGTGTTTCCTATTTGTTTTCCACTTGACTCCTATTTCTTTTGTCCATTCTTGGAATCAATTCATATTTTTTCCAGCTAGTATTCTTGGTGATGTTCTTGCCGGGACAAGCCTCTCCGTATAGCGGAACAGTTGTGAGTGGTGGGGGGTGTGGGGGGGTATCATGATAACACAAAAATATAAACCACCACCTTGACCACTCACTGTCTGGATCGCAAAGTTAAAGGTGCTAAATATACTGCCATTAATGGACTGCCTTCAAAACCTCCTTCCCCTTTCCCCAGAGTCTTAATTTATTTTTCGCCTCTGTCAATTCTCATAATAAACTTTTCACAAAGTATCAGCCTTTGTTGTGATTAATGTTTTCATATTCAGCGCACAAGACAGAAAGGCAAGTGAGAGGTAAGTGAACAGGTAGGTAAACATGACTGATTATAGCAGGTATTTAGAGTCAACATGAAACAGTATTCACAACCAAATTCAGTGTGAAAATGATAAAAGTAAAAAATGATATTCAACAAGAAAAACAGAAACTTGCTGGATTTTATCCATCTGGAATTGATTGGATCAGGAAAAATGGGAAGGTTGTTCACAATGAGTATATCAAGAAAGTAAATGCAGTCAACTTTAATATCATGTTGAGTTTATGTTAACATTAAGATAAACTTAGAATAGAACTGGTAAATAAATACCCAATTAAAGACTAGACAGAGCCTAGGCTTTTTTCATTTATAGGTTATTGTACAATATCAGGTAACATTCAAAGACAACTGGGATGCAAACATGTCACATTTTGATCTTGTGACCTGCTTTTGAAAATGAAACTTCAACCGTTTATAAATCTGTTGTCAACAAATCAGAAGCTTTTGGTTTTCTTGTGGGATTCCGCTAAAATAAAAGCTCTGGTTTAACACTGATGAAAGCAAAGAAATTTAGACAGCTATAAATATTGGTACAGTAATTTTACTGTTGTTGCGTAAAATTATTGGATTTTTCTTTTGTTTAACAGTCCAATGGTATTATTACTATAGTAATATATTTCCTTATTGATTTAATAAGTATAATTGAAAATAAAATAAAAAACTACATAAATGTTTTATTATGTCTAGTTAAAAATAATATTATTACATAGCCATAAAAACAAGTGTGAACGTGACCGGAGACAACTGAAGTGGAGAGATTTTTAACTAAGTATTTTTAACTGTTAAAAAAATTATATAATTTGGGTGAGTTTTTAAAATAGTAATGCAACATAAAATAAATCATACTAAGAAAAAGTATCTGTAAACATTGAGTTCAAATTGTAGAATTTTGCCCTGGACCCTTGAATTCAACCAGTAGATTTCCACTTACCGTCTGTAAAATCACTATAATGTACAGCCTCTCGTTGCTTGTTGCTTTTTTAAACCTTTAAGGAAGCAATAATACCACAGTCACAAGTCATAACACATTTCACAAACACAAAGTCAAAAAAAAAAAAAAAAAAGAGCACACCAATGTTTTGTTCATTTTCTGTATTTTTATTGTCATAACTGTTAAGGGCATTTATAATCCGTATCATACCAACAGGAGAAAAACTGCATACATCTATGTGACCTTTTAAATACATTTACAGCAGCTGAGGGAATCAAGGAAAAGGGCAGGTAAGGCTCAGGGGGGCCGAGAAAACACAGAAGCCTACGAATGACAGCTGTTCTAGAGGAAAAGGGGCAGGGGAGAACCACAAATGACGAGAAAAAATATACTGGTGTACTGTGTTCAAACAAATGCAAGCGCAGTGAGTATCCTTTTTAAAGTTTTGTTTTGTGTTTCTTTTTCCACGTCCTAAGAAAGTAAACTAAGCATCCAAGCAGGAATCAGCAGACGAACACAGGGAAATCACCAACAGCGTCCCGAGGAGCTGCTCCCTACGTTTAAGAATAAAATGAGGGCCGCATATCTTGCTCAGGCGGGTCCGTTCCCATCTCGACTCTGAAAGATGGCGGTATGTGGTTGACACTTCAAGACAGCAGATTGAGCAGATCTTACATGATTCATGTATAACTGGAGCCCTCGATTGTATTTGCGTATTGTAATACTGTAATATAAGCGTTTTGTGTAAAGGTGCAGTCACATTTACTGTTGCTCGGCAAAATCTGCAGGTGAAATCCAGCCATTTCAACAGGATTCTGCGTGTTTGGGAGTTTCGCATGAGGGCGAAAAAGTTTCCAATGCAGACTTTGCTCAAGTTGCAGTTGTTCACGGCGAATTCACCGTGCTGACAGTGACTTCTGAACAAAATCTGAGAGTGACTTCTTCAATATCGCTCATGTGACCACACCATAAGTTAAAGCACAAATCTGCTTAAACTGTGTACCGAAAAAGATCCACGGAAGCAACGGTTTCGTAACGGTCATCTGAAACAATGTACAAACTAAACATTGTTGCTAGTATCTACAAAACATGATGTGTTGATTTTATTCGATGTTTCAGCAAATAACTTACTAAAATCCCTTGAAATAGAAAATAGCCTCTTTTGTGTACTAGAATACATGCTCGTCATACTATCTAGTTTTTTTTTATTTTTTTTTATGCAATTACAGGAATAACTTATCGAAAGAGTAACCGTTTCTTTTTTTTCAATTGAGCATGAGATGTCGACACAAAGAGCTGGTATACTTATAAATATATTCCCTTATAGTGTATATTGTGTTTGATCGTATGTGACTCGCAGTTGAGATGTTTTAGAGTCCATGCACTGAATGGGCAAAAGAACACGTGCAGAATGGTACCGTCGCGCCACATTCCCGTGTATAAAAAATTCTGTTCGACCGACTTTTACGCAACACACCTGACACTGACCCTAAACCAGCAGTTGAGGCCACTGTCTGTACACAATCATAAAAAGACACATGTAACATGGGTAATAAAAAGCACTGGTCTCTAGCTCTAACAAGTTGTTATTCATTAAAATTGACCAAAAACAAAACAAAAAACAGATAAAATGCTTATTTTTTTTCAGATGGGAAGTGAAATCTGTAGTCTTCATTAAATACCGGAGGGAGGAAGGGTCAACCGTGACACCAATAAAGGGGACTACTGTAGATTGAGTGGAGGGAATTTGATTGAAGGGAGACATTTCGGATTCACAAGCCTTGTTTGGCCAGGGCAGCGGTCACATCATCGGCCAGCGTGGCCAGCTGTGGAGACTCCAGCATGTTGATGCTCCCGGACGAGGACATGTGGCTGTGCCGGTGAGGAGAAGTGCCGCCTGACAGCCCGAGCGCCTCGATCACAATCTCTGCCCCGTGATCCACACGTGCTTTGGCTGCGTCTCGGAACAACAGCTTATGGCTTTCAATCTTAGAAAGCAGGAAATAGGAAGTCGGTGATGGTCGCTTTGCTCGTCCTCATGTATGATGTGGGACGGATAAGTAAAAACAGTTGTGTTTGTGCACTCACCTGTACGTGGCCTCCTCCAGGCGTATGGTGGGCATTGTCCAGTGAGCCTACCTTTGCATGGGCTTTTTCTCTAAAGTCCAGCTTCACACTCTCAATGCGCACATGACCACCTCCTGAGAGTCATAAAAATTAAATGCAATTAATTTCTCATTTCTCTGCTGGTGAAATCTTAAAAGAACATTTTTTTCACAGAACTAAAAAAAAAAACAGGAATAAAATTTAAAGATTTACTCTACTGTTAAAGTTTTATTTTTAAATCTCTTATGCTAACCAAAGCTGAATTTATTTGATCAAAATACAGTAAAAATTATAATATTGTGAAACATTATTACAATTAAAAGTTTTCTTTTTGAATATATTTTAAAATGTAATTTATTGCTATGATGGCAAAGCTGGATTTTCAGTCTTCAGTGTCACATGATCCTTCAGAAATCATTCTAATTTGCTGCTCAAGAAACATTTCTTATTATTGTCAATGTTGAAAACTGCTTAATATGTTTGGTGGTTTCTTTAATGAATTGAAAAAAGAACTGCATTTATTTCTAATATAAATCTTTTGTAACATTATAAACGTATTTAATGTCAATTTTGATCAATTTTATGCATTGAATAAAAGTATTAATAAAATAAAACAAAAACATTGACCCCAAACTTTTTAACAGTACTGAATGTATAGGCCTATGCTCTTAAATTTATACAAAATATGAACGTTTATAAAATCTCTACTCTTTAAAATACAGATGTGATCACTGGAGAGAGTTAGGAAGATTCTTACAGCATAAAAATTTGCCTTTTGTATATAAGAATAATTTGAAATGGCAGAATCCTTTTAAATGGGTTTGGCAAAGGAGGAGATTAAAATATAACCACAAGATGGTGCTGTTATATCATCAAATAGCCTAGCTCAGGCGTTGCATGCTTTAAACACAATCAGTATCATGACATTGCAAATTTCCAATCTGTGGCTAAAATTTCCACAATTCATTAGCATGCTCACCTGGCCTGTGGCGGATGTTATCCAATGATCCACACTTGGAGGTCACATGGCTAAGATCAATCTTCTTAGATTGAATGTGAACCTGTAAGCAACACCAGATGTTGAGTATAAAAAATAAAACACAAATGGGATAATAAAGGCAAGGAAGGAGTCACTCCAGTTCTTCTTCACATATGAATCTGCAACGTAAACAAAAAAAACCTTTGCCTGCAAAGTAGCAATAATCGATGAGTTCAACTCCACAACTAAACGCATGTTAGCTGAGCTGCAAATCTGCAAAAACTGATCAATATGCTGAAGATGTCACAACATTAAGAAATCCAACAACTGCAAATGAATATCACAAATACACCATCAGATCACTGAATCAGATGATAGACTTACAGATGTAAAAAAATTCATGGCAAAGTAAATATTGGGTTGGGTAGATTCTGGTGTAGCTACTGGTGTACTGAATCATGAAATATTTAAAAGGAGAGTTTGACCTTTTGTCTTATATAATAAGAGAAATGAGAAATGTAGCTGATTGTTATATTGTAGTGCTCAATTACCGCATTAAAGTAATGTTCCAGAAAGTTAAGGAATATTCCAACCTTAACTCAGGGCTCTCAAGTTTTATCAAAAGTTTAGAGTGAGATTTAGGGGAGGAGCCACCCAAATATTTGCAGCAGCGGCCCCTCGACCCAACCAAATTCGCTTCAATTTTTGCTAGCAGTTCAATTTTGCCTATTGTTCATAATTAACCAGCACAAATGGAAATGATAACAATTGTTAAATCTGATAAAAAGACAAATTCATCCAAATAAAATAAATAGTTATATTTAAAAAATACAAATTTATTGAAAAATAAAAATAAATTTGACCCCAAACAAGCCAACTGAACATCAGTGCTCAATGTACATAACATTGTGTCATAACAACTTGATCTGAGCATGCATGTCAAGACCCAAACCGGTCACCTTTACAGGGGTCATCGGATGCCCATTTTCCACAAGTTGGTATGATTCTTTAGGTCTTCATGTAAAGTTTGTAACATACTTTGGTTAAAATTTCTCAATGGTTGTGTAAAACAACACCCTTTTTACCTCTTCAAAAACAGCTCTGTTCACAGTGACCCGTTTCGGTGCATGTCTCTTTAAATGATAATGAGCAACAACTTTTTGGCTTTTTGAGGATTAAAAAAAAGTGAATGGACTTTTTTCATTGCATGGTGATTGTGTCCACACACTGCAAAGACACATTTATTTGCAAATACCATATAAACGTTTATTTTGCATCCGATGACCCCTTTAAAAGCAGTTGGAGAGTTTTTGAATGCATCAAAAATAATTTAGCACGAATTTGGCTATACTCCTCAACATCAAATCTCACTGTCTTTGATCACAGGCAAGAGATATCGTCCAGGAATCGTAAAATCAAAATGCTAAAAAAAATAAAAATAAATGAAGATGTCCGCAAACCGTATTCATCAGATCGTGCTCTTTCAACTTCCACTCCGTGTGTGCGCGTGTTGTCTAGTAACAAACGTGCTTGCAGCGGGAACACATACTTTTCCCGGAAACAACTAATTCCAATTTCTGATTGGCTGGTAGCTAGCATTTAACTCTGTATAACTCGAGACAGATGCTATGAACAAGGCAGAGAACTTCCCTCCGTTTGCCTGCGCCTCGTCCATTAATTGTATAGCGGGACAAGTTCCCTTACTCCTCAGCGTGAGAAATACAAGGTGTGGCGTGTGAGCGTGTGAACGGGTTGAAATGCGTGTGTCTCACGCCCAATGCGTGAGACTTGAGAGCCCTGCTTAACTAAACAGACAGCATAAGTAATATTTTGTGGGAATCAAACCCACGACCTTAGCGTTGCTAGCGCCATGCTCTACACAGTGTGGTCATTATAGCTTTGTTGTAATAGTCACTCACAATGACTGACCGCTGCTGCTGCAAGGGGCAGAAAAAGCAAATCTGATTGAAGTACAGACTCAGCACATACCAGCTCTGACATTTAGCAAACACTGGTCAAGACATTTTAGCAGACAATATACACAATCAGAAAGAACAGAGAGAACAAAAATTAGTGAGCTGACTACGTAAGCAGCTTTTTTTAGGCATAATTATGCTGCCTTTAAGATCATTTCTTTTGATCAAATTGTGAGACAGCATTGCATTTATCCTTAGCAGTGAAAGCAATGGCATAAATGTATTACAAGCTTGGTAAAAAAAAATTTGGATGGCAGACAAAGTGAGAGAAATGTCAATAATTAATATAAATAATTTAATTATGTAAAATTATTACTAAAAATACTCAAAATATTTCAGTATGCTGGGTATTTATATTATTTATCACATATTTAGTGTAGCAACAAGTTAACAGCAAACTACTCAAATCAATTGTGTGTGCTTCACATGACCTTTTTACACTAGCATACAATCGTTTGTGGTCAGTTAGATTATTTTTTTTTATTATTATTATGTTAGCTTGACAAATTGTTGAAAAGTATTCTCTATTATGGACATAGGCTAGGCTACTGTTTTGACAAACTGTTTTTAGCATACTATATAGTAGGGAGCTATTCAATTTCAAACACAGCAATAGAGTATTTAAGCTGTTTATCGCTAGCAAAGCTTAATGACTATCCAAGGACAACTTAATATTCAACAAAATTTTTGACCTGACTGTACTGACTCTGTTGTAAAAGAACTGAACTTAGCTGGGCGATGACATTGTTCCCTTTCGTCCTGGGAACTCCGACGTGTCGTCGGGGGAGTTCCCTGACGAATTGGGATCACGCTAGGGAGCCAGCTGCCTTCGAGAGAATTAAAACGAGCCAATAGACATTGGCATGCAAGGTTTGCATTCCGCGACCCGCCTACCATCGCGGGTATAAAAGGCGGAAGTAAACATTGCGCAATGCTTTTTGCTTCGGAGCCATTCAGTGTCTCTCTGAGCTGCTGTATTCCGAGGAAATATTGAAAAACGAGTCTTCTTTGGCGAAAGGAATCCTCTGCTGCTGGTGTGACGGCGCTTCAAGTGGCCATCGCTTCCCGTTGCCGGCCGTTTCTCTCTCTCTATTCAAACAAAGAGCTGTTTTAACGGCTGGTATTGGTAACGGTGAGTGCAGCACACGGGCTTGCAGTTTCCCCGCTGTGTCTGCCGCGGTGGTCCCTTTGTGCCTCGGCACATAAAAGAGCATTTCTTTTTGTCTAAAAGGGCAACACGAGTGAAGATCGCGTCCTTTTCAGGATGACGTTTCACTCGTGTGTTTCTGGATGCGATCGTTTCCTGTCCTTATTTGACGGCCACGTTCATTGTTTCACATGCCTAATCAGTGTGTGAGACTACGTTCGTGGGTGGTTCATGTTCTCCCAGGAGTGCATGACCACGTTGTTCGTCTCCCCTTTCTCGTAAAGGCTTGAGCCGCTCAGCGTGCCGTGTGCCGTCGAGCGCCGGCTGACAGCGCGGGTTGTCACGGCAACCCAGCGCGCGTCATTCGGCGCTCAAGATGCGCGGTCAAGATCAAGACTCATGTGCCTCTATGAGGTGAGTCCCTTTGCTTATTTCCCCGATCTAGTTTCTCTTCTGGTGCTCCAGAAGAGGGCTACTTTGGCGAATAACATTGGTGATCTGAGGGTTTCAGTGAGCACGAACCACTCACTCCTCTAGCGCATCGCAAACATGCTGAGACTGTGTTCGTGGGTGGTTTATGCTTTCTTATGAGAGCATGACCACGTCGGCACGTTGTTCGCCTTGCCTGAAAGCTTGAGCGCCCAGCGTGCCGTGTGTCATCGACGCGATGGCCACGTTCACTATCTTGCATGCCTGGTTGACGGCCACGATCACTGTTTCACATGCCTAATCAGTGTGTTGAGACTGCGTTCGTGGGTGGTTCATGTTCTTTCAGGAGTGCATGACCACGTCGGCACGTTGTTCGCCTCCCCTTTCTCGTAAAGGCTTGAGCCGCTCAGCGTGCCGTGTGCCGTCAAGGCTTTCGGATGGGATTCTGGTCCTTCTCATGAGGGACCAAGCATTTCATTCGGGGCCCCAGGGAGGACAGATGTTGATCGCTACATCGGAGAGAGGGCTGTTATACTCTGAAAATGATGCTGAGTTCCTACTACAATGGTGTTTCTCATGCTGAAGATTCAGACTTAACAGCCACACTTTCCTGGGCTGTTCTAAAGTGCCTGGATGTGTGTGAAGAATTTTGGCAGTATGGAAGCATTTTGGTGCCAATATGGCAAGCCAAACATGCCTAAATCTGCAGAAGTTTTTCCTATCTCGCTACCACTGCACGTGCGTAGTTCTAACTCGGGGTTGAGCTGTGCTTAGTGACTGACCGTGATTAGTCACAGCGCTGGCCCTCGGTTAGACGATGTCCACACTGGTGGTCCAGAAGCACCTCACAACCAGCCCGCTCGGAGTTTGTTTTCCCCCCAGCAAAGGGAAGGGAAACAACCCTGAGAGGAGCGACCCAGAGTATGTGACGATCTGCTCTTTGGGAGTGCGTGCCATCACCACTCCTTCCCCCGGGGGAGGGCCGGGTGGAGAATTTCGCTTCTGTTCCGCCGCTGGTTATCCAGTGATCAGCGGTACCCAAAGTTTGAGCAGTCCATTCCTCTGAGTCGTTCACGGGCCCCAGCGCTCAGATGGCAGTGAGGGCTACGGCCTTGTCACTCTCGTCTCTCGCTGGGTGAGGGGAAACCAGGACTCGATGCCCCCGGGCCTTGTTCCTCGTTTCCCCTCACGGTCGAGACTGGCAGTATAATAAGACCAGTTTCCTCCGTCCGAGAGGGTCAGAATGGCAGTGCGTGCCGACCCCCTAGCTGCACCACTCCCGTTCCCCTCTCCCCAGCTTGCAGATAGCAGTGACGCAGCCTCGGCTGCGTCGCTCCGGTCTGCAGCTGGGCCCGGAGGCGCAGAGACCAGGACACGAGGAGTCAGGGCCTCGTTCTTCGTCTCTCCCCCTCCCTTCGCCACCGGGCAGCCAGCAGCAGAATGCCCACGGGCCTTCTCTGACGTCTGCCATCAGGTGGAAGCAGGTTGGTGTCAAGTTAAAACGCCCAGACCCCGCTCTTGGTCGCTACAGTGCCACCAGGGCCAGGTCCCTGCCTTCCACCTTGCTGCCCCTCCGCGGGTACGCCGGTGGTTCGGGTGGGTTTGTTGAGACCGTATCTGGAAGCCTGGCTAAAAAACGCTTCCGGGTTCGTCCCGATGGCTCATCCGCACCGTCCGGTTCGGCTATGCAATTCAGTGTGCACGCCGGCCTCCCAAGTTCAGGGGCGTCCACTTCACCTGTGTGCGGTCGGTGGACGCCCCCTGTCTTGAGGAAAGAGATCGATGTCCTGCTGGCGAAGGACGTGATCGAGCCGGTCCCTCCTGCCGAGATGAGGTCTGGGTTTTACAGCCCCTACTTCATTGTACCCAAGAAAGGCGGTGGGTTACGGCCAATCCTGGACCTGCGTGTTTTGAATCGGGCCCTGCACAAACTCCCGTTCAAAATGCTTACGCAGAAGCGCATTTTCGAGTGCATCCGTCCCCAGGATTGGTTTGCAGCGATCGACCTGAAGGACGCATACTTTCACGTCTCGATTCTCCCTCGACACAGACCGTTTCTTCGGTCTGCTTTCGAGGGTCGAGCGTATCAGTACAAGGTCCTACCCTTCGGGCTGGCCCTGTCGCCTCGTGTCTTCACGGAAGTCGCGGAGACGGCCATTGTTCCCATGAGAGAACAAGGCGTTCGCATTCTCAACTATCTCGACGACTGGCTCATTCTAGCCCACTCGCGAGATGTGTTGTGCGATCACAGGGACATGGTGCTTCGGCACCTCAGCCAGTTGGGGCTTCAGGTCAACTGGGACAAGAGCAAACTCTGCCCCATGCAGAGGATCTCTTATCTCGGTATGGAGCTGGACTCGGTCGCCCAGACTGCGTGCCTCACGGAGGAACGCGTCCAGTCAGTGCTCACCTGCCTCAGGTCTTTTTGAGGCAGGACAGCGGTTCCACTGAAACAATTTCAGAGGCTCCTGGGGCATATGGCAGCCGCAGTAACACCGCTCGGCCTGTTACATATGAGACCGCTTCAGCGCTGGCTTCACGATCGAGTCCCGAGGTGGGCGTGGCGCAGCGGCACGTTCCGGGTCAAAGTGACCCCGCACTGTCGCCAAACCTTCTCCCCGTGGTCAGGTCCTGCGTTTCTACGGGCCGGAGTGCCCCTAGTCCAGGTTCCCAGGCATGCTGTGGTTTTCACAGATGCCTCTGCCACCGGGTGGGGGGCCACGTACAAAGGGCATGCAGTTTCAGGTCTGTGGACGGGGCCTCAACTGCATTGGCACATCAACTGCCTAGAGTTGCAAGCAGTACGTCTAGCCCTGCGTCGCCTCAAGGGGTTTCTCAGACACAGGCACGTACTGGTCCGTACGGACAGCACTGCGACCGTTGCGTACATCAACCATCAAGGTGGTCTACGCTCCCGTCGCATGTCGCGACTCGCCTCCCACCTCCTCCTATGGAGTCAGAAGCATCTGAGGTCGCTTCGTGCCGTTCACATTCCAGGGGAGCTCAACCGTGTGGCAGACGAGCTCTCACGGTTGCCTCCCCTGCCAGGAGAATGGCGACTCCATCCCCAGGCGGTCCAGCTGGTTTGGAGTGTCTTTGGAGCCGCACAGGTAGATCTGTTTGCGTCTCCAGACACGACCCATTGCCAGTGGTTTTTCTCCCTGACCGAGGGAACCCTTGGCACGGACGCCCTGGCTCACAGCTTGCCCCGGGACCTACGCAAGTATGCGTTTTCCCCAGTGAGCCTTCTTGCACAGACACTGTGCAAGGTCAGCAGCCCCTCCTTGGCCGATTCCTCTGAGGAAGGACCTTCTTTCTCAGAGACGGGGCACTCTATGGCACCCGCGTCCAGACCTCTGGAAACTCCATTTCTGGTCTCTGGACGGGACGCGGAGGTTCTAGGTGGTCTACCACAGGCAGTGGTAGACACCATCACTTCCGCTAGAGCCCCCTCTACGAGGCGCCTCTACGTGTTGAAGTGGAACCTGTTCGTCGATTGGTGTTCCTCCCGTCAGGAGGACCCCCGAACTTGCCCGATCGGTGTCGTGCTTTCATTCCTGCAAGATGGGTTGGAGCGGAGGCTGTCCCCCTCCACCCTCAAAGTGTATGTCGCCGCAATAGCCGCGCATCACGATGCAATAGAAGGTAAGTCCTTGGGGAAGCACGACCTGGTCATCAGATTCCTCAAGGGTGCTAGGAGGTTAAATCCACCTCGGGTTTTGCACTCTGTACCCTCTTGGGACCTAGCTCTGGTACTTAGAGCTCTTCAAGGTCCCCCCTTTGAGCCGTTGCTGACCGTAGAGCTCAATTTCAAGACAGCGCTCTTGTTAGCTTTGGCCTCTTTCAAGAGGGTCGGGGATCTGCAGCCTTTTTCGGTCGACGAATCGTGCCTAGAGTTCGGGCCGGCCCTTTCTCATGTTGTATTGAGACCCCGGCTCAGATATGTGCCCAAGGTTCCTACCACTCCCTTCGTGGACCAGGTAGTGAACCTGCAAGCGCTGCCCCAGGAGGAGGCAGACCCAGCCCTAGCTTTTCTCTGTCCCGTCCGCGCTCTGCGGGTTTATATTGACAAAACGCATAGCTTCAGAACCTCAGATCAGCTCTTTGTCTGTTACGGAGGCCAGCAGAAGGGGAATGCCGTCTCCAAGCAGAGGTTAGCCCACTGGTTAGTGGATGCTATCACCCGAGCGTATGAATCTCTGGGTGAGCCTTGTCCTCCCAGGTTGCGTGCCCACTCTACTAGAGGTGTTGCCGCTTCCTGGGCTTTGGCTCAAGGCGCCTCGCTGACAGACATCTGTAGAGCTGCGGGCTGGGCGACACCGAACACGTTCGCTAGGTTCTATAGCCTTCGTGTGGAACCTGTTTCCTCCCGAGTTCTGGCTACGGCCAGTGGGTCGAGGGAATAGGTTGTGTCGGCTTGCCACGCCACTCCGTGCCTCGGCTGGATACGTGCGTCTTTTTGCTCCGTTGGCGCCCTACGTCGGTGAGCCTCGTGAGTTCCTCCTTCACCCCTCGGTGCTGGGCGCGGCGGACCGCCCGGCGCCAGGTCTGCTACCTCTAGTAAGGAGTTGTTAGTAGACTGGGTGCCCCAGTGGTCTCTACTGTGACCCATGATGCCATGTGCAGTTCAGCCATGTCTTCCTCTTGACGGACTCGTTCGTCGTCCCCTTGAGTACGCTCCCACTTCCCTTGGATTGGGACTACCTCTGGGACTGCCATATGTTTCACTATTCCTTCGGGCTAGTACATATGTGTATTCCTGGCCTTCCTCAGTCAGGCTGGGGCTTCCGCAGCGTTCCCTCCTCTCTTGAGGGAACGCTTTCCCAGTGTTATCCAATGCTCCACTGTGCGGGTCTTGCGGAACAGCAGTGTGGTTCCCGTGCTAGCTCCCGCAACTTATTTCAAGAAACTGCTGCAGGGTAGCTTAGCCGGGCGCTGGAAGGGGCCAGCACCATGGCGTTTTATTAGGGATCCCAATTCGTCAGGGAACTCCCCCGACGACACGTCGGAGTTCCCAGGACGAAAGGGAACGTCTCGGTTACGTATGTAACCCTCGTTCCCTGAGTACAGGGAACGGAGACGTGTCGTCCCTTCGCCATGTTGCTGTACCTTCGCGAGGACTGGACACTGTTCGGCTCCTCAGCGAAAAGCATTGCGCAATGTTTACTTCCGCCTTTTATACCCGCGCTGGTAGGCGGGTCGCGGAATGCAAACCTTGCATGCCAATGTCTATTGGCTCGTTTTAATTCTCTCGAAGGCAGTTGGCTCCCTAGTGTGATCCCAATTCGTCAGGGAACTCCCCTGATGACACGTCTCCGTTCCCTGTACTCAGGGAACGAGGGTTACATACGTAACCGAGACGTTTTATTTTTTGCTTTGTTTTTGTTTTTTTGCAGAACTACTTTATAAATTGAATGAACTAATTAAATGATTGATAATCTTTCCAATGGAACTGAATCAACACTAATCTGACTTCAGCTGAACAACAGCCGAAATGCATAATTTTCCTGTTATCACTGTAAATCTGCTTTAAAACAATCTGTATTGTATAAAGGGTCAAATAAAGGTGACTTGACAAAATGTTAAAACATGCTAGCAATCTGCTAATCATTCTAGCAACATGCTAAAACATGTTAGCAATGTGTTAAATCATGCTAGCAACATGCTACCAAAGAGTATAGAAGTACCAAGAGGCGAAATTGCAACACCAGCGCCCAGCAGCAGCGCTACGCTTCCGCCATTTTGGGGTGAAAGCGACTCGGCAGTCCACTAGTGTTGATGTGTCGTTCGCGAACAAGCTGCTCTAAAAGCCGATTCTTTAAAAAGAGCCGGACTTCTCATCACTATCCACTAGCTTTTTGCTGTCGCTATGGCAATATCAGCTGCTTTGTAATTTTTTTTTTTTATTAAAGTAGCCTACATTAAAGATCAAATCCAAACTGAATGATGACAACACATAACGTACAATCACTAGACTAGTGATCATCAAATCCCTTTTAACAGTTTATTTCACAGACTTAGACAAGTTTTCTACTTTTTTCCCACAAAACCTTTAGTATTAGCATTACAAACACTGAATTAATACCAACATATAAAATTAAGCAAATGACATGCTATATCAGATAATTGGGAATGTTGGACAATATATATATATATATATATATATATATATATATATATATATATATATATATATATATATATATATATATATATAACAGCAATAGAATAGCTTTACAGTCAACTGTTTTTTGTTTTTTTGCAGTAGCTACTATCTTATATTAATGACCGTTAAAGCAAGACTATGTAAACAAAAAAACACAGCCACTGTCCATCATGTTCTATAAGATCATCATGTTTGTAGCATGATCCAGGGGATTACCCATACAGAAATGTAATATATGTCAATATAAGTAAATTACATATATAATGTCAGTGCCCATGTATGTCTGCTGCCTATATGAGAATATATGCAAAATTCATATATATAAAACCATAGACATATATGAAACAAAATAGCAAAAATGGCCGTTTTTATGTAAGTGGCATATATTTTCCCGTGTATACACATAAATGTTAAATATATGTAGCCTAAGAGGCATATATGTATATATGCATATATGTAGTTATTTCAATGCATCAGTATCACATGCATGTATGTTTACATACATTTATTAAATATGTGGGAAACAAATATGTATGTCACATATTTATACTTAATGTTGTCCATATATGCGAGAAACCAATACTATAGCCTACTGTAATATATGCAGTTATTATATGGTATCATATATGCCTATAGATGAACTAAAATATTTTCTTCACATGTTTGGACACTTAAATGTTCATGTTGCAGGCATATATTATGTTCTCAGATAAGTCAAATATATGTATAGATATATGTCATGCTATTTAAAATATAAGTACATATATGGCCATATATTACATTTTTGTATGGATAAAACGTACAAAATATATTTCTCTTGTATATATTTCTCGCCTCTTGTTCTTCTATACTCTTTGATGCTTCTCATGTTAACAACATGTTATTAATATGCTAATCAGGCTAGCAACATGCACATACATGCTAGGAACATGTTAATTTATGCTAACTTCAAAATACAGCTATTTGAAATCTTTTCTTTAATGTTAATGTGTTGATTCATCCTAACAACATGTTAATCAGGCATGTTAAAGCATGTTAAAACATGCTAGTAATGGTGGGTTAAAACATGCTAGCAAACATGAGAACAATGTTGTAAATCATGTGAACATGATAGCTGTGCTAACAACATGCTAAAACTTGGTAACAACATGTTAAATCATGTTAGCAACATGTTAAAACATGCTAGCGAAATGCTTAATCATGTTAAAAACAGGTTAGAAAAACAGATTAATCATGCTAACAAAATGCTAAAACACTAGCAGCATGTTACATCAATGCTAGCAGCATGTTACATCAATGCCAGCAACATGTTAAATCATGTCAGAAACATGTTAACAACATGCTAATCATGCTAGCAAAATTCTAATTATGCTAGCAACATGTTAAGAACATGTTAAACATGCTAACAACATGCTAATCATGCTAAAAACACGCTAATATATGTTAGACACGTTATCAAAATGCTAAAACATGCTAGCAACATGTTGAATAACGCTAACAGCATGTTAATTCATGTTAACAACATGAATGCAACATGTTAATAATGATAACAACATGTTAAAACGTTAAATTATGCTAATCATGTTATCAACATGTTAAAAATGCTAGCAATGTGTTCAATAATGCTAGCAACATGTGAGTCCCAATTTGCGTACTTGTGCACTATTCTTTGATGTTTTTTAGAATAAATAGAGTGAGTAGTGTGTTAAAAAAAAAAGTACACTTTAAATACCCGGAAGATACAGTTAATTAATGGAAAAAACAAAGTGTGGGATGTTGGGCACTTTATGCACTTGACTGTCACAGCTTTAATTACATAGCGGAGGGTGAGGGGCTTTCTGACTGTGACAGTGAATAACTAAATAACCATATAAAATGTATACACTACATGGATGAGTACGTGCATAAGTACAAAATGATAGTGTATAAGTGCATAGTGCGTAGTTTGGGACGCAATCGTATTTCATGTTTTTTTTGTTTTGTTTTTGTTTTTTTTACTACCAAAAACCAGAACAACTCGTATTTCAACAAGGTATTTTTGATCAAATAAATGCAGCCGTGGTGAACATTAGAGACTTCTTTCAAAAAATTAAATAATCTTAAAGAAATTAAAATGTACTATATAACACACTAAGCCACTGCCTTTGTGGAGCACTCCAAATAAGTCACTTATGAGGTTCCATTTCAGTTAGGATGCTCCCTGTGTAGGCGGCAGACAGCAAGACGGCTTACTAGGTTTTAGAACAGAACCTAAAAAGTAAGTATAATAGAAGAGACCTTGAAACCTAAAGAGTAGAAGAATAAAAATGTTGACAGCAACAACTCCATGATACAGACTGTTGATCAAATCTGTTTCAGGATGAAAATAACCATGTAAATTACCACAATTTTTCTCAAACAGAGATATATTGAAAAGGAGAGTGATGTGTCGTCTTATTTTTATATGACTTCCAAACAGTAGACACACAAGTGTTGATGGGTCAACATCAAACACCTGCATTACAGTTTACAAATATATACATATAGGGTGTATATATTTTCACATGATGAACAACAAGAAGGGACTTCAGTTTTGCATTTTAGAGCCATGATGAACAACAAGAAGGGACTTCAGTTTTGCATTTTAGAGCCACATGTGAAAATATATCTGATTTGTTTTTGGTATGCATCTATATGATGTTTGATTCTGCCATAAAAAGCATGGGGGGGGGGTTGTCTACTCTGGATACTTACCCACCCACTCCTCCCGGTACATGCAGAGATGTTTTTGCTTTTTAGCGGCGTGTTGGGGTTCCGGTACACTAGCCATGTCAACGAAACGAATCAATGAATGAAAATTAGCTTATCAATGCATATCTAAATTCGCGCCTATGGTGTCTTTGTAGAACTTCAAAAAAAGAAACAAAAAAGATGCTGCAGCCAATGAGCAGCCGGCGGGGGCTGGCTGCAGGACGACGCAACCTCCTCGGACAGTTTTTAATGTTTTATCATAACTAATAACTAGTAATAACTACTCAAGATTTTGCTTTAGTATAATTTTTGGGACAATTAGGGCCGGATTCGGGATTCGGGACAACAGCTTAGATTTCGGAACTGTCCTGAATTTTTCGGGATGTCTGGTCACCTTATGTGAGCTTGAGTGTCTGCGTCCGTGCGTGCGTGCGAGGCTGCGAGTGTGTGTGTGTGTGTGTGTGTGTGTGTGTGCGAGTCGAGTGCGAGTGTGTGTGCGTACAAATGTGTTGAGCGTTATTGTAACTTAAATACACTTGACAGACTGTCAATGACAGTTTCATGCGCTTTTAGTATTTACTAGTGTTTGTTCTAAATGGTCCTGTCGTCTGCTGTGGTCAGACTTAAGTTGTGTTTGATGTTTGCTATATTCAGGAAGTGTACTTTCTTGGAGCAGATCAAATAAAAACGTAGTTCATATATCTGACTGCTTGTATTCATTGATGAAAATGTAGGCATGTGCAGTAATATTGAAAAGTGAGGATCCAACGCAACGTGATATCGAATCGAATTGAATCGTGAGACAAGAGACAATTCACATCCCTAGTAAATGGTCAAAAACCGTGGAGGTCTGTTGGCTTTGGAAGAGAAGTAGAGAAAGACATAGGGAGAGATGGAGCAGTACATACATTGCCTCCACGGGGCGAATGCCTCAGATTATCCTTGGATCCGCACTTTGACTGTACGTGACTGAAGTCCAGCTTCTTGTTTAAAATTTGAATCTAGAAAAATACAAAGATATGTGGCTCTTTTAATGAAGATGGAAACACACACACACACACACACACACATACATACATACATGCACACACACATTCAGACAACTGGTAGCCGTGCACTGGTGAGACGGGTCAGTAAGAGAGGTAAGATAACAACCCATAAAGATGAACTTGACCTATCTCTTGGTGCTCATAGCACCTGCAGCCAAAAATCAAATGGGCAATTCCCAGTCATTAAAAGTGAAGCGTTGACAAAGCAACAAAGTTGAGTTGAGGTCAACTTTATGCTAATGTGCAGCAAGTATAACACAATGCAGCTAGTGGAGAGCAATGCCTCTCTACAAGCAATCATCAGTGCAGAAACGTGTTGATTTAATCACTATCAGTGTGAATGCCCCTTAAGGGTTAAACTGCAACTGTCCTCATTGTTGACACAGTTTCCAACAGTAAGACACTTATTTTATGCTAATTAATGCTGAAGGTCTCTCCATTAAGTGAAGCCATCACACTTAAGGGCTGAATAAATGAACATGGAAGTAGTTCCAGATAAACATTACAAAACATGTAAAACTCTTGCTCTCATGCTAACGCCTGCAAATGTCAACGTCACTTCCTGTTGGGGTCCTTATTTGCAAAATTTTCAAGAAACCCCAAGAGATCGCCCTATTAAACTTGGATATTGTGAGTTACTCTGCAGGACTCACTGACCTGTGACAAAAGAGTAGGCCTATAATAATACTATTTAAAAATCTTTAGTAGTAGGCTATAATAAAACATGTAAAATAATGGTATTTTACATTTAATATATTTAGCATATATCTATTTAGCATATATATATATACATTTACGTATGATATTATCGTGGTTACATTTACGTATTATATTATCATTTATATATAACATATTTAAATAATTACATATTATGATTATTATTATTTTATTTGTCTTTTATATTTTTTATTATATTTCTTATTTTATTTTATTGGTCATTTACATATGTTATATATAATGCTGCTTATTTATTACATATTATGCTATTGTATATACTTATTGTATATACTGCATATACACATATACATATAAACTAATAATCGAATTATCAAATTAAAGAATAATGAAAATCTAAGTGAAATTGCATCATTAAATTTATTGCATAGTGAAAGAAAATAAGATGAATATTGGGGCTTTTAATAAAAGATGCCCCTCTCCAATAAAATAGATGTACGAACAAGAAATACCTAAGAGGCCAATGAAAATTAATCAGTCAGTGCAACATTATATGTCTACAAAGGCTAAATGTACTTTAGTCCATCAAACACCAGACTCATGCGATGACACCTGACTGCTGTAGTCAATGTACAGTGACGGTTTCACACATCACCTGATGCACAATCCATTAAGCTGTTGCAGTGGAACAGAGACTTCAACAATGCACTCACCACCAGGCTGTTGGCTGTTGTAGTAGCATGCTTTTAACTGGCCTCAGCTGTTTTCTAAGACAGTGTTAATTTATTAGGGAATAGGGATTTGGACTAGCCTGACGTCGTCATACTCAGATTATAGTCAGAATGTGAGTCTGAAACTGCTCCATTGGGCTGTGATTATGGGGCGTGTGTCAACCGAACCAGGAAATAAAAGGCCTCTGCACTCAATTGGATAGACCTAGAACCAATCAGAGCAACGGAGTAAGTGACGTATGTCGAGAGATAGATTAAAGCTGATAGATTAAACTTTTTCCGAATCCCGTAGGAAGGACGGCAAAAAAATCTTTCCCGTCGACAAATGCCTTGATCGCGGTTCACTATGAAGGTATTATTGGTGCAAAACTACTGAACGCCTGTGACAGTGAAATTGTAGATTTTTTTTCTCTCCCACAAACACAACACAACAGTTACACCTTTTCAAATTCTTCACTGCAGGTGCACAAATCCTGTTCTACAAATCACAAATTAATAAACTTGTGCGCTCGCATTTTTGCTACAGTTGCTGCAGTGAATTTTGCAGAGGTTTGATGTCTATGGTTGCTCATCTGTCCATCATCGTATAAAGCCCGCCCTGACAATTTGATTGGTCCGAACAATTTTTGTTTGGGCATAATAGCTCCTCAACGGACCGAGTCCAGGTCCAGACCGAACTTCCCGACCTAAAAATTTTGTGGGCGGGGTTCGGGCTGGCCTCCAGGCTAGATTTGGACCTGGGCTGGTTCAGAAAGCAGGACAAAGTGAACAACTATAGTCAATGTTACTGAAATCTTTTGAACACACGCTCTTGCACACATAGTAGTCTACTTAAATACTGTAAACCCTAATGAAGTGCACAAAACACAGACGCAGAGGGGGTGATGGAGAACAATGCACAGATGATAACCCTTCAGGGAGAGAGACAGCTGGAGCCAGAGTCCGTGTTTGGTCTCGAGAAAAAAAAACGAGTCATGAAAGTTCTTAACTTTACATACACTCTTCAAGCTATGACAAAGTCAAATGTGGTGCGATCAACTCAGAGTGATGAAAAGTGCCATGAAACATACACACACACACACACACACACACAAAGAATGTTAAATCGGTCACATGAATAGTCAGATTTTTGCTTAACCTTATCTCAATCGTGTTTTGAGATCATTTTACATGAGAACATGCAGTAACTTTCATAAGTCAAAACTTCCACCAAAGTTTAGGGCATTTTTTTTTAAACTAAGCTGCAATCAATTGGTCGTTTTGAACATCCATTTGAGCGATAAAGTTTTCAAAGAAGTCTTAAAGGTCCAGCAGCACAAAACACTCCACTGTCATTATAGAAGGACTTCATACGGGAGGTCATTTCTAAAAGATTAGATGATACGATCTAAATGGGAATGTTACTCAGCAGGATTCACAAACAAAATAGTATAACAAAAGTAAGGTTTTCTTTACATTTTAACATAATACTGTGTGTAAATTCATGACCAGTCAAAAAAAAAACTTTGAGGACAGTAAAATTATTTGTATTAAAAAACAGCAAAAATTATATTTTAACATTGTTTTCTTAAACAATAAGAATTAAAGGCACAGCAGCACATATGGACCATGTATTTTCTATAGGTCAGAAAGACAGCGAAATATGATCATGAAGAACTAAATGATGACTTAAGATGACATAAGACCTTAGGATTTAAGAAATTAGGTATGATACAATTTCTACATGTATCCTATATCCTCAATCCTATATACTGTATAAACTATCATTAATTACATTAAAAAATAAAATATTTAATATTGTCTGTTTTAATAAAAGGAGAAAAAAACACTGACTTTGTTGGGGGGGGGGATAAAAATAAAATAGGTATGATACAACCTCATTGGGGATGTTATCAAAATGATATTATATATATATATTTTTTATTACATTATTAAATAATTTTTTTATTATTATTAAGTAAACATCACTAGGCTATTAATTATATTTGTAAAACTATTTAGATTTGAACAGACAAGTATCTACATAACTTAGCTCTAGAGCTGATGTATCTTTGCAGCTTTTAGACGAATATTAATCCAATGAAATGTTCTGACATTAAACACGCACATGCTTTCCGAGTTTTCCAGTTTCCGGGATTTCAGACTGTCCCCGTCTGCTTCAGTGGCCCTCAGTAGACATATTATGTCATTAAGGCACAGCACTCTTACCCAGTCTCACCCTTGGGCAAACACAGACTGGCAGTGGCCGCCACATGCCCGCTCACTCAACCTTGAGAGATTGTGGCTCATGTCACTGTCTCTTAGACCTGTTCTGTGAGTGACTATGCTGGGGAGACACCCGCTGTCATCCAGGGGTGAGGGAGCATTTGGGCCCAGACAGATTCAGGCCGTGGCATAGGTTATACAACACACCCTCCTTAGGGTGTCCTGAGTGCTCTAAAATGAACTCCAATGCCATTTTCAAGTTCACTAAATGATTCATCACTGTAAAGTCTACAGGGCTCACAAAGACTAGGGACGAACTTAGAAAGTGACAATGATTTAATTGCTACTTTTCAGTATTATCAGTCATCGCTTAAAGGTGCCTTATGTCAAAAAATCAATTTATACTCCACATATTCCATACCAGATGGGGGCAGTATACCTCCAGAAAGTTGGCCTACTCTAGTCTGTTTTTTAGTTTCAGGTTGTTAATCTTCTAAAACCGTCAAATAGTCCGCTTTGTCCCGCCAAAGCCTATTTTGATCGGTGAGGGATGTAGAATAGAATGACTGTTACCGCTGCGCTTGACAGGGCGCATTATGAGCAGAGAGAGAGAGAGAGAGAGCTCGGCCGCGCGCGCGCACTCTCACGTCTACAAACAACACGAGCGCGATCCTGCTCTCTCTCCCTCGCGCATATTAATCAAATCAATTGACACTATAGTAAGACCGCAGTTTCACGTGGAGCATTTGGAGATTTTTAGAGATTAAAGAGATACAAGCCGTGCGAGTTATTCGTGTGCTGCAGTTTGGCTGGTGGTTATGTATGTTGCCCGCATACCGCCTCCCATGGCCGAAACTAGTATTAGACACCGGCCGGGCCGGGGCTAGTAATTTAGCATGCTAATTCAGGTTTATATCTCGGCAGCACTATAACTTGTCATTTCTTTTATGACATCATTGCACTTATTTCTTCTCATTCTTTTGATACGTGTAGCTCATTTTTTGGATATTTTTACCTCAATTTTTACATATGGCACCTTTAAAAGGCGTAACAATCTACATTTCTGTTGTATTTCATTATTATATTATTATGTAAGTCAAGTTCCCTTTCAAGGGAACTCGAGCTGCGTCAAGCTGTGGGAACGCCTCTGCGTTGTGCGTCCTGAAGCACGTATGGAATCAGCCCAATGGAGAGATGGAACGTCATAGGCGGGTGACGTCATCGACCAGGAAACTATAAAGCACCCCATAAACACAAGCGCAATAGCTTCTGTGCCTTCAGTCGCGCTATATGTGAATCTGTCCCTGTGTGAATATTGTCTGTCCATACATACTCTGCACCACACAAACAATTTATATATATATATATATATATATATATATATATATATATATATATTAAGAGAGATATGGCGTACAAACAGCAGTTTAGGGAGTGTGTCCCTCCCTGCTCGCGTTATTTAACGAGTGGGGATACACACGTTCTTTGTGTTGTTTGTTTGGGAGTGTAGCATGCCCAGTCAGCTCTCGAGGGAGCTGATTGTGAGCATTGCGAGCATCTGCCATTAAGGACGCTCCGCTCCCGCCGGGCGCTCTTCGAGGAGAGCGGTTCGGTGCGCGCTCCCCGCGGTTCGGGTCCCGCTCTTGCCGAGGCAGAGCGACGACGCGTATCGTGGGGATCAGTTATGGATCTCTCAGCGGGGTTAGAGACGGGCTCTGCCTTATCTCTCCCTTCACCTGTGAGATCCAGTGCCTCAGTCCCGTATTCGGAAGCACGCGCTGCGGTTTCTTCCGCTCGGGCTGAGGCACCAGTGTTGCTTCTATCCAGTTCTGAGGAGCTGGATGTTGCTAGTATATATGAGGGAGATGTGGAGGATTCGCCACCTTACACTCCCGAAAGCGATGAGCTAGTGGAGGTATTAACAAGAGCTGTAGAAAAACTCAGCATTGTATGGCCAGTGACTAGACAGGAGTCTGTTTCTAAATTAAAATTAGATGAGAGATTTTCGCCGTCACGAGTGCAACCTCCATGCTGGTGCGTGCCGTCTTTTTTTTCCCGATCTCCACACTGAGGTGTCGAAATTGTGGGAAAAACCGGTGTCATATAGAGAAAATGTTTAGTCCCCAGACTTCAACATATTCCAATATTGTGGGGGATAAATCATATGGTTGTTCGGCTATGCCTCGCGTGGTAGAGACGCTTGCGAGTTTTCTCTCCCTCGAGGCTGCGTCATCTGTTAAGGCACCGGCATTACCCACCAAGCCTCTTAGGAATATTTCGTTTTTTGTGGGTAAAGCATATTCGGCAGCAGGTCATGTCTGCATACTATGTCTATTATGAAAAGAAAAAAAAAAACGGGCATACCAGGCTGACCTGCTGAGGGACGTGAGTGAGAGTGAGGAGGTCAGTGCTGACGTGGTTCGCGAACTGTGTCAGGCGGCTGATTTTTCCCTGCGTGGCCGTAGAAAGACATCTGTAGTTAAATTAGACAAATATAAAAGGGAAAGGAAAAGCTTTCCTTTTAGACACTCCTCTCTCCCCCCTGGGTTTATTTGGCGATGCTGTAAATTCTGTCATCGATAAATTCCAGGAGATGGAAAAGCAAACAACAGCTTTTAACAAATTTCTCCCTTTTAAAAATTCATGTCCCTGGGACTGCTGGGCGGGAGCAGCCCCGGCCGTCTGCGAGCTCATCAGATAGGGCGCTGAAGCAGAGTGTCGCGTCTCGTGCTCCCCCTGCTGGACAGTGGGCTCAGCCGCGGCACTCTCAGCCGAAATCTCCCAGTAATAGAACTGATCTGAGGACAGTTATATTAGCTAAGAAGGCTTCGGCTAAGAAGAAGTCCTGGCGCCACGGCGCGCAGGACACTGAGGGTGGTTCCCACCGAGGCGGAAAGGTGTTCACCTCTTTCTACGGTGCCCATTCCTCCTCGGTGCCCTCAGGGGCCCGTTCTGCCAACCCCGCCTTAATGCCGGGGCGCAGACGGTCCCAGCGAGCGATTTCCCGAGGGACGCTCGCTCCCTCTGAGGAGGGTTTCAGAGCGGTTAAACCAGTTGTTCCCTGTCGGTGTGCCGTTACAGGGCGCTGCGTTTGCTGCTCAAGTTACACCAGAGGCCAGTCTCGAGAGACTGGTACCCTTAGTAGAATTTCTGGCAGAGGGGAAAAGCCTTCCAAAAATATCTCATTGGGTCCTGGGGACAATAGAAAAGGATTATGCTATCCAATTCAGGTGTCGTCCACCAAGATTCAGAGGGGTTCTGCCTACAGTGGTGGGCCCCGAGCAGGCTCTGGTTATGGAACAAAAGATGAAAGCACTCCTTCAAAAGGAGGCTATAGAACGGGTTCCTCCTCCCAGTGTGGAGTCAGGCTATTACGGCCGATATTTCATCGTTCCAAAGTAGGATGGGGGGTTGCGTCCAATTTTAGACCTGCGCATATTGAATCGCTCGGTAGAGCAATCAAGCAGATCGTGTCACAAATCAGATCCGAGGACTGGTCTGTCACGATAGATCTAAGGGACGCGTACTTCCACATTTCCATCCTTCGACAACACAGGAAGTTCCTGAGGTTCGCCTTCGGGGGCGAGGTGTACCAGCACAGGGTTCTTCCGTTTGGCCTAACTTTATCTCCCCGCACTTTCACGATGGTGGTTCGGCATCGAGATGTCGTTCTCGTTCATATCAGGAAGTTGGGGTTGAGGCTGAACGCAAAGAAAAGTGTATTATCTCCTTCTCAGAAAACCACTTTTCTGGGTGTCGTTTGGGTTTCGGTTTCGATGCAGCGATGCAGGCGCGACTCGCTCCGACCCGCATCGCTTCGATTCTCTCAGCTGTGAAACAAGTAAAGCTAGGCCAGCTACTTACTGTAAAACAGTTTTAGAGACTGTTGGGTCTGATGGCAGCAGCGTCCAACGTTATACCTTGCGGCCTGTTGTACATGAGACCGCTACAGTGGTGGCTCAGGACCAAGGGATTCTCCCCGAGGGGAAATCCGCTCCGCACGGTCAAAGTCACGCGGCGCTGCCTTCGTGCTCTGGTCATGTGGAAAGAAACTTGGTTCCTATTCAAAGGTCCTGTGCTGGGTCGCGTGGCGCTAATGGCGGATGCTTCCCTCACAGGGTGGGGGGCGGTCACGAGTGGTCGTCCAGCCCAAGGTCTGTCTCAGGACCATCATCTATCATGGCTTATAAATTGTCTAGAGATGTTGGCGGTGTTCCAGGCTCTGAAACACTTTCTAGCAGACCTGAGAGGTCATCATGTGTTAGTTCAGTCAGACAACACGTCGGTGGTCTCTTATATAAATCATCAGGGGAGCCTGCGGTTTCGCCGGCTTTACAAGTTGGCCCGTCAGATCCTCCTGTGGTCCCAAGGGAGGTTACTATCTCTGAGAGCAATGTATCTTCCTGGGTATTTGAATGTGGTAGCAGACTCCCTGTCGAGGCAGGGGCCGAGGCCGGGGGGTTGGAGTCTCCACCCCGAGGTGGTGGAGCTCCTTTGGTAAGTTTCGGTCGCGCCGAGGTGGACCTATTCACTTCCAAGGTGACCACGCACTGTCATCTGTGGTTTTCCATCAGCCATCCAGCCCCTCTGAGGTTGGACGCTATGGGGCAGCCTTGGCCGAGGTCACGTCTGTTCACCTTTCCCCCGATTGCTCTGCTACCTGGAGTTCTGGAGAGGGTTCGCCGGGACGGGGTCAGCCTATTACTAGTAGCCCCGTTCTGGCTGGCCCGAGTAT
This sequence comes from Gila orcuttii, assembly GCA_026230005.1. Classification (NCBI taxonomy): domain Eukaryota; kingdom Metazoa; phylum Chordata; class Actinopteri; order Cypriniformes; family Leuciscidae; genus Gila; species Gila orcuttii. Next base: position 41,952,931 of record JAPDVR010000007.1, on the reverse strand, counting down.
GGTTTGCGGACCTGATTTCTCTCCTGGACGGTTCTCCTTTGGAGCTCCCGGTCAGGAGGGATCTACTCTCTCAGGCGGGCAGCATGATATTTCACCCCCGCCCAGTACTGTGGGCTTGGCCTCCGAGGGGGCCCAGCTCATGAACTCTGGTCTCTCAACCGAGGTTGTTGAGACCATTCTTCACTCCAGAGCTCCATCCACGAGGAAGCTTTATGCCTTGAAGTGAAAACTTTTCACTTCTTGGTGTGGAGAACACCTGCAGGACCCGGTTAACGGCCCAGTGGGTGCAGTGCTGGAATTCCTGCAGGAGCGCTTCTCCACAGGGCTATCCCCCTCCACACTAAAGGTGTTTGTGGCGGCACTGGCTGCTCACCACGTCCCTTTCAGTGGAGTTTATCTGGGGAGACACCCGCTTATAACTCGTTTCCTTCGTGGCACATTGAGGCTGAGGCCAGCAGTTCGTACGAGGGTGCCGGCCTGGGATCTGGCCATCGTATTAGAAGGTCTTTCCCAAGCTCCTCTTGAACCTATCGAAGAAGTTCCTGAGAAGTTTCTCACGTTTAAGACTATCTTTCTTCTTGCTATCTCCTCACTAAAGAGAATCGGTGATTTGCAGGCTCTGTCGGTTTCACCCTTGTGCCTGGAATTTTCGCCTGGCATGGTTAAGGCTTTTTTGCGTCCTAGACCAGGTTACGTTCCCTAGGTCCCTACTAATGTTGTTAGACCTACAGTTCTGCAGGCCTTCTGTCCTCCTCCATTTCTGTCGTCTGACCAGGAGAAACTTAATTTACTCTGCCCTGTTAGGGTGTTAGACGCCTATATCCACAGAACTGCCCTGTGGAGGAAGTCAGAACAACTATTTGCTTGTTTTGGGCCACCCAAGAAGGGGTGTCCCGTGTCTAAACAGAGAATAAGCAAGTGTGTGGTCGAGGCTATCTCACTTGCCTATGAGTCGGCTGGTCAGCCTTCACCTTGGCTGTACGAGCCCACTCTATCAGGAGTATGGCGGCTTCTAAAGCCTTATTGTCAGGAGTTTCCCTCAGTGACGTTTGTGATGCGGCTGGATGGTCTTCACCGCATACTTTCATTAAGATCTATGACCTAGACTTAATTCCTTCCCCTGGGGCACAGGTGCTCTCGCCCTCTGTGCGCTAGTTCTCACATGGCGGTCACTTGGTTCTATGGCTACGTGGGTATTAGCGTTCCCACAGCTTGACGCAGCTCGAGTTCCCTTGAAAGGGAACGTCTCGGTTACGTATGTAACCTTAGTTCCCTGATAGGGAACGAGACGCTGCGTCATTCCACCATACTCCCGGCATTCCCGCTAGCGCTTCCTTCAGGCCTATCAGAAGCTATTGCGCTTGTGTTTATGGGGTGCTTTATAGTTTCCTGGTCGATGACGTCACCCGCCTATGACGTTCCATCTCTCCATTGGGCTGATTCCATACGTGCTTCAGGAAGCACAACGCAGAGGCGTTCCCACAGCTTGACGCAGCGTCTCGTTCCCTATCAGGGAACTAGGGTTACATACGTAACCGAGACGATTTGTTTCATCAAAAACAGTCAAAAAATGTAGTTTTACATGAATTATCTATTTGATGCAAATGTAGTTTTATCTATTCACTCTCTGGACCTTAAGAGTTCATTCATTTCGGATAAAATTAACTTTTATCGGTACTTTTAGCTTTTAAAGGCAATATGAAATCAAATCTGTATTTAGTAAACATCATTGTTAGTCTTTTCTTTAATCAAAATTTGGATAAATAAGCATTATAACATTATAAATGGACTTCATTGGGAGAACAGATTTTAAAATGAAATAAAAACTATATAACCTCAATAGGAATGTTATCAAAATAATTCTTAAAATGATAAAAAAAATACCATTGTTTCCAATCCAATCATTTCCCGATCAAGCCCCGTCCAACATTTAAAATTATTTCAAATGTAATCATTTAATATTGAGTTTTTTGTCAAAGTTTTCACTTCAAAAGTGCAAGAAAAAACAATCTTGTCCTCATTAAAAACTTTATATTATGTTTCACAATATTATATTTTCACACATCGTTTTCTCAAGAACTGAAATCTAACACATTGTCTCTGAGACATATAAGATAGACAAACACAATTACTCCAATGTCCTTCCTTATAGTTTATCACTGCAGTCTCCCACCCCAATAACCTCCCAATCTCCCACTCCTCTGGCTGACGAGATCCTTTTCTCTGCACTACTGCACTCTGCCACGAGCAAGACATAAACATGTCACTCCAGCATGCAGCCTACACCCTTCTCATTACAGCGAGCATGCATGAAATGACCTAAAAACACAAGGGGTGTTTACATCAAGAGCCTGTCCCCATCGTCCCAAATGAACTCTATTCATCCTGGAAAACAAAACCTCCTACAAGACCAGAGTGTCCTAGACATAGGAGGAAAACAACCTTGGCGCATGGGTGTATATGCATTCATGTCTGTATCCTTGAAGTTTCTATAATCCCAAAATGCAACCTAAGGCTATCTAGCATACAATCAAATAAATCCAAATGTTTTCTGTATTAGAACAGTCTCTCCAGCATTTCTATATGAGATGTTGAAATAGAGAGTAAAAAATAATAGATAGTCAGACAGACAAATAACTTATTCTTTAGTACTGGGGCAAAACCTGATGGTATATGACAGTGTTAAAAATTTAATATTTTCACATTTAAATATACTTATATAGCATAACTTTATATTGTTTTTCTTT